>CM062818.1:871866463-872586463 GCA_031772625.1 Pinus tabuliformis | reverse complement strand
GTCACCTTCCCATAAAATTCTCTGTGTAGGTTATTTTTGGCACACCCTTTTTTGGGACTACATTTAACCAGTCAAATGGTGTATTGGGTGCCAACTATATACCCATAAAGTGTGAACTCCTCCAACTCCATTGCATCTTGACATTATAACTAGACCCTTTTGCAAATGGGGGAATTGACTTCATGACTTGTAATCTACCATCACAAAACTACGATATGTACATATATTTATCAACTACTTTAACAAATGGGTTGAAGCTATGCCCACATTCAACAACACTACCAACACCACAACACATTTTTTCTTTAACCACATCATCACGAAGTTCATAGTTCCCAAGGAGTTATTATTTAACCATGTAAAACACTTCAAAAATAAGATATTCCAAGAAATCACACAGCTCCTCAAGTTCACTCACGAATTCTCTTCACCATACTACCCCTAGTCCAATGGCTAGGTAGAAGTCGTTAAAAAAAACCTCAATACCACATTACAACAAATGGTGAAAAAACAAAAAAAAATTTACATGACATGCTTTTCACATCCTTGCAGGTGTAACAAATATCATGCAAAATGTCCACATTCTTCACACCCTTCCACCTTGTTCATGGGGTCAAAGTAGTTCTACCAATAGAATGTGATATCCCCACTTTGTGCACCACCATATAATTTCTCCTAGAGATGTCTTCCCTAGATCAATGCCCCATTCAAATGGAACATGTTAATAGAAATCGATGTTCTCTCTCCGACACAATGAAGCTACAAAAAACAGATCCAAAACAACATAAGATCGTAGTGTGACCCCTTCCACGTTTAGAAAATGGGACTTAGTTATATTACTCTATGATGTCTCCAATGAATAATTGGGTCCTAGGAAATTCAAAATGTTATCTCCTCAAAGGAGCTTACATTCCCATCGAGTCTGATGGAAAATGTCTCAAAGACTTGTCAACGAGCTCTATCTCAAGAAATTTCATGCATGATTGAAATGCTTTTTGTCCCTCCAATATTGTTATATAATGTTAATGTGCTTCTTAATATATGTTGACAACCTGCAGCCTAAGATCTCTTTGATATTTAACTTGTCATTACTTCACATATGGATCACCCATCAACATACTTCCTTGAGTTTACTAATGGTGCTTCTTGGTGGATACAAAACTTAACATCAACAACCTGAGCCATATATTCTTCTGATAAAACTCTAATCCATACAAGTGGATTTTGTATGGGACCAAACACCAATAGTTAAGCCGAATACAACACCATCATAGGTCTGTTGGTTGGTACCATCTACCTTATAATTTACCACCTGCATGTGTTACTTGATTCCTAGCTTATCATCCCACAATTAAAGCATAATTTCCAAGTTCGTGATGCTCATCTATTTTGGAAGTGTTTTCATGCCAAGTTGTAAGTACGAAGTTTTGAGCATGTCATCTTTTGACATATACCATAGAGTCAGAATCAAGTCATCAATCACATATCAAATCATATATTAGAGTGAAAAGAATCACACTAACCATATAAACCAATACGTCTCACATCAACTACATGAAACATAATAAAGCATCCATATCAAAGAAACAACACATCATAAATCCATACATCAAAGAGAATCACGCACACACACATGTTTGTGTGTATAATGTTAATGTACATCAAGATGCTATCAATTGTAAAAACCGAGTCGTAGAAAAATTCAGGGAAGTATCCTCATAATGGGTGCTTCCATGAGGATTCATCTTGTCATACATATAAATATCTAGGGAAGAGATAGCACTAGGAAACCACTTATTTTCTTTTTCCAACTACAGGTGGGTCCTATATCACCCCTCAGTTAAGAGGAAAAATGGGCATTGTTGCCACCGCTACTACGAGTGTCCTAAAAAATGTTGGTCACCACTCTGAATGCCTCATCACCACATCATCTACAATGTCCTCACCAACCATTTCCCAACTAGCATCAAGGATGCCTAGTAAAATTGATCCGGATTTAAACAGGAACGCAATAAAACATAGAGATAACCATATGCACAAAGATGCAGTGGAAATAATACTTCATTTCATTACTATAAAATACTGAAATATGCTTACAAATAGAAATGGAAATAAACCAGCTAGGGCGATGGTAGCATATCTCTGAGAAGAGATGTGGCGGCTACATGCCTCTGAACTGTTCCGAACTGTGTTACAATGAGGCTCGAAGGCCTATTTATTGTTGAGAAACAATGGAAAACCCTTCACATCCTGAAACCTAACCCTAGAAGATGAAACGCCAAATTGTGGGCCCCGTTTGGGTAAATTGGTACATCAATTTCCCAGGCTCGTAACTTTGGCATACGATCTCCGTTTGACGCGTACGATAGCTCATTAGACCCCCAGATTCCCAAAAAAATGTCGTTTAGGGCCTCAAAATGGCTCCGGAAGTTCAGGACCCAAAAAAACTGCTAAAAATAGTAAACTGTGCTACAATTTAGGAAACTGAAAAAGCTGAAAGAGACAGTTGTGGGGGTCCAAATGGGATAGGTGGGTGGCCACCAACATCCACCTGGATCATTCCTCCCCCCTTAGGAAGCAATGGTCCCCATTGCGTTGAGTTCCTCCATCTGCTGAACTTGGTCCCTGGTAAGCTGTTCTGCAATCTCTGATGTGTTCAGAAATGGTGGGAAGCATGGTCGACGACGGTCCACATTGATCACTTGGTGTAAGCGAAGGAATGGAGGAATGCTGTGCTTCAAAGCATTGTTCCCCATAGCCTTGGTACTGGTGTAAGGACCATGTCGGAGTGGTCTGAGTTTCTAATGGGTTCTGGTAAGGCGTTCTCTCTGTCGATGCAACCAGACTTTGTTGCCCACCTGAAACTTGTGTATTACCCCTGTGAGTGAGGAGAAGTTATTCCTGTGTTTTGTCATGACTGTATCCCTTTGCTGCTGCTGTTGCATGGAGGAACCCTTCACGGGGGCCATGGATGTAGCAACAATCTTTCCCATACAGGGGAGGCCCCCAAGATCTAAAATATTGAAATGGATCTTGGGAGGAGAGACGCCCAAGATCTAAAAACTTGCAATTTCTAGAAGAAAAATAAGGAGAGTGCCCAACAAGAAAAAAACCACAAAGAAACTTTTATTTAAAATAGTAATGAAAATAAACTAGCTAGGGCGATGGTAGCTTATCTCTGAGAAGAGATGTGTGGCTACATGCCTCTGAACTGTAAAGGCTACATTGTGGCGGACAATCTGTCCTTTTACAAAATGTGGCTTGTTACTTATAGTATTTTTTTAGTTACAATACCACGGGTCAATTCCATGGGTGAATGAATACCATGGGTGGATTTTACAATACCACGGGCGGATGCCATTTACAATACCATGGGTAAATTCCATGGGTCTATGAATAATATGGGTGGATGAGTACCATGGGTGGATTTTACAATACCACGGGTGGATGCCATTTACAATACCATGGGTAAATTCCATGGGTCGATGAATAATATGGGTGGATGAGTACCATGGGTTGATACCATTTTCCATTCAGATCATTCCTCCCTCCTTAAGAAGCAATGGTCCCCATTGCGTAAAGTTCCCTCCTGCGAAGCCTTTGTGGACTATGAAGAGCCACTGAAGATAAGGGTTTTATGTCGTTAACCAAAAACCCTGATAAACGAAGATCCGAGGATAGAGATACCCTGTAATGCTTGTGACCAACTGTGATTCTGACAGTGTGCGGCCTAGCAAATGGACTTTGATGACAAGGATTTTATGCGGTTGACCCATAACCATGAGGTTGGTTGCTGATCAAGTAGCAGGTGCCTACATAGCCTGGGGTGGGAGGACACGTCTCCAAATAACCCAAGCTGAATGCTGCTATGCTGAAACTGATGAATGTGAAGCAGGTGCCTACTAAAGTGGGGTGGGAGGGCACGTCTCCAATGGAAACCCACTCTGAATGCTGCTCCAGAGTTAAAATGGACATAACTCGGCCAATATAACTCATAATATTTATTATAACCTGCTTTTGGAAGCAGAAGGATCATTTTGCATCTTCCCATGAGTTGGAAATCCTTATCTGGACACTCTGAGATCTCAGATTCACGCTGCAACAGTTCCGCCGTCACAAAAATTTTGATAAAATAGCTGATTTTAAATCAGCGATATCTCCCACATCCAGAATCCGATTTGACCCATTTTTTTTTTGAAATTGGGTGATTTTTCGAGAGGAATCCAGATCTGGTATTTGTTTTTGTAAATTTTGTATCAAATGTTTCAGATCTGATCTGCAAAGTCGCCGCCCAAAAAAAATCCTGCAAAAAAATGAAAAAAAGAAAAATTCTTCCTGCTTGACCCAAGAAAGTGCTCTGTGGAGGTTGTAGCACATGCCTGAAGTTTGTTGAATATTGCTGTAAAATTTGAAACTGAAATATGCATCAAACCCTCATTCCCATGGAATCATAACCTGCTTTGATACCACTGATCCGAATTTAAACAGGAACGCAATAAAACACAGAGATAACCATATACACAAAGATGCAGCGGAAATAATACTTCATTTCATTACTGTAAAATACTGAAATATGCTTACAAATAGAAATGGAAATAAACCAGCTAGGGCGATGGTAGCATATCTCTGAGAAGAGATGTGGCGGCTACATGCCTCTGAACTGTTCCGAACTATGTTACAATGAGGCTCGAAGGCCTATTTATTGTTGAGAAACAATGGAAAACCCTTCACATCCCGAAACCTAACCCTAGAAGATGAAACGCCAAATTGTGGGCCCCGTTTGGGTAAATTGGTACATCAATTTCCCGGGGTCGTAACTTTGGCATACGATCTCCGTTTGACGCGTACGATAGCTCGTTAGAAAGATCTATCTAAGTACTACCACTTTGGGATGCAACATCGGTCCATGGACCCATGTTGCCCCCAGATTCCCAAAAAAACGTCGTTTAGGGCCTCAAAACAGCTCCGGAAGTTCAGGACCCAAAAAAACTGCTAAAAATAGTAAACTGTGCTACAATTTAGGAAACTGAAAAAGCTGAAAGAGACAGTTGTGGGGGTCCAAATGGGATAGGTGGGTGGCCACCAACATCCACCTGGATCAAAAATTGTTTCCATATGTTGGTGAACATCTAGGTCCCCCTTCTCAAGATATGCCACCCATTGTCTCAGCTATCAGATCTCCTCATCTTGGGGATCCACCTTGACCCCGTCCCAAATAAGAGGGCCCTCTACCCCAACTTCAAATCGACTCACTGCCATGACCTCAAGGGTCCCTCTAGATCACTCTCAGCTGGGCAAACTCGCCCACCATAAATCATTCCTCACAAAGATCTCCCCCTCAAGGATGATTGTGAATGGTTGAAATATCCCACCCATGAGGACCCATATCTACATGCACAAATAAACCTAATTTCAACATCATCTTATATATGTAATCAAAGCGACAAAGTAGAATGCATATAAATCACAACACGCACCTGAGGATCCCCATCTCTCGCTACTGGGTAGGGGAATTTTTAGATCTCCTTGGAAGTCCATCCCCGCATAGGGGAACTTTAGTATAATACGTGGCATAGAAAGCCACCACTAATGGAACCCATTAATCCAAAACCTCCCAACCTTCGCTCCCCCTCATAGATCATGAGGTGTCCACATTGCATGATTTAAGGCAAATGGGGAGGGGTCACCCCCACTTTTATATGCAGGCACAACAACATGACCTACTAAAAGAGAAAACTATAAATGATAATACCAAAGGTAAAATCCCATGGCCATCCCTCCACTACCTGGGTCAACTATGTCACCAAACTCCAATGAAGTAAGCATTCCTAGTCACAAAAGGTGACACCGTGCCCCTGGTCCAATGCACTGAGTTGTTGACCTATAATGCAACGAGGGGGTTGTCTCACTGAAGATCCAGACTATCATCATCAAAGAAGCTCATAAGCCCTATTTGGAAAATACTGAGAGGGGAGTGAATTAATATTTTTCTCACTTCAAATTTCAATTTCTTATTCTGATTTGTGTACACTATTGTTATAAAGTAAACTAGTGTATGCATGTGACGGTTATTAAGGAAACCCACATATATCTAGATAAATAATATGTTCAACTTTAATCAGTGCATCATTACTTCATTATTCATTAATTAAGTAGTAATCATGAGTAGTAAGAAGAAAAAATATCATCAATACAAAACACACATGAACACCGATATTTTTAGGTTGAAACGTAATGTGGGATAAAACCATCGTTGTTGTCATCTTTGTCTTCTTCTTTTATTAAAAGAAAATTTTCTTACAATCTTGTATTAGTGCAGACTCTAACTAGTATGCAGGCACCCACCTGTAGAAGGCTACAAACTTCTCTCATTTTCCAGCACCTACTGGAAGGGAGCTCCAACCCCCTGACTTTGTTTATCAATTCCTACCAAAAGGGTGGACCAATTTTTATAATATTTCATACTGGAACCGCTTTCATCATTAGGCCCAAATCAAGCAACAATTATGAAACCAATCACTGAATCAAATCTCCCAATAACTAAACCAACTAAATAATCAAATCAATCACTAACTCTTAATTAAACAATGCAACTAGATCAAACCAATCCATATCAGATCAAATAAATGTATAGCCATTCATAAGTACACCCTACCATGTACTGTTCATCACAGAAACCAAATGTTGTCACTGCAAACCCTGATCAAACATATGTCAGAATGTATATGCTACTATTCTGAATCATATTCGCATATGTACATGCTTCTCCTGAAGAAGACCTATGTACATATCCTAAATTTGAATCACTGTAACAATGAATCAATCACTTAAATTTATACCAAATCCATCACAAATCACTGAACCAAACATAGACACCATACAGTAGCATCATAACTACTCAACATTCCATTCCATAACCAGATCAACCCAACCAATACTGTCAAACACAGATTATTATGACAGAGACATCATTGAAAGACATCAGAAAACATAACATAACTGATCAAATATCATCAATAGAACATATTGCAAAACCCTAGCATGTATACATGAATTTTACAAGGCACATCCGTGTATGTACGCGCTTACCATTCTTAACACATGCGTAGAGATTCTAAAATTTTGCAGAATATATACACGATTACTTAGAAGGAAACACGCATATGTATGTGACTTCTCAGAGGAAAACCAACGTACAGATCTGAAATCATTGAATCATACCTTCGCTGCAACCACAACATCTATCAAACCCAAATATAGGCATACACACCATTATAGTCACACATCATTATACGATCATCATCATAAATCTATCAAATCATAAATAGATTAACCAATTATGTATTCATTTAAGATCTATCAGATTTGATCCATCTCCAAGTTCCCTGGTGCACACCTATTTCAAATCAAATAATTCCTAAACAATTCCAAACTTGCACACCCAACACCTTGATCTCCATCTCTTTATATAGTATTTTCCTTAGCCAATATCTCAGGTAAATAACTTGGTTATGTTGTAAGTATTCTTCGATGGGATCAAATATCCATTTTCGCTTCCAAATACTATGGGTCAATACCATGGTAAAGACCTTTGGTATTCATAATACCATGGTGTAGATTTTTTACACGACTTCTCTTCATCGTACCTGAATATGTACGCAATCTTTCTTCACATAACCCACATATACTTTCTCACACTTTATCTTTTTCATCCATTTGTCTTTGAACTAGGATTCCTTTGATCATATCACCTGTAGCATCTGCATAACCATCATGTTTACATATCTATCAAGTAGGTTTCCATCAAGGACAACACATTAGCCATAATTCCAACAAAGCCCAAGTCACAAATCACCAAACTTTGTAATGTTCCCCCCTTAACCACCCTTTCAGTGAATTGCTACCTGACACACTCGTCCAAGGTCATCACTTGCCATGAAGGTTTAGCAAGAACCTCCTACCCCCACATATACAACCATGTCAAGAAGTATTTATCCACCTCCATCGAATCACCAAGAATCGTTGGAGCTCCTCTTTTGATTGGATCAATAGGCACTCAAAATACTTCAAGAACCAACACCTATCTAGAGCTAGTTGAGCTTGTGGACTATCGTGCATAGTGGCCTTGATCTTAGTATAATCAAGCTCCCTTTAGTGAAGTGCCATCAACAATTTCTGCATGGACAGGGGGTCAATCAATCCAAAAAAACAAAATAAAAAGAGAGAAATAGAGCCACACCCCAAAAATTGTATCTCCACATTTGTGTTGGTCTGGGCAACTATGACTCAGATAGTTACATAGGGTCTTGTGTCATTTTATTTTTCCCAACTACATGATCATTTTGTTTATAACCATCCTGCACACATAAGGATCTACACAACTGCAATTTGAACATTCGCAGTGATCGTGCCACTGTGATTCCAACAATCACGGTGATCATGTAGTTGTGATTCAATAGTCACGTTGTGACCATGAAATTGTGATTTGAATGGCCACGATGACTACCTGCCTCAAACCTTTATAGTCGCATAGGTTTGTGTGACTATGAGAATAGGGTTGTGCGACTATGAGCATGGGTTCGCGTGACTGTGATCATTTTTTTCAGAGGAGAAAAAATACATTGTCTTTATTATAAATAAAGGGATTACATATGAAAAGGTTTATGTTTGGTGTTCATTTGACAAAAAACAACATACCATGCTTTAGTAGCTCATATCCAGAACCATTGGGATCAACAGACATGATAGGGACATCGCTAACCACAAAAATAGAGGTAAAAATTACAAAAACATGACCAGACAAATCTTAAAGCAACAAAATTCCAAATGACCTACCAAAAATGGAAGAGGAAATAGACCAAAATAGAGAGACCTTCACAAAATTTCCAAAATAGAGTATTGCAACACAACAAGCTCATACCTCAAAAAATCCTCTAGCTTGAACTGAATTGTTGATGAGATGTTTGAAATGAATATGCCTAGGAGAGCTGGACAAACCATGCTTTGATAAAAGCATTAATAGTCTGATTCTGCTCTCTAAACACGTGTTGGAAGGAGATTAACTAGGGAGGGAAACTCAAGAGAATTATCTCCCTATATCCATTTGATGATGGAGGGAAACTCAAGAGAATTATCTTCCTATATCCATTTGATGATTGTCAAAGGGTCACCAACAATAATAAAAAAATTGTCGATTTCCAGCCAAAGATCACATTGTAGTTCTTCGCAAAGGAAAATTATTTCATCCTTGTAATTAGATCCATCACCTCCATACCAATAAAAGTTTTACACCTCTGAAGGGTTGATCCAAATATGCTCTCCACAACCGCACCGACCCCTAGAAGAGGCCCCATCAAACAACCTAATAGGGAACTTGTCCTCCAATTCAAGAAAGGAGACAGATCGGGAATGAGCCCTGGGAAACCAAGGGCCAATCTCCATGAAATATAAGATGATCCAGCTATAGGAGGAATGGATATCAGGTCACCTATTCTCGAAAATGGAGTCATTACGAGCACCCAAAATTCCCCAAATGATGTAAAAAGGTACAACTCTATAACATCTCTAACTAGCATACCAGGAACTCAAGCACAAGAGGATACATGATCGATTTACTAGGGCTGAAATTTTCAGAAACCTCATAACTTCCTACCAAATATCCACCTTTAACAGACATAGAAGAAAAAGGTGAGAACAATCTTTAGAGGCTATCCCACAAAGAGTGCATCTTCCCTATCCATGGAGGCCACGTTTCATCAAGTTCTCCCAAGTAAGAATGCGATTATGGATGTTTAGCCAAGTGAAACATTTAAGCTTGAGTGGAGCCTCCCATTTCCACATTTGAGCAATCCAATCTGCAACATGATTAGGAAGTATGTTCATAGATACCTTTAGCCACATGACCATCCAAAACTAACCGGTCCTGATTTTGGGCTAGGGAGATTCCAGCTTCGCTTAAATGACGATGACATTGTTCCCATTCAATGAGGAAGTGATCCGGGAGGCCAATCTCACATGCATGAGACTAAGAAATTGAAGAGATAAGAGATAGCCTCCTGCCACTAAGGTTGGCCAACGAATGGTATCCAAGACTGTTTAGGCATTGAATAAAGGGAATGGAAATTATGTGGTTTCCGAAAAAACCCTTAATTTCATCTTATCCCAATGAGGATTGATGACCCATCACTAACCTACCAATGAAGATTTTAGTAGAACCAAGATTGAGCTTCCATTAAGCTATGCCATATGTAAGATGGCCCTGAAAGTGAAGGTGCACCAACAGTGATCCAATCTTCTAAATTCCCTATTTGAATGTATTTGGAAATGATGATTTCTTACAAAAGTCCCTTAACATTGAAAACACGCCACTAATTGGATGCTAAGAGAGCAAAGTTGAATCTTCTAGAATCCTAGATTCCCCATCTACCTATCTGAACATGCTTGGACATGGCCTCTAATATGATAAGATGTAACATTTTTTTGTTGCAAGCCTTGGACCATAACTTTTTTTTAATGATAACGTCCATGTGTTTGATAATATTCCATGGAATGTGAAATAAATGCATCCAGTATACCAAAATTCCTTTAAGTACAACCTTCACCAATGTGACCCTGCCTCCAAGGGTGATCCATTTATGGTCGTAGACAGTCATTTTTTTTCAATTTTTTTATAAGCCATGCCTAATCAGTTACCTCATAATTAGATGGCTTTAATTTGAAGCCCACATATTTTAAGCCTTGGGACAATTGGTGAATTTTGATCCCAAACAAGCCAACAATCTGATTGATGGTTTCAGACTCTCCTGCATTAGAAATTATTCTTATTTGTCTAGATTTATAGAGAGGCCAAAATATTTTCCAAACAATGAGAATACTTGGGAATAAGCCTCCTGTTGTAGTTTTTTCTTCTCAATGATGTACAAAAAGAACCCACTTAAAATCGTGGATGAAAAACAATCTCAATAATAGAAATGACTGCTAAACACTGTAGATCTGCAGCTATTGATAGAAACGAAACCTGCCAAAATCTTGATCTATGTTGTAATCATAGTTAAACAGTAAAATGAAGAGTAATAACCCCAAAACATCCAATGGAAACCATATGTGTAAAGAATGATTTTATTATAACACCTATGAAGAGAACAAATATATGTTACCAATCCCCCTCTATGGGATGGGTTCTTGGCAATCCTCAAATGATTTCAGCTTCTGTAGAGTCTCTCTCCTCTATAATGCATAAACCCAACAAAAACATGGTGTGCGACAATGAAAATGATCAGAGTTACAATAGTGAGTGCAACAATGAAAATAATCAAAAGTGAATAATGAATGGAAAGCCCTCATATTTATAACAACATATTGAGTTATCCTCGAATAGTGAGCAATAATAAAATATTATTGATCCCATTCTTGGAATTACCACTTGGAATATTTTATTATATTTGTTTAGGAGGGAAAAAGTATTTCAACTTTTATTTAGAAATAATAAATAAATAAATGATTTATTTATTATCTCAAGGAATTAGTTAAGAAATAATAAATAAATAATTATTTATTTAATTATTCCTAAGAGATTTAGTTAAACTTAATAAAGAATAGTAATTAATTAATGATTAATTAGTTATTCTTAGAGAAAAAGAAGATAAATAATTATTTATCTATTTATTTTTCATTATTGGGTCAAATTTAACAAGGAATAATAATAAAACAATGGTTTAATTAATTATTCCTAGAAGAAAATCAAATAAACAGTTATTTATTTAATTATTCTTCATGGGTTTAACTATAAATTACTTAATAAAGGTGGTTAATTAGGTAATTTCTCATAGTGAAAGCAATTTTACTATGGTAAAATTGGCTTTACATGGTGTACTTCGATCCATCTAGTAAATTAGGCTAGATGATCATTTTTTTTGGTGATAACAGATTTCTCCCCAACATACAAGTGTTAGGAGAAAAACGTATGACCAAAGTACGTTGTAAAGACACAATCACTAGACAACACAGGGGAGTCAAGGAGAGAGAGAGAGACCAATGAAGTTGACACTAAGAGAGGACAATGACAAAGGAGGCGAGACTAATGCGAGTCTCCTTTTTTGTTGTGGTACCAAACCTTAATGAGGTGGGGGAGGCATACCCATACCCACCGAGATAACTTAATACAAAAATAATGGTTTGCCTAGAAATATGAAATTGAGCAATAAAGTACATGTTGAATGGTACATGACACACTGGCATAACAGAGCCAGAAAATAATACAATGTGTCCCATATACATAATGCACCTGGTAAAAACGTGACCCATGATTGAATACAATAATATTCGAGTACATGAGATACAATGCCCCTTCCCTCAAAAAATGGGTGGGAAGGAGGGTAGAACAACCAAAGAAGCACTGCTGAACAGGGAGGGGCTTTGTAAAACTGAATGGATCATTTGGAGGAGACGTGCATGCTATGAATACTATGATTAGTACGAACCGAACCCATAAACTATGTGGAACTGCATCTGAGGTTGTAGCATAGTAGGTATGCATCTGGGCATGTGGGGGGCTACCTCAAGGGCCACCCCCTCATGAGGTCTGAAACATCTCTCACACTCCCAGGAATCACTGGTACAATCTGTTGCATCACTAGACCATCAAGTGTATGGATCACGAACATGAAACAACCAATTCAAAGGGCAATAATGAGACCCTCTACTCGATCCAAGGTGTTGAACAAGAGTGGAAGCTAGAACCGAGATACACTGTCCTCTAGGTCGTTCTTCTGGAATAAATGAGCTAATGTCGATAGAATAGGGCCCATGATGGATGAGGTAATGAGGATCCTCAACTAAGGCACGAGGTAAAATAGTAATGTGAATGATGGACTGACACCATGGATAATTGGGAAAGGGGACTGAGGGATAAATAGATGACTTCCCTTGTCAGAGCATAAAGTGCATGGTTGACCTGACAGCAACTAACTCGATTCCGGAGGGGATGGGAACAGTATGAATGGAGGCCAAAAGGGGCAACACATGATGAATGGTATGAAAATATGGATGGAATACTATGACATGATATGATGGGACATGAAATAGACTCTAAGAATGCAAGGGTGGCTCATCGCAGACGCTTTGAACAAGGGTGACTTGATGACATTGCCACACAGACTAGCCCTGATGGGGACCATGAAAACATGAGTAAATGATGGTTACTCATGATGAAGATTGACATATGGTACAAAAAGTATTGAGAGGAGGTGGACCCCAAAGTACAAGTTTCGCTTTATGACGGAATTCGATTTTAAGAGGCGATGAAGTGACCCTTCTTGGAAAAAAGGCTTCCTGGTGAAGTGTCAAATCATCAAAAACTAAAGAAGGCCCATTTTAGATATTGGTGAGAGCTTTACAAGGGTTCTGATGGTTCATCAAACTAAGCTACGGTCTAGTCACAATGGGCGACAAAAAATTTGTGGATTTTTCTATAAAAGGACGTTTTCCCTCCAATTTGGATTCATTTGCTAAGTGAGCTATGGTGAATTTAGAGAGGAGGAAAAGGCCCAAAATCTTGTGGAGATCGTAGCAAAAAAACTGACCGTTGAAATTAGGATCTGTAACTTTCAGGCAAGTGGCCTTAGTTTTCTAAATATGGCCTTAATGCTTCTTGGAACGATGGTTCTTGGTGAAGAATTAAGGGAAGCGGAAAACGAGAATGAACTACTAGAGGAGCTCTAGAATCATCCTTGCCCACTAAGTCAAACATGGGGACTAGGTGGTAAAGGATTAGAATATTTGAAGATATGGTATCAAACATCTACAATATGTGATGTGCATATGGCTCGCCGGAGAGGCCGGTAGGACAAACTATCCAAGGAATGGGAGGATAATCAACCATATCTAGATCCAGTGGGATGTAGGCCAAGACTTAACTAAGAAGATGGCTAGGGGAAAATCATCATGCCCCCAAGCATGGGATACTGATCTAGTATGCAAAGGTGGGAATGATGCCTCCTAGCAGGAGGAGTTTGTGGATTGCCATGGTGTTCCAAGTGCTCAAAAAAGGGATTCAAGCATCTCAGCCCAACTTGGCACAAGAACCTCCAGAGGATGAGGAGATGTAGGGGCCTATGTTCCCCTCCAGTATGCTATGGGCGTACTGGATGTATTTAGAGCTAAGGGATCCAAACACTTATATGATACATAATATGATTATGCATTTTATATGACAATGATGGTTTGCCATTTATGTGGTTATCTTTTGTGGTATACATGTGATAAATGCCAATCTAGAATGTTGTTTGCAATGGTACCTACATAGTGATTTTTGGCTCTAGGCACATGACTAAATGTAATGATTTCAAATTCACGTACTAATAGCTTCACTCATAGATATTTTCTAAATAGGACTTGGTTATGCACATGATATGCACTATTCAATTGCATGACAAGTAGCAAGGAATCTAAACGAACATGAAGATGAAGGATGCAATGAGCGAGGGAATCGACTAACAAACCTATCACTCAATCATATTCAGCCTAATTATTAATGGAAGATCCAATGCAGATGTCATTTAACAGGAATAATGTATGCAAGGGGGTAAAAATGGCCCAGGCTACCGAGGCTAGATTCCGCGAGAAGCGACTCGCACAATCGGCATGGCCGATATACGGTGTGGATGATGGATCTATCTGAAAGGTGCAAAAGGCAATAGATGAGATGATGCAATCTACCTAACTATATGGTAGAAATAAATACATGCAATCAAAGGGATGTGTTGTGAGCAACATTTATGGAGGTAGAGCGCATTGGGAGAATTAGGAAGGAGATGGCCTTCGAAATCCTCTTGGAGAAATTACCCCTTACTCAATTGTAGGGGTAATCAAGGGTAGGCATAGCTTCCATGGTGTCCTCATCAGGCTGGGAGATGGGCGGATGGGAGGATGGTTGACTACATGATGCGGCGACATTACCTGGTGCATCAACCTGAGCAATAAGGTTCACATACACATCGTCTTGAATGGTAGACGACGAACTGGCAAATGGAGGGTCTATCGATGTTGAGACCTCGGATTCTGTCGAAAAAGGTTCAATAGAAATGTGTGCAACAACCTCAGGAAGGTTTGTTGGCGAGGAACTCAAGGATGACGACAGGTAAAGAATGGCACCTGTGGTGTCCATCATCTCGACATCGGAAGGATGGATCACAATAGAAGGGCCATAGTTTCATTGTTATGGTTGGCTGGTGGTACCAGAATCCATAGGTACATGAGCATAGGTTCCACTACGAGTGGCCTTGTAGTCACAAATTGCCCCAAGGCAATCACGAAACTCATCGAGATGAGGGCAACAATGGGAATAGTGACCATGAAGATCACAAAGGGCACAAAGGTGGTTTGTGCGAAGCGTTTTGAGTTTCTTAGGTGGGACCGGTATGTCAACATGGACTTCCAGAATATTCGACTTAGGGAATGCTTCATGAACCAATGGTTTAAGTTGAGGAAGTTCAGGATAATTATTGGTGGCATGCCGAACAAATTCACACAAATCACACAACTTTGGTGCCTTAAGGTCTGGAGGAGCTTGGGGAGCCTTTTCCTTCAAATATTTCTTTTTGGCTTTGACCACCTGGCCAGCTGCTTTCTCCATAGGAGTTGGTTCCTGTTGATACTGAAGCAACGACAGGGGTCATGGGGACCAGGTGAACCGAGGTCAAAGCATGATATGGTCATGGCTGACCGGGTGGAATGTTTGCATGGGGATCAATGTATCATACTGGTATCTCGAGAGTCATGTTAGGAAGGACTAGTGAAGCCATGATAGGTACAGAAAAAACTCTTGGAAGGGGGAATAAGAAAGGTATCTGGCCGACAAGATAATGTCCTGGCGGAATAGCTCCTGGATGGTTGATACCTAGAGGAACAGTTCCTGGAGGGAACATAGGAGAGGTACCCACAAACGGAGGAGGTCCCAAGGGAGTGGGTCCAGAGGGTTCAGCTAGAAGAGCAACAACAGGATGTTGGGGAGCTCGTTGTTGATCAGGTGTACCAGACTGTTTAAAGGTAGCTCGTGATGCTTGTAACATGCAAACACATAGAATTAATCTCTGAGATGGGAGGGGGAGGACCAAGGAAATCACCCAACAATGAGGAATCTTTATAGACTCCGAGTGAGACACTGGTACAAGGAGTGGACGATTATTTAATGGATATTGAAGAGATGATGGACATAGGGGAGGTCACGAACGTCAGCTCATAGTAAGTCAACTGATCAATGGTAACGATCTTCCCTTCATGGGGGAAACACATCTTGCAGAACACCACAGATGCGACAACTAACATGGCGTACGTGTAACTACAACCTAAGAGGATTTTGTAATCCAAAGAGGCATCTATGACTTCGATATCAACATGGACAATCTTGCCTGCAAGGGTCACTAGACAGCTGTGGTACATGCCAAGGGGCTGGGAGGAGTGTCCATCCCAAGCATGCAAGGTGATGGTGGAGGGGGATAACTCAGGTGACTTGAGACGTTTCCAAACATCAATGGACATCACACAGGTGGATGCACCTTCATCAATAGTGCATTTGGAGATGATGGCATTACGGACTCTAACTAGTATCTGGAAAGCAATAGATGAAGGCAATGGGGGGTGCTATGATGTATCAATTGGGAAGACAATCAAGTGATCGTCGAAAGGGTCCACTGCACCCAAAGAATTTAGTAGAGCCTTCTTTTGGGAAGGGCACGACTGGAGGACTTCTAGTGTCGACATGGTGGGGGTGATTGTGCCAAGTCTTCTACTATACTATATGTATGTAAGCTCTGCTAGAAGCCGTATTACAACATAATGGTCCTTTTGGATCTTGGGAATGGCATCAACTTTTGGTGATGGATCTGTAAGGGACCATTTGGTGTCATAAGAGGCTCAGCGAACACTTTGGTTTTGGACTTGGTAGCTGATGAAGCAGAGGGCTTGTCATATTGATGCAACAGAGTTTCTAGGTTGATATGGGAGGGTTTAACCTCATCAGAGTTCATCATAAGAATTTGGTAGTCACTGGGACCAGAAGGTTGGGGGAGGTGGGCTGCTTGACCTGGCTAGGGTTGAGCAGCAACAAATCCTTTTTTAAGGAAAGGATTTGTGATCACGGCTAGTTGAGGTGGCGCAGGATTTTGAGGCGATTGTTGACCTCGAGAAGCTGCTTGAGATTCCCATAGTTGGTGCATCTAGGGTAAAATGGGACACTCATGTGTATAATGGCCATGTACACCACAACATGCATAAGGCTTATTTGTATGAATAGCCTTATTTTGCTTGGGTGGGCTGCCCTGTTGCTGGTTGTTGGTGTTAGGCTAGTTCCCTTGGGTTTTGCTAGGCTGGTTACCCTTGTTACCCTTCCCCTTATTATTTTTCTTCGAATTTTGGGGATTAGTATCACTCTATTTTACAAACACCTAACCCTGAGGGGGTGGTGGCTTCTGGGGCTTAGGCGGCACTAATGATTGAGGGGCTGGAGTGCTAGGCTGTGCATAAGAAGGAGCAACAGTTTGGTAAATGGGTAGAGGCCCTGGAAATGTGTTTCTAGCAAGAGGGGCATAAATGTTGGAGGAATTGGTGCCCCCCTGCAGGTAGTCATAACTCTGCTGAGAATATGGTGAAGAGTGTGAAATGGATCTAACGAAACCGTCGGTGGCGTGATATGCCCCCGATGCATTAGCAATGCTAGGATGAGGGAAGTATGGAATAATGGTATAGACATAACCCAATTGATAATAAATCAGATCATATCTCAAAACAGTAGGGAGAGATTCTTCCTTAGTTTGAGGAAAATGGGATGTGGCATCTTTCCCTATGGGGGATAAAAGGCTCTTGAGAAACCAATCTAGATAAACACAGTCTTCGAAAGGTGGGGCACGACATGTGCTCCTCCTTTGACGCCACTCTTGAACATGGTCATAAAGGTGATTAGCAGAGGATTGACAAAATGTGGTCAAAATTTCAGTACCAGTGTCGTACCAGAGAGGTAACTGGAAATAGGACAAGAACGCTTTAGCAAGTGTCGCAAAAATGGAATGAGAGGTAGCGCGCTGGTTTACATACCATTTTGTAGCATCTCTAGTAAGCATGCTTTGGAAGAGCCAAAGACGAATGGAATCATAGGTTATGGAGTTGGAAGAACACCACATGTGGAAGGATTGGACATGGTGTTAGGATATTCCGACACATAGGAAATAGTTAAGTATAACTTGGTCTAGTATAGAGTTAGGTAAAGTGTGTTTATTTACTATGTACATTTTGTAACTTACAATCCGACGGTCACGATATGTAGTGATCCGACGGTTCATTCTCTCCTCGGTATTACCGACACTTGATCCGTGGCTTAACACCCGATTGGTCCATGATCTCTATTTAAAGAGCATGTAGGGTCATTTGTAGGTTAACCCGTCCATGAGAGAAGCTTATGTAAATTTTCATTCTTTTATTAATAAATTTCCTGAAGTCGTCGCGTTGGCTCAGGCCGTGGACTCTTTCCCTCTTTGAGGGTTTTAACCACGTCAAAAGTACTGGTGTATTGAACTGTGATCTATTTGCGAGCGGTGTCCTTTGGTCTTCTGTCTGAGGAACTTACCCTGTAAATTCCTACATGGTATCAGAGCTATTTGAGGGCCGCATCCGTTGGTGATCCAAATCTAAAGCCGGTAGAACTGTATCCGATTGCCGTTTCCTAGATCTGCTGCTTATGACTGCTTTCGGGCTGAGAGGACTGCTCTATTGTGTTAGGAGCATCTGTTCCAGTGAGGAACCCCTTTTGTTTCACGCGAAAAGGTTTCTGGTAGCCCTAGCTACGTCATTTTTAAGATCTGGAGGTATATAGTGTTTATTTGCAGTTTCTAGTTATTTTTCTCTCTGTTTATTATTTCGGTTTATTTAGCTTCTTTTTTATTACCAGATCTATACCTTTATTTTCTGCGTATGCTCTTTGCCCTACGACTCTGTGCGATTTGGGCAAATCAGAAACAGAGAGGAAGGATTTTTCTCATGCGTATGCTCTTTTCCACTGCGCCTTAGTGTGATCTCGGAAAATCAGAAACATTGAGGAAAATATTTAGTTTTCGGATAAAGCTAACTTCGAGCTGCAAGGTTCGTTTTTTTTGTATGGCTGTGTTGGGTTTTGTGTTTTTTGTTTTTTAGGGAAAAAAGAGCTTTCTCAAAGCAAGCACGCAACCCAAAGCTTCAACCCCCCCCCCCCCCCTCTCTCTCTCTCAATTTTTGTATAGCTCACTTGGTTCAAAGCTAATTTATGAGAGTAGAGGTCTTGAGTTCAAGTCTCCTTTTTGTTGGAAAGGGGGCATTTTTTTTCATTTCCGCACATTCCCGCACTTCGTCGGCATCTTCATCAATTTTTTTTCAAAAAGCCATAACTTCTTCATCTAGAAGCCGTTTTCAAAACCGTTTTTTTTTTTAAACGGCCTAATTTTTCGAGATCTTTCCATTAGTTTCAGCATCTATAGCTTCAGTTTTCTGTTAAAATGGAAAGTCCATGCCAAGTTATTCTTGACAGCACCAACTACTTTCAATGGTGGTCCTACATTGTGGATTTACTTAGAAGTAAAGGTCTTTACAGAATAGCCACAGGCCAAGAAACCAAACCGAAAGATGAAGATAAGGTAGCTAAATGGGAAAATAGGCAAGATCAAGCACGTGGGTTGATAGGGATGTCTATTTCTCCAGATCTTAGATTCCATATTGCAGAACTTGATACTCCTGATGAAGCATTGAAACAGATTACTAAAGTTTTTGGAATAAAAAATGAACTTAGAGCCCATCAACTTGAAAATGAGTTGCTTACATTGGACCCCAATAATTTTTCTTGCATTGAAGATTTTTTGTCCAAGTTCAAGACCCTTAGACTTCTCTTGGAAGGTGTTAAGGTTAAGAAAGAAGATAGTAACCTTATCTATTCCATTCTTACTAAGTTGGGACCAGCCTACTCTGTGTTTGTTTCCACCTTCCATTCTACAAGAGAAGCCTTCATTTCTCAAGGACAAGACTACAAGTCCCCTTCCTTTGATTCTTTTTGTGATTCTTTAATAAGAGAACAAGAAAAAATCTTACACCTTGGTCTTCTTAATCTTGGAAACTCTTCTAAGAAAGCGTTAGCCGCCCAGCAGCAACCAAATCCAAAGAATCCTAAGAAGTTGTATCCTAAAAGGAATGGTCCTAAACCAAACAAGGGTCCTAAGCAATCTTAGCCTCAAAATGAAAAATCATTTCAACAAAATGATAAGACAAATAAAAACAAAGGGAAGAAGACTGATAGACATTGCAACTTTTGTAATCGAGATGGCCACTTAGAATCCAAATGCTTTAAGAAGATGGAAGCCTTGGAAGCAGCAATGAAGAAGCATAACATCCATTTGGAGCACTCTTCAACTTCAACTTCATCTTCAGGAATGGCACTTTTTGCATGTGGTTGTCAAGAATCTCGGTCTGGCTATGCACTAAATGTATCTTCTTCTTCTTATTCTCATGAGTGGCTCATTGATTCTGGAGCCTCTTATCAGATGGCCAAAAACAAAGCCATGTTTTCTTCTTTAAATGATTGTAACACCAAAAATATATATGTTGGTGATGATAGATCTCTTAGTGTTGTAGGGACTGGAACTATTCATATAGACAATGGTCAGTTTAATGATGTATTATGTGTTCCGACCTTCTCCTGCAAACTTCTATCTGTATATCAGATAACCCATTTAGGTGAAGGTAAAATCGTTGAATTTTCACCTCACGATGTTGTAATTAAGGACCTAAGAGATCCTAGACAGATTTTAGCTACTGGCATTGCTGATGATTCTACAAGGTTGTATAAGTTTCACAACTTTGGGTCATCAAATATTCCCTCAATATTTGTTGCTCATAATGATGAAGTGAGCAAACTTTGGCATGAGCGATTTGGTCACTTAAACTATTGCTCTCTTCAGAATCTATGTAAAGAAAATATGGTGACATGTCTTTCAATGGTATCTTGCAGAGATGGTGTTTGTTTCGGATGTGTACTCGGAAAACATCATCGGGACAGTTTTGAAAAACATGCCTCTTGGCACGCCTCAGCCCCTTTACAGCTTGTGCATAGTGATTTATGTGGTCCACTTCCAGTTGTTTCCTTCTCTGGCTACAAGTATTTCTTAACTTTCATTGATGATTTCTCCAGACACACTTGGGTATACTTCTTAAAACTCAAGAGTGAAGTATTTAACATGTTCTTGGCCTTTAAGGCCTTTGTTGAAAAACAATCTAGACATCAAATTCTTAAGCTAAGATCTGATAATGGCGGAGAATATGTTAAAAACAACTTCATCAACTTTTGCACTGAGCATGGAATTCAAATGCAACATACTGTTCCATATGCTCCACAACAAAATGGTGTAGCTGAAAGGAAGAATCACACCTTAAAGGAAATGGCTAATTGTATGCTTCAATCTAAAGGACTTAGTCTTAATTATTGGGCAGAAGCAATTAACTGTGCAAATTACATAGTAAATCGCACTCCTACTAAGGTTTTAAAGAATATCACTCCAGAAGAAGCATGGAGCTCAATTAAACCAGATGTGAGTCACTTTCGTGTTTTTGGAAGTGAAGCATGGGCCCATATTCCTGATGAGAAACATAAAGCTTTAGAACCTAAGAGTGAAAAATGTATTTTTGTTGGATATTCTTAAGATGTCAAAGGATATAGACTTATTCCACTTAAGTCCAAAAATGTTATCATTAGAAGAGATGTAAAGTTTGCTGAAAATATATCGGCCTACGAGCCTAGTTCGGCGGATGTGCCACCTCTCCCTATCTCTTCTACTTTTGAAAATATTCCTTCTTCAAATGATGAAAGCGAGGATGAAAATCCTCCCCCACCTTCTCAAGATCCTCCTTCAGCTCCTCAGCTTCCAAAATGGGTTCGTGCTACTCAGGATGCAGCAAGTGATCTTGCCGGTGATCCTACAGATCAGCGACGTACACGTTCTCAGTTTGATAGAGCCTCTTCTTTAGGCTCAAGCTTCAGTAAATTATGATCCTGACACCTTTGCAAAAGCTTCAGGCCATCTAGATTGGGAAGCAGCTATGAATGAAGAATATCATTCATTATTGGCAAATGATACATGGGATCTTGTTCCTCTACCAAAGGGACGAAAACTTGTTAGATGCAAATGGGTTTACAGAACCAAGTATGGACCAGATGGAAAAGTTGATAAACATAAAGCTCGTCTTGTTGCTAAGGGTTTTTCACAAGTTGAAGGAATTGACTACACTGAAACCTTCTCCCCTGTTGCCAAAATGAACTCTATCCGCCTTATTCTTTCCCTTGCTGCCTCTTTCAAATGGGAAGTCCATCAGATGGATGTTAAATCTGCCTTCTTACATGGGGACTTGCATGAAGAAATCTATATGGAACAACCTATTGGCTTTATACAAACAGACTCCAGCGTTGTATGTCGGCTTAAGAAATCCCTTTATGTTCTCAAGCAAGCTCCTCAAGCTTGGTATGCCAAAATGGATAACTTTCTTTTAGAAAATGGCTTTTCTAGGTGTCATTCTGACAATACTGTCTACACCAAGAAAGTGGGCAAGTCTCTTATCATTCTTGTTCTTTATGTTGATGATCTTATCCTGACTGGTAGTGATCCCAACCTTATAAACCATGTGAAGTCTAGCCTTAAAAGGAAGTTTGAAATGACAGACTTAAGAAACTTACATTATTTTCTTGGTCTTCAAGTCTTGCAATCCAAGCAAGGTATTTCCCTTTCCCAGTCCAAGTATGCTTGTGATATTCTACGCCATTTTCACATGGAAGACTGTAAGCCAGCCCCTTCTCCCTTTCAGTCTGGAGTCAAACTTTCAGTCACTTGTACTTCCCCTGAAGTTGATGCTACCTTATACCGTCAACTTGTAGGAAAACTTTTGTATCTAACCCATACTCATCTTGACCTTTCCTTTGTTGTTGGCCTTATTGCTCGGTTTATGCAAAATCCACGTGAAAGTCATTGGAAAGCAGCTAAAAGAATACTTCATTATGTTCAAGGTACAGTTCAGTTTGGGATTCATTACAGTGCCGAAGCAGCTCCTCTATTGGTTGGTTTCACTGATTTTGATTGGGCTGGTGACCCTGATGATCAGAAGTCTACTGCAGGTTATGTGTTCACTCTTGGTTTAGGACCTATTACATGGGCTTGCAAGAAACAAGGTGCCATTTCTCTTTCTTCAGCAGAAGCAGAGTATCGTGGTGCCGTAGAAGCTTGTAAGGAAGCCTTGTGGCTTCGTCAGATTTTGTCAGAGTTTGGCTTTCAACAACAGCATCCGACTACACTTTGGTGTGATAATCAAAGTGCCATTCAACTATGCAAAGATCTAGTCCAACATCAGCGCAGCAAACACATTGAACTGCACATGCACTTCATCAGAAAGCTCATCCACGACTATGTTCTTGAAGTGCAATATTGTTCAACAGATGATCAAGTTGCAGACATCTTTACAAAGGCTCTCACAGAGGCGAAGTTCACTAAACTTCGATTTATGGTTGGAGTTCAGGAAGTTGTCACTAAGGGGGGATAGGCTCTAGTGCCTCCTTCCTTCTCCTATTGTATCATATTTGTAAATCCTTCAATCCTATCCCAAGTTGTTCTTAAGGGGGGATGTTAGGATATTCCGACACATAGGAAATAGTTAAGTCTAACTTGGTCTAGTATAGAGTTAGGTAAAGTGTGTTTCTTTACTATGTACATTTTTTAACTTACAATCTGACGGTCACGATATGTAGTGATCTAACGGTTCATTCTCTCCTCGGTATTACTGACACTTGATCCGTGGCTTAACACCCGATTGGTCCATGATCTCTATTTAAAGAGCATGGAGGGTCATTTGTAGGTTAACCCGTCCATGAGAGAAGCTTATGTAAATTTTCATTCTTTTATTAATAAATTGCCTGAAGTGGCTGTGTTGGCTCAGGCCGTGGACTGTTTCCCTCTTTGAGGGTTTTAACCACGTCAAAAGTACTGGTGTATTGATCTGTGATCTGTTTGTGAGCGGTGTCCTTTGGTGTTCTGTCTGAGGAACTTACCCTGTAAATTCCTACACATGGTTGGTAGGATCCTCTCCAGCAATACCCTCAAACTTTGGGATGTCTGAGGGAAGCTTAGTCGGCATAGAAGGTCAACCAGCATCATGGTGTATGGAGTCATTTATCAACTGGTTAAGATCCAATAGACTTAACCCAGCCATAAAGGGGAGCATGGGGGTTGTCGGAACGGTTCTTGAGATTGTTCTACCTGATGTGACCACTGGTATAGCACAGGAGGTGTTAGAGTCGGTCCTTACAGCCCTCCGTTAGAAATCTTTTCGCTTTTGCATATCATTTTTAGGTGTCTCGCTTGTTCCACTTCGTTGCATTTCACTAGGGGCATGCCATTGACTGACGAGGGGGTCTGGTTGTCTTGTGTTTCCTCATGTTTGTCCCTGCAGGGTTAGTGAAAAAACAAATTTTCTCAAAAAATCACTGAAGTCCATAATCATGCATTCATTGTCATAAAAGTTTTGTTTCGTTAAAAAGTCCTAGAGTCTAGGGTTGTCAGTCCTTTGCATATACATAATACAAGCCTGCAGGCCATGAGGTTGATTTCAAAAGACTCTTATTTAATAGTTTTTTCATAAAGCATTTTAAAACATTTTTAGTCCAAAACTTTGTTTTGGACCAAAAAATTGTTATTGTAAATAATTGTATTTGTTTTATCTCAAAGGGTTTTAGAGCAAGCCTCTGATCTTCTCCAAAGCCAAAATGCCAAATCCCTGCAAAAATCAACAAAATATGATCAATCCAAACCTCAAAAAAGCATGAGAAAATCAAAAGGCAGTATTGTATTAAAAGACCAAAAGGTGAAAAAGTGCCAAACATTACAAAGTGGGTTATTGAACCAATTTAAATAAAATCAGATTTGGTGAGATATTTTGTTTGCATATAAAAGGGAAAACAAGTCCATTTGTTCACAAATTCCCAAGGTGAAATTGTGTTTAAGTGTTAGAAGGCCGAAACTGTGATTACATACCCCGTGGACAGTGTTGGAGGTGTGCGCTACGCATTGGAGGTGTGCGCTATGCACTGAGGTGAGCGCTACGCATTGGGCCTCACTGGCCAGTGTAAAAATACACAGGCACTATGCATTGAGGTGTGCGCTACGCGTTGGGTTCGGGCGCTACGCACTCAGTCACAGCGCCGAAATTTTTTTTGTTCATGCGACCGAATCTTATCAAATCGCCTCCAAATCTTGCAAGTAGGTGTTTCTTAGCTGCTCAGTCAATTTGAAATTGCTTGTAGTGTGTTTGAGGGGAAAATGTGATGTATTGGGTGTAAAAAAAATGAAACCCTAGGCTCATGCCAAAGTCATTCTTTAGGGTTTTAAAGGACATGTGGGTGGCTGGTCAAGATTTTTCCATTCTCCCTTGATGAAACATAGCTCCATACTGATTTGTAAGAGTTTTGCCAGCATCACAAAAGGTACATTTCATACTTTTGTTTATCTGTCAGAACTGTCATTGTGATCAAACTAGTGACTGTTTCATGCCCAATACACTAAAACAGAGTATTACCATTATGGCATAATTCTTATGATGCTTCGGTTAGCTTTTGAATATGCATTGAAATTGTGATTTCACCACACCTACAACCTACATATTGCAGACAACATACATATTGCATACATTGTGTTTTTTAAGACATGTCAGACACAAATTCAGTTTATGAGCAAGAGAATGACAGTGATTCCATAACAGAGGGTAATGTGCCATGGAGGCCTCGCAGAGGTGGTAAAGGTGGAAAGCATCTCAGAGAAGAGCCCACTTCTTTGGTTCAATTGCAGGCTTGCCCGCTTGCAATGGATTGTTTTCGCCATCAGTCATGCTATCACTATTGTGAGCTAATTTCACAAATTCAGCATCATCGTGAATTAGCTCGCTTGTTTGTTCTACATTTACATTATGGCCATGTAAACCTCGCCGGAGTTAATTTCATTTTGTCACCAGAGACTATTGCAGAGGCCACTGGGATACCAAATATTGGAGAGCAATGGAATAAGTGTCAGTAGCTAGAGAAATCCTATTATGAGCCATACATCAAACCTGGGTATATGAGGCACTTGAGCTGGGTTTTTCCTTTTCAATACCTGAATGATCAGTTTGCACCTTTGATGAAACTCATCATTCGGTATTTTAGTTGTGAGGGCAGATTCTCCCGTCTTTATGCGTACCATGTCCGTTTGTTGATGCATTTTACAAGGGTACGTCTGATGAATATTCCATACTTCATGTTTCGCAACATAGAGAGGATGGTTGTTTTAGTACAAAGGAAGACCCCAGCACAGCAGCATAGGAGTATTTATCATTATGCGCTGATCAAGATCATAGTGGTTCATCAGTTGGCACAGTAGGGCATTACTTGGGAGGATTTCATTTCTCGTGACTTTTTCACAGTGCCACAGCCACCTCCCGAGATAGTTCATGATGAGGGAGGGCCTTCACATCAGTTTGACATTCCTGAGACCGAGCATGTCAATGCTCCAGCATATGTGACATATCAGCGAGGCCATAGGGCCTTATTTGCAGCTACACGATGAGTACTATCTCCACATGGTGTGGAAGGGGTCTCGCCTTCTTCTTCAGTACAGGTACAGGTTCAGGACAGAGGCAAGGGGCCAATTTATGAGGAGGGCCATTCAGGTGGTCATGATGTTGATGTTGCATTGGGTGATGTGGATAGGAGCTCTCCTAGCTCGAAGCTGAAAGAGATCATCCAAGAGCAAAAGATTAAGATTGATAGCTTGAATGAGAAGTTGTTGAAGGCAAAATGTCTAATCAAATACTTAGAGCAACGCAATAAATAGTTAGAGGATGAGCACACACTTATAGAGCTGCGACAAATCTATGAGGACCGAAGGTTAGCCCGGAAAAGACTGGGTGATTTGACACCTGTTGAGTTTTGGCTTGAGAAAGTCAATCGACATATGGAGGAGTTATTGGCGAAGGCCAATAGAGACAAAGACATGCTTCGTCACGTGAAGAATCATTATTGGGGTCGCATGCATGTTGGCAAAGCAAAAATGAAGATTTTGCAAAGGAGGTTAAGCAAAGCACTAAAACGGCGAAATAGGCTAGATCCAATTCGAGTTTTGGCCGAGGCTTCGCTGGCTGAGCATGACACATGATGAAGGGTCTTCGTTCCAAATTTGAGCAAATTCGGAGAAAGTTTTGTCATTTTGAAATTTTTGGTCTCAAAAAACAGTTTTTTCCGCTCTATGGGTAGCGCGTCAGCGCGCTTGCTTTTGGTTGGGACACTTGCTAGAGAAAAACCTTATATTTTTGGGTTTTTCATGGTGAATTATACATGCTCAGTTATTGCCAAGGCATTTCATCAAGTTCTGGATAATCAAAAGGCCTAAAAACACCATGAAAACCACCTTGCTGCCACCTTTTGCAACAGCGGGAAGTACTTTTGGGAGAATGCAATTTTGAGGGGGAAAATGAGCTCCAAATTGGGAAATTCCACTTGGTTTGGAAAGTAGACATCCAGGGCTTTCCAACGAGCTATAATGAGCTCAATTTGGATGTCAGGAAGTGCCCCAAAAACAGGCTGAAATGTGCGCTACGCATAGGGATCAGGGCGCTACACATTGGGGTTTTTGGTCCAGTTTTCATCCTCCAGCTCAGGAATTCGGCCAGTTTTCACCAGTTTCACTCCTTGATGTTATTTTTGACCCAACATGATGTAATTTGATGTATTTAAGGTAACATGGCACCTATCTACCTTCTTCTATATGATTCATTCACAAATTAGCAAGAAATTAATGTAATGAATCAGTTTCCTTCTTTTTAGAGGCAGGTTGTTTTGGTCACCTAGATTCTTGCTCCATGTTTAGAATTTGTTCAAAATGCTCCTAGAAGGAGGAGCTCAACCCCTAGAGGTTAGGGAATGAGGTTAGCTTGGTCTATATATGTAAATTTTCAGTCAGTAGCACAGGTTGGACCCTTGGGAAGATTTTGGCACACTATTGTACATATTTTCCATATTTTGGCTAAGGAAAGATCAGAGATTTTGCAGCACCTGTTGGGATTCTTGTGGCTTTTAGTTCTTGATGGTGTTTTTTCTCAGTTATTGTAAGTTTATTCATGTTTATATGTATGCCATTCCTTCTTATGATTCTGAAACTAAATGAATGAGTAAATGAGGTTGAATTCATTTTTCACAGTGCTCTTCCTTTAAAATTTATTTAGTTTTACATGTTTTTGTCAGTTTGGAGAGGATCCATGTTCTCCTTTGCCCTCTTCAGCTCCTTGTCATTCTGATCCATCCATACACCTGATCAAAGGCATCAAGACTATTGCCTACCTCGCCCCAACTCAATTTATGCAAAGATCTGACCTCAATCCCCGCACCCAAAATTGGTTTTCCCATTTCTCCAACAAAAAAACTCAAAAATCTAAAGCAAACTTTCCTATCTCTTTACTAGCCTAAAATAAATATTAAATTGGAGTCATCTCAGCCCCTTTGAAGACCTTTTGCCGAGATAGACCCGGAGAGAGCCCTCTCCTATCCTCATAGGGCTGGCTACGAGGCTGAGCTTGGTTTGATGTGGCCTTGAGTTTTGCCTTCCTCAGCCTGAGGCAGATCTAAGCGCTAACAGGAGGCACCATCATATTGGGGTCCTGCACCTGCTATGGGTCCAGACATGGCGATGATATGCAGTGAAGGAGGTTCAGAATCAGATAATGAATCAGAAGAGTCAGAATGTGGACTCGGAGGGCTATGAACTCAAACCCAATGGGGAGGTGTAATACGCCCAAGAAAAAACTGGGGGTGAAGGCCTAATAGTCTCCACAATTGATGCCTTGGTGGTGTAATGATGGAAGAACACACGGAACATGAAAAGGGTGAAGGGAGATCAATAATATATCTTTTGTCTTTGATGCGATAAGATAAATTTATTATGTTAAGTCTTAGCTTGGAGGTATAAACTAAGCGCCCTTTTCTTAAGGTGTGCTGGTATGTGCAAGTGTATTAATTGATTAAGCCCAGATCGTGTTTGTAAAAAAGAAAAAAATATTGCTCCAAATAAACTAAAATAAATAACAGAAAATAAACAGCAAAACAATTAACTAAACCCCACCCAAACTGGGTTTGCAAACACTATATTTCTAGGTGGATAAACTGATGGAAAATACACTAACACGGTCAAGAGATCTGAATGTCAATGTGACTAGGATCAAGTGACTCTAAGCTGTTGGAAAGTGGTACAGTAACAACAAAAAACCAGAGACGAATATCACTGCAAAAATATAGGGAGATGGGTGAAACACCTAGGGAAACCAATGGGACCCTAAGGGAATGACAAAACAAGTTTGAATGTGAATCTATGGATGGTAGCAACCTATCTTATCAGATCTGAAACAAAAGGTTACAAATATGGAAAATGTGGTTGAAAGTGTTGCAGAAACTCAGACTTCTCACTCAGCTAAACTCCTCATATAAAGGCAGAAGTGTACTAGAAGCCCTAAGGGAGGCTAAATTCGACTTCAATGAGTAAAACATAATGGATCAAGACCTAAGCGGGATGAGACAAAGGTCAGACACCTAGCAAACAACTCTCAACAAAACCCAGAAACAGATTTGAGAGAAAAACTAAAACCCAAAAATCACAAGTTCTGACCTATTTTTTGATGAAATCACACTTTTTGGGCAGAAAGCTACGTTCTGGAGCCCAGATCGCACCTTTTGGGCTGAAAACTACGATTTTTGCTCCAATACTTCGATCTGCAAATTTCAGAAAAAAAGTGTTGCCTTTGCCGCAGTTGGTTCCTGTGACCTGCGGAAATGACCAGAAATCTTACGAAAGTCAGAAATTTATTAGATCTAGGGTTAAAACACTAGGAAACATTAATAGAATAGAAAAGAGGAAATCCTAAGATGAAAACCAAAGGTCACCTAGGTTTCTGGATTTGAAGTATAAAACCCAACAGAGTCGCCAATTTGTTGTAGTGTTTTCTTCTCAATTATATACAAAAAAAACCCACTTAAGATTGTGGATGACAAATGACATCAACAATAGAAATCACTGCTAAACATTGTATATCTGCATTTATTGATAGAAACAAAACCTGCCAAAATCCTAATCTATGTTGCAATCATAGTTAAACAGTAAAATGAAGAGTAATAACCCCAAAACATCCAATGGGAACCAGATTTGTAAAGAATGATTTTATTATAACACCTGTGAAGGGAACAAATATATGTTACCAGTCCCCCTCTATGGAATGGGTTCTTGGCAATCCTCAAATGCTTTCAGCTTCTGTAGAGTCTCTCTCCTCTATAATGCATAAACCCAACAAAAATATGGTGTGCGACAATGAAAACAATATGAGTTACAATAGTGAGTGCAACAATGAAAATAATCAAAAGTGAATAATGAATGGAAAACCCTCCTATTTATAACAAAATATTGAGTTATCCTCAAATAATGAGCAATAATAAAATATTATTGATCCCATTCTTGGAATCACCACTTGGAATATTTTATTATATTTGTTTTGGAGGGAAAAAGTTTTTCAACTTTTATTTAGAAATAATAAATAAATAAATGATTTATTTATTATATCAAGGAATTAGTTAAGGAATAATAAACAAATAATGATTTATTTAATTATTCCTAAGGGATTTATTCAAACTTAAGAAAGAATAGTAATTAATTAATGATTAATTAGTTATTATTAGAGAAAAATAAGATAAATAATTATTTATCTGTTTATTTTTCATTATTGGGTCAAATTTAACAAGGAATAATAATAAAACAATGGTTTAATTAATTATTCCTAGAATAAAATCAAATAAATAGTGATTTATTTAATTATTCTTCATGGGTTTAACTATAAATTACTTAATAAAGGTGGTTTATTAGGTAATTTCTCATAGTGAAAGCAATTTTACTATGGTAAAATTGGATTTACATGGTGTACTTTGATCCATCTAGTAAATTAGGCTAAATGAACATTTTTTTTTGTGATAACACCTCCCATTGTTCAATTTCTGCTTCTCCAACACATAAGACATCATCTACAAACAAGAAATGTGTGGGAAAAATTTCCTTGTGATCTTGCAACCCCTAATTGTCCCAGCCTCCTTTTCAACATTTATTTTCCTGCTGAGGGAATTGATCACAAGAACAAAGAGGAGGGGAGATAGTGCGCAACCTTTCCTGATCCCTCTATATATTTTGAAAAAGTTCGTTGGTTCACCATTGGTTAACACAACCATTGATTCCAATGATACACATTCCATGATCCATTTGACATGGTTGTGTAGAACACTAATTTTGTAAAGGATCATTCAAAGAAATTCCCAATCGACCCTATCGTAATCTTTGACAAGGTAAAATTTCATTAAGCATACCTTTTATTTCCTAGATTTAATGGAGTGGATACACTCTTGTGCAATTGCCACCATGTCTTGGATTCACCTATCAGCCAAGAAGCCAAATTGCTCCAAAGTAATGTGAGGAGACAAAATATTCTTCATTATGTTAGCTAACAATTTAGAGATCATTTTGTAAATAGAATTGCATAAATATATGGGTCTATTGTTAGAAAGTGAAAGGGAATTCAATTTTTTAAGAATGAGTACAAGAAAAGTTACATTAGTAGCACCTGGAATGTGGTCGTTCGAAGATTTTGGATTCTTCTACCATTTGGGTCAACGCTTGGCACATGAGATCAAAGAAGAAGATAAATAGCTCTACAGGCCAGCCATTAGGCTCCATACTCTTATCCTTCGCCATTTATTTCAACTTATGTAAGATTTATTCTTAAGAAATAACAACATCCATCATCATTAATTCTTCCTTCTTGGCCACTCTTGGAAATAAATTCACCAATTCCATTTTCTCTTCAATGTTGTTTTTCTTCGAATCCCTAAATTAGTTTTTGAAGAAGTTAAAATCCTCATGCCTAATATCTTCCATGGAAGTAAGTGTTCAACCATTTGCACCACTAATTTCCCAAATGGTATTGAACCATTTTCTTTTTGAAGCATCCTGGTGGAAGAAATTAGTATCTTTGTCACCCCCCTTTGCGTGACTGTGATAGTACCAGTCGCAAAATCACCACTACGATTGTAAATATACCCCCTCATTATCACTATGACATATACTAATTGTCATGCATGGTTGTGGATCAAAAATGTAAAAAGGGTTGTACAACCCCCTAAACCGGGCCATACAACCACCCTAAACTAATGCAAAAATGACAAAGGCCAAAGGCTGGGCACTCACCTGTCTCCAAGCACAAGTCAAATAGGGTATCTCAAGGCCTCCAAACAACACGAAGATCACTCAGAAGCTCTCTAGTCGCCACCTCAAAAAATCACAAATGAGGTGGCATTGTGGGCCCCACAACCCATTTATATGCCCTGGCTTGGAACTTTACTAGAACTTAGGGGAGCCCACAAACTATGTTTCTAAAATTATTTGTACCTTTGGAATTAGCACAATACAAACTTCTCATTGGAACCCTCCTTTTAGCATGCTAAATTTTCACCTACGAGGCCCTCACGACTCTTAGGCTCATCCTCAAGTGCACCATGTTCTCATTTTCTCTTGTTCAAATGTGCACTTTCAATATATTTTTTTATATATTTGGAAATTTCACTTGGGGTGTTTGGTTCATGGTTGTAGGATACATTTTCCTTCTTACCACAACTTCTCACATACAGGGCAATGTAATTTCACTCAAGGTATCGTTTCTTAGCTGGCATGATAAGCTTCCCCCTCAAAGAAATTTGCATAACCTAGTTTACTCCCCTAATTTCACTATAAGGACTCCATACCTCAACCACATTCCCCCAACACCTTCCTTTTGTAACAAGTGAATGTTTTCACATGGTTGATATTTCTCCCACCTTCATGGATTTTCCCATATAGTAGTATCCTTTGCATTAATGGCATCCATGTTGTTATCCGTTTCCCCAAAATCATTCGTTTTCATGAATCAAACCATGGCCAGGTTCCTCTTTCTTATCCCATTGTAACCAACCCTCTTTATTCTTAGAAACCCATACTTTTGATTGTCATTAATGCACTACCGCATTCACACTTTGACTTGCACACCTCTATGATGTAGTATATCATTCGCATGATCACCCCCACATTGAGACCAACTAATGGGACCTCACCCTCTATATTCATTTCCCTACACCATCATGCATGCTACTGCACATTTGGGCACCCATATTTGTGTTTGTACATCCCAAACCATGTTTAAATTATTTTGGGAAGTGTACAAAAATTGTTTTTATAGCAAGGAAGTCACCCATTTTCATACCTACTACTGGGTGATAGTCCCAAGTTACTCTTGGTTGGAGCACATATTTTTGTACCCTCCTCTCAATACCAGTTTCATGTCATCACCCTCCACCATTTCTAGCTATAATATCGTATAGTTTCAAACTCAACTCACCCAATCAAATAAACCATCTATCACACCCCTAGATGTTCTCTTGACTCTATAGACTTGTCTATCTTATTTATTTTGACTGTTTCCACTCACACCATGCTCCAACCTCGGTAAGTTTACAATATCCATATCATTATATCAACCTCACTCATCATCCCCTTTTCATCATTACATGGTTCAAATCTATGTTAGCCTCAAGTGGATTTATTGAAAAACCTATTTTTTAAATGGTCGCATCTTCCTTCTCGTCAACATCATCTCTCATTTAACAAGAAAGAATTTTTATCTTAGTTGTCATTTCCATCCATTGTGAACCTTAGATGAAACAATGGGAGTCATCATTTCCCATTGATTCTATTGACATTCCCAACGTTTGATTTTAGTGTTCCTTCACATCGGGAAGTGTCTTACATTGCAACAATTGCAGTGCCTCATTTTGGTCAAAGACCCATCTACCTTTTGAAAAATGCAGCAAGAAATTCTCAATTTGATTTTGCCTTGATGAAATTGAGAAAATTCGAGTTTCCACATCAACAAGAAACTTAGATGATGTTAACTTGTGTGACATGGCTTGTGTCACCCAATTTACTCATTAAATTCTATTTGGAGGAGTTAGAGTTCAGTTATGCATGTGTGATTTCTAATTTGTAGCAATCAAGGTCAGTTATCTCAGGTTTTTCCAGTTAAAACTAGTTCCAACTTTTGGAGGAACTAGTGGAAGGTCAGTTAAGCAGCGGGATTCATTCAAACCCAATGATCATCCAATTGATTGATAAATCAACCCAAAATTGATAGTGCATGCATAGAATTCGAGTTACTAAGTTAAGGTGGAGATTACAAGGCAGTGTAACATTAGTTGTATACTAGTCTTGAGTGTACAAGTGTTGCATGTAGTCAGGTGATCAACCTAAGGAATTGCACAATTCAATTAGAGTAATTTCCTAAATAATAGGGGCTAATTCCTCAAGGAACAATGCAAGGAAATAGGATCTCAAGCTGAGGGAAAATTTTACTAAGTCTAAGTTGAGAAAATCAATTGTAATACATCTCTATTAATTTGATTAATGCAAGCAGTCATTGGGGTTTTAGCAAATTTCTTTCCCTAGATAAAAATACTTGTTGCATTGTGTTATTTCTTCTTGCATGTCTGAGATTTTTGTTCTAAATTGTGAATTAATGTCTATGGAGTAGTATTGTATGTTTGTGTCTCGGGATTTTGATTAAAACTTCATAAGTAGCTGCAAATCTACAACCTAATTTTTACATGGTATCATAGCTGGATTCACATTAGAGAAAACAATTCAAAGTTGTTTCTTAGAGGTTCGAATTTGAAGATCAATGTAGCAGGATTTCTTCAAAGTTGAGAAGATAGCCTTCAATGGACTAAGGCTAGAGTATGCCTTGGAAGGCACCTCTAATTTTTTTGCATGGAAGGACCACATGGAGGAAGTATTGGATGACAATGGGTTGCTAGAACACATCAATTCAGATGTTGCAAAACCACAATCATATGATGCCCAGAACCTTGCTTAGTGGAAGAAATATGTAGCTAATGCAAGGAGAATAATCTTGGAGGGAGTACGAGATCATAGTGTCTCTAATATCCATGGAAAAGAGACTTCGTTTGTGATGTGGAAAGCATTGTCAGAATTGTTTGAGAATAGTAGTGACCACAGGAAGTTGGCGCTCAAGGATAAAATTTGAAGTATCAATATGCAAAATAATGACACAATTCCATAGTATTCGAGAAAGTTTACACATTGTCATGATGAACTTGGTGGGTTCGGTGTTAATGTCACTGAAGAATACTTGGTAACCCTAGTCCTTCTGGGCCTTCCCAAGTGTTGGCACAACTATGGTGAATGGGAAGGAGAAACTAGCAAGTTGGGAGAACTTATGTTATGATTTGGTACATGAGGAAATAAGGCGGAATACCAGAGATGGGACTTCATCCAAGGGTGAGGATGAAGAAAATTTTGCATTGGTTGGAAAGACAAAGAAGGGAAAAGAGAAGAAATCCGAATCCAAACTAGAATCAAGTCAAGGGGGCAAGAATAAAGATTTGTCAAAAATTAAATGCTTCCATTGTCATGAATTTAGGCATTATGCCACGAAATGTCCACGCAAGAAGACAAGTAAGAAGAACTCATGAGAAGTAGCAAGTGAAGCTTTGGCTTCACAGTTTGAGCTTGGATTGACCGTCATTGCATGCATGCACAACACAGTGATGGGGAGCATGTGTTACTTAGACTCACGTGCATCATTCCATATGACAAGGAATAGAGACTTTTTCAGTGACCTGGAAGAAAAATATTTGTAGATGCACATCGATATGGGGGACAATGAAAGGTATAGCGCAACTGAGATTTGTACAATCACCTTTCAGAGGGATTCAGGCTCCCACCTCAGACTCAAGGATGTTATGTTCATTTCGGGTCTAAAGAAAAATATTCTCTATTGCAGCATTGGACAACTTTGGTTATGATATGATTTTCATTAAAGGAAAGGAATTCATGAGACACATAGCCATGGGACAGATGAAGCATATTGGGGTTTGTGTGAAGAACCTGTACAAGCTAGATGTGGAGGATTGTGTTGCATTGAACACAAAGGCAGAGAAGGTGCAGAGCCACAATGTCAGTGACCTTTAGCATAGAATACTTGTCCATTTGCATCATGGCACTTTCAATATCATGCAACAGATAACCATAGGCCTCCCCAAAGGACCACTTGAGCAACAAGATGTATGCAAAAGATGTACTTCGGGGAAGTACACAAAATCCAAATTCTATGATCACGATAGAAAAGCACATGTAGTCCTTGAAAAGATCCACTTTGATGTCTATGGACCTTTCTCGACAATCTCCACTTCCAGGCACAAATATTTTTTCATTTTTATTGATGACTTCTCATGGAAGTGTTGGATATTCTTCACGCGGAAGAAGGATGAGACATTCTCCTAGTTCGTAAAATTCAAGGCACGGGCTAAGAAAGAAATGGGCAAGAAGGCAAAGGCTCACAGGAACAATAATGGAGGTGAGTACGTGTCAAATGAATTTAAAATTTTTATGAAAAATAAGGAATTTGACGAGAGTTGACAACACCCCACAATCCAGAGTAGAATCGAGTGGCTGAGAGAAAGAACCATAGCATTGTGGGAGAACGAAGGGTGATGTTGCATGATCAAGTCCTACCTCTGCATTTCTGGACCGAGACATGTAATGCAATAGTCTATTTACAGAACCAAAGCCCTCATCGTATCCTTGGTATGATTACACTGGAGGAGTCTTTCTCGGGGAGAAGATCCAGATGTGTCACACTTCAGGATTTTTGGAAACTCTATTTACTCCCATGTCTCTAAAGAATCAATTAAGAAGCTAGAGATGACAACAGAATTATGGGTATTTTTGGGTTACACAGAAACTCCCCACAACTATTATGTGTACTTACGATCCCTCAAAATGATATTTGTGTGAAGGGATGTAAAATTTTACGAAGATAAAGCCATGTGATGCTCTCTTGAGAGGGAGCTTCAGATCCCACCAGAAGAAGATCTTTTAGCTCCAAAGGAGGAACCTCAAGAAGTTGTGGAGAAGCCACAAGTTGAGGAGTAGAAAGTGGAAACAACCACTCAAGAAAAACCATCTAGAGAATGCATGAAAAGGACCAATGAAGCTAAGATATTTGTGCAAAATTTGAGGGAGAATGTGGGTGCTCCTTCAAATCAGTGCAGGCAGAGAAGGTCACCAGATTGGTACATTGGATACATGGCTCTAATGATTGATATTGTAGATACTGAGCCATCCTCTTTCGATGAAGTAGTAGAGAAACTTGTGTGGGTTGATGCAATGGTGGAGGCATACAAATCCATTGTAAAGAACAATGTTTGGGAAGTGCTCCTAAGACAAATAGATAAACTAGTTGTGGGTTCGAGACGGATATTTAAGGTAAATAATGCAGCAGATGGAAGCATAGAAAAGTATAAGGCCAAATTTGTTTCCAAGGGGTACTCTCAAGATGAGGGATTGACTATGAGGAGACCTTTTCTCCTGTAGCAAGATATTCATCCATTAAATCAATTCTTACTTTGGCTGCACATATGGGGTGGAAGATCCACCAAATGGATGTGAAAATAACATTCCTCAATGGAGTTACAAAGGATGTGTATATCAAACAACAATAAGGATTGAGAGTTTTGATCAGGAGTCTCATGTGTGCAAACTCAAGCGAGCATTGTACGGTCTCAAGCAAGCACCCTGTGCTTGGTACACCAAGATTGATAGCTATCTCACCAGTTTGGGCTTCACCAAAAGTGAAGCAGATGAAAACCTCTATCTTATCTTGGTAGAAGGTAAATTTTTTATTATTTTCTGATATGTTGATGAATTTATTTTAACTGGTGATGAGTAGCTAATCAGATCTTGCAAGTAGGACCTTGCAAGAGAGATTAAACTGAAGGACATGGGTCTCATGCACTACTTCCTCGGATTGGAAGTATGGCAAGGTGATGGGGAACTATTTGTCTCTCAGGGAAAGTATGCCAATGAGATACTTCAGAGGTTTTTCATAGATAGTTGCAAACCCATGGAGACACCTCTAGTGATCAACTGGAGGAAAGCATATGCCACTTTAGGTGAGGAAGTGGATACTACTATCTATTGGAAATTGGTGGGTTCACTAATTTATATTTTGAACACATGACCAGACATGTGTTACACAGTCAACTAGTTGAGCCAAGCTATGGTTAGGCCAACCAGGTTAGTTTGGAGGGAAGCTAAGCATGTTCTATGGTATCTCAGAGGAAATACCTAGTTTGGAATATGGTACATGTTTTACCTAAAGAGATAGTTCCTGGCTGTGAAGGGAACTAGTGCCTGAGACATTTTGAGATTGTATAAAAAGATTAAAATTAATGGTCAGAAGTACAGACCCTGAAGGCTTGTAACCAAAAGTTTTGGTTTTGAAACCCTAGCCTTCAAAAGCATAATGGCCAGAGACTATGAGAGTTGCAGGGTGGAGATGTAAAGAAGAAAATGAAGGAGACAAAGTTTTGGCACAAGCAATTAAGAATCTGTGCTTCAACTCTATATAAAGAATTATGGATGAAGAAGAAGAATATGAATGAGATTTTCGGATGTGGAGTGCTTCATTAAGGGCTTTGAAATTATTTTTTAATGATTACAACAAAATTTTAATGTGTACAATAAAGTAAATTCATTAAAAACATAAACTAAAGCGCCAATTGCATCTTACACTGTCCAAGAGAGGAAAAACATATATGAATGTTGGGACACATGAGAAAAACAATCACTGCAACACCAATTCTAGAATCAATCTAACATATCTTATTCAGGCTTCAAAAATATTTTGGTTTACAATAGTCAGTCATGAATATTGGACTTTGAACCACTTTTCCATATAATTCCTGAACTTTTATTTATGTTGCTTGTTATGCTCCTATACCAATAGGTGTCATATTTCATGATTGACTTGATTAGCTCTGCAATATGTTCATACATTTTCTTGTTGCAAAGGTTTTCCATATTTTCAAAAAATCAAAAAATTTAAAAAATGTAAAAAGGGTATACCCTAAAATAAAAATCAAAGGGTAAAAAAATAAATGGTCAAAGGAAAAAATGAAAAGAAATGAACCCCAAATAAAAAGGACTAGGAAAGTGTGCAAGTCCAAATGCCACTAGTATTTCATTTTTTGTAAATAAAGCATCATGTACAGCTTGTTGAACTTTATGCCACAATTGATGAATGGCCAAACAGCTTAATCTTGGCTAGTTCATGTTTGAATTTCTTGTTTTAGAGATAGAGAATAAAATCTGACCAAACTATTTAAAATTAGCAGATATGTAGATAGGTAGAGAAGCAAAGGAGCTCAACTAATTAATCTGAGCCCTTGGAAGAAATAAGGGCAGACTTAGATAGGCTTATCATGTAAAGAAAAGAAAAGCTAAAAGGGTTTGCTAGTCTAAATGCACCCATAAAATAATAATAATAATAATAATAATAATAATAATAATAATAAATAAATAAATAAACTAAAATAAAATAAATAATAATAAATAATAAAAAAATAAAAAAAAATGTTAGGCACAGTAGGTTGGGTAGGCAGTTTTGGTGTTGTAGAATAAGACTTGTGATTGATTTTGTCTCTCAGAATGTTAATCTTACCTCTATCACAAGTACCATGGCAATTTTATATTTTGGAGCAACTCAAGTGAAGCATGACTAACTCCCCTCATGTTTTTCCTTGAAATCATATACTGACTTCCCCAAGGGTGTTAAAATCTGCGTAATATCCTTAAAATCACTCATTCCATTTCATAAATGGCCTAAGTGAATTCCTACTTTAATTAGAAAAATGGCCATATTCCTTGTATAAACTCCCTTTTCCCCTAAGCCTAAGTTCTTAAACATTTTAACTTAGCGCTTTTTCATTACATCTCTCATATTAACTATTAATATTATTGTATAACTCCCTATATTTGTTCCCCTTTCCCGTATTGTACAAATCTATATAAAACCCCGCATTACTAAATATCCCGCCTCAGTTTTATTATAAACCATATGTTACTGTACAAATGGGAATTATTGGTTTATTTGAAACCTTTAATAGCCTTACCACGCAAATAAAGGAATAATTAACCTTTCGAGTTAATTATAGCCAAAACCCAACAACCAATACAATCGCTCCCAAAACCATTAAAACCATGATTAATTACATCGGTCCCACCGCTTAAAGTACATGCCATCTTAGGAGAGCGCCCATCATCCAATCTCGGCCCTCGCATCCAACGGTTGTGGATCTATATCGCACCCCCCTCCATCGCTGAAAGTTAACGCCCGGGAGACTGGCGATTTCGCTCCCGTACAGTGGACACGCGTCACACTCCCACGCTGCTCACGGCCCCCCTGTCCGAAACCACTTAAGCCCATAAGCGGTGCGGGGTAAACCGCTTACCACCCTCCACTAAATGACAAGATGTCCCATCTCTCTAACGTCATCCGCTCAATAAATGCCAAAAAATACCCGCCAAATCGAATTTCGTTAAAAAATGACGAAATATCATTTTCGCTATGGTTCTCTTTGTTCAAGCTCCCATGCAAAATAACCACTGGAGCCACTGTACCATATTTTCAACCACCACCCGGTCGAAGAGACCATAGCAATGTGCTCTTCAATCCATCATTCCAATTACAGTTACTCAATTTACCTCCGTAATCTAGGTATTTATCCGTTTTTGCCCTGCAAACTTGCAGTTTCACTTTTCCACTAAAAATTCTATCTGAGAAAGCCAAATTCGAGTTGAAAACAGTCTGTTTAGTCCATAAAAAGACTCCTAAACCTATTGTTTAGTCCAATTTTCCACAGAAATCTCGAATTCCAGTTTGAAAACACAAGAACCAAATATGGAAACCCCTGCAGCTCTGAGCGTCGCACCCATCAATGCTCCCCACAAAGACTTAGATTATCTGCCTCTTGTAGATAAAGATTTTCAAATAAAGGACTTAACCACTGATTATAATCACTTAAAAACCTTTTGCCAAATCAGAAATAGTTATCTGAACAAGTCTGATATTTTTGGACTATGGGAATCCAACCTTCCCATGTATTTCCTCCCCTCAGTCCATGTCTTCCCAGACCTCATTCATCAATGTTGTGCCAATTATGACCCTATCCAAAGAGCAGTTATGTCCCCGTCCCAAACTGTTCTTTTTCCCATAACTGCTAACTCTATTAATGAAATGTTACAGTTCCATCCCACTCAGCCCCTTGTTCCTCTTTCCATGGGGTATCTACTCGAAAAAGCATCTCAATTATCCACATCAGATATAAGTCGTATTGCTCAAAATTTCATGCTTTCAAGGTTCCAGCCAAAAGGCCCACCTCCTTTTCTGCACATTTTTTCACTGACACTGGCAGACTCATTGTTGACATGATATCCCTGGTCATGGGATTTAAAACAGGTGAATATGTTGATGAGATCACCATAGTTTTACTATCAATCTTTACTCCAGGACAGCCCCCTGTTGTCAAATATGACTATGCCACTTTCATTGCCAACAAAATCCATGTTCAATTCATGAATTTGGATAGGGAGGCAGTGTTTAAATATACATCTTTCATATACCATCTTTTGTTATATCATCTGCTAGACAGCTTTCCTTTCCCCATCAGGAAATTGGACTCAAAGGGAAATCAAAGGTCTGTGATCTTTTGGAGCTCAGTCTTCCATAATACCTATGAGTGCCCTTATACTTATAGCGAGTTCATTGACTGGTTTGTGGATCCAGCATCCACTCTGCTGATAGGAGCTTCCCTCCTAGGATCACTGGTGATATGAAGAAAATTCTGCAGCTTTCTGAACAATACAGGATAGGTGACTGGTACGTGTACCAAAATTACACAAAGATCAGAGTGTATGGGTGTGAACTTTTCCCTTTTAAGTTGCCTAAATATGTGCCCATGAGATTATTTGCACTAGAGTATTTTAGACAGATCATCAATGCAGACTTGACCCACTTTTGTAATGTAAAGAAGAAGGCTCAGCTGAGAATCAAAAACCAGTTAGGCCCTTATGTCATCAATTCTAGGGATGCATGGAAAGATGTTGAGAAGATATTAGAAGAACACCTTAGATTGAAGAAGAGTTTTTTGTGGGTGCCATATGACCCATGTAGTTTCATAAGTGACAGAAGGGTAAGAAATAGGCTATCAGTCTATGTACATCATAGGGTCCCAAAAATTGAACAGTATGCAAATCAGGAAGAATGGGTAGAAGGGGCCTTAATAGAAGAAATTAGTGAAAAGGAAAAGATGGAAAAAGCTATGAAAGATCTTGAAAAAACCCTTGACCTGGACTCTTTCGGACAGGTATCATTCAAGCTACCTCAACAATCAAGAATTGGAACATCCTCTGCTGGAACTTCTCAGCAACCTGCACAGGAAACCAACATACCAGTTACAAGGAGTTCCAAGGGTAAAGAAGTAGAAACTACAGAGTAGCCAATAATGACTGATCAGCTAACAATTTCAAAAGAATAGAATCAGGGGAAAATTCCTCCAGCCCAAACTAGAGCACCAGAAATTCCAGCACTGCAAACTCCTCTAAATGAGGAAAGAAGCAAGAAGAGAAATAGAGAAGAGCCCACGCCTATCAATGGACCTGCTAAACAACCAGGAGCAAAGAGACAAAGACCGAATCCTCTGTCAGAAGAGGAAATTATTGAAGAAACCACAGACTGCCAGAGGACAGAAATGGCAGTCAACCAGTAGACTTCCCCAATGGTAGAAATGTCAACTCACTCACATAGGCAAGATCTAGAAAAACAGCACGGTGTTGAAGTATCATCTACCAGGCCACAAAGCAAATAGGCCTCTAAAATTAAACGGACTTTCATAGAAATTAAGGCTAAAAATGATGTTGTGAGGATTCAAATGTACAGTCAATACTTGAAAATGGCCCCCTCAAACCAGCAAAGGTTAATGTCTACCTATGACATTAAAGAAGGCAAAATGTTAATGAGTTATTTTAAGCCAAAGGTACAACAACCCTAGTCGACAACAAATTACATCAGAACAAACTTGGAGGTCCTAACCAAAGATATTCATCCAATGGACCAAATTTAACTTCACAAACAGACTAGGGAAATGGTTTATTCCACACTAACTGACAAAGCAATGTTGGCCCACCAGTTACAAAGTTCCTTAGACAACACAACAACTCAGTTACATTGGGAAATAGCTTCTTCTCTGGCTAAGGATAATAGAATCAAATCATTGGAAGAGATCATCATGGAACTGGGACATGATCCGAAAGATGCTAAAGGCATAAAGGCACTTATGAAGAAGAAAGAAGAAGACATTGCTGCCCTGAGGAAACAGCTGAAACTACCTCCGTCCATGCACCCTCAGATTGCAGAAATTATAGAGCAGAAATCAGAAGAAGACATGATGGACCTACTCATGAAACTCAATGAAAGATTAACTGATACAGAGCAGGCACTGGAAAAAGCATTAAAAGAGAAGCAGAGAGAGTCGACCTCCTAGCCACCTGAGGTAATCCCCATAGTCTCAACTGCAGTCCCCTCCACACTGGGAATAGCTTCAGCTCCAAACATCCCAGTAGCTACCGTAGAGGCGATTACAGGTACATCAATAGTAGGAACAACACCAGCCAGCAGTACAAATATGAGCACAGAAGCATTGATAAAGGCCATGGAAGAATTAAGACTCCAAGTGTCAGAATTAAAATGAGTGAAAGAACAATTGGCAAAAGTAGAAAAGAATTATGATAAATCCAAAATAAGTGTGGCAGAGAAAATAAGAGAGGTTAAAGAATTGGAGAATAAAGTGAGAATATTAGAGAAGGATCTCACTTTGGATAAGCTTCTGGCAGAAATCAAAGGAATTCTTTGGACTAACATCAATCAATCCCTAAATAATGTCTAGCCATCCATCCAAGTTATCTATGAGCAAATTGACTTAGTGAATGCAGCACATGGAGAAATTCAAAAATCAAGAGCTTTATTAGGACAAATTCCTGATCAAGCCAACCGGCTCATACATTTTTTGAATAATAGAAATAGGGAACAACTGGAGCAACTCGGCATCCCAGATAGGACAAGCACCATTTTTGAAATCAAAAGAGTTCTAACTAAGAGAAATTTAATGTAGAATTTGGAAAGAAGATGCCAAGATATGCAAGTAGAAATTAATTCTTTCATGGAAAGGTTTACAGTTTTGCAAGATAAAGGGCTACCAAGTCCTTTAGAAAATAATGACCGGCTTATGAAACACATAGATTATGTACATAAATTGAAAAAATATGTTGCTGATTAAGTTAGTTCATCAACAAGTGCTTCAGGAGTAAAAGCACTCCCCACAGGCCAAGTTCTCTATGATAAATTAGAGAACTTATTTTATATTGAGCATAAGGTAAAACATTTGTTCCAGCTCCAACCTAATTTTTTCAGATATACAGAGACTGATGAAACCCTAAGGAAACTTCAGAAGCATAAATTGCCAGAGCAAAAATGGTGGAAAGACATGTTGGGGATTTTGTAAATTTCTCTTGGGTAAAACGTAGATTTCGGGATATTTTTCCATGATAAGATAAACAGAGACAAATGAGGTTCAAGCGGGTCAAAGTGTATCAAAACAGGATTGAAGAATATCCGACAAAGATGGAGCAGCCAGCGCAGAGTATCAGTCGAAGACAGCTGTAAACCGACTAACAGAACTTACCTCCAGCACATTCGATAAAGATGGAACAACCAACACAGCATCGGTTTATCTTTTCCCTGTTTTTGAGACTTTTTGTCTCTATCTTTTGTAAAAAAAAGGGATTAGTCATCACTAGATATTATCTCCATCAGATATTTTGTAAGATATTTTGTATAAATACCCCCCCCCAAACAAAGTATTTGGCGTTGGTAGGCATTCCTAAATTTTGCTGTAATACTGAACCTTTGGAATAAAAAGTTGTTGGAACCATCTGTTGTCTGGCCTACTGGATGAGGAATTGATGCAGAACACTCGTCACAGAATTCTTGAATCAAACTCTAGCTCAATAAGTCCCCTATATCTCATGTTTTACAATTTTCTAGTTTGCTATATCATCTGTGTTTCATAATCTAAATGGTAAAGAAAAGGATTAATTCAGAATTTGCTTAAACTGTACTCTGTTTTCAGTCTTTATTATTCTCTGTGTTTTCTTCAGAATTTGTGTAACAGTGAATTCTTAATTTCTCCTGTTTCCTGATTCTCGCATATTGACTATTTGCTAAGGAATTCTTAACTGCTCCTTAATACTAATCATCCATTTTCTCTCTTTCAATATGTTGAAGGATTCTTAATTGCCCTTCATCCATTTGAGTCCATTCCATCTTATTACAACCTATATTTGTTCCATGTTTGACTACCTTGCTCTATGATACCATCTTCTGTTAAGAAACCTAATCCAGAAAGCTACTTTCTTCGACTCCATCATGCCCAATGGATTGAACTATTCAGCTTGCCTCACTGTTCTATTGAATCTCACCATCCAAACCCAAAACAAAACCCTTGAACTTCATAACTAGCCTAACACATTTCAAAACAAAGCTAAATCATAAAGAGAGAGCCCTCTCTGGATGCAGATTGGCTAGAATCTGTATCTAAAAGATTGATCTGTGGTTACCTCGGCCGTATTCCCTTTCTTGCAACTTTTGCAAACAACCTGAGTGATAACATTATTGGCGACTCCACTGAGGACCCAAATAATTTGTTTGTTAGTGTTGTTTATTTCATAAAGCTATAGATGGAGCCTGAAGTTAGCCAGGTAGTCTTTGAAACTGCTCTTGCTTTCCAATTGCAGAAGTAAATCAATGCTGCTTCAATCTATCTCCGGTCTAGTTCATGCTTTGAACAGTTTCTCAAAATACTCGATCAGTTCCTTGTTTCAATAAGTCTTTAACAAAATTCAAAACTCCCATATCTAAAACTTCCTAGAGGAGACTATTAAAGTTGCATTATCAAGAAACTATTCCAAAAAAAAAAAAAACCAAAAATACACCTAGAAACTGGCTCCAAAGAATATTCGTTACACTAGATCAAATCCGGATCCTAATCCCCCACTTGTCTTTGAAAATCCTAATCTGATTCCTAGGATCCTTAGAAGCCAGGAGAGCCAAGAAAATTCTGCTAATTCACACCTTGACGGAGATTTGCAGAATCCCAATCAATCTGAGATTACCTCTGAAATAACACTAAATCTTTCTGTCATTGCTGCAGCTTCCTCAAGTTCCCCATCACCACCTCAAGCAACCCTTTCCACTCTTCCATATTCAACATACATTCCTACTGTTATCCCTATTCCCCCATTTGTCACACTTATCTCTGCAACCATGGCAAAGAAGTATGCTCCTCTGAACTTACCTGCCAATCCAGGGGCTATGCCCCAAGACTATCAAGGTAAAATCACCTATTTTGATGGTACTGGCACTTACACAGCTCAACAACATACCAAGAAAATGACAGATTATTTTGAAAACTATGAGATTGATGACGATGATGTTAGAATGAAAGTATTTGTGCAAAGTTTAACTGGAGATGTTAGGACATGGTTTAGAGCCCTCCCTGCAAACACTATAAATGACCCACAAACTCTTTATCAGACCTTCTTGAACCGATGGGAAAAGAAGAAGGATCCTCTCCACATTTTATCATAATATGAAAGCTTAAAGAGAGGTACCCAAGAAACTGTCCAAGATTACTGTACCAGGTTCAATAATGTCTACAATGCTATTCCTCAAAATCTCAAACCTCCTCCAGATTTGGCCTTGATCAAATTCCCTGATGCATTTGAATCTGATATGGCATACCAACTTAGGGAAAGAGCTCCTCAAGACTTAGAAGAGATGCAAAGTATAGCTGTCAGCATTGAGGCCAACCTGATTTCTAAACGAGCTCGAGCCAAAGCTGAAAGGAGGACACCCTTCAAAGAAGAACCTTCTGCCTTTAAACAAAAATTAGACGTTATTATAAAAGGAATGGATAGACTTGGTGATAGAGTAGAAACCATTGAGAGGAATTCCCCTTGGGATGGTCAACCGAGCAATACTGGGAGAAATCCAAATTTTAGAAAAAACCAAAACCCTAATACTAGAAAGACTGGGTCTGACCAAAACATTAGGCCCCCATTCTAGGAAAATTATGCTGAAGCCTCAACTTCTGATCAACCAACAGAAGAGACTCAAATTAACTTAATGGGCCTCAATAATGAACAACAAGTTTTCCTGACCCAAGAAGACCAAGAAGCTCACACTCTTAAACAATTCCAAACTCAACTAGGTGAATCATTTGATTTTAGGGAGGAATATGATACAGCCATTTATGAAGTCCACAAGCAATACAATCTGAGGAGCAGAAGAATAGATGTCCCTCAGACCAAGAAATAGAAAGATACCAAGCAATCTAACAAAACTAAGATCAATAACCCCCTCTGTACAAGCCCTTCTTAGAACAGGTCCTAACCCAAATAATCCAATAGTTGAAGATGTATCAGACAATCAACAACCTGACAGACAACCTTCCACTTCCACTCCTCCCAAAGGAAATGTGGAAGAACCTCCAGAAATTGACTTGGAAGCAACTTCAGTCCATAACACCACTCCTGAAAAACAGAAAAATACAGAAAAAGAGAATCTCACTGTCCGAAATACAAAAACTCAAACTGAAAAACCTTTCAATCTTGAGACCGAAATAGGCAAATTAAAGATATCCATTCCATTGTCAGAATTAGCTAAACATGATGTCTACAGAGATCAAATTAGTAGATCACTCCAAATTTCGATGAACAAAGATTCAGTAAATCTCTTTGATGACCAGCCTGAATTAATTTTTGGCCCTGAAGTAAACGGAAAATCAGTAGATGGAGGGGTCCCTCCTTTCTATGTAAGTCTGAACATACATGATAAAATACTTCATAATGCCATGTTTGATTCTGGTGCTTCTCATAACTTAATGCTTAAATCTGTAATGGAAAAGTTGGACCTAGATATTACCAGGCCATACAAAGACTTATTCTCTTTTGATTCAAGCCAGGTTCGATGTCTAGGATTGATCAAAGATTTATGTGTATCATTAGTTCAATACCCTACCAAGACCATTTTAATGGACATAGTGGTAGCGGATATTCCACCAAAATATGGCATGTTGTTGTCTAGATCTTGGGGTGCAAAGCTCCAAGGATCTTTACAGTTGGACATGTCCTATGCTACTATTTCAATATTTCGTCAACCAAAGAGATTGTACAGAGAAACTTTAATGAAATATGTGGTAAGTAGTCAGGAGAAACCCCAGAATTTTCCCATCTACTCCATGCACTCTAACATGGACTCCTTCATTCTCTACAATGCTGAAATTAATCCTCCAACTGATGTCAAGGTTTTATCACTTGAACAAGAAGAAATCATAAATGAAATGTCTAGTGTTCAAATCCAAGAAATTTCTGAGAACAATGATATATCAGACAATCGAGAGAAACCAGATGAAACTGAAGAAACAAATCTTCCTATTAAGCAGATTACTGAAACTCCTGGTACCAATTATGAACATGAAATTCTCTGGTACTTAGAATTTGATGGTTCAGTTAATAAATTAGGGGCAAGGGCAGGAATTTAGGTACACAATCTAGAAAATGATCATGCTGAAGGGAATGCTTACACATTAAACTTTAGATGCACCAATAATATGGCTGAATATGAAGCCCTGTTGCTAGGACTTAAATTGATCAAAAGTTTAGGGGCAATCCGAGTATCAGTTTTGGGAGACTCTGATTTAGTCATTCAACAGATAAAAGGGAACTTCCTCACAAATGATCTCAAATTAAGATCTTACAAAGGAACAGCAATTGAGATCCTTAATACATTTCTAGAAACATAGCTTGCCAAAATTCCAAGAAAACATAATTTGCATGCTCACAGCTTGGCAACATTTGCCAGCACTTGTAAATTGTCATTTGAACCCAATCATCAGTTTACATCGGAGATTAGACACAGGCCAGCCATACCCTGACAATGTAAATAACTGGCAAGTGTTTGACAATGATATTCAGATTAACAATTTCTTGACCCTAGAAGAAGAGTTTTCTAGCACTGATATAGACACGGACACTGTTAGCGAGGTTGATCAAATAGATAAAATTGAAACAGACATTTCAGCAGAAAGTGCAACTCAAATACTTCACCCAACAAAATTTACTAATTAAAAGTTGCAAGATCTTAAAGAAGTAGACATCGATGAGATTATCGGAGGACAATCTGAAGTTATTAATTTAAAAGACAATTATTTTCCCAAAGGATTAACTCTTTTGGAAAATTTCTTTGATTCTAATGATATCCCAAAGAAACCCAAGATGCAACCTCTAAATGCAGACATTGAAGACTATAACATAGGAATAGAAGAAAATCTGAAAATGATAAAATTATCCAAAACTTTACCCCCTGATCAAAAGCTTAAATATGTTGAACTCATCAAAGAATTCTAGGATGTTTTTGCCTGGAGCTATGAAGATCTGAAATCTTATGACACCTCTGTAATTCAACATACAATACCCCTCAAGGAAAATCAAAAACCATTCAAGCAAAAGCTCAGACTAATTAACCCTGTACTACTCCCCATAATTGAAAAAGAAATCAAACGGATGTATGAAGCAGGGATAATTGCTCCTATCAGGTTTTCAAAGTGGGTGTCTAATTTAGTACCCACTAGGAAAAAAACAAGAGAAATCAGATTGTGTGTTGATTTAAGGAATGTAAATAAGGTTTCTTTAAAAGACCACTACCCATTACCTAAGATGGACCACATTTTACAAAGGGTAGTTGTCACACGGAATAAGTCGATCTTGCGGACAAGATAGACCTTCCTAGAATCTTAAGAAGACCTAATGACAAGCAAACCAACCAGACACTATCTTTCTCTAAATATGCTTTAATAAACAATGGCAAACAAGTGTTTTTAGGGCCTACCTTAGGTCCAACGCAAGTTTGTGGATGCCCTCGCTCCTTCGATCCAAATGAGCTCCTTTGTCGCGAATCTGCAAACACAAACAAGGCAAACAAATTAAATAGCACCTGAAAAGCCAATATCATAAAACATATTTAACATGAAGTCAAGGAGTCCATGAAACAAATAACATGAGATACTTGTTGAGAAAAATGAGTTTGATTGTATTAATTCAAAAGAAGAAGAACTTTACAACCTGTGCCTTGACGCTGTACAAGCTCCTCCCAGGGTCCAGCAAGAAGTCTCTTCTACTTTGACAAGTTTCACTCACTCCCCAATGAAGCCAAAAAGGTATGTAATCTCTCCTCTTAAGCTCAACTAGGAAGTCTTGATTTCACCAGCATTTACCCTCAAAAATGTTCAGCTTCTAACCTCCCCAGCAACCAGCCCAATGCCTGAATTTATAGTGCAATGGGGGGAGGTTACTAGGTCCTCCTTCAAAGGGATAGCTCCTTTCATCAAGGGATTAGCTCCTTCTCTTTTGGGATGCATGAACCACCTCAGAGCGAACAATCCACGTCAAAATTCCTTCTAGAATCCTCTAGAATTAACCCAAAGTGAATTTTTTAAGATAAAACTTACGCCTTTTGACTTTCACAGGGGTCCGCACCCACACCTTTAGGGACAGAGCGGGCAGGTCCGCAGTTTTTGTACACAGAAGGTGCGGGACTTCAGGTGACAGTGAGAGAAAGTGTAGAACCAGAGTTTAATTGATTTTTAATGTCTTTCTCCCATTTTCAAAGCTTGACTTGAAGAGCTGAGGTCTGAGACTTGCTTAGGAGGACAGTACAAGTGATGATAGACTCATACTGACTGCAAATAATTATGGTGACGATATTTTTGTGTAACAGATTGCCCCCTAAAGTGCGAAGTCTGTAGTAGATGAGGATTTCATTTATCATTTAGGAAGAGTGAAGTACTTTATCATTTCAAGGATCATCTTGTGGAGAGCCTGGTTGGAACCTGTAAAAACATTCAATGCAAGATATATATATTAGATCATATCATCGTTGAGGTAGGCATTCCCATACTCAGATCAAAACTGACTAGAAAACTAACTACTGCTCTGATACAGGAATGATCTTGTAAAACATCACAAGTATAGACTCATGTGGACACAGTATGGACATAGCCATCTGTTTATGAATATTCCATTATATAATGAATACAAAATTCCTCGCAGCCTGGATTGTGGAAACTAGATCCAGGGTCTTCATTTCTACTTCCGGAAACAGTACGATTCTATCCATGTGAATGAATGTGTTGATGTCGAACATGGTAGAAACCACTTAATTACCAGTCAATGATGTAAACTGTTAACACGTGTGAGAGAAACCACCAGTGATGTCAATGGCTCTCAAAGTACCCAGTACAATCCATGAGATGTGAATAAATGTGTTGATGTCGAACATGTCACGAAATCCTTTGATCGAAGGTCAATGATGCAACCTGTCGTCAAAGGCGAGAAAACTGCCATTGAGGCATGCAGATCTCAAGGTACTGACGATTTCTAGATCATCTTTCTAGATAATGAGTTGAAGTCGATAGAAAGCGATCCGTCGCAGGCAAGCCCACAACACAAAACCATAGATCAAGTTGAAGAAATTTAGTTGCAAGGACTGACTCAGGGATGGTCAAGATGGATGACAGATATTTTGCAGATGAATGACTTATTGGCAGTGACCTCTTGAACACATAACGACACGACAGATGGCTTGGTGACAATTGACCCAAAGTTAATACCCAGAGACCGGCTGAAGACTTTCAATGTGGTTTGATCAACTGTTAAGCAAAAGATTTCCCAACCCAGGTGAATAAAAGTGTCGTGTTCAACAGTGGTTACAAAGTATGACAAATAGGCTCATTTTTCTCTCTTTTCCCCCACCATTTCTGGCAAGTACCTCTTTATTTTTGACAAGCTTGAGGAGGATAACATTTGCTTGATTATAAGCTCATCCTTCTGATGAGTCCAACTTAGTTTAAATTCGAACCCTAAAAAGGAGTGGTTCGTTCCTGTTTGTAATTGAATAGGTCCTTTACTGTGAAATTTTAACAAGTCCAGTATAGGAGAAACTCGGCGTTTTTCAATTTTAGAGAGTCTGAAAAAACTTAAGAAGACTCCAGGGTTGACCTTTTTCGTAAATTTGTGTCTCCCAAGCCCGAAAAAGTATAAAATAATACTTGAGAGAATCGCTTGATCTTTTACGATCAAGGAGTACTTTTCGTCATTAGTGCCCTTGATCTGAAAAAGTAAAAAAGCGATCAACGACACGTCGTTTTATAACCAATATCGAATTTGAAATGACAAAATTCCGGCAATATTTTCATGTTTTTACGGTCGGAAAAGAGCTGTAAGTGGACCGTCTTTTAATTCCGTCTTAACGAGTTTAAAAGAAAAACTCGGCGATCTTTTCATGTTTTAGGAGTTAGAAAAGAGCTTAAAGGTGACTCTAAATGTTTTTCGTCGAAAATGATAGATTTCGCCTGAATAATCCGTTATTCTGCACAAAAACACAAACATTACTCATACCTATTTGAAATGGATAAAAATGTCGCAAAAATACCTTTCCAAAGTGAAACATAAACAAATTTGCAATTTATTTACTCAAAAAACTTATAAAAAGGGCCTTCGTCAATTCATTTTTACCGTTTGAGTTTTGGGTGAGAAAATAGTGCTTTTTCTCAGAAAACTTCCCGTGAAGATTGCGGAAAATTCAACCGTCGAAATCAAACACCGTCTTCTCCAGGTAATCCACATCATCCTACTCTTCATTTTTAACTGTTTCAATTTTTGTTTTAGTCATTTATTTCATTTTTTGGAGGGTTTTTAGGCTTAAAACCCACGCACGGGGGCCCGCAGGTTTACCACTGCTGGCCTGCGGACCCCGAATTTTTCTCCATTGGGAAAAAGCTCGGGGTCTGCACCTTCCATGTAGACAAGGTGCAGTCCCACGCACTGTGTCTAACCTGGAGGGTGCGGTCCCCGTCGCAAGGGTTTTTAACCCAAAAATTCTCAAAAATGGACCAATCAAAATAATTTCTAGCAATTTAATTTATCCTTATACTTAATGCAGAGAGTACATCATGCTAGATTGGCGCGAGCGAGAGCATGAGGACGTGGACGCTACCACATGGAATCATCAGCCTTCACTTGATGCTTTGAGGGCGTGCGGCTTGTACAAATTCTGGGCCATTCCTGGCATGAGGGCTCAGGTGGATTTCTTACAGTGGTTGGTTGACAGATGGAGCATACAGGAACAGTGCTTCTTCATTGGTGGCCACCAACTCGAAATCGAGCCGGCGGACATATATTTCTTGACTGGTTTGCCTAAGAGAGGCGAAGACTTGACTCTGTTTGGGGCTAGGCCAGGTGGCCAGTCTGTCGATAGCCTCCGGCTAGAGTATTGCAACAGCCAGGCTAAAGACAAAGGGATAGACATAAAGACCATATCCCGTCCTGAACTCATGGTGATTGCGTTTACTGTCACCAGACTTTGCGGGGCTGCCGCATTACATATTGCCACCGGATCCCAGATGCGTATGGCAGTTGATTGCTTCGGAGGCACCATCTTCAACTGGTGCAATGCCGTGTTGGCCAATCTGAAAGGCCAACTGACCAGGTCCAAAAACGGACAACTAAAGACCTTTGGTTATGGGGCTTTGGTTGTGAGTTTTGGCCTGGAGAGGGTTCCTATGTTGATCCCGCAGCACCTTACTGTTGGAGTTGGGCTTCCTCGAGAGCCCAAACTGATGTGATGGGTCGCAGTTATGGCCTGTCACCCGGACGAGAGGACAGAGGTTGCTCGATTCAAACCTGAGTATTTCCAATGGTTGGAAAACCAGGTCTTTTCTATTCAGGACTTCCCTTACGCTGGGATAGATTTTCGTGGTGACCCAGACATGGTTCTTCCACCAGGAGAGCAGTGGGATGACTCAGGTAAAATCATTTTCAACATTTTCTATTTTAATTAATTTTTTTATTATTTTTCCATCGTCTCAAAACTGATAGTAAAAGTTTCAAATGTAGATGTGGGTCCACAGCGACCAGCCGCTCTCCGGCCTTATGATAGGAAACAACCAGTTGCACCCACGCCAGCCCCACAGGACAAATCAGCAAAAGTTTTGGCCGAGTTGGAGGGTCATCTCGAGCGCTTGACAGGAGATATTCCGAAGACCACTATAGATGACATTCCTCGTCGACTTCAGCGCTATGTGATTGGGGTCCCGGGACCTTTTAGGAGGTTCCTTTGCAAGGTGGCCCATGCAGTGGTTTCTTATAGAGATCATCACCAGTGATAGGATGATCGCCTATTGTGGGCACATATGACATTTTTGTTTTTTGTACTTATCATTTTTTCCGATCATAAGGTGTTTTTTAACCTATGATCGAGGACAGTGTATTTTTTTACACACTCCTATACATATATCACTGTTACCGGCTTATCTTGTAAATCATGTTATGGAATGGTTTTAAATTTACATGTATGATTATTGCAAATGTCTATTTAACATTCGAGAAGCAATTGCATTTGCTAATGTATTTAAAGATCTTGGAATATGCTGATATTCAATATAATCAAATTCACGTTCCAAGAGACGCACTCTCAAAAATAATCTTAATAACACTGGATTTCTAATGGCATACACTCTATTAAGCTGTAATACAACGAGTTCAGAATCTAACCTCACTATCAAACTCCGAATCCCAAATGAAATAGATTCAGATAATAACTCAATCACTGCACTATACTCGGCAATGTTGTTTGTTGTTTGACCGAGGCTTACCCCATGCATAGATACTAAATCGTCAGAGGGCGAATAGATAACCCAAGCTGTGGAAGAAATGTTCCGTGTATTACGACAAGCACCATCAGTGAAACCAATGTATGTTTGGAGAGGCATCGACATCTGCAATATCAAGAGTAAAACCAAGATAAGCAGGAATAATGACGAAAAAACACTCTCTAAACTAAGCACACTGTTTAAACTAAAACACACCAGCTAGAAAGAAAAACTATCCTAACTAAAAATCTCCATACCTATTCTTTAAGCATAATACCTCTTCAAGTAAAGACCATTTCTGGGTTTACCCAAAGAGTCCCCGTCAAAGTCTACCAATTCATAGGCCCCTTTTGCTAGCTTTCGCTTGACAACGTAGGGACCATGCCACATAGGAACGAATTTTCCAGCGCCTAATTTATCATTAGCTTGATCGTAAACTAAGACTAGATCTCCTTCCGAAAAATTTCGAGGGGTCACATTTCGATCATACTGAGCTTTCATGCGTTTTGCGTGAGTCTCGATCGCCAATGCAGCATCACGTTGATTCTCATCTAATTGAGCCAAGTCTAACAAACGCTTTTCCTCTTCGGAAGTGGCTGGAAGTAACTCGATGGCCATTTGCAGTGACGGGATTTCTCATTCAATGGGTAACACAACTTCCAAACCATAGACTAGTTGGAAAGGAGTGAACCCTGTTGATGTTTTTACTGAAGTTCAGTACGCCCAAAGCACTGAAAATAGCATGTTATGCCAATTCGACCGATGAATCCCAATGATTCGTCGGATCATGATAACTAAAACTTTGTTGATGGATTCAACCAGACCATTCGCTTGTGGATAATAAGGGGTTGAACTATCGTGACGTAAACCAAGCTGACCTGTAAGTTTGGTCATCATAACGTTTCAAAAATGACGCCCATGATCAGTGATTATCGCTTTTGGGACACCAAACCTAGAAATTATATGATTGAACACGAAAATTGCAGCTGTCTTGCCGTCTGCCTCAAATGTAGGCATCGCCTCAGCCCACTTGGTAAAATAATCTACCGCAAGGATGATATACGCATGCCCCCCGGCCGAGTGAGGGTTACATGTAATAAAATCGATACCTAATTTAGCAAAAGGACCAACGACAATTATAGGGTGGAGAGGAGCAGGTGGAGCGCGCATCTTTCGATCAAAAATTTGGCAGTTGTGGCATTTTCGGACCGTCGTAATACAATCTTTAAATAAAGACGGCCAGAAGTAGCCAGCACGCAATATCTTTTGGGCTGTGGCATACCCAGACATATGACCACCACACACCCCAGAGTGACATTCATTTAGAACCCTTTCATCTTCCTCGTGAGTTAAGCAACATCGAAAAACAGATTCCGCCCCACGGCGATAAAGAGTATCTCCAATAATCCTGAATTGTTGGGACTGGAATCGAATTTTTTGACGTTCTGACCTTGAAATTTCTGGCCGAAAGGATTGGGTCTAGAGATAAACGATGATATCCCCATACCACAGATCTAAAGTGCTTATTAGAAACAAGGATTCGTCTACCATGGGCTCCTCCGCCACAGTTTCCGTGTCAGCACGCGGGAAGTCACACATTAACTTTGCAAAAACTAGAGATTTCTTAGACTTGGATTTCTCAAATTCCAAGTCGAACTCCTGCAGGATAACGATCCATTTAGATTACTTTCCCCCTAGCAATTGCTTGGTCAAAATGTAGATCATAGGGTTGCAATCCGAAATTACTATAGTTTTACGTAGTAAAATGTAGTGACGAAAACGTTGGACAGCTTGAACGGCTGCCAATGCCAATTTCTCCACATGTGAGTATTTTAGCTCAGTTGGATTTAAAGTTCGACTAAGGTAATATATCACATGTTCAGTTCCGAATTCATCTTCCTAAACTAAGACCATTCCAATGGTGGAATGAGAGGCGGCGAGATACAAGAAGTAATCCTGGTTGTAGTTGGGAGGATGCAATAACGGTGCATGGGTCAACGCGTGTTTGAGTGCATCAAAAGATTTCTGAGCTATCTCATCCCAATAGAATGGAGTATTCTGCTTCAACAACCAGGTAAAACCCTTTGTAACCTCGGCGTAGTTAGGAATGAATCTTCGTAAAAATTTTGCTTTCCCTTGCAAACTTTGGAGTTGGCGAAGACTCGAAGGAGGAGGCAAGTTGACGATAGCTTCGACCTTCGAGGGATCGACGCGAATGATAGCTTTCGAAACTACAAACCCTAGCAATCGACCTGTTTCTATACAGAAGACACATTTATGTGGGTTCAACTGAATCTGATAATGCCTACACCTCATAAAGATTGCTCGTAAATGGATGAGGTGATCAGCTCGATGTAATGAATGAGCAGGCAAGTCATCGAGATACGGTTGCATAATGTGCTTGATGTCATGAAACGTATAAGACATGGCCCATTGAAAAGTTGCTCCGGCATTCTTGAGCCCAAAACGTAACTTGCAATAAACAAATGTCCCCCATGGACAAATGAAAGCCGTTTTTGGTTGATCGGCAGGTAGAATATTGATTTGATTGTATCCGGAAAAACCATCCATGAAGGAGAATATTTCGTTGCCAGCACAATCATCAATAATTTTATCGATATAGGGAGTTGGGTAATTGTCCTTTGGACAGGCTCGATTAATGTCCCTATAATCGATGCATATTCTTATTGTTCCCTGCTTTTTGTTAACTGGAACAATATTTGATACCCAATCCGTTAACGGATCGGATAAATGAAACCTGCTTTCAGTAATTTTTCAACTTCTGCTTTAATTGCAACAGCTTTTCGTGGGTGAATCTGACGCAAACGTTGCCGGATGGGTTTAGCATCCGGGTAAGTCTTGATCTCATGAACAACAATCGCGGGATCAATTCCTGGAATTTCCTCATAGGACCAGGCAAACACGTCGCGGAACTCTTGAAATAGGGCCTTATATAGTTGAATTTCATCATCTATACATGAGGCACCTATATGAATGTTCTCAACAATTTCGGGCTTAACCGAAATGTCAATAGGAATAGTTCGAGAGATGTTTCCCAAATTTAACTCTGAATAGTTCGAGAGATGTTTCATTGGATTCTGAGGTTCCTTGACATATTCAGTCGTAAAAATTGATGAGAAATCATTTTCAAAATGATCATTCTTGGGTAGAAATGAAGACCTGTGATGGAGATCTTCCCATGGTAAATCATCTACACATAGGATTTCACGAATTTGCTCGTTTGAGTGAACAAGTTCAGAAAACGTGCTTAAATCTGAGGTTGATGTGAAAAGTGATTCCTCACGGACCACATTCATGAAGTCATTTTCAGTTGAAGATGGGTCGGTAAACGATTGCACGGCATCATACGCAATTTCATATGGACTCAAAGGCATGACATCACCAAATGAGTCTATCTCAGATTCAGAAGGAATGATCCAAGGATCATCATAAACAATGGTGTCTGATGTAATCATATGAATGGTTGCAAATGAAGACGATGCGTTGATCGAAGGAAAAGGAAAAGTTCCCAGTAAACCGGTATCTTTAACTAGTCCTACTCCAACATCCTTATATGGGATAGTCGTTTTACTGACATGCTGAATACTCTCAGAAGAGGCTGGGTCGGATGAGAAGTAAGCCAGCTGGTCTATTGTTACGATCTTTCCATTGTGTGGAAACTTTATTACTCGAAAGACCGATGAAATGACCGCTGTCATAGCATAAGACCAACTTCGACCCAAGAGAAGGTTGTATTCTAGAGGGGCATCAACCACCTCCACATCTAGACTAACGATTTTTCCTTCAACCCCTATAGGCAAATCCTGTAGAATGCCAAAAGGATGAAACCCACGGCCATCAAAGGCCTTTAGAATCGTCGGGGATTGATTTAGTGAAGGAGAACCAAGTGATCTCCAACACTGTATCAACATAATACACGTTGAGGCTCCCTCATCAATTACAGTCCGATGAATAGGCCTGTTTTTGACTATCACTGGAATCTGGAAAGCCATTTGATGAGGCAAACGCGGTGTACTATTTTCTAGATCGAAAATTATTAGGTTCGAGTCCTGAACGTCCACAGCTCCTATAGCCGACAAAAGTAATTTACGTTGTGCTGGACATGATTGCAGCACTTCCAAAGTCGACATTGTTGAGGGTGAAACAGCTAAATCCTCAACAATGTTATAATTCTGAGCCGCTCTCGCATGTGGATTGAAAGCTGACTTTCGAAGTATACCCTTGGCGGGCGGTTTGATTACCAAGTCTGGATTAGGTTTCTCGATCTGTAGTGGATCGAACCAGGAGCTAAGGTTGATGGATTAGAATGAGAAGATTCTGCTTCTTTACCATCAACAAGACTTTTACTACCATAATCTTGTGATCGAGTTGCAATCCTAACATGGGACATCATCAGTATGGGTTCTTCATTGGCACTCGAGGACGAACCTATCACTTACTGTCTTGAGCTGGAAAAGGATCCTTCAAAACAGCAGGAGTTTGGGAACCTTTGACAATCTTCGCAACCTCTACACGATGAGGGCAGTCTCTTGTAAAATGTTTGTCGTCACAAATGAGACAAGGATAACGAGGTTTGCACTTTTCATCATTGGATTCCGATTTTTCAGGTTTCTCCTTTGAATTTTTGCCCGTTTTATTCTTCTTCTTTCCTTTCTTCTTCCCACCGGATTTTGATTTGGCTGTAGATGACTCTACAACGTGAATATCGGCGGAAACCTCTGTAGAAGAATCTCCTATTGGGGAATCAGGCAAGGTTATAATAGGAGAAGAATTCTTGGAAGACTTCTTTCTTTTAGTGTTAACCGTACCAATCATACCATCGGCGGCATGAGATCCTGAAGGAGCTGCAACGATTTGATTTTTCTTGGGAAGATTGGGGATTTTCTCGTGTAACGTACCTGACTGAGTATAGACCAAGTCAAGGTACTGTGCTAGAGCAATTACGTGCTCCTCAGTAACAACTCCGGATTTAGCTACATCTTCAGTGATCTTTGGCAACAAAGATTTTACAAACCACTTGGCCAAGATCTGATCCAGAATAAACACCTTCACTAAACGCCGTCGACGTCTCCACTCATGAATATGATCTAAAATGTAAGTGGATGTCAATTGTTTTAACGAAGTTAGCAATTCCGTGCCATTGTCATATCGGACTAGCAACTAAAAATGAGTTAAAAACGTGGTAGCTAACTGACTAAAATTATAAAAAGTGCCTCGCCGTAACTCAATGTACCACTTGGCCGCGAGACCAATTAGAGTGCGCTGGAAAAGTCTAAGACGGATTGAATCATCTGGAATGGAGTTAGATGCACACCAGAGATGGTAAGTTATCACATGGTTCGACGGGTCCTCTCGTGATTTACCTTTGAACTTAGGAATATCACTAGGCAACTTATTCGGCATTGGCGGCCAAAACAGAAGATAATTAATGGGATCGTTCGTTAGGCACGACAAGTCAGGTAAGTCCAAAGTTGCGATAAATGGTAACTGACGATTAGGATCCCTAAAACTCTAGGTCATGAGACCAGCCCCAGGAGGAGGATATCCAGGATAACTAGGAATAGGAATTGCATTTGGGATATTGTATCCTCCCGGAAAACCAGGATTAACCGGACCGTACTGGGGTTGTTGAGGTTGTGGATAAGTGTACCCAGGGTACGGTTGATACTGATAGACTGGCTGCTGCACAGCAAGACCGAATTGGTACTGTCCCTGGTACGGTTGATAAGTAAATTGTGGTTGAGTTGTGACAACCGTACTTGAACCAGGTTGTCCTACAGGCATCTAAACCGAAGTTTGAATCTTAGATCCAGACAGTGGTAAAGATGTCTGAGGAGTAGATACAGGAACAGTAGAAACCGGAGCTGTCGATACTCCAGAAGTAGGTGGGCTAGATTGAACAGATGTTTCGACAGTTGTAGCAGTCGTTTGAGGTGGAGTACAAGGCGTACTAGGCCCAGGCTGAGAAACTACCGAAGGTACAGAAGTTTGAATGTTAGACTGGACTAGTTGCTGGGGGGTACCAGAAACTAAGGGTTGTCAAGTTTGAGATGACAACTGTACGTTTGGCTACAACACCTGTTGAGTTTGCGATGGATCCCACACTATATTCATTCCCGGGTACTGACCCATAACAGGTTGAGAATATTGAGGACCATAACCGGGTTGAGGGTAGGATTGATAATTTAAAGGTACATTTCCCATTCCTTGAACATACATTTGACCGAAGGGTGGTTGGAAACCTTGGTTCGAGTACTGACCTTGGGTTTGATACCCTTGAGGCACGTACTGATACTAGGGTTGACCTTGAGGTATAAATTGATACTGGGGTTGACCTTGGGGTACATATTGAGTCTGGGGTTGACCTTGAGGAACGTACTGTCCCGTAGGTATGTACTGTCCTTGAGGTTGCCCCCCAGATGCAAATTGGGTACCTTGAGGTTGCCCCCCAGGCGATAATTGAGGCTGCCCCCCAGGTGGTAACTAGCCACCTTGAGGTTGAGGATTGGGAATAGAACCTGACATCATAAGAATGTCTTCTACGCTCAATGGCTTAGTACCATTGCTTCTAGTTAATAACCCTTGCTCAATGGGTTGAGGAGATGCTCCCGAAAAAGTACCAGAAAGGGACTGATACCCAGAGGGAACAGAAGGACCGCCGTACAAAAAGGATTCAGGCGATTGAGTAAACATGGACGACTGATTCGACATATTTAACTGAGGATAATAACCTCTAGGTGTTGGGTGATAAGGAGCACGAGGTGGTGAAAAACTTAACCTTGGGTTGTCTAAGAAATTAGTCAAAGAAAGATACCAAGTACTGCTCCTAGGTGGACTGTAAAAAATTGATTCACGCTCCCTTAGCTCAATAACAGGTTGATTTTCAGGGATAGGGATGCCTACTTCTTCTTCCGGAGTAGCAAGTTCTTCAATAGCAATAAGTCCAGAAGGAAGATCTTGGGTGATTACTCTTTCTACCCTAGGTGAACCAGGACCACTAGAAGTTGGAGAAACAAACCCCGATGTCGGAGTAGCAACAAATTCACTTTCAGGCTCAGATATTTCAGGTTCCTCACCTATATCACTAGTAGATGAAAAGCTACCAGTAACTTCGGAAACAGACACTGACTGTGGATTATAATCTGCCAATAATGGTTGAAATTCAGGATGTACTATCAAAGAAGATTCTCCTTCTTCAGGTGACCCAACTCTACTGTCTCTAGGAGTTACGAGGACTTTCAAGCCTTCAAGTTGGCTCGATACTTCCTCAGGAGGTTGGCCCCGAAGTCTACGGGACTTCCTCAGTAACTCAGCCACGTTTACAAACTTAGGAGGTTGGCCCCGAAGTCTACGGGACTACCTTGGTAATTCAGCCACAGTTAAAAACTTTTAACTACTTCACACGCAAACAAAGTAAAATCTCAATGAAAAACACCTAAAGTCTCTAAAGAACCAAACAAATTTAAATCACACGCCTAAAGAATCTAGGAGATCAAACACACACAAACAGTATTTTTCCGTACTGAAAACACTAGTTGGTGATGAAATCCAACGTCGCAGAGTTCAATACAGAAATGGCGGTTGGAACAGTTACCCCGGCAACCTGCTTAATGAATAGACTGGCACAAGTTCCTCCACTTAACCGTCTCGAGTGAAGAGAACCCCCCAAAAAATCCAAGTGAGTCTAGCCGACGTCTGCTCCAGGTACAGTGGGATCTTCCCACCACTGTCACCTCAAGAAGAATCCTAAAGAATATGGCCACTAAGGTTACCAACTGAAACAAATATACCTGGGGGAACAGTCTACGATCTGATACGCACGCAAGGGCAGAGTAGCAAGCTCAATCCCCTTGAAGGCTCCTTGACATAATCCAAGGTTTACCAACAAGTGACCCCAGGCTCCTCGACAATGGTTAATCCGAGGTTTACCGTTTTTTAATACGTGAATATCTAGCGTCGTTCCCAATGAGGAAGGATTGATTCCCACACTGGTTCGGACACGATCTCGTGCTTCTCCTTTAAGAGGAGATTTCCCAGAGTATAAATGCAACAATTGGATTTCTTCCCTACCACAAGATACAGCTACTTGTTTGTTTTTACTGTCTTGGAGAGTTAATTACTCTCGTACTCCAAGACACTAGCCTAAGCTAAGTTGGTGTATCAGAGCCCTAGAAATAAAAATGTTACTAGATGAATTTTACTTTAAGCGTTATTTTTTATTGGTTTTTGTTTAAGTCAAAAGGTGCGGAGATGAAACTCGTGGTATGAAGACTCGACTCAAAATCACTAAAAATGCACCTAAGATGATTTAAACAATCTTTTTCTCTTCGATGAACTTCTAACTAAGAAAGAGTTTGAGAATGCAAATACTTTGTAAACACAAATCCTACTTAAGAAACAAATTAAAAGAAGAGCTTTTTCCTTTCCAATGCACTCAAAACGAGACAACTAGTTATTTCACAAAAATTTCCCTTTTTCGTTTCAAAGCACTCAACCACTACAAAACAAACTTTTTTCAAAAGAGATTTTTTATATTTTTTATAAAACACTCAAAACTATGGAAATGACTAACTTTGAGAGCTATAAATTATAAAAGCCTTTTTGAAGTCAAAGCCTACTAGATGTCTTTTTTAAGGATGTTTTACTTAGCTAGATGTGAGCTAAGGACCAATTTATGCAGAATCACAAATCAATCAAGAATAACCAATTTTGTTTTCTTTTTGAAAATGAAAATCCAAACTTTTAAACACAAGCTTTTCGAAGTTTTGTAAAGAGAAAACTCAAAGCGGATTCCTCAACAAGGGGAGATTTCATAAATGGTCAGACTCATAAGAAGGCTGGTAGACACTAAGGTGATCTGAAGTCCCTACAGCTTCTAAGCTTAGAGCCACTACACAACCAAAATGAAAAACAAGCCCAACAAGCAAAACTCCTAGGAATTTCACCTAAAACCCTAACACTAGTGAAATCAACCTAAGGAAAGCTTCTGACAAGTTATATGCAAGTCTGGGCAGTGGATAACAATTTCTAAACAAAAACTAAGCTGACTAACAGAGGAAATCTTAGGTTTTCCAAAATGTTGACAGGGTCCGCAGGCCCACAGTTGACACAGGTGCGGTCCCGCTCTGTGCTAAAAGCAAAGGTGCAGATAGGTACGCACTGTGTCAAATGGCTAGGGTGCGGTCCTCTCCCAAAGCTATGAAAAACAAAAAATAACCCTGGATCTACAAACTCTACCAAATTTTACACACAACAAGCCAAAAACAGAAACAAAAACACAGTTTCTCAAGTCAAAGTAAAAACAAGGAAAACAATCAAGTCCCCAGTATGGTCGCCATTTTGTCACACGGAATAAGTCGATCTTGCGGACAAGATAGACCTTCCTAAAATCTTAAGAAGACCTAATGACAAGCAAACCAACTAGACACTATCTTTCTCTAAATATGCTTTAATAAACAATGGCAAACAAGTGTTTTTAGGGCCTACCTTAGGTCCAACGCAAGTTTGTGGATGCCCTCGCTCCTTCGATCCAAATGAGCTCCTTTGTCGTGAATCTGCAAACACAAACAAGGCAAACAAATTAAATAGCACCTGAAAAGCCAATATCATAAAACATATTTAACATGAAAGTCAAGGAGTCCATGAAACAAATAACATGAGATACTTGTTGAGAAAAATGAGTTTGATTGTATTAATTCAAAAGAAGAAGAACTTTACAACCTGTGCCTTGACGCTATACAAGCTCCTCCCAGGGTCCAGCAAGAAGTCTCCTCTACTTTGACAAGTTTCACTCACTCCCCAATGAAGCCAAAAAGGTATGTAATCTCTCCTCTTAAGCTCAACTAGGAAGTCTTGATTTCACCAGCATTTACCCTCAAAAATGTTCAGCTTCTAACCTCCCCAGCAACCAGCCCAATGCCTGAATTTATAGTGCAATGGGGGGAGGTTACTAGGTCCTCCTTCAAAGGGATAGCTCCTTTCATCAAGGGATTAGCTCCTTCTCTTTTGGGATGCATGAACCACCTCAGAGCGAACAATCCACGTCAAAATTCCTTCTAGAATCCTCAAGAATTAACCCAAAGTGAGTTTTTTAAGATAAAACTTGCGCCTTTTGACTTTCACAGGGGTCCGCATCCACACCTTTAGGGACAGAGCGGGCAGGTCCGCAGTTTTTGTACACACAAGGTGCGGGACCGCAAGTGACAGTGATAGAAAGTGTGAAACCAGAGTTTCATTGATTTTTAATGTCTTTCTCCCATTTTCAAAGCTTGACTTGAAGAGCTGAGGTCTGAGACTTGCTTAGGAGGACAGTACAAGTGATGATAGACTCATACTGACTGCAAATAATCATGGTAACGATATTTTTGTGTAACAGTAGTAGGTGCCTCTAGGATTTCACTTTTGGATGGGTTCTCAGGATTTAACCAGATTCTAGTTCATCCTGATGACCAGGAAAACACTGATTTTACAACACCATGGGGAACTTTCAAATATGTTAAAATGCCATTTGGACTTAAGAATGCAGGGGCAACCTTCCAACGGGCAATGGACATAGCTTTTGCAAAAGAAATTCACGATTTTTTGGTCATATATCTAGATGATCTTACTATGTTTTCTAAGTCAGATCAACAACGTTTAGATCATTTAAGACAAGTTTTTTTAAATGCAGAAAGTATGGTATTTCTTTAAATCCTAAGAAGTCGTTGTTCGGTCTGGAGGAAGGAAAACTGTTAGGCCATATCATCTCCAAAGATGGCATCAAAATTGATCCTGATAGAATAAAAGCCATTCTACAAATACCCCACCCCAGAAATGTCAAAGAACTTCAAGCTTTCCTAGGAAAGATTAACTTTTTAAGAAGATTCATACCTAATTTGGCTGAATTAATTAGATTGCTGAACAATATGTTAAAAAAGGATTCCAAGGTTAAATGGACATTAGAAACTAAACAAGCATTTGAAGAAATTAAAATGGCTTTGACCAGAACATCAGTCCTTACAATTCCAAAGTTTAATAGAGACTTCATAAGATTTTCATTTGCATCAGAACACACCATTGTTGCTGTTTTACTACAAAAAGATGATCAAGGATGTGAAAAACCCATAGCCTTTTTTAGTAAAGCACTTAGAGATGCACCGCTAAAATACCCAATCATGGAAAAACAGGCTTATGCACTTGTGAAAGCTATTAAAGACTTCAGAGTCTACATATTATACTCCCATGTAATAGCTTATGTACCAAGTGTTGTTGTCAAAGATATCCTGACTCAAGAGGGAATTGAAGGCAATCGAGGCAAATGGATAGCCAATATATCGGAGTATGATATTGAAATAAAACCTACAAAGCTTATAAAGGGATAGGGATTGGCTAAACTCATGACTAAAACAAACTTTCAAGCCCTGTATATCAATGAGCTGGATAACGAACAGGAGATGGCGACTCCATAAATCGGCCAGGCCTTCTTAGAATCACCTTGGTATGCTGATATAACTCATGTATTATTAAACCTGCAGGCTCCTCCAGGGTTATCCAGAACAAAGAAAAGGTTTTTAAAAATGAAAGCTTCAAAATTTTGTATTTTAGATAGTGCTCTTTTTTGGAAAAATCATGAAGGTATTCTATTGAATTGTTTAATAAAAGAAGAAGCTGACAAAATCCTCAAAGAATTTCATGCAGGGGACTGCGGTGGACACCTATACTGGAAATCAACTGTAGACAAAATCCTAAGGGCTGAATTTTACTGGCCAACCTTGTTCGCTGACGTCAAGAAGTTTGTCACTACTTGCCACAAATGCCAAATTTTTGAAGGCAAGAGGAAACTTTTACCTCTACCCCTTAGACCAATTTCCACTGAAAGACCATTCAACAATGGGGTTTGGACTTCATTAGGGAAATCCATCCTCCCTCTTCTGGCCAACATAAATGGATCTTCACTGCCACAGATTATTTCACCAAATGGATAGAAGCCATTCCTTCTAGACAAGCCAATGATACAGTTATTATACAATTCTTAGAAACCAACATACTGTCTCGATTTGGTTGTCCTGAAAAGATCATAACTGACAATGTTGCCGCTTTCAAATCCAAGAAAATGATAAGTTTCTGTAACAAGTACCACATCACCTTAGGCCATTCCACAGCCTATTACCCTCAAGGTAATGGTCTAGCTGAGTCCTCCAATAAAAGCCTGATTAATATTATTAAGAAAGTGTTGGAAGAAAACAAGAAAAACTGGCACAAGAAACTTACCAATGCACTATGGGCAGACAGATTAACTACCAAGAGATCCATTGGGACTAGTCCTTATGAACTAGTCTATGGTATGGAGGCTATATTTCCTTCATCCTTAGGAGTCCCTGTAATGAAATTACTGCAAGAAGCTCAGGTGCAGCCCAATGACATTCAAAGAAGAATAAATCAGACCATCCATTTGCATCAGACTAGAGAAGAGTTATAGCAAAGATCTCAAGTGTTACAAGAAAAACTCAAGAAAATATTTGATAGGAGGACCAAGGTAGAATATTTTTACCTAGGGGACAAAGTTTTAAAATGGGATTCCAGGAGAGAAGACAAAGGAAAACATGGGAAGTTTGACTTCCTATGGAAGGGACCTTTTATTATCCAGGCCTCACAGGGGAACAATACTTACTTTTTGAAGAACCTGGATGGTTCAGAAACAGAAGAAGGGCCAGTTAATGGTCGGATGCTGAAACACTACTTTGATCCAACCTCTTGATGAAGATCAAGCCTGAAAAGAAGGCCCTGAGCCTCATAAGTGTAACTGTCATATATAAAATAAAGCAACCAGCAGAAGGAGATTTCAGAGCACAGTCAAAGTTATGGAGAAGTCCATCTGACCTGCTGTCCTTGACTTTCCACCAGGAAAATCCATCCCCAAGTGGAGCCACTGTTATGCTCTTATACCAATAGGTGTCATATTTCATGATTGACTTGATTAGCTCTGCAATATGTTCATACCTTTTCTTGTTGCAAAGGTTTTCAATATTTTCAAAAAATCAAAAAATTTAAAAAATGTAAAGAGGGTATACCCTAAAAGAAAAATCAAAGGGTAAAAAAATAAATGGTCAAAGGAAAAAATGAAAAGAAATGAACCCCAAATAAAAATGACCAGGAAAGTGTGCAAGTCCAAATGCCACCACTATTTCATTTTCTGTAAATAAAGCATCATATACAACTTGTTAAACTTTATGCCACAATTGATGAATGGCCAAACATCTTAATCTTGGCTAGTTCATGTTTGAATTTCCTGTTTTAGAGATAGAGAATAAAATATGACCAAACTGTTTAAAATTGGCAGATATGTAGATAGGTAGAGAAGAAAAGAAGCTCAACTAATTAATCTGAGCCCTTGGAAGAAATAAGGGCAGACTTAGATAGGCTTATCATGTAAAGAAAAGAAAAGCTGAAAAGGGTTTGCTAGTCTAAATGCACCCATAAAAAATAAAAAATAAAAAAAAATGTTAGGCACAATAGGCTGGGTAGGAAGTTCTGGTGTTGCAGAATAAGACTTGTGATTGATTTTGTCTCTCATAATGTTAATCTTACCTCTATCACAGGTACCATGGCAATTTTAAATTTTGGAGCAACTCAAGCGAAACATGACTAACTCCCCTCATGTTTTTCCCTAAAATCATTTACTGACTTCCCCAAGGGTGTTAAAATTTGCTTAATATCCTTAAAATCACTCATTCCATTTCATAAATGGCCTAAGTGAATTCCTACTTTACTTAGAAAAATGGCCATATTTCTTGTATAAACTCTTTTTTCCCCTAAGCCTAAGTTCTTAAACATTTTAACTTAGCGCTTTTTCATTACATCTCTCATATTAACTATTAATATTATTGTATAACTCCCTATACTTGTTCCCCTTTCCCGTATTGTATAAATCTATATAAAACCCCGCATTACTAAATATCCCGCCCCAGTTTTATTATAAACCATATGTTATTGTACAAATGGGAATTATTGGTTTATTTGAAACCTTTAATAGCCTTACCAAGAAAATAAAGGAATAATTAACCTTCCGGGTTAATTATAGCCAAAACCCGACAACTAATACAATCGCTCCCAAAACCATTAAAATCGTGATTAATTACATCGGTCCCACCGCTTAAAGTACACGCCATCTTAGGAGAGTGCCCATGGCCCGATCTCGGCCCTCGCATCTGATGGTTGTGGATCTATATCGCACCCCCCTCCATCGCTGAAAGTTAACGCTTGGGAGACTGGCGGTTTTGCTCCCGTACAGTTGGAACGCATCACACTCCCACGCTGCTCACGGCCCCCCCGTCCGAAACCACTTAAGCCCATAAGCAGTGCAGGGTAAACCACTTACCACCCTCTGCTAAACGACAAGATGTCCCATCGCTCTGACGTCATCCACTCAATAAATGCCAAAAAATATGCGCCAAATCGAATTTCGTTAAAAAACGACGAAATATCATTTTCGCTGTGGTTCTCTTTGTTCAAGCTCCCATGCAAAATAACAACTGGAGCCACTGTACCAGATTTTCAACCGCCACCCGGCCGAAGTGACCACAGCAACGTGCTCTGCAATCCACCGTTCCACTTACAATTACTCAATTTACCTCCGTAATCCAGGTATTTATCCATTTTTGCCCTGTAAACTTGCAGTTTCGCTTTTCCACTGAAAATTATACCTGAGAAAGCTAAATTCGAGTTGAAAAAATTCTGTTTAGTCCATAAAAAGACTCCTAAACCTGCTGTTTAGTCCAATTTTCTACAGAAATCACGAATTCCAGTTTGAAAACACAAGAACCAAATATGGAAACCCCTGCAGCTCTGAGCGTCGCACCCATCAATGCTCCCCACAAAGACTTAGATTATCTGCCTCTTGTAGATAAATATTTTCAAATAAAGGACTTAACCACTAATTATAATCACTTAAAAACCTTTTACCAAATCAGAAACAGTTATCTGAACAAGTCTGATATTTTTGGACTATGGAAATCTAACCTTCCCATGTATTTCCTCCCCTCAGTCCATGTCTTCCCAGACCTCATTCATCAATGTTGTGCCAATTATGACCCTATCCAAAGAGAAGTTATGTCCCCGTCCCAAACTTTTCTTTTTCCCATAACTGCTGACTCTATTAATGAAATGTTACAGTTCCATCCCACTCAGCCCCTTGTTCCTCTTTCCATGGGGTATCTACTCGAAAAAGCATCTGAATTGTCCACATCAGATATACGCCGTATTGCTCAGACTTTCATGCTACCATGGTTCCAGCCAAACGGCCCACCTCCTTATCTGCACGATTTTTTCACCAACATTGGCAGACTCATTGTTGACATGATATCCCTGGTCATGGGATTTAAAACAATTGAATATGTTGACGAGATCACCTTAGTTTTACTATCAATATTTACTCCAGGACAGCCCCCTGTTGTCAAATATGACTATGCCACTTTCATTGCCAACAAAATCCATGCTCAATTCATGAATTTGGATAGGGAGGGAGTGTTTAAATATACATCTTTCATATACCATCTTTTGTTATATCATCAGCCAGACAGCTTTCCTTTCCCCATCAGGAAATTGGACTCAAAGGGAAATCGAAGGTTTGTGATCTTTTGGAGCTCAGTCTTCCATAATACCTATGAGTGCCCTTATACTTATAATGAGTTCATTGACTTGTTTGTGCATCCAGCATCCACTCTATTGATAGGAGCTTCCCCTCCTAGGATCACTGGTGATATGAAGAAAATTCTACAGCTTTCTAAACAGTACAGGATAGGTGACTAGTATCTGTACCAAAATTACACAGAGATCAAAGTGTATGGGTGTGAACTTTGCCCTTTCAAGTTGCCTAAATATGTGCCCATGAGATTATTTTCACTAGAGTATTTTAGACAGATCATCAATGCAGACTTGACCCACTTTTGTAATGTAAAGAAGAAGGCTCAGATGAGAATCAAAAACTAGTTAGGCCCTTATGTCATCAATTCTAGGGATGCATGGAAAGATGCTGAGAAGACATTAGAAGAACACCTTAGATTGAAGAAGAGTTTTTTGTGGGTGCCATATGACCCATGTAGTTTCATAAGTGATAGAAGGGTAAGAAACAGGCTATCAGTCTATGTACATCATAGGGTCCCAAAAATTGAACAGTATGCAAATCGGGAAGAATGGGTAGAAGTGCCTTAATAGAAGAAATTATTGAATAGGAAAAGATGGAAAAAGCTACGAAAGATCTTGAAAAAACCCTTGACCTGGACTCTTTTGGACAGGTATCATTCAAGCTACCTCAACAATCAGGAATTGGAGCATCCTTTGCTGGAACTTCTCAGCAACCTGCACAAGAAACCAACATACCAGTTACAAGGAGTTCCAAGGGCAAAGAAGTAGAAACTACAGAGTAGCCAATAATGACTGATCAGCCAGCAATGTCAAAAGAACAGAATCAGGGGCAAATTCCTCCAGCCCAAACTAGAGCACCAGAAAGTCCAGCACTGCAAACTCCTCTAAATGAGGAAAGAAGAAAGAAGAGAGACAGAGAAGAGCCCACGCCTATCAGTGGACCTGCTGAACAACCAGGAGAAAAGAGACAAAGACTGAATCCTATGTTAGAGGAGGAAATTATTGAAGAAACCACAGATAGCCAGAGGACAGAAAGGGCAGTCAGCCAGCAGACTTCCCCAGTGGTAGAAACATCAACTCACTCACATAGGCAGGAGCTAGAAAGACAGCACAGTGTTGAAGTATCATCTACCAGGCCACAAAGCAAACAAGCCTCTGACATTAAACAGACTTTCATAGAAATTAAGGCTAAAAATGATCCTGTGAGGATTCAAATGTACAATCAATACTTGAAAATGGCCCCCTCAAACCAGCAAAGGTTAATGTCTGCCTATGACATTAAAGAAGGAAAAATGTTAATGAGTTATTTTAAGCCAAAGGTACAGCAACCCCAGTCGACAGCAGATTACATCAGAACAAACTTGGAGGTCCTAGCCAAAGACATTCATCCAATGGACCAAATTGAACTTCACAAACAGACTGGGGAAATGGTTTATTCCACACTAACTGACAAAGAAATGTTGGCCCACCATTTACAAAGTTCCTTAGACAACACAACAGCTCAGTTACATTGGGAAAAAGCTTCTTCTCTGTCTAAGGATAATAGAATCAAATAATTGGAAGAGATCATCATGGAACTGGAACATGATCCCAAAGATGCTAAATGCATAAAGGCACTTATGAAGAAGAAAGAAGAAGACATTGATGCCCTGAGGGAACAACTGAAACTACCTCCCTCCATGCACCCTCAAACTGCAGAAATTATACAGCAGAAATCAAAGGAAGACATGATGGACCTACTCATGAAACTTAATGAAAGATTAACTAATACAGGGCAGGCACTGGAAAAAGCATTAAAATAGAAGCAAGGAGAGTCGACCTCCTAGCCACTTGAGGTAATCCCCATAGTCTCAACTGCAGTCCCCTCCACACTAGGAACAACATCAGCTCCAAATATTCCAGCAACTGCCGCAGAGGCGATTACAGGTACATCAATAGCAGGAACAACACCAGCCAGCAGTACAAATATAAGCACAGAAGAATTGATAAAGGCCATGGAAGAATTAAGACTCCAAGTGTCAGAATTGAAACGAGTGAAAGAGCAATTGGCAAAAGTAGAAAAGAATTATGATAAATCCAAAATAAGTGTGGCAGAGAAAATAAGAGAGGTTAAAGCATTAGAGAATAAAGTGAGAACATTAGACAAGGATATCACTATGGATAAGCCTCTGGCAGAAATCAAAGGAATTCTTTGGACCAACATCAATCAATCCCTAAATAATGTCTGGCCATCCATCCAAGTTATCTATGAGCAGATTGACTTAGTGAATGCAGCACATGGAGAAATTCAAAAATCAAGAGCTTTATTAGGACAAATGCCTAATCAAGCCAACCAGCTCATACATTTTTTGAATAACAGAAATAGGGAACAACTGGAGCAACTCGGCATCCCAGATAGGACAGGCACCATTTTGGAAATCAAAAGAGTTCTAAGTAAGAGAACTTTAATGCAGAATTTGGAAAGAAGATGCCAGGATATGCAAGTAGAAATTAATTCTTTCATGGAAAGGTTTACAGTTTTGCATGATAAAGGGCTACCAAGTCCTTTAGGAAATAATGACCGGCTTATGAAACACATAGTCTATGTACATAAATTGAACAAATATGTTGCTGATCAAGTTAGTTCATCAACAAGTGCTTCAGGAGTAAAAGCACTCCCCACAGGCCAAGTTCTCTATGATAACTTAGAGAACTTATTTTATATTGAGCATGAGGTAAAACATCTGTTCCAGCTCCAGCCTAATTTTTTCAGATATACAGAGATTGATGAAACCCTGAGGAAACTTCAGAAGCATAAATTGCTAGAGCAAAAATGGTGGGAAGACATGTTGGGGATTTTGTAAATTTCTCTTGGGTAAAACGTAGATTTCAGGCTATTTTTCCATGATAAGATAAACAGAGATAAATGAGGGTCAAGCGGGTCAAATTGTATCGAAACAGGATTCAAGAATATCCGACAAAGACGGAGCAACTAGCGCAGAGTATCAGTTGAAGACAGATGTAAACCGACTCACAGAACCTGCCTCCAGCACATCCGATAAAGATGGAATAGCCAGCACAGCATCAGTTTATCTTTTCCCTGTTTTCGAGACTATTTGTCTCTATCTTTTGTAAAAAAAGGGATTAGTCATCACTAGATATTATCTCCATCAGATATTTTGTATAAATACCCCCCCAAATGAAGTATTTGGGGTTGGTGGGAATTCCTAGATTTTTCTATAATACTGAACCTTTGGAATAAAAAGCTATTGGAACCATCTTTTTTCTGGCCTACTGGATGAGGAATTGATGCAGAACACTCGACACAGAATTCTTGAATCAAACTCCGGATCAATAAGTCCCCTATATCTCATGTTTTACAGTTTTCTAGTTTGTTATATCATTTGTGTTTCATAATATGAATGGTAAAGAAAAGGATTAATTCATAATTTGCTTAAACTACACTCTTGTTTTCAGTCTTTATTATTCTCTGTGTTTTCTTTAGAATTTGTGTAATAGTGAATTCTTAATTGCTCCTCTTTCCTGATTCTCGCATATTGACTATTTGCTAAGGAATTCTTAACTACTCCTTAATAGTAATCATCCATTTTCTCTCTTTCAATATGTTGAAGGATTCTTAATTGCCCTTCATCCATTTGAGTCCATTCCATCTTATTCCAGCCTATATTTGTTCCATGTTTGACTACCTTTCTCTGTGATACCATCTTCTGTTAAGAAACCTAATCCAAAAAGCTACCTTCTTCGACTCCATCATGCCCAATGGACTGAACTATTCAGCTTGCCTCACTTTTCTATTGAATCTCACCATCCAAACCTAAAACAAAACCCTTGAACTTCATAACTAGCCTAACACATTTCAAAACAAAGCTAAATCATAAAGAGAGAGCCCTCTCTAGATGCAGATTGGCTAGAATCTGTATCTAAAAGATTGGTCTATGGTTACCTCGGTCGTATTCCCTTTCTTGCAACTTTTGGGAAAAACCTTAGTGATAACATTATTGGCGACTCTACTAGGGACCCGACTAATTTGTTTGTTACTGTTGTTTATTTCATAAAGCTACAGATGGAGCCTGAAGTTAGCCAGGTAGTCTTTGAAACTGCTCTTGCTTTCCAATTGTAGAAGTAAATCAATGCTGCTTCAGTCTATCTCCGGTCTAGTTCATGCTTTGAACAGTTGTTCCAAATACTCTATCAGTTCCTTGTTTCAATAAGTCTTTAACAAAATTCAAAACTCCCATATCTAAAACTTCCTAGAGGATACTATTAAAGTTGTATTATCAAGAAACTATTCCCAAAAAAAAAAAAAAAAAAAACCAAAAATACACCTAGAAACTGGCTCCAAAGAAGATTCGTTACACTAGATCAAATATGGATCCTAATCCCCCACCTGTCTTTGAAAATCCTAATCTGATTCCTAGGATCCTTAGAAACCAGGAGAGCCAAGAAAATTCTGCTAATTCACACCTTGACTATCCGCTTTCCACTTCCAAATGGTCCTCTCATGCTATATTCAACAACATTTACTATCAGTGTGGAGCACTATCACATTTCTAAGCACTATTACGTTGCCATCTTTAAAATTACTCTTATGCTTAACATGACATATGAAATCTAAAAGGATTCCTTGACTTACGTCTACATTATATTCCTAGGTCAAAAGAATCCACATCATTTTTACTTTCCTAGTTCTTTTCTTTCAATCCTTCAGCAAACTTATGATATTTCATATTAACTTTTCCATTAATGCAATTATTTACAACATATGTTTTCTTTGATATCCTACTTGACTGCTTGATGTCAGTCAAATTGTTCAAGAAGAAAATTGGATTCACAGAACAGCGCAAGTCCAGAGCATGAGTATCGCGCAAACATGATTTCACTAGAAATGTCATCTGCTTTGCCCTAACATTCATGTTTGATCTCAAACGTGTCATCTCAGTGGCTTCTGCCTCTAGAGCATCAAGGTCGAGGCCCTCAAAAATATCATCATCAAATGTACGATCCATGGACTCATTGGGCTCATTTTCTTTAGATGATGAACTATTAAAATTTTCTCTCGAGTTTTCCACTGCAAATGGTGGTACATGGTTCTCAAGAACATTTGACTTTCCAGTAGAATCAACTTGCAGAAAACTTAGTTTTATTTTTCTAGATTCCATCTTTATCTCAAATATTCCCATAGCATCCATCATTAAAATCAATATTTTGTGTCCTGATATTAATGAAATTCTCATTATAGAAATCAAATTTCAATAAAATGAGCCAACCTCAGTTTTGTAGGACGTTTATGGAAAAAATGTCCTTTAAAGAATTCGTGAAATTGCTTAAACCATTTTAAATTTTAGAAACTGTCTATGTGGAAGTAAATTTGCGATATTTTGCACAAAGACCAGATCATAGAGTTTTAAAATTTTTCCCTGTTTGTCCGCAATAAGAAATCGAAATTCACCTCTTGGGGCTAACTGCGAAAATTAGTTTGCACAATGATGGATTTAATTTGTTGTCTTTTTAGCAGCTAGTGATTTGGAACACACTTGGGATATACAGATTGTAAAATATTTTCCCATTTTTCTCTAACTGAACTTTGATTTGTTTGTAAACTTGATCGAATTCTTTCCGACTAAATCACAAATTTTATGTCAGGTTTTATGGTACTTCTCTTCTCTACCATGAAGTTGAATTACAACTTGTTGTGCTCTCTCCTTAAAGGTTGCGTCTTCATCAAAATTCTTTTGTGGCCTTGTAGAATGCCTGTAAATCTCTAATTTCTTGTTCACCAACTTCCTCCCAGTTTGGGAACTCTTCAAAAATATTGTTGGGATGGGGTCCCCTAGGTCAATTTTTGGGCAAAAGCCCAAGTTTTGATGTAAAGGATGATAAAAATATGTAAAGTTTCCATGAATTTTGGATGCGGAGCGCGTAGTTAGTTAGAAGTCAAAAAGGTTTTTTACCCTGTTTTATGTAAAGTTGAGTCAATTCTTGAGATCTACCCATGGTTCGCGGACCATGGGATTTTATAAATAGGTGTGTCTTAGAGAGTCCAAGGCATATCTATGTCTTTGTCTATGGGTATGAAAAATTGAGTCTTAGAGAATTAGCACAGAGAAGTAAGTCTTAGAGGGGTTAAAGGCTTTGTATTTGAGTGCGCAGAGGCCTAGATTAGTGTCTGCAGCTGAGTGCGTAGACCCCTGCAGCTGAGTGCGCAAGGAAGTTTTTAGTCTGTAAAACTTATACTGGAGACCAATAAAGAAGGTTGTTACAGAAATTCCTGTGTTTTATCTTCATACTCCTGTTATTTATGATTGTGATATATGTTGTAATGAATAATGTCTTTATGAAATAGTGATGTATTGATGCACAAATTTACTGGATCTGTCTTATTAATTGAACACAATTAATGTTAAGTGATTACGCGGAGATCATAACACTTTCTATTAGGTTTATTGAACACCTGAGTATATCTGAGTACATACTGATCTAAGAGTAATCTAAGGTGCGCGTATGTAGCTAGTTCATTTGTTCAGGGTCCACAAAAGCTGATCATAGGCCTTCGCGGAGGTCTAGGGGCCAATTGAGGGAAATTACAGCACTAAGCCTTAAGGGCTTAGAGATCTACGCAGAGGCAAATCTAGGTCATAAAAGGACATCACATTGATCTTTGGGTGCGGAAACTTGGTTCTAGCATCCCCCCGTACTGCTTCGGGTGACACTTCAGCCCACACACCGCAGATTGATGTCGAAAGGGCTAGTAGTGTAGGGTTTTGTTTGGCACAACTAATTTTGAACTTGGATTAGGACCCTTTAAGCCAACAAATGGTTTCATTACTGGGACTGGGATCCACATAAAGAGATGTGTGATGTCGCATCACTGGAATCCGACCAAAAAGGAAATTGAGAAGTGGTTGGATATGAATATCCATGAATTCACGGTGCAAGGAAATAGAAATCCACACTTGACAAAATAGCAGTGGCTAGACAGATATTTGTACATAGAAATACATGAAATTTTCTTCTGCACCTTCTCGATTAGGAAGGTGGAGGCTTGACGGTCCAATAGTGTGGACTCTGGAACTAGTGTAGAGGTTGGAAGCCTCTGAAGATAAGATCGTGTGTGTTGTTGACAATTGGCTTGATTGGGTTATAGGAGGATTTGTTACAGAGTTCGCGGTTGACACCTCTGTCAGTTACAACGAAGCATAGCAACACTTTTTCAAGGGAACGCGAGGTAAGTATTTGAGATCTTTGAATACCTGGATTAAGATGCTCTTGTGTGAAAAACGGGTTATGCCATTGCCTTGATGTTTGGATCTACGCGAAGTGGAAGAAGCTTTAGAAATCAAGGAAAAGTAGGTCCTGAATATAGCCCATTAATTGGACCTCCTTCAAGTGACAACGAAGGAGTAGTATTGGCCTCGCCACGAAGCATTTACAGTTGATAAGGCAAGGTTTTCCGTGGATACATCATCCATCCACACCACATCCACCTTCACCTCCACAACATACACCCTTGCCCACACCACCACCATCACCTCCATTCAACATGTCGAATACAATGAAGTTTCCATTTTTCGAGGGCCTGGGAAGTGAGGATGCAAATAAATTTTGGTTTGCTGCGAAGGCTGTGTGGACAATGCAACAAATTATGAATGATAATATAAAGAATGTGTAGTTGGTTACCGCTCTACAGGATCGCGCGCTAACATGGTACATTAAGTACTGCACCGATAATTAGTTGACATCATTAGCAGACACTTAGGTCACTTTGAACAAATAATTCAGTAAGCCTAAGTTTTACTCGCAATCAGTAATTGGATTCAAGGAAATCATGATCAGGGCCAATGAAATGCCCTAGGAGTTAGATCAAATATTGAAGTGTGTGATCTGCGAAGCTAATATGCATATGACAGATAGTTAGCATAGTGAGTGGTTTATAGCCTTGCTCCTACCCCACCTAAGGGTTGCTTTATCACATCAAAAGATAGGGATTTAGGCGGAAGCTATGGAAATCGCGATGAGATTGCATGAAACGCCTATTTAGGATGCGTCTCTGGGAGTCCAAAAAATTCACTCACAGTTGTAGGTTTTGACCCCATACAAAAATTACCTGCATATGAATTCTTAAACACAGAAAATAAACAATGTGAGAGCATAACACATAAAACACATATACATAGATATTTTCCCCTGGATCCCAAAATCGGGACTACCAGCTTAATTTTTCATTATATTCCTTTCAATTTTACAATACATATTTATACATGTCGAAGCATCCAATACCATGGACCAAAAACCATCGCGTCCAAAACCATGGACCAAAAACCATAGGTAGGTCTACCCAACCTAATATAGGGTCCAAAAAAAATTTCCCGGGGCGCTGCCCAGGACCCTGTAGAGTGGGGCTACCCACCCCCCTCAAATCCCCCATGAGCCCCCCGCTATGCAATCAGCACAACAAGGGGGGGGGCACTAAGCCCCCAGTTAACTATGTAGGTTAGTCATGAAAAGAATAGAACACAACCCAACATTCCCCCACTTGTTGTTTTCTTTCCACAGGGGGCCACAAGAGAGCTTAGTCATTTATTCAGACCAACGCCCTTTGTTTCTCTACACCAAGAGAACTTCCTAGAGCTCACAGATTTAGTCAATGCATCTGCAGTATTCTTCAAAGTGTCCACCTTCACCAGCAACGCCTTTTTGTCTTCTATCATATCCCTCACAAAGTGATACTGAACATCAATGTGCTTTGTCTTTGAATGATATGTAGGGTTCTTTGCCAAGAAAATTGCACTTTGGCTGTCACAGTCTATCCTTATAGCTCCCTATACTAACCCCATACTTGAACACAATCTCTGCAACCAAACTACTTCCTTGCTTGCATGAGTGGCTGCCATGTATTCTGCCTCTGTAGTTGATAGTTCCACTACAGATTGTTTCTTACTCGTCCAACTGACTGCACCTCCAAATAGGTTAAACACATACCCACTTGTAGATCTTCTCTGATCCAAACTGCCAGCCCAGTCTGCATCAACAAAGCCATGAATATCCAACACTTTGTCCAATCCTGGTCTTCCTTGGTAGCACAAACCATAATCACTAGCGCCAAACAGATACCTGAAAACCCGCTTCACTGCTGTCCAATGCTCCTTCCCTGGTTTTGAAATAAACCTACTCAATACTCCCACTACATGTGCAATGTTTGGTCTAGTACAGACCATTGCATACATCAGGCTACCGACTGCACTTGCATATGGAACATGGGACATATCCTCTTCCTCTTCTTGTGTCTTGGGACATTGTTCAGTAGATAACTTTACACCTACAGGAATAGGAACCTTCACCGGTTTACTATCTTGCATATTAAACCTCTACAGTATTGTCTCAACATACTATCTTTGGTTTAACCTGAGCTTCCTCTTTGCCTGATCTCTTTTAATTTCCATGCCCAAAATATAGTTTGCAGCACCAATATCTTTCATGTCGAATTTGGAGGACAATTAGGTCTTCAAATCCTGGATAATTTCTTTGTCATTTCCAACCAGAAACATGTCATCAACATGCAAGACCAGATAAATAACATGGTCACCAATTAATTTAAAATACACACAGTGATCTGCTTTGCTTCTCGTGAAGCCAAGTCCCCATATAAATGTATCAAATTTCTGATACCACATCCTTGGTCATTGTTTTAACCGAAACAGAGACTTCTTTAACTTTCATACCAGTTCTTTCTTACCCTTCACCACAAAGCCTTCAGGTTGCTTCATGTAGATCTCCTCTTCTAGATCCCCGTGAAGAAATGTTGTCTTCACATCCATCTGCTCTACCTCAAAATCAAAAGCAACAGCAACAGATAAAAGTAATCTAATAGAAGTTACCTTGGCAACAGGAGAAAAAATATCACCAAAATCAATTCCTGGCACTTGGGAATAACCTTTTTCTACCAACCGAGCTTTGTATTTCTCCACCTTTCCTTCTGAATTCGTCTTCTTCTTGAACACCCATTTGCTACCAATGGGTTTCCTTCCAGCCAACAACTCCACTAGATCCCAAGCCTCATTTTTTTGCAAATATGCCATTTCATCAACCATGGCCTCGTTCCAGAGTTTTCCATCCTCTGAATATATTGCTTCCTTCACAATTCTGGGATCATCATCAGTAATAGATAAAGAAAGATTTGAACAGAAAGCAGATGGACTATACTTTTTTGGCTGCCTTCTTTCTCAAACTGATCTTCTTACACCCAGAGTTTGTGGCTCGTCATCATCTGATTCCTCCTCTACTGTAGAGTCTGATTCTTCCTCCTTTAGCTAAAATTCTATCTTCTCAGGTTCCTTTGGTTGGACTTCATGTTTAATAACATCTTTCACTTCTCTGAACACCACACCTCGGTTGTACACAACCTTCCTTGTTGCTGGGTTCCAAAGATTATAACCTTTTAAACCATCCTTATACCCAATAAAGATGCACTTTTCATATTTACTACCCAACTTGGTTTGTTTCTCCTTTCAAACATGTACATATGCATCACCTCTAAATACCCTTAGATGTGAAAGAGAGGGTTTCTTACTAGTCCATACCTCTTGTGGAATCTTATCCTCCAACGCTGATGAAGGTGATCTGTTGACTAGGTAACATGCTATCTCGACTGCCTCTACCCATAATTCCTGTCCTAACCCGGCACCACTGAGCATGCTTCTTGCCCTTTCCATCAACGTCTTGTTCATTATTTCTACAACTCCATTTTGCTGAGGTGTATATGGAGTAGTCTTTTTCCATGCTATACCACACTTCTTACAGAATTCTTCAAATTCCTTACTGCAAAACTCTCCACCGTTATTTGTCCTTAGCACCTTTACCTTCTTCTCTTTCTGGTTTTTCACCAGAGCCTTAAATTCTTTAAACCTGTCAAAGACTTCATATTTCCTCTTAAGGAAATATATCCATGTATTCATTGAGAAGTCATCTATTAATGTTACATAGTACACAGACTTACCCAATGATGGAACCTTCACAGGTCTAAACACATCGCTGTGCACAAGCTCTAATATATGTTTTGCCCTCTTACCACTAGAGGGGAAACTCACCCGATTCTTCTTCCCATATACACAATTTTCACAGAAATCAAAATCCAGAGAGCTATTACTCATACCTTCTACCATACCTTTACCATGAAGTATTCGAAGGCCCTTCTCTCCAATACGTCCAAGCCTTTGATGCCACAGGATGGTCTTCTCTCCAGAGACCACTAGATTTTCTACTCCACTTTCAGGAACCATAGAACTGTTGCACCCATCAACAACAGTGCTACCTTGCAGCGTATAGAGTTCCAGTTCGAACTCCTCACATCAATACCAGTGATCCTCAAACCATCTTGCAGGTATCCTTCTCGAACACTTTTTTTACACATACATCATCCAGCTTGCTTATAGAAATCAGATTTCTAGCTAATGTAGGAATATGCAGAACACCCGAAAGTGTTCTAACCCTTCCACCTTACATATTCAACTTTACTTTTCCGCGACCAACAATCCTAGCCTTCCTATCATCCCCTAAGAAGACATCACCACCATCGTATTTATCATACTTGCATAACCACTCTCTATGGGGAGTGAAGTGAAAGGATACACCTGAGCCAATCAACCATGCCTCATGATCTACATGTGTACTTGAAGAAGCCAAGTACACATCCCCACCTTCATATGAGGTGGTTTTCGCCTCTGCAGAAGAAGCATCATCAAATCTCTTTCCTTTGTCAGGAGCTTTATATTTACAATCCATTTTGTAGTGCCCTTCCTTTTCGCATTTCCAGCACACCACCTTTACAGCTTTTCCTGGAGATTTATATCTCCCACTCAATGACTTATTTTTGTTTATGTTCTGGGACCATCCTCGTACAGACAAGGCATCACCATTCTATCCCTCCATATTTTTCCATCTCATCTCCTCCGTCAGCAAGGATGAGACTATTTCATCAAACTGCAAGGCAGCTGCATTGCTACCTATTGCAATAACCAGACTATCCCACGAATCTGGTAGAGAACACAACAAACTGATGCACTTATCTTCATCTGAAATTTTAATATCAACAGATAATAACTAACATACCACAGTATTAAATGCATTTAGATGCTTTGTCACCGAGTCTCCATCTTTCATCCTCAGGTTATATAGCTTTTTCCATAGGAACAATTTATTCACTAAAGACTTAGATTGGTACAAAGTCCCTAACTTGTCCCACAAAGCCTTCGTTGTAGCTTCCCATGATACATTCAGCAATATTGAATCTGAGACACACAATCGTATTGTGATCTTTGCCTTCCAATCCAACTTCTTCCATTCTTCATCGGACACTCCCATTGGTTTAGTACCTAGATCTACTGTGATCCACTGATCTTTATCCACCAACAGATCATCCATCTTGAGTTTCCATAACTCAAAACTATGACCATTAAATTTATTGATCTCTATCTTTCCACTGCTTGCCATCTTCTTTCACCACCAGAATCGATTCCGTTGATCTCCCACTGAACAGGATCTACCACAGGCCGAGCGAAACCCCTCAACAACAAAGGAGTCCCCTTGAAGCCAAAACAGCTCTGATACCAAATGTAGGTTTTGACCCCATACATAAATTACCTGCATACGAATTCTAAAACACAGAAAATAAACAATGCGAGAGAATAACACATATACATAGAGATTTTCCCTTGGATCCCAAAACCGAGACTACTAGCTTGATTTTTCATTATATTCCTTTCAATGTTACAATACACATTTATACATGCCGAAGCATCCAATACCATGGAACAAAAACCATAGGTAGGTCTGCCCAACCTAATATAGGGTCCAAAAAAAATTTTACCGGTGCGCTACCCCGAACCCCGTAGAGGGGGGCTACCTGCCCCCCACTGTGCAATCGATGCAACAAAGGGGGGGCTCCGCCCCCCTATTAACTACGTAGGTTAGTTGTGGAAAGAATATGACACAACCCAACAACAATTGCAGAACCTCTGCTTGGAATTGCATATCTTAAAGAAAGAAAAGGAGGCTAGGTCGGAGGTGCACGAAGAAGTGTGGTGCCTCAAGTGTAAGAGCCAAGGGCATGAAAAAGATCAATGCCTTGTCTTCGTGAATTATATCATGGGGGGGGGGCAATGCCCCTGAGGCAGGAAGCTCCAGCAGGGCCAAGCATGGAGCCCACACTGTGGTGCGCTATTTGTTAGGTGGCTAGAAAACATGTAATAGATAATTGTCGTTTACTACAAAAGTTTGTGTAGACACCTCAACAATTGCTCTGTGATTTCTGCAAATCGATGGGCCACAATGAGCGCTACTTCTGTAGCTACAAATTGATGATGGAAAGGACGCCTACGTATCAAATGCAATCAGAAACTCGGCCTCTGGATCAGGGTGCTGCAAGAGCATGTGAAGGATATCATGGGCGTGGACGAGGCCAAGGAGGAGGACCTAGTAGAGGTCGTGGATAGGTCATTTACTATAATTGTGGAACACCAGGGCACTATGCACAGGAGTGTATGAGTCAGACACACCCTTCATGTTACACAATAATTTGTCACTGTCTTCACTCCAGTCTTCCTACTGTGTCATGTGTTCAAGCCTAACATGCTCATATTAGACAAATGCTCTCTGATGTTGCCAAATGACCCACTTTTCCTAAGTTATCTGCCTCATCGCGTCCGTTGTCTAAATAAACTCACTGAAAGGCTCTCTTAAATAGTCCAAAAGCACTGCCATCGCGGAAGTACACCTGATTCCCACGATGGTCCGATTTTATGTGGCGTCGTGAGGTCGCTTGTAATCTTCAGCGATGACCTGACTTGCTACGTTATTCAATAGCGATGTCAGCGCAAAAGATCAGTTATGTACCCGCGATGATCCAGATTGGGCGAATTTGTTCCAACAGTCGGCCTTCCAGATGACTCCAGACCTGGTTGTTGGCATAGTTTATGTCACCCTCCTTTCTCTAGCATGGTTGTTCCGTCATTTGTGCTACCTTCCTTGGAGATAAGCTCACTCTTCCACCTTTCATGGAGTCTCCTTCTCCTATTTAAACTCTCACCATTGCTATGTGCTGCTAGTTTTTGGAATGGTTGCTAATAGTTGGCTAGTGGAGCAGTACTGTTAGTGTTTGTGAGTTTGATAGATAGCTGGTGTGAGTGTGACAAGTGTGGGATTATTGATAGCTTGAGGAAGGTTGTTAAGTGCCCTTAATCTTGTGTAAAACTTGTGAGCGAGAGAGACTTGTATGTTGGGAGATCCATCTTCAAAGAGTGAATGCTTGAGGAACATGCTCGCTGGACCCTTCTGAGAAGGCTTGTGACATCAAGACTTTGGTTGTAAGCTTCCTCTTATTTCATTATTAATGCAATCAATGATGTTTTCCTATGTCTTGTATGTAATGTACTTGATATCTCATGACTTCTTGACTTTGTGAGTAAATAGATCATTGTTGTTACCGTTACGTGCTTTGTCGTATTTCCTTTGCATTGTTTCAGGTTGATTACTCATTAGGAGAAGGAAGTGGAAGCTGGAGCAACGCAACGGAACTCCATCGACCACCGGTTGAGGTAGGCCTCCAACTATGACTGTTTAAGGAAAGCTATTGTTGATCTGTCCTTGTTTGTGACTAGACCCACTCTAGGGCTAGAGGGGTTGCCTCTGTCCGCAGAGGGAACACTTTCCTACCTCACAAATTGGCGACTCCACTGGGAAGATTTGGCCTTTGTTCTGTTCTTGTTTACTCTTGTCTTGATTTTTTGTTTTGGTCTCTTTTGAAGTTTTGGGGATTACTTACCAGTCTTCTGAGTTTCCTGGCCTGATCTGGGAACACCCCTATTTGATTGAAGGATTGATTGTCTTTGATTTGGGAGTTTTTGGTTCACCTGTTACTGTTTTGAACATCATCATGGCTTTAATTTTAACAGTCGCGTTGTCATCGCGTCCACCCTTTTGTAGTATCCTGTTCATCGCGTAATTATGCCTAACAATCACAACGATTCTGCAAATTGAACCATCGCGGAAAAGTAGTGTACTTCAGCGCTGACATCGCTCTGTTGCTACGGCGTGTTCTTTATCAGCGCTTGTTGCTTGTGTATCACCCGCACTGATTGTTGTAGAATTGATTTTCTCAATTCTTCCTCCTAAGTCCATCAGTCCTGCTAGTCCCTTGCTATTCTCACTTGTTTGATGACTTGTTTTTCACTGTTTATAGGTTGAGGCACTCTCTTGTGAGCTTTGTTGAATGAATCTTGTTTTCTTGCTTCTGTGACCTAGTTTCATTATTTCAAGTCTCTTGGATCAGTTTTGCTTGGTTGCTTGTTTGCTCAAAGATTCGTTTGCAGCTTGCTGTTGGTTTGATTGAGCTTTCCCCTTTGCTTGTTTTTGGTTGATTGTTTAGTGACTGTTATTGAACCAATCTCTGGCATTGATTCGATTTCTCTTCACTACCCGAACATAGATCACAATTGTTTGGATCAACCATTTTTCCACGCTTGCTTGTTGCTTGTTTGCTTCTTTGAGAATTAGAGACATCAAATCAAAAGAATTGCATTCATCTAGTATAAGAAAGTGAAAGTGAATTTTCATTTCAAGTTTACATATTGGAAAGCGAATGTTTGAATCTCTCATTAGTAGTATCCGTGCACTTTAGGAATTGATGTCTACTTGCATTGAGTGACTTCCTTTGTTGTCTTGGTTTTCTTGGTTTGGGAATGATCTCTCTACCCTCCTGTAGGTAGGTGTTCATCGAAGAAAAAGGATATTTCATTCATTCTAGCTGCATCCTAGGTTTTGTTATATACATACGGTAAGGCCTGAAAACTGAAACATAATCCAAGATCAACTCTAAAATAAACTGAATAAATCTAACAATTCATTGGAACATAATGCACACTATTTAGAGGTCTAGGCTAGAGACGTGCTCTGGCGTTGTTAAACCTAGTCACTTTTGTTTCCACTCAAGCTTGGGTGATTCCTCCTTTTGTGACTCAATAGTGGTCTAGCATGGAATTGTGCTCCCATGTACCGTCGAGTATATGCTGGGAGACCCCAATAGGTTATCATCCTTTATCCATAGGAAGCTGTGTCTGCCGTCTTACAAGCCGTAACGCACCGAACACAGCATTCGGGAAGATTGACTGCCATATGGAAAGTCCTTAGTTTTCATATGACTGCCAAGGTGTATATGCAGTTTTACGGATTTGTTTGGTAAACCTTTTGCCTAGTTCTCCAGAGTAGTCACTTTCGTTCCTTTTCGGACTCCCTAAAAGAAAAGGTCCATCTGAGCACATGTCACTTCAGGCTCATTAAATATTCGAAGGCGACTAGAGTCATCTTTTTGTTCTTTTCTTGACTCTTTAAAGATGAAAAGGTCAAGTTTTGTTCCTGTGTCTTAAAATCTATTTGGCCACGATTCACATTTACCCTGTTAGATCTTGTTTACGTTAGCTTGAGTAGGGTCCTTTCTCGTTAGTTTTCCTAAGGTTTTTTGAATCATCATCCTGACGGAATCACCGATCCCGTCTCCCATTCCAAGTGACTAACGGTCTCCTTCTTCTGTTGCTACTGAGGTACCGGTTGTCAGTGATACTCTCCCTGTTATTTCGAGTATCAAATCGATTAACTCTCGCACTCCAGAGGACGAGACTTACAATATTCACTGGAACCCCGTTTGGGAGCCTTTCAAAGAAGATATTCCTGGTACTCCTCCTAGCGTTTCAGTCCCAATGTCTTCTTCTGATATGGAGGACACATCCCCTGTCACGAGTGAAGAATCTGTTGCGACGAGCGGTGGAATTCCCACCTCAACGGAAACTACACCTTTTCGTATCACCCCTCTTGGTGTCAGTTTGCCTTTACGCTATAAGGATTTGAGGGATGTTATGGGTTCTAGGACCCCCCTTACGAGTTTTATGTGGTCTCACACCATCACTCCGACCTCGGAGTATTTTATTCCTCGGATTCACAATGTGTCTGTCACCTCAGTCCCAACTATTCCGACTGTCTGTGTGTCTTCTTCAACCCCTGTTGTTGGTGCCGTTACTGCATCCTCCGTTGTGACCTCTATTGCTGGACCTTCTTCCGAGTTGGAAAATAGTGGCCCGTCGGCATCTATATCCAGAGTTGTTGATCCTACACTAGGTGCCCCACCTTCTTCTGGTTCCATTCCAGCGGGGGGGCATACGATCAATATCTGCATGCTCTTCAGAATCTGGATCCTCAAAATCCGTTTCATTATTATGATTCTAGAGGGGCTCATCTCTATCACCACGGACCTTTGCCACCTCAGCCTGCGGTTTAGGTCACGGTCCCGTTATCTGTTGCTTGGACCACCACTGGTTATGGCGGTGGCCAAGTATTGCCTGCGCATCTTCAAGGACCACCTTATCAAGGCCAGCCGTCTTACACGCAACCCTCTTATGGGTAGCAGTATTACGGACAGTCTTATCCAAGGCAACCTGGAGGCCCACAAGGACAACCCTTCCAGGGACAACCTTTGGCCTCTAGTGGTCCGTCTTTTACCTATTTCACGCAACCTTCTAGTAATCCGGGACAACCTTATATGCAACAAGGCCAACCTGGTGTCCAGCAAGGCTACCCTTCTGGGCAAGTCGGTCAACCTTACGTTCAGCAAGGCCAACCCACTGTCCAGTCTGGTCAACCATCTGGACAAGTTGGTCAGCCTCAAATCCAATTAGGTCAACCAACTGTCCAGTCTACTCAGCCATCCGGTCTATCAGGACAACCCTTAGTTGTGCAAGGACAACCCAACACCCAGCAAGCTCAACCTTCTGAGCAAATGGGTCAATCTCAACCTCAACTGGGTCAACCTTCTGGCCAGATGGCTCAGCCTCAATTCTCTCAAGGACATCCACCTGGGCCTACTCAACCGGGCACTCAAATGATTGTTGCTTCTCAAGCTCAACCCGGTTTTCAATCCCAGTCTGGGCTTCATACCCAATCCGGTCTTCAAATGTAGGTTGGATCTCAATCCCAACCAACCTATCAAACGCAGCCTACCTCCCAAGCTCAGTTTGGAGCCCAACCGCCTTATGGTTTCTAGCAATCCCAAGGGAAAACTCAATTTGTCCCATATCAAAATTATCAACAACTGCAAGTGAGTCCTTATCATAATTACCAGCAACCTTATGTTGCTCCTGTAGGCCAAGTTGGTAATCAATGGAATGTTGAGGGGAAAATCCAGGGTCAGCCATCCTATAACCCCTATGGACAAAATCCCTACAGACAAAACCCTCCTGGGCCAAATCCGTCTGGACAAAATCAATGGGGGCAACCAGCAGCTGGCTGGAACTCTGGTACTACCTCCTACCCGCGGCCTCAGATGTCCTTTAACCCTTAATTACCCTTTTTAGCAATGTTGGAATTACTGGATGTGTCCAAACTGACAAATGATCCTATCCTTCATAATCTGTATTGGCCCCCGGTTCCAACTAAGATTCCTGTTGATTGTCCCAAATTCGATGGTAAAGCTGGAGAAGATCCCCAAGCCCACGTCATGACTTATCATCTATGGTGTTCATCGAATTCGTGGCTCGATGATTCAACCCGGCTCCGCCTTTTTCAAAGGACCCTCACTGCCTCTGCTGCTAAATGGTATATTGAGTTAGCTCACAGATCTTTTCAGGATTTTAACTCATTGGCTATGGCATTTTTAACTCATTTTCAGTTGCTGATTCGATATGAAATGGGCACACACCTCCTGACATCCTTAAAATAGACTACGGCTATGCATATCTCCGATCATATCCATGAATGGAGACGGCGTCGCCACTTGATAAAGTTTTGGATTCCAAATCAGCTTCTCACCAACTGGTTCACGACCTCATTCGTCGGTCCGATAGCGCAGGACATTGCTATGGGGGCATGTGTAACTGAAGAGCAGGCTATTGCGCACACTCAGTACCTTGACTTGGCTTACTCCTAGTCCGATACGGTATATGATTATTTTCCTGATGCCCCAAGACCCAGAACTTCCAAAGCCCCGCCAACACCATCCGTTGATGGTGTCATTGGTTCTGTTAATCCGCCTTCTAAGAAATCTTCTGCAAACCCTGGGAAGCAAAATCCGAATGCTCCGAATGAAAATACTTCTCAGGCTGTATCCAATTCTGGTAGTACTTCTGAGATTAACGTTGTCCAGTCCACCACGGTGGACAAAGCCTCGAAAGGAAAGAAAAATGGAAAAGGAAAGAAGAAAGCGGATCAACCTAAGAAGGATTCCCCTAAACCTCCACCCGAGGAAGGTACCAAATGCAAGCCCAAGTATCCTTGACTTATCTGTGACGAGTATCACTATACCAAAGACTACCCAAGGCGGTCTGAAGTTAGTTGTTTGTTAAAAGGTGCTCCCAGGACTCCTACCATGCTCAAAGAGCCTTTTCCCTCGTAGCAAACGCAAATGGTGGCTGATCCATCCCAATCCTCTTCTCCCTTTGGTTCTCAAGTATTTATGGCTAGGACGATTATCGTCCACATTAGTACTCGGGCAAAAGAGTATCCGTCGCCTGCCGAGAAAGTGCCTGAGGTTCCCTCTAGCACTCCTCCGCCTAGTTTTGGTCCGCTCCATATCGAGAAACCTAGCACTGAGGCGCCTGTCCGACCCCCTCCTAAAGGTGTACTCCAGAAATCTTCTTACAACCCTAATGCTCGTGTTTCTTAGCACTATAGCATCATTGAGGACTTAGCCCAGGCTCCGTCAACTATGTCTGCTTTAGAAGTTCTCCAAAGCTACCCCTCTCATAGGAAGTCCTTGCTATTAGCCATCGGTGGCATAGACCCGGCTGACTCAGATCTGATTACTTTTGACCTAGAAAGCCATATACCAAGACTGCCTCACCAAATTGCCTTCCTTATTCATGTCATCATCAATTCCAAAACGATTCATCATACAGTCATTGATGAAGGCACTTCGACTTGTATCATGTCTCTTGCCTGTTGGAAGGCTATTGGTTCTTTGACTCTGAGTCAATCTCCTATGACCTTGGAAGCCTTTGATGGGAGAGAGTCTTGCCCTTACGGTATACTCCAACGTTTGCCCATTACTTTGGAAGGGAAGACGGTCGAAGTGGAATTTGAAGTTGTTGATGCCAATCTTACTTACAACCTCCTTCTGGGACACAGCTGGACATACGCCATGCGAGCCATGGCTTCATCTCTATTTTATGTCATTCGTTTCCCTCATCAGGGGAAGATCGTCATAGTAGACCAGCTATCTTTCTTCACATCCTCTTCCAAAGGCAACGTGCCCTTTGTGGAGCATACCTCTATCCCATGTGAGAGAGTGGGAGCCGGAATTTTTAAAGATCCTGCCCTTATGGGTGTTTTTTCACTCCCACCTCTTAACGTCGCTCCTATTAATATGATCTCTGTTCGCTCTAATCCTTGGGTCCTTCCTCCTGCTGATCAGATAGACTCATGGGGCGATGAGATGTCGTTGAGTCCTGCCGAGCTCAACTACATCGAAATTGTTACTGCATCGGCTCCACCTTCTGAACCTGCTCTTTCGAGCAGGGCTCTCGACTCGTACGCTCATTCCCCTTGGCTTGGAAATGACGCTTCTTCAGACCCTTTAAAGGAAATATTTCCTTCTGATGAAGCTATTATCGAGACCATGTCTCTCGAGGAACCCCCTTGGTCTGATCATCACCATCGTTCCTCGTTTCTCCCTACCCACCGGGAAATGCTTACCTGTCTCGAGCAGTTTGCTCCTTGTCTCCCATCCCAACCCCTTCAGACACCCATTCAAGTTTATCAAGTGTCTTCTGAAGGGAATATGGGAAACATCATGCAAACCCAGCCCATCAACATCTCTGTTAAACCAGGGATTGTCGAGCATATCCATGTCAGAGTCACTTGTACTCCAGAGGAGATTCAGCTCTATACTGATCTTTTTCACGAATTTCATGATGTCTTTGCTTGGTCTTACGAAGAAATGCCCGGCATCGATCCTAGCATTGTGGTGCATGAGATACCTATGTATCCGGGTGTTAAGCCTGTTCGCCAGCGTCTACACCCCGTGCACCCCCAAAAGGCGGCAGCTATTAAAGCGGAAGTTGAAAAGCTTCTTAAGGCTGGTTTTATTTACCCCATTCCACTCACAGATTGGGCCTCCAATATCGTCCCTATGACTAAAAAACAGGGTATTATCCGAGTCTGTGTTGATTACCGTGATATTAATCGAGCCTGTCCCAAGGATAACTTCCCCACACCCTTCATTGACCAGCTCATTGTTGAGTGTGCTGGGAGTGAAATGTATTCATTCATGGATGGTTTTTCTGGATATAACCAGATTAATATTGCGCCCATAGATCAGTACAAGACTGCCTTTATCTGTCTGTTGGGCACTTTCGCCTACAAAAAGCTCCCTTTCGGTTTGAAAAACGCCGGTGCTACCTTCCAACGCGCAATGTCCTACGCATTCCATGATATTTGACACATTGTGCAACCGTACCTCGATGATCTACCAGCTCATTCAGAAAAATGCCACGACCATCCCACTCATCTTCGCGAAATCTTTCTCTGCTGTCGACACTACCGTATCAGGCTTAATCCTCATAAGTGTGTCTTCTGCATTGAGTCAGGCAGACTTCTCGAGTTTTTCGTCTCCCGAGAGAGCATCCGTTTGGACCCCCTTAAAGTCGAGGCTATTCTGAATCTTCCTCCCCTTGCTTCTTTGCAACAATTGCAGAGTTTGCAAGGCAAAGCGAATTTTTTATGACGATTCATTCCGAACTATGCCGAAGTGGCCAAAGGTTTCACGTGGTTGTTGAAGCGAGATACCCCTTTTCAGTGGGATGCCGTTGCTCAAGAGTCCTTCGAGCGTCTCAAGGTTCTCCTTGTTTCGGCTCTGTTGTTGTGTCCTCCGAATTATCACCGTGACTACACTCTGTATTTGGCCACTGCCAATACCACTATTGGCATGGTTCTTGTTCAAGATGATGATGATGACACTGAGCATGTCATATATTATCTCAACCGCAATCTTCTAGATACAGAAACTCGATATGCTTACGTCGAGAAGTTGGAATTGGTCACCGTTTGCGCCGTCCAACATTTCCACCATTATATTTTGTTGCGTACTATGACAGTGGTTTCTGATTGCAACCCGATGACATACATCCTGTCACGTTAGCTGCTGGGGGGCAAGTACTCGAAGTGGATCATTATCCTCCAAGAGTTCGACTTGGAATTTACCACCACCAAGTCTAAGAAATCCCTTGTCTTTGTTGAGTTACTTTGCTCTTTGCCATCTTCTACCGTGCCCTCTTGGTCAGAGGACCATATCCCAGACGAAACTCTCTTCTTAATTAGCACCCTCGATCCCCGGTACGGGGATATCATTGTCTATCTGTAGACGTCCTCCTTTCTTCCTGATGTGTCTAAGGATGCTCGGTGGTGGATTCGTCATTAGTCTCAGCCCTATCGTATTATTGGGGACACCCTGTACCGCCTCGGCGCCGACTCTGTTCTTTGTCGATGCTTAACATTCGAGGAAGCTGAGGAGTTTTAAACGACTGCCATTCTAGCACCTGTGGTGGTCACATGTCCGGATATGCTACTACTCAAAAGATCCTCCACACCGATTATTTCTGGCCCTCCATCTTCAAGGATTACATTCTTACCGTCCGCTCCTGTCACGAGTGCCAGATCTACCAACGGAAGATGCATGCGCCTCCTGCTCCATTGCACCCTGTTGTTACCATCAGCCCTTTTGCAAAATGGGGCATTGATTATATGACCTGTAACCCTCACTCGGCTGGGGGGCATGGGTATATCATCATTGCCGTTGATTACTTCACAAAATGGGTCGAGGCGATGCCCACATTATCTGAAGATGGTCACACAGCGGCGCAATTTTTGTTTAATCATGTTATTTCACGGTTCGGAGTCCCTCAGGCTATCATCACTGATCATGGGAAGCATTTCCGTAATCACATGATGACTGAGCTAACAACCCAGCTAGGCTTGCGGCATGATAGCTCGACTCCATACTATCCTCAGGCCAATGGCCAAGTAGAAGCCGTCAAGGTTCTAGTTACAATGCTTCAGCGTACCATTGGCATGAACAAGTCTAACTGGCACTTGATGTTGTTCTTTGCCTTGTGGGCCTATCGAACTTCTGTGAAGGATGCCACCGGTTTCACTCCATTTCAATTAGTTTACAGACTGGAGGCTACCCTTCCTATCGAGTGTGAGATCCCTTCTTTGAAATTAGCTATCGAATTACTCCCCAACACTACTCCGGTAGAAGAACACCTTCTTTACCTAGAACAGCTGGACGAGACCCATCGACTAGCCTCTCTAGCTATTGAAGCACAAAAGAAGAGAGTGAAAACTCACTTCGATCATACTATCCGTCCTTGCTCTTTTGTTGAAGGAGATTTAGTCCTGCTCTACGATCAAGCGAATGATAAGCTGGGGGCAAGCAAATTCGAGCCCATGTGGCATGAGCCTTATATTGTAAAGCGAGTTTTGCAAAAAGGGGCCTACGAGCTGATTGATTATGAATGGAATCCTCTGGATAAGCCCCGAAATGGGCTTTACTTGAAAAAGTATTATGCGTGAATTTCATGCACTTTGGGTTGTACATACGTGTGTTTTTAGCAGGTGTGTTGTGTGTGTGTTTTCATGTTTTGGCTTGGTGTGTAGGCATGATTGCCGCTTATTGTCTCTTTTGCTTCTTGTGCAGATTTCTGGTGCACCTTATGTTGGTTTCGCTGATGGTGCCTGCCGCAATACTGGTAACCTGTCTTCTGCGGCATGGGTGATTTACGATCCTCATGGTGAGTTGATAGACCTTCAAGGTGTTTATCTAGGTTGTACCACGACCAATGTCGCTGAATATAGTGCTATTATTGAGTTACTGGCTAAGGCAATTAATCTTGGTATTCGTACATTGGTTGTGAACCTAGACTCTCAGCTTGTTGTCCACTAGCTCAATGGGCGATATTCCGTCAGAGACCATCGGATTTTAAGGTTGTATTTACGTGTTAAATTGTTAGAGAGGAATTTTGATTTCATTACATATCAGCATATTCCACGATAATTAAACACGCTAACTGATGCATTAGCTAATCATGTATTAGACAGACATTTGCGTAACATGTAATCAAAATAGCATACAAGGAGCATGTAAAACACAATAATAAACCATAGACATATATATATATATATATATATATATATATATCTTCTGTGGCGCACCGAGGCGCCCAGAAAATAAGTGTACATGTCCAAATAGGGTCTGTGTCCTCCATACATCTGAGACACATGTCTCTCAAAAAATCACCAGTAGGAAATAAAAACCTAGGTGTCTACTGCGGTGGGTTATGCTCCCTATAGCATACCACCGTCCATGCTACCCGCCTCAACAGGTGGTGCACCCTAGGTTCCACTCCTCCTGTGTGGATCTGGAATGCTATGGGGACCTCCTCGATCCCCATGTAATCTGGAATCCCTGCTATCAAGCCCTCAAGTTTTCGGGCCACTGTCTCCACCGTATCATCAGCTGGAGGAGCCAAGGCTAGTGCCGCGATGCCCTACGCATCCCTCCGCACCTCTGGAGCCAGCCCGACGGGTCTTACTGGTCCTACATCTGCAAACCATAGCATTCTTCATTAGGACATATACATGAAAAATTCAAAAACATCATAAAAATAATAATGCAAAAAATGTGATCAAGTGTCTTACCACTATCATCCCACTGCTCTCCAGAGGGCAACTACATGTCAGGATCTCCACGGAAGTCCATGCCGGCATATGGCCAATCCTCCAAGAAGATCATTTGGCACTCCAGCCACTCTCGGAACAATGTCCCCCATGCCACTAATCGTCTACCACCTCCTCGTGGCATGACGTGTGCCCACCATGTGGCCCTAGTCTCACGTGGCCTGGGCAAATCCAAATCCATGTCCTGTAACTATAGTGCCGGCACCTGCTCTAGCATGAGCGGGACTAAGATAGATACCAAACTGCTTCATCTCTCCTCGACGGAAGTTGGTGAGTTGCCTCTTCATGTTCACCGTCACCGTTTCAGCCCAATTAAACATGGTTGGATTGAGACATTCGAGAGCCAACCGAAGATGGGTCTTCGAAGCCTCATGTTGGGCTTGGGAGACCGCTGCCCGTGTCACCATGAAAAGCATAGCACGAAGGACTACGTCATCCACTGCTGGGATTTCCACCTTCCCACTCCTCGTCTTGCGTGCTCGTGGGCACACTTGAGCCATCAGCATCTCTAAGGAATCACCCCCGGGTCGCTACCCCTCCAGAATGGGCCTCTCACCTCGACGGGACAGCCTGGTCAAAAAATATATGTCTGTAGCGTCAAACTCGATATCCCGGCCTTGGATGATGAATTTCCCATCTGTGGGATTCCAGGCCCGAATCAGTAACTCCAGCAAATCAAGTTGTGATCGGAGATGCGGAGTTAGGAATAATTTGAGTAATCCGCATGCTCATAATGCATTTCGGCACCCCGCATCGGCGAAAGATTCTATGTCGTTATCATCATGCGTCCGTTCTTGCCAGACAAATGCCATTATCACCTGCATGACGAAAAAAATCAAATTAGCACTTCATTTATCAAATTCAACGTGTAATTTGCATAAAAAATAAGTTTGCGTCGTCATCACGTTTGTTTTTAAAATAGACGCGATGACGCGAGGTCGCTAGTTGTATTTTTTCACTGTCATCGCGGAAATACACCACTTTTCCGCGATGATTGGAGCGTGTTATGTGTCAATTTTTTTGGTCATCGCGGACCCGAAGGCTATACCCGCGATGACCGAGCGGCGGAGCTCGGTCCAAAAACCCGCCTTAACCAACACATTTAACGTTCAAAATGCATGAAAAAGGTATGGAATTGAAGCGCAGGACAAGGACTAATTACCTGGAACAAGTTTTGGGGTGAATGATGGATGAACAAAGCTGAATTTAGCTCACCAACTTTGGTGCTCCAAAATGCTCCACAGTGAAATGAATAGTAACTATGGTAAAAATGGTTGGATTAACCCCTTTTTATAGTAATTTTTGGAAATTAAAAAATTATATTTTGTAAATGTGGGTTTTTTCTCATTTTTTGTCACATGGATAGTCAAAATATGGTTTTTAACTATGTTTCTATGTATATTGTTCATTTTATATCGAATGGGTTTATGTTTGACGTGCTTTGTGCAGGGCTTCAGGTAGTGGAATTATGTTAGTTTGTGAGTACTTGGTCTGAACAAGTCATCTTTAAGCTATTTTCCAACTTGAAAAATGAAAAGATAGCCGAGTTGTTCCTCTTGACTCGTTAAAAGAAGTAAGAGGCGGTCGCCTTTAAGCTCTTTTCCGACCGTGTAAAAATGAAAAGATTGTCGGGCCTTTGTCATTTCAAGCTCATTATCGGTTATGAAATGGCATGATTCCAACCGCTTTTCTACTTTTTCGGGTCGAAGTCACTAGTTACGAAAAGTACTCCTTGATCGTAATGGTCGGGTGGTTCTTTCGAGTATCGTTTTATAATTTTTTGGGCTCGAGAGACACAAACTTACGAAAAAGGACCCCTCTAGAGTTTTCTTTTCTGTGTCTTTTTCAAACTCTCTAAACATGAAAAAGACTTCGAGTTTCACCTATGTCAGACTCGTTAAACCCTGACGACATTGGACTCGTCACCATGACTAGATTCGAGCTTCTCCTTCCTGCGGCTCATTAAATTATTACTAGGTTGGATCATAGATTGTCTATGGAAGCTAGTCACTCTTGAACATCGACACTTTTGCTTCTTGTCGGGTTCGGACATCCATACATCGTCATTTGGCCTTCCGTGGGTTTGGGTTGTCATTTAGCCTCATTCCATCTGATCCATGCCATCTCCATTGAGCCTCTGATCCCTTGGTATCTAAATGCTGCCACCCTCCAGAGTCATGTCGCCGACATGTTCAAGAGTATAATCCTTCTGCAATTTACACCCTCGCCTTCTCCTCTGATACTCTATTTCTCCATCTACCACTTGTTCCTTATCTCGTGTCGTTGATGGGGGAAACATTATGGCCCTCCTGCAATGGGTCATCTCCTGTTGACATCAGCTCATTATCGAGGAGATTGATCTAGAGATCCCCTTTGGTACCTTAGAGCTTGCATGCCTCAATGGCAAGTTCTTCGCACCTGACGGTTGACTTTCATCATGGGTCGTCGATTGGGTGATTCCATGAGTGTTCAACTTCAGCTCCTTTTTCACACTTCATGGATTGTGCTAGACAATACCTTGGGAGCCATTGGCATTATTGGTGGTTTCTTTCACGCTTGTTAATGGTTTTCATCAGTGACCGGTAATTAAGCGACTTTCTATCATGCTCGACCATAGCACATCTATTCGCATGTTAGAATTTGTACTATGATAAGATGGGTTCCAAGACCCCGAACTCAAATTACATATGTTTGGGCTGCATGGATTGGTTTATGATTACATGACTCATTGATGGATGGCTGCGACCATACCTTTATCATCATCATGGTCTCATTAGCTGGATGGCTACGTCCATACCACAGACCTATTTCATATGTCTTTTGGATGGCTGCGCCCATGCCTAGACTACATGTACTTCATTATCAGAGATATTAGTTGTACTTGCGTGCAGTTTCTTCCAGATGGTGTTCCAGCTCAGTCAATTTCATAAAGCATTTCACCCCTCCCACTCTCTCGGGCTTCATACTTTAGGGGGCATTTGTTACACAGTAATTTGTCACTGTCTTCACTCCAGTCTTCCTACTGTGTCATGTGTTCAAGCCTAACATGCTCATATTAGACAAATGCTCTCTGATGTTGCCAAATGACCCACTTGTCCTAAGTTATCTGCTCATCGCATCTGTTTGCTAAATAAACGCACTGAAGGGCACTCTTAAACAGTCAAGAAGCACTGCCATTGCGGAAGTACACCTGATTCCCGTGATGGTCCGATTTTATGTGCCAGCGTGAGGTCGCTTGTAATCTTCAGGGATGACCTGCCTTGCTACGTTATTCAATAGCAATGTCAACGCAGAAGATCAGTTATGTACCCGCGATGATCCAGATTGGGTGAATTTGTTCCAACAGTCGGCCTTCCAGATGATTCCAGACCTACTTGTTGGCATAGTTTATGTCGCCCTCCTTTCTCTGGCATGGTTGTTCCATCATTTTTGCTACCTTCCTTGGAGATAATCTCACTCTTCCACCTTTCATAGAGTCCCCTTCTCCTATTTAAACTCTCACCATTGCTATGTGCTGCTAGTTTTTGGAATGGTTGCTGATAATTGGCTAGTGGAGCAGTACTGTTAGTGTTTGTGAGTTTGCTAGATAGCTGGTGTGAGTGTGACAAGTGTGGGATTGTTGATAGCTTGAGGAAGGTTGTGAAGTGCCCTTAATATTGTGTAAAACTTGTGAGTGAGAGAGACCTGTATGTTGGGAGATCCATATTCAAAGAGTGAATGCTTGAGGAACATGCTCGTTGGACCCTTCTGAGAAGGCTTGTGACGTCAAGACTTTGGTTGTAAGCTTACTCTTATTTCATTATTAATGCAATCAATGATGTCTTCCTATGTCTTGTATGTAATGTACTTGATAGCTCATGACTTCTTGACTTTGTGAGTAAATAGATCATTGTTGTTCCGGTTACGTGCTTTGTCGTATTTCCTTTGCATTGTTTCAGGTTGATTACTCATTAGGAGAAGGAAGCGGAAGTTGGAGTAGCACAACGAAACTCCATCGACCACCGATTGAGGTAGGCCTCTAACTATTACTATTTAAGGAAATCTATTGTTGATCTGTCCTTGTTTGTGACTAGACCCACTCTAGGGCTAGAGGGGTTGCCTATGTCCGCAGAGGGAACACTTTCCTGCCTCACACTTCATGTTGATATTGCACTCAGTTTGACCACATAATAGAAGAATTCCTTGTGTTGATAACTAGGATGCAGGAGAAAAAGGCATAACCTTAGTAGCTTATACAAAACTTGTAGATGATGAGGATTGAGCCTCGCGAGGAAGATCCAAATGTGAATATCGTGATGAGAAGTAGAATAACGACTGGTGATGATAAAGGAAAACAACTTGAGGAAAGTGGGTGGATCCGCAAGGCCCCAGAAAAGGAGATTGGGTTTGATCTGGAGCGCGCAAAGGAAATGTTTATGGAGGTAAAGAAAAGTTTCGTAGAGGCCTCTACCTCAGGAAGTCAGGAAAAACTGCCAGAAACTGGCGCGCCTATAGAGGTTGCCCCCTCTCTAAAGCACATGACACTTCCTGAAATAAGTGTCTGGGCACACCGCGTAGTCAGGAAGATTGGCGAACATAAGACAATAAAATAGCACGAGATGAGGCTCACCGCGCAAATAGGATACTATTGTAGGAATTTACATGGTAAGTTCCTCATATACAACACCAAAGGACACCGCTCACAAATAGATCACAGATTAATACACCAGTATTCTTGACGTGGTTAAAAACCTCAAAGAGGGAAACAATCCACAGCCTAATCCAATGCGACCACTTCAAGAAATTTATTAATAAAAGAATAAAAATTTACATAAGCTTCTCTCATGAATGGTTACCCTACAAATGACCCTCCATGCTCTTTAAATAGAGATCATGGACCAATCAGGTGTTAAGACACTGATCAAGTGTCGGTAATACCGACGAGAGAATGAACCATTGGATCACTTCATGTCTAGAACATATCATGACCGTCGGATTGTAAGTTACAAATGTACATAGTAAAGAAACACACTTTACCTAACTCTACACTAGACCAAGTTATACTTAACTATTTCTTATGTGTCGGAATATCCTAACAACTATGAGATGGACAAGGTTATTTTCGATCTAAGATCTGATGCAAATGTTTTGCCTAAACAGACATGGGAGAGAATGGGGAGACTTGCGCTGTAGTGGTCTCTGATTCAGTTGAGGATGGCGAACCAGCAGAAGATTATCCCTATGGGACATCTGCATGGAGTTACCATAGATATAGAAGGTGCGAGCGCATTAGCTGATTTTGAAGTGATAGAAATTTTTTATGACAATAATCCATACCTCACACTCCTTGGAATTGATTGGGCTATTCATACGAATGGGGTAATTAATTTGAAGAAGCGAACAATGTCATTTGAAAGGAAATCACTTCGCGTTGTAGTACCATTGGACCCTGCAGAAGGACCGCTATACTAAACCGGTCCGTGACTAAAAGGACAATGATGTTGATTTAGACCAAATCTATAAAATTACAGCGCAAGACAATGACTAGATTAATCCGATAGTTGATGGACAGATTGCATGGGACCGCAAAAGTTCCTATACCTCGGATTCGAATGAAGAGTTGGAACATTGGCAGAATAGGTTGCATGAAGTATCTACGATGCGTTGCAACATGATGACTAAATAATTGTGTTGTGTGTCATCGAAGGTAATAAAATTACCTTATTATGATGGTTTAACTGATGTAGATAAGTTTTTGGATTCTTTTGAAAGAGAAGTCCCAGAGGATCATCACTTTCAAGCACTGGATTTGGCACTACCCACTACGCCCACATGGTGGTGGGGTACGCACAAAGACAACTTAGATGAATGGTGCGATTATCGGAGAATGATGAGATTGCGATTTGGTCACCCAAAAGTTTGGCTGACTGAGAAATATGATGGGAGGAATGATCTGCACGATCATTTATAAAAATTGACCAAAGTTTATGGAACAACGCCACAGCCAGAATGGGTGCATTTATTCTGTCACACTCTGGATATAATCCCTATGAATTGGTACCTAGAAACATAGCTCTGCCATGGCACCGTGGAGTGGGATATATTAAGGGAAGGATTCTTAATGACCTTCAGTTTTGAAGATGGGTTCAAAATCATTGATGAAGCTCTACAGTAGGTTAAGGTAGTGATCTCTAGAAAACCATAAGATCCTTTGGAATTGGTTCAACTAGACTAGAGCACCCAACTACGCCATGCACTAGAATGCTATAATATGACTGCTGAGGGGAGGATGAGGATCCAAGAAATATCAATATCCCAGAAGTAGAAGGCCACCACGAGGTCGAATTTCTGCAGATCAAGAACCTGGACATCACCCCACCATTGAAGACTAGGCAAGTGAACATTGGTACTGAAGTAGAGCCAAAATTTGCGAAGATTGGGGATTACTAGGATGATGCCATGGTAGATAAAGTTGCCAAGTTGCTCCGCGAATATCAGGATTTGTTTCCTACAAAATTTTTGGACCTGAAAGGCATCATAGGTGACTTGGGCGTGATGAAGATTACCCTGAAGTTGGACGCGAAGCCTATTAAGTAGAGGCCATATTGCCTTAACCCCAAATACAAGGAAAAGGTCCGCTTGGAATTGGATAAGATGCTTAAGGCGAGCATTATTGAACCAATGGAGGAATCTAATTGGGTGAGTCCAATGGTAATCCAAGAAAAGAAACAGAAGGAAGAAATATAGATTTGCATAGATCTCAGGATGCTTAATGATGCGGAAACCATTTATTGATGAGGTACTAGATAATGTTGGAGGATAGGAGGCCTATTCATTCACTGATGGGTTCTCTGGATACCATCATATTAAGATTGCGCCAGAGGATAGGAGCAAAACAACCTTCGAGACGAAATGGGGTTGTTTCCAATATACGGTGATGTCATTTGGACTCAAGAATGTGCTGGCGATATTCTCTCACGTAGTCATTGCGGTGTTCAAGGAGTTTATTCACAAATTATTAGAGGTATATTTTGATGATTGGATAGTGTTTGGCTTAGTAAAGCGCCATGTAGCCAGTCTACGCTTAATGTTGGATATGTGCCGAAGGTATCAGATAATGTTGAACCTAAAGAAGTGCTTATTTTGTGTCCCCTTTGGAATTTTGTTGGGTCATGTGGTGTGCAAGCAAGGACTAATGGTGGACCCTTCCAAGATTGTGGTAATAGTTGATTTGGAGTCCCCAAGGAGTGTCAAACAATTGTGCGCAACGTTGGACCATACTGGATATTATCAGAAGTTCATAAAGGCTTATGCTCAAATTACCGCGCCTATGGAGAATTTATTAAAGAAGGACGCTACATTCTGTTGGGATGAAGAATGTCAGTGCAGTATGGATGTATTGAAAGAAAATATGCTCACCGCACCAATCTTGGTCTTCCCGGATTGGAAGAAGGAATTCCATGTGCACGTTGATGCCTTGTGTATTGCATTGGGAGTAGTGCTAACACATGTTGGTGAAGGAGAGATGGATCATCCTATAGCATTTGCGAGAAGAAAGTTGTCAAAGGCTAAGAAGAATTACTCAACAACAGAATGCAAAGGATTGATTATGGTGTACGCGCTCCAAAATTTCAGACACTATCTGTTGGGTGGACATTTCAAGAAGTACACAGACCATTCTGCCTTGAAGTATCTAGTCAATAAGCCTGTTTGGGGGGGGGGGGATATGTAGATGGTTGTTGTAATTTCAAGAATATGAATTTGAGGTAATTGTGAAGCCAGGAAGGTTGAATGCAGGACCTGACCATTTGTCGCGAATTGAAACAAGGGATGAGCCTACTAATATGGAGGAAGAGTTGCCTTACACACAACTCTTCACGATGTGCGTAGCGGATAATCATTTTGAAGATTTTTTCCACTTTTTGACCACAAGGACAACTCTAGAAGGATATGCCAGTCAGCAGAAGAAAGAGTTGGTAGTACGCATGACCGATTTCTTGGTAATTGTAGGACATTTGTATAAGATGGGATCAGATGAGATACTCCAACAGTATGTGCCTGATTTTGAAGGAAATAGCATCCTTGTTGAAGCTCATGGAAGAGATGCGGGACGACATTATGCAGGAAAGGCAACGACGCAAAAGATTTTGCGCACCGGGTTGTGGTGGCCTGTGCTGCATAAAGATTCTAAATCATATTGTAGGGCATGCGATGCATGTTAGATAACGGGCAAACCATAGCGGAGGGATGAGCTACCACTAAACCCTTAGGTGTCATCGCAACCATTTGAGAAATGAGAAATTGACTTTGTAGGACTGATTCAGCCCCCAGGCAAGAAAATAGGTGTGCATTATATCATCATCGCAACAAAGTATTTGAATAGATGGGTGGAGGCACAACCTGTGAAGGATTGTACATGGGACAAAACAACTAAATTCTTGTTTGAGTACGTATTAACTAGGTTTGGCTTCCAAAAAATGTTGATGAGTGATCGCGGTACGCACTTCCTTAATGAAACGATCAGTGTGATGACAGAAGAGTTCTAGCTGTATCATCAAAAGAGTACACCATATCATCCTCAAGCTAATGGAAAAATTGAGGCCTTCAATAATATCCTAGAGAATGCACTAACAATATTTGCAACGCATAGTGAAACGATTGCGACATGCACGTACTGGAAATATTATGGGTGTACAGGACTACTTGCAAAAATCTAATAGGTCAGACACCTTTTCGATTGGTCTATGATGTAGAAGTTGTGATGCCTATGGAATATATCGTGCCTAGTCTACGCATAACAGCTTTCACAGGGATGGCAGATTGTGTAGCCTTGGAAGAATGGCTTGTGCAGCTGGTGGAGCTCAAAGAAGACAAGTTCTTGGCTGGATTCCATCAGTAAGTCCAAAAGGAACGTGAAAAAGCTTGGAATGATCGCCACATCAAGTTGTGCACATTCAAGGTAAATGATTTGGTGTTATTTTATGATAGTAAGTTTGCTAAGTTTCCAGGAAAGTTTCAGATACACTGGTTGGGGCCATATGTCTTCAAAGAAATCATAGATGGGGGTGAGGTTCAGCTCACAAAGCTAAACGAAGAACCTTTTCCAGGAAAAGTGAATGGAAGTCGATTGAAGCCGTATGCAAGAAATCTAGCTCAATGACTATATGACGGCCGAATAGTCTAATGCTCCAAGCAGCTGCAAGGGAGCGTGGAACTATAAACTACACTATCCAGTATTGGGGACACGACAAGGGGGCTGTGCGAAAAAGGGTGATGTCACAGTACCAGAAGTTGTGTGAAGGGAGTTGCGCTATGGAGGGAGATACCGCACAACACATCCAGAAAGTGAGCGTTAGAGTCACTGTTCATGATTTGACAGCCCGAATATGGTTAAGAGGAGCGGGTGGGCAGCATTTAAGGCTCAAAACTTTGGAGATCTGCTGCCAAATCAACATTAATGGATGAATTTTGGGGGGAACGGTCGTATTTGAATTCAAATTCCCCTATAAATTACGTGTGCTAGTCCAGCAGAGAACACTTTTCACCCTTAGAGTTTTTGAGCTATGATGTTTGTTTCGTATGAATTGTAAGTTTTTGAAGATTTGTTCGCAAGACCCACATTCGATCATTTGCCCGAGTTAACCCAGAAATTCATTTGCGACACCATGTGAGGACGAGGCCCCGCTGAGGCTGCAAGCACTGGAGGAATTTTTGCCTCCGAAGGAGCTTCTCCAGAGGTTGTGAGCATGGAAGCTCTGGCTCCTGTTCCTACGACGCTGAGGTCACCTAGCCCGAAGCCTACACATGGTGCGAGAGACCCAAAAGCCTAAGAAAGACAAGCAAAAGAGGTCGATGTCATGGGAAAGTCACCTAGGAAGCATTTTTCTGCCCAGACACAGAAGAAGGACAAACAACCTGAGAAGATTGTAGATTTGGAGGCTGAAGAGGGAGATGAATATATAGATGTTGAGGGCGCGAAGCCCATCACCAAGTTGGCAGAATATATCCCTCCGTGTAAAGGGAAGACAAAGGTCACCAAGGACCTAGACTTAGAGAAATTTTTCATTCACACGCCCTTGTTGCTAGAGAAGATAACCTTCGAAGGTTCGCGTTTGGTGCGGGTCCCTCTATTAAAGATGGAATATTGGAACCTGGTTGACCATGAGAGGTTCCCCCACCTCACGACAGAAAACTATATAAGGCACTTGTATTACAAAGACTCAGGTGTCACTGAGTTGGAGACAGTTGAATTGATCCGTGGAGTAGAGCAATCCAGGTTGTTGAACCTACTATGGGTGCCCCACTACCACAGCTCTAACATTAATACCACCTGTACACGACAACTGCTTACTCTAGTGTGCGATGGGTGCTTATGTCTTGGCACATCTATCCCCATCATGGATATGCTCATCCATAGGATCACGCACCTTCTACATGAGGGTTTGAATCCAGCCAAGGAGTTTGGCGGAAAGGATGAAAAATAAATTTGAGCTTATGAAGAAACCGCGCGGCTATTCCATCACATCCATCAATGACCCCACAGTGAAGATTTCTACCTATAAACTAGCCGGAAAAGTTATGAGGAAGTGTTGCACAGACAAGGTTCCAGCACCTGTGATCTTGTTAGCTGCACAATGCGTGGAGGGCGTGCAGTTTAACTAGTCACACTATTTATGTAGTGAGTTCCTTGCGAATTTTCGCGAAGCCCAAGATGAGAGCAATACCTTCCACTACACTTGGTTGTTGCTCTCCATTGTGAAGGTTGCATGGGATCTCCCAGAGGATAGCCATTTTCCTCCATTACATGTAGGATTATCGGAGGCCACACAGTTTGCCTTCCTCTAGGCCACGAAGGACCCCACGTAGGTCACAGAAGCGAAGATTTTCTAGGTATTGATGGATTCGAGCTTCCGCATGGCCATCAACCTACACCCAAGGTTGTCCCCAACCTTGTATGAGCAGTTGTTCGAATATGCTAAGTTCAAGGCAGACTTCCATCACGTTTACATCCAAGCGCAGAAGGACCCATAGCAAAAGTGGTTTGATCTGTCATATCTCGTCACTGATGATGCCATACAAGAAGTGATAAGGCATTAGCCAGCAGATTGGCATACTCCGTTCGACTTTGCCGTAGGTACCAGCAAAGGCACGGGGAGCTCAACAGAGAAAAAGCAGAAGGATGCAGTAAAACAGGTGGTGCAGAAATTGGCCACACAGTGAAAGAAGGAGGCGGAAGAGAAGGCCCGAATGGAAAAGGAGTGTGTTGCAAAGGAGAAGGCTGAATAGGAACAATGTGACTCTGAGAAAAGTGGTAAATCCCCTTCGCCTGAAACCGAGGAGGAAGAGCAGTCGACGTAGGGTGGTGATGAGGGGCAGAGCACCCCATTTCAGGTAAGGAAACGTAAGGAACAACAACAGGAGGCGTCCCAGAAGAAGACAAAGGTGACTAAACCACAGGTGGATCCCATTACGCTAATAGAGGCTGATCTCGATGAGATTGGGACCAGTCTACGACACTACAGCCGAATTGTTGCAGCAATTCTAGCAACAATACATGCAGTCATTGGGTAATGTTTAGAAGGATCTGCATAAACTGCAGATCGAAACCAACAGAATACAGGTGGGCGCAGGTCAGGTGAGCGCCATAAAGACGAGCCTAGCACTGGGGAAAAGTATGGCTGTCGAGATGGTCAGTACAGTGGAACTCAAGACAGTTGCACTGCCAAAAGGATCCCTGAGCACAGAATCAGTTGATGACAAGATCATCGTTAACACCCTCAAGAACATCGGCCTCAATATTGCAATGCTCCCTAACGAGTTTCTTCATGTGCTGCAGACAAGAGTGACAGCGGAATTGAGAGCACGGGAGTAGCATGCTCTTAGTTTAATAAGAGAGTACCAGGTGAACAATGATCAAATGTTCACCGAGAAGATATAGGCCCTAAAGGAAAGGGATATGATCCAGGCGTAGAACACCCAGTTGGTGGTTGTGGTTACATAGGCATGTAGAACAGTGTCGGAGTTGCACATATCTAAGGATGCCCAACTAGAGGCCAAGATCTGGAAACTCATTGCAGGCATCCATGATGAAAAGGCAGAGGTGGTAAGAGTTCAATGTGAACTCAATATGAAAATCATGGAGCTAGAACTCAAGTCACAGCCTTCGACTCCACCTGAAGTCAGGAAATAGTGCGGAGCCCCCATCTAGAAAGGGATCACTACTGTGGATGCCGCAGTCGTTGACTACACAGCTTTATTTGAACAAGCCATTGAACTGGTAATGACCCTACAAGAAGATCCCAACCTGCAGATACTGAGTACAGAGATCCGCGAGCTCCAAAAGAAGTACGACGAGGTTAGGGCAACAGCACGCTCCATTGTTATAGTGAAGTGCCTTGCCAAGCTGCATGAGGGGAAGAAACTCCTTGCACAAGTGGAAGTGTTGGCTTAGGGGGTCTTGACCCACGTTCATAGTTAGTTGCACCAAATAAATCCCTACACTATTGGACCTTTCGACATCAATCCGCGGTACACAAAGTAAAGTCTCACCTAAAGCAGTATGGGGGGATGCTGGAACCAAGTTCCGCATCCAGAGATCAATGTGATGTCTTTTTGGCAACCTAGGTCTGCCTTCACATAGACTTCTATGCTCCTGCAACCTAGTGTGGTAACTTCCCTCAATCAGCCTCTAAACCTCTGCAAAGGTCTATGGCTGACTTTTGCAGACCTTGAGCAGGAAAATTAGCTACTTACGCACATCTTAGATTACCCTTAGATCAGTAATTACTCAGAATTATCTAGGTGTTCAATAGCTTTAACATAATGTGTTATGCTCTTCGCATAATTACTTAACATTAATTGTGTTCAGATAACAATACAAATCAAGTAAATTCACAGATCAATACATCATTATTTTATAAAACCATCATTCATCACAGCATATAGCGCATTTATACATAACAGAAGTAAAGGGACTAAACACAAGAATTTCTGTAACAATCTTCTTTATTGATATTTGGCAAAGGTTTACAGACTCAAAACTTTCCTGCACGCTTAGCTGCAGGGGTCCGTGCACTCAGCTATGGACACTACTAGGCCTCTATGCACTCAGCTGCAGAGCCTTTTCCTTCTCTAAGACTTATATCTCGACCTTCTTTCTATTCACCCATTACATTCATCATATCTTATCGTGCCTTAGAATCTCTAAGACACACCTATTTATACAATCCCATGGTCCGTGAATCATGGGTAGATCTTCAAAAACTGACTCAAGTTACATAAAATAAGGGTAAAACCATTTTTTATTCTTAATTAGCTACGCACTCTGTGACCACGATTTGCGAAGACTTTACATCTTTTTACATCAAAACTTGGGATTTTTCCCCAAAACTAACCCAGGAGACCCAATCCCAACAGGCCCCCAACACAAAGATCATGACTCACCCTCGAGTCACTTGGCTAGCAAGGAGATCTTGCTGTGAAGATCCCTCAACTCCACCTACACCACTGCTACTTCAACCGCGCTCTTCATGGCTACCTATTTCACCTGTTCGACCAGTTGTTTTGTTGTTGGTCCTTCGTTGTCCTGCTTGATCTTCTGTTGCGTAAGATGCAGGTTCACCAACTTGTCCTGTATGTTGGTGGATACTTGGTAGGCTTCTTCGAACCAAGGATCCAACCGCGACTTAAGGACTTCCTCTCTTTTTTTGCGTTGCTTCCACTTGTGTGAGGATTTGCTTCCCCTCCTGCAACTTGGTGAGGCGTTGCACGGTAGCCATTGAGCGCATCGTCACCCGCACTTCGTCATATTGCTACTAAAGCTCGCAGATCTCTATTTTTAATCTCTGTAGGTTGGGATCTTCCTGCAGGGTTGTCAATACTTCCGTGGCCTGCTCAAATAATGTTGTGCAATCCACAACCGTGCCATCCACAGTAGCTATTCAATCCTTAACAGCAGCTTCACATTGTTCCCTAACTTTTGGTGAGGTCGAAGGCTGTGACTTGAGCTCTAGTTTTATGATTTTCATGTTGAGCTCGAACTGAACTCGGACCACCTCTACCTTAGCATCGTGGACTCCCGCTACAAGTTTCCTAACCTTGGCCTCAATCGGTGCCTCCTCAGGTATGTGCAACTCCAACACTGTCCTGAAAGCCTCTGCAACCACGGCCGCCAATTGGGCACTCTATGCCTGGATCATCTCTTTTGCCTTCAGGGCATCCATATTTTTGGCAAACATTTGCTCATTGTTCACCCGATACTCACTTATTAGGCTGAGAGCACACTTCTCTCGTGTTCGTAACTTCATTGTCACACCTATCTGTAGCGTGTGAAGATATTCATTGGGGAGAGCTACGAGGTTGAGGCCGATTTTTTTTCAGAGTACTCACAATGACCTTGTCATCGGTCAATTTCACGCTCAAGGACCCTTCTAGTAGAGCAACTACTCAGATCCACTGACTTGACCATCTCAGTATCCTGACTGGTCCATGGTGCCAGACTCGTCTATGCAGCACTCACTTACCCTGCGCCCAACTAGATCTGACTGGTCTGGATCTGCGATTCACGTAGATCCTTTTGAATAGTGCCTAGCGAATGCAAGTGTTGTTGTTCGAACCGCTGCAATAGTTCCGCAGTGGTGTCGCACTTTATCTTCAATCTCATCGAGATCACCTTCTATGAGCATAATGGGGTTGAGCAGTGGCTTCATCGCTTTTGACTTATTTCAAGGCCCCTTCTTCTATTGTTCCTTGTACCTCTTCACCCAAAATGGGGTGCTCTATCCTTCATCACCACCACTGCCCTACTCTGACTATTCTTCTTCCTCGATCAAGGGCAAAGGGAATTTACCTCTTCGCTCGGAGTCACATTGTTCCTGTTCAGCCTGCTGCTTGGCAGCACACTCCTTTTCCAACGCGGCCTTCTCCTTGACCTCCTTCCTTTGCTTATCAGCCAACTTTTGGACCACTTGCTTTGATGCCTCTTTCTTCTTCTTCTTCGCAGAACTCCCCACGCCTTTGCTAGTAGCCGCGATTAGATCAAACGAAGAGTGTCAATTTGTTAGTCAACACTTGTTGACTTTCTAAATGGCATAATTTGTGGAAAGATAGCACAGATTAAACCACTTTTGTTGTAGATCCTTCCGTGCCCTAATATACACACGGTGAAAGTTTGCCTTGAACTCTACTGTTAGGATATTCCGACACATAGGAAATAGTTAAGTTCAACTTGGTCTAGTATAGAGTTAGGTATAGAGTTAGGTAAAGTGTGTTTCTTTACCGTTGTACATTTTGTAACTTACAATCCGACGGTCACGATATGTAGTGATCCGACGGTTCATTCTCTCCTCGGTATTACCGACACTTGATCTGTGGCTTGACACCCGATTGGTCCATGAGTTCTATTTAAAGCGCATGGAGGGTCATTGTTCGGGTAATCCGTGCATGAGAGAAGCTTATGTAAATTTTCATTCTTTGATTAATAAATTGCCTGTAGTACCCACGTTGGGACAGGCCGTGGACTGTTTCCCTCTTTGAGGGTTTTAACCACGTCAAAAATACTGGTGTATTGATCTGTGATCTGGTTGTGAGCGGTGTCCTTTTGGTATTCTTTCTGAGGAACTTACCCTATAAATTCCTACATGGTATCAGAGCTATTTGAGGGCCGCGTCTGTTGGTGATCCAAATCTGAAGCCGGTAGAACTGCATGCGGCTGTCGTTTCCTAGATCTGCTGTTTCTGACTGCTTTCGGGCCGAGAGGACTGCTCTGTTGCGTTCGGAGCATTTGTTCCAGTGAGGTACCCCTTTCGTTTCACGCGAAAAGGTTTCCGGTAGCCCTAGCTGCGTCATTTTTCAGATCGGGAGGTATACAGTGTTTTTTGCAGTTTACTGTTATTTTCTCTCTGCTTATTTCAGTTTCGGTTTATTTAGCCCTTTTTTTTTAACCGGATCTATACCTTTCATTTCTGTGTATGCTCTTTTCCCTGCGACTCTGTGCGATCTGGGCAAATCAGAAACAGAAAGGAAGGATTTTTCTCATGCGTATGCTCTTTTCCCTGCACCTTAGTGTGATCTCGGAAAATCAAAAACATTGAGAAAAATATTTAGTTTTTCGGCTAAAGCTAACTTTGAGATTTTTTTTTTTTAAATTTCTAGTTTTTTGGCTAAAGCTAACTTCGAGCCGCAAGGTTCGTTTTTCTTTGCATATTCGTGTTGGGTTTTGTGTTTTGTAGGGAAAAAGAGCTTTCTCAAGGCAAGCACGCAAACCAAACCCCCCCCCCCCCCCCCCCCCTCTCTCTCTCTCTCTCTCTCAAAATTTTTGTGTAGATCAATTGGTTCAAAGCTATTTTTAGAGAGTAGAGGTCTTGGGTTCAAGTCTCCATTTTGTGGGGGCGGATTTTCTCGTTCCCGCACATTCGCGCACTTTGCCGGCAACATCAACAATTTTTTTTCAAAAAGCCATAACTTCTTCATCCGGAAGCCTTTTTCAGAGCCGTTTTTTTTAAAACCGCCTATTTTTTCGAGATCTATCCATTGGAACACTTACTTTTAGCATCTTCAGCTTCAGTTTTTAAAAAAAATGGAAAGTCCATGCCAAGTCATTCTTGACAGCACTAACTACTTCCAATGGGTAGCCTACATGGAAGATTTACTTAGAAGTAAAGGTCTCTTCAGAATAGCCACAGACCAAGAGAAGAAACCAAAAGATGAAGACAAGGCTGCAAAATGGGAAAATAGACAAGATCAAGCACGTGGTTTGATAGGGATGTCTATTTCTCCTGATCTTAGATTCCACATTGCAGAACTTGAGACTCCTCATGAAGCATTAGAAAAACTCGCTAAAGTTTTTGGGATTAAAAATGAAATTAGAGCCCATCAACTTGAAAATGAGTTGCTTACTTTGGATCCTAATAATTTTTCTTGCATTGAAGATTTCTTGTCCAAATTCAAGACCCTTAGATATCTCTTGGAAGGTGTTAAAGTTAAGAAAGAAGATGGTAACCTTATTTATTCCATCCTTACTAAGTTGGGACCAGCCTACTCTGTATTTGTTTCCACTTTCCATTCTACAAGGGAAGCTTTCATTTGTCAAGGAAAAGACTACAAGGCCCCTTCCTTTGACTCCTTTTGTGATTCCTTAATAAGAGAACAAGAAAAACTCTTACACCTTGGTCTTCTTAATCTTGGAAACTCTTCCACGAAAGTGTTAGCCGCCCAGCAGCAACCAAATTCAAATAATCCTAAGAAGTCATATCCTCAAAAGAATGGTCCTAAACCAACTCAGCCTCAAAATGAAAGATCATTTCAGCAAAATGATAAGACCAATAAAAACAAATGGAAGAAGACTGATAGACATTGTAACTTTTGTAATCGAGATGGCCACTTAGAATCTAAATGCTTTAAGAAGATGGAAGCCTTGGAAGCCGCAATGAAGAAACATAACATCCATGTGGAGCCTACTTCAACTTCAACTTCCGGAATGGCACTTTCTGCATGTCGTTGTCAATCATCTCAGTCTGGTTATGCTTTAAATGTATCTTCTTCTTCTTCTCATTCTCATGAGTGGCTCATTGATTCTGGAGCCTCTTATCACATGGCCAAAAACCAAGCCATGTTTTCTTCTTTAAATGATTGTAACACCAAAAATATATATGTTGGTGATGATAGATCTCTTAATGTTGTAAGGACTGGAACTGTTCATCTAGACAATGGTCAGTTTAATGATGTATTATGTGTTCCAACCTTATCCTGCAACCTTCTATCTGTCTATCAGATAACTCATTCAGGTGAAGGTAAAATTGTTGAATTTTCACCTCATGATTTTGTAATCAAGGATCTAAAAGATCCTAAACAGATTCTAGCTACTGGTCTTGCTGATGATTCCACAAGGTTGTATAAGTTTCACAACTTTGGGTCATCAAATCTTCCCTCAGTATTTGTTGCTCATAATGATGAAGTGAGCAAACTTTGGCATGAGCGATTTGGTCACTTAAACTATCGCCCTTCAGCATCTATGTAAAGAAAATATGGTGACAGGTCTTCCTATGGTATCTTGCAGAGATGGTGTTTGTTCCGGATGTGTACTCGGAAAACATCATCGGGACAGTTTTGACAAACGTGCCTCTTGGCACGCCTCAGCCCCTTTACAGCTTGTGCACAATGATTTATGTGGTCCTCTTCCTGTTGCTTCATTCTCTGGCTGCAAGTACTTCTTAACTTTCATTGATGATTTCTCCAGACACACTTGGGTATACTTCTTAAAACTCAAGAGCGAAGTATTTAACACATTTTTGGCCTTCAAAGCCTTTGTTGAAAAACAATCTGGACATCAAATTCTTAAGCTAAGAACTGATAATGGTGGAGAATATGTTAAAAACACATTCATCAACTTTTGCACTGAAAATGGAATTCAAATGCAACATACTGTTCCATACACTCCACAACAAAATGGTGTAGCTGAAAGGAAAAATCGCACCTTAAAGGAAATGGCTAATTGTATGCTGCAATCTAAAGGACTCAGTCTTAGTTTTTGGGCCGAAGCAATTAATTGTGCAAATTATATAATCAATCGCACTCCTACTAAGGTTCTAGAGAATATCACTCCAGAAGAAGCTTGGAGTTCCATTAAACCAGATGTAAGTCACTTTCGTGCGTTTGGAAGTGAAGCATGGGCCCATATTCCAGATGAAAAGCATAAAGCTTTAGAACCTAAGAGTGAGAAATGTACTTTTGTTGGATATTCTGAAGATGTAAAAGGTTATAGACTTATTCCATTTAAGTCCAAAAATGTTATCATTAGAAGAGATGTAAAATTTGATGAAAATAAATCGGCCTGCGAGCCTAGTCCGGCGGATGTGCCACCTCTTCCTATCTCTTCTACTTTTGAAAACATTTCTTCTTCAGATGATGAAAGCGAGGATGATAATCCTCCCCCACCTTCTCAGGATCCTCAACTTCCAAGATGGGTCTGTGCTACTCGGGATGCAGCAGGTGATCTTGCCGGTGATCCTACAGATCAGCAACGTACACGTTCTCAGTTTGAAAGAGCCTCTTCTTTACTAGCTCAAGCTCCAGTAAATCATGATCCTGACACTTTTGCAGAAGCTTCAGGCCATCCACATTGGGAAGCAGCTATGAATGAAGAATATCATTCATTGATGACAAATGATACATGGGATCTTGTTCCTCTACCAAAGGGACGCAAACTTGTTAGATGTAAATGGGTTTACAGAACCAAGTATGGACCAGATGGGAAAGTTGATAAACATAAAGCTCGTCTCGTTGCTAAGGGCTTTTCACAGGTTGAAGGCATTGACTACACTGAAACCTTCTCCCCTGTTGCCAAAATGAACTCTATCCGCCTTGTTCTTTCCCTTACTGCCTCTTTAAAATGGGAAGTCCATCAGATGGATGTTAAATCTGCCTTCTTGCATGGGGACTTGCAGGAAGAAATATATATGGAACAACCCATTGGCTTCATACAAACAGACTCCAACCTTGTTTGTCGACTTAAGAAATCCCTTTATGGCCTCAAGCAAGCTCCTCGGGCTTGGTATGCCAAAATGGATAGCTTTCTTTTAGAATCTGGCTTTTCTAGGTGTCATTCTGACAATACTGTCTACACCAAGAAAGTGGGCAACTCTCTTATCATCCTTGTTCTTTATGTTGATGATCTTATTCTTACTGGTAGTGATCCCAACCTTATAAACCATGTGAAGTCCAGCCTTAAAAAGAAATTTGAAATGACAGACTTAGGACACTTACACTATTTTCTAGGTCTTCAAGTCTTGCAATCCAAGGAGGGTATTTTCCTTTCCCAGTCCAAGTATGCTTGTGATATTCTTCGTCATTTTCACATGGAAGACTGTAAGCCAGCCCCTTCTCCCTTTCAGTCTGGAGTCAAACTTTCAGTCTCTTGTACTTCTCCTGAAGTTGATGCTACCTTATACCGTCAACTTGTAGGAAAACTCTTGTATTTAACCCATACTCGTCCTGATCTTTCCTTTGCTGTTGGCCTTGTTGCTCGTTTTATGCAAAACCCCCGTGAAAGTCATTGGAAAGCAGCTAAAAGAATACTTCGTTATGTTCGAGGTACAGTACAGTTTGGGATTCATTACAGTGCCAAAGCAGCTCCTCTGTTAGTTGGTTTCACTGATTCTAATTGGGCTGGTGACCCTGATGATCGGAAGTCTACTGCCGGTTATGTCTTCACTCTTGGTTCAAGACCTATTACATGGGCTTGTAAGAAACAGGTTGCCATTTCTCTTTCGTCAGCAGAAGCAGAGTATCGTGGTGCCGTGGAAGCTAGTAAGGAAGCCTTGTGGCTTCGTCAGATCCTATCAGAGTTTGGCTTTGAGTAGCAGCATCCAACCACACTTTGGTGTGATAATCAAAGTGCCATTCAGCTATGCAAAGATCCAGTCCAGCATCAGCGCAGCAAACACATTGAACTACACATGCACTTCATCAGAAAGCTCATTCATGACCATGTTCTTGAAGTGCAATATTGTTCAACAGATGATCAGGTTGCAGACATCTTCACAAAGGCTCTCACAGAGGCGAAGTTCACTAAACTTCGATATATGCTTGGAGTTCAGGAAGTTGTCACTAAGGGGGGATAGGCTCTAGTGCCTCCTTCCTTCTCCTATTGTGTCATATTTGTAAATCCTTCAATCCTATCCCAAGTTGTTCTTAAGGGGGGATGTTAGGATATTCCGACACATAGGAAATAGTTAAGTTCAACTTGGTCTAGTATAGAGTTAGGTATAGAGTTAGGTAAAGTGTGTTTCTTTACCGTTGTACATTTTGTAACTTACAATCCGATGGTCACGATATGTAGTGATCCGACGGTTCATTCTCTCCTCGGTATTACCGACACTTGATCCGTGGCTTGACACCCGATTGGTCCATGAGTTCTATTTAAAGCGCATGGAGGGTCATTGTTCGGGTAATCCGTGCATGAGAGAAGCTTATGTAAATTTTCATTCTTTGATTAATAAATTGCCTGTAGTACCCACGTTGGGACAGGCCGTGGACTGTTTCCCTCTTTGAGGGTTTTAACCACGTCAAAAATACTGGTGTATTGATCTGTGATCTGGTTGTGAGCGGTGTCCTTTTGGTATTCTTTCTGAGGAACTTACCCTGTAAATTCCTACATCTACGTACTCTGACAACTGATCATACGAAGTTGGGGACAACCGTGGTCGCTGGTTGATGGCCATGCGAATGCTTGCCTCCATCAAAACCCAGGAAATTTTTGTTTTCGTGACCCGTGCAGAGTCCTTCATGGCCCACAGGGAGGAAAACTAGGCAGCCTCTGATAATCCTTTCTCCAAGGGAGGAAACTGACTATCCTCCGGAAGCTCCCAAGCAGCTGGCACAATGGAGAGCAGAAACTACATGTAGTTTTTTCTCTTTCTCTCATCCTGAGCCTCACAACAATTCGCAAGGAACTCGTTGCAAAGGTAGCACGGCCAATTAAACTGCACACCCTCCACGTACTGTGTGGCTAACGAGACCATGGGCACCAGAACCTCGTCTGCACGGCATTTCCTCATGACTTTACCAGCTAATATCTGTGTGTAAATTTGTACCACATGGTCATTGATGGACGTTATGGAGTACCTGCACGGCTTCTTGACTAGGTCAAATTTCTTCTTCATCTTTTCTGCCAAGTCGCACTCACCGGTATTTCTACCAAACTCCCTGGTCGGGTTCAAGCCTGAATGTGGCAGGAGCGTGATCCAATGGATAACATGTCCATTATGGGGATAGGCGTGCTTAGCCATAAACACCCATCATGCACCAAATTCAGCAGTTTCTTTATGCAGGTGATATTAATGTTGGAGCGGTGGTAGTGGGGCACCCATAGCAGGTTCAATAACCCCGATTGATTTACTCTGCAAATCCACTCAACTGGCTCCAACGTAGTGACACCTGATTCTTTGTAATACACTCGCTTCATGTAATTCTCCGTTGTGAGGTGGAGGAACCTCTCATGTTCAGCCAAATCCCAGCCTTCCATTTTTAAATGGGGAATCTGTGCCAGGCACGGGCCTTCAAAGGTGATGCTTTCTGGTAACAGGGGCATATTAATGAGGAATTTTGTTGCATTTCGGTCCTTGGTGACCTTCACCTTTCCTTTATGTGGAGGGATATAATCTGGCAACTTGGAGATCGGCTCCATGCCCTCAACATTTATATCCTTCGCGCCCTCTTTGGCCTCTAAATCTACCACCTTCTCCTTATCCTTTGCTAGTGGCTTATCTTTCTTCTGGGCCTAGGTAGCAGAGTGCTTTCTTGGTGCCTTGCACACTGTCATCAACCTCTTCTGCTTGTCTTTCTTCAGATTGGGGTTTTAACGCACTAGTGTAGGCTTCGACCTAGGCAACCTCAGCATCATAGGCATAAGAGACAGAGCCTCCATGCTCACAACTTCTGGAGCTACTCCTTCGGAGGCAACAGTTCCTCTGGTGCTTGCAGTCTCACCTAATCTTGATATAGTGTTGAGAATAAACTATTGGGTATACTTAGGTAAATTATCAAACATAGAGCTTGCGACCAGATCTGCAAAAAATTGAGTATTCATAAACGTCGAACATCACAGATCAAAAATTCTAAGGATGCAAAGTGTTCTCTGCTGGATGGCCATGCGTAATTTATAAGCGAATTTGAATTCAAATCCGATTGTTCCCCCAAAAATTCGTCCATAAATGTTAATTTGGCAGCAGATCTTCAAAGATTTCAGTCTTAAATGCCACCCCCCCGCTCCTCTTAGCCATCTCCTAGCTTTGAAATCATAAACAATGACTATAATGGTCATTTTTTGGTTGCGTTGCACAATATCTCCCCTCATGGCACAACTCCCTTTACACACCTTCTGATACTGTGACATCATGATTTTTCACACAGCTCCTTTGTCACGTAGCTCCACAAACCAGGAAATGTATTTTATAGTCCCCCGCTCCTTTGCAGTTGCCTAGAGCACTAAGAATGTCCTATCGTCATGTAGTCATTGAGCTGGGTCTCCTAAATAGGGCTTCAACTGGCTCCCATTCACTTTTCCTGGGAAAGGTTCTCCATTCATCTTTGCGAGCTGAACCGCGTCCCCATTTGTAATTTCTTTCATGACATATGGTCCCAACTAGTGCATCTAAAACTTTCCTAGAAATTTAGCGAACTTACTATCATATAATAAAACCAAGTCATTTACCTTAAATGTGCACAGCTTGATGTTTCTACGGTGCCATTCCTTTTCATTTTCCTTCTGTACTTACTGATGAAATCCAGCCAAGAAACTATCCTCTTCGAGCTCCATTAATTGTGGGAGCCATTCTTCCAAGGCTCCGCGGTCTGCCATTCCTATGAATGCTGCTATGTGGAGACTAGGCACAATATATTCCATAGGCATCACAACTTCTATACTATAGACCAACCGGAAAGGTGTCTAACTTGTTAGTATTTTGCAAGTAGTCTTGTACGCCCATAATATTGTTGGTACATGCATGTCCCAATCATTCTATTGCGTGTTGCAAATATTTGCTAGTGCATTCTCCAATATATTATTGAAGGCCTCCACTGTTCCATTAGCCTAAGGATGATATGGTGTACTTTTTTGATGGTAAACCTAGACTCTTTTGTCAACGCATTGATCGTTTCACTGAGGAAGTGTGTACCACGATCACTCATCAACACTTTTGGGCACTGAACCTGGTTAGAACGTACTCAAACAAAAATTTAGTTGTTGTAGCCCATGTACAATCCTTTACAGGTTGTGCCTCTGCCCATCTGGTCAGATACTCTATCACAGTGATGATGTAGCGCGCACCTGTTTTCTTACCAGGAGGTTGAATCGGTCCTACAAAGTCAATAGCCCATTTCTCAAATGGTTGTAACAACACCTGGTTCAGAGACAATTCATCCCTTCGCGGTGGCCTTCCCATTCTTTGACATGCATCACACACCCTACAATATGCTATGGAATCTTAATGAAGCGTAGGCCACCACAACCCAGCGCACAAAATTTTATGCGATGTTTCCTTTCTTGCATAATGCCCTCCTACAACTCCTCCATGAGCCTTCACAAGGATGTTGTTTCTTTTGAAATCGGGCACATACCGTTAGAGTATCTCGTCCAATACCATTTTATACAAATGTTCAGCAATTATAGATAAATCAGCTGTGCATACTACCAATTCTTTCTTCTGTTGATTGGTGTAGCCTTCTGGAGCTGTCCCTGTGGTCAAAAATTGGATAATATCCACAAAATAGTTGTCTGCTATGTGCACTATGAAGAGATGTGCATCGGGAAGCCCTTCCTCCAAATTAGTAGGCTCCTCTCTTATCTCAATGTGCGACAGGTGGTCAGGTCCTGCATTCAACCTTCCTGACTTCACAATTACCTCAAAATCATATTCTTGAAATAACAACAACCATAGGCATATCTTCCCCCCCAACACAAGCTTATTGACCAGATACTTCAATGTAGAATGGTCTGTGTACATCTTGAAATGTCCGCCCAACAAATAGTGTCTGAATTTTTGGAGCCCGTATACCATGGCCAATCCTTCGCACTCTATTGTCGAATAATTCTTTTCAACCTTTGACAACTTTTTGCTCGCAAATTCTATAGGATGATCCATCTCTCCTTCACCAGATTGTGTCAGCACTACTCCCAACGCAATACATGAAGCATCAATGTGCACATGGAATTCCTTCTTCCAATCCAGGAAGACCAATATCGATGTGGTGACCATATTTTCGTTCAAGACATCCAGACTACACTGACATTCTTCATCCCAGCAGCATGTAGCGTCTTTCTTTAGCAACTTCTCCATGGGCGTGGTAATCTAGTCATAAGCTTTGATGAACTTCCAATAATATCCAGTATGGCCCAATGTTGTGCGCAGCTATTTAACACTCCTTGGGACTTCCAAATTGATTATTACCATGATCTTGGCAGGGTCCAACATGAGTCCTTGCTTGCATACCACATGACCCAGCAAAATCCCAAAGGGGACACAAAACAAACACTTCTTAAGGTTCAACACAATCTGATACCTTTAGCATGTATCTAACATTAAGCCTAGACTAGCTACATGGCACTTTACTAGCCCAAACATTGTCGAGTCATCAAAATATACCTCCAAGAATTTGTGAATAATTTCTTTGAACGTCGTGATGAATACGCGAGAATATTGTCGGCGCATTCTTGAGTCCGAAGGGCATAAATGTGTATAGAAAACACTCCCATTCCATCACGAAGGTTGTTTTACTCATGTCTTCTAGTGTAATCTTGATCTGATGGTATCCAAAGAACTCATCAATAAATGAGTAGGCCTCCTGCCCTCCCACATTGTCCACTAGTACCTCATCAATAAACAGTGTTGGGAAAGGATCACGAATGCAGGCATCATTAAGCTTTCTTAAATCTACACAAATCCTTATCTCTCCCTACTGCTTCTTTTCCTGAACTACCATTAGGCTCACCTAGTCAGATTCCTCCACTAGTTCAATAAAACCCGCCTCGAGTATCTTGTCCAACTCCAAGCAGACCTTTTCCTTGTATTTGGGATTAAGGCGATATGGCCTCTGCTTAATGGACTTCGCATCTGGTTTCAAAGTTATTTTCATCACTCCCAAATTGCCTATGATGCCTTTTAAGTCCGAAAATTTTGTAGGAAAAATATCCTGGTACTCACAGAGTAACTCAGCAACTTTATCCACTGTGGCATCATCCCAATAATCTCCAATCTTCGCAAATTTAGGCTTCGCTTCAGTACCAATGTTTACATGCCTAGTCTTTAGTGGCACAGTGATATTGGGTTCTCTATCTCCGTACCTTCAACCTCGTAGTGGCCTTCCACTTCTGGGATATTGATATTCCTTGGATCTTCATCCTCCGCTTCAGCAGTCATATTATAGCATTCCAACGCATGGCACAACTCGGTGCTCCAATCTGGTTAAACTAATTCCAAATAATCCCGCGAAATTTGGAAGATCACTACCTTAACCTCTTGCAGCGCCTCATCATTGCTTTCGAACCTGTCTTCAAAGTTGAATGTTCTCATGAACCCTTCTCTTAAGATATCCCACTCCGTGGTGTCGTGGCGGAGCTCCGTTTCCAAATACCAATTCATAGGGATTATATCCAGAGTGTGACAAAATAAATGCACCCATTTTGGTTGCGGCTCTGTTCCATACACCTTAGTCCATTTGGAAAAATGATTGCATGGATCATTCCTCCCACCATACTTCTCAATTAACAGTACTTTAGGGTGACCAAATTACATCCTCATCATCCTTTTGTAATCGCGCCACTCATCAAAGTTGTATTTGTGCATACCCCACCACGGAGCGGGCGTAACGCAAAGTGCCAAATCCAGTGCCTGAAAGCGGTGATCCTCTAGAACTTCTCTTTCAAAATCATCCAAAATTTTATCTACGTCAGTTAAACCATCGTAATAAGGTAAATTTCTTACCTCCAATGACACACAGCACAACAATTTGGTCATCATGTTGCAGTGTAGTGTGGATACTTCGTGCAGCCTATTTTGCCAATGTTCCAACTCTTTGTCTGAATCTGAGGTAAAGGAACTTTCACGACCCCATGAAATTCATCCATCAGTTGTTGAATTAACCCAGTCTTGGTCTTGTGTTGTTATTTGATAGATCTAATCTAAATCATCATCACTTTCCTCATAGTCGCAGACCGGTTCAATATAGTGCGATCCTTCTACAGGGTCCAATGGTACTACAATGCGAGCAATTTCCTTTCAAACGACATTGTCCGCTTCTTCAAATTGATGATCCCATTCATGTCGATAGCCCAATCAATTCCTAGGAGTGTGGGGTATGGATTGCTATCATCAACAATTTCTATCACTTCAAAATAAACCAGCACACATGCACCTTCCATATCTACAGTAACACCCTGCAATCATCCCATGGGGATAATCTTCTGTTGGTTTTCCATCCTCAGTTGAATCAAAGACCACTGCAGCGTAGGTATCCCCATTCTATCCCAGGTCTTTTTAGGCAACATGTGCGTGTCAAACCCCAAATCCAAAATAACTTAGTCCATCTCATAGTCTCCCATTTGTGCAGTAAGCCTCATCTCGCGCCCTGTTCTTTCCTTATGCTTACCAATCTTTCAGACTACGCGGGGTCCATCAGGAGATTTATGCTTACCGACACATTTTTTTTGTCAACTCCTGTAGTCCTTTCATAGCCTTTCTATCACGCAGTAATTTCCTACAAGTCTCCAAGAAGGTGGTAAGCACATAGGGGTCAACCTCTACAGGCAGTTTGTCCTGACTTCCTGAGGTAGAGGCCTCAATGAAGCTTTTCTTCACTTCCATGAACGTTTCCTTCGCACGCTCCAGATCAAACCCAACCTCCTTTTCCAGAGCCTTTCGGACCCAACCACATTCTTCAGGTTGTTTTCCCTTATCGTCACTAGTCGCGATCCTGCTTCGTAGCAAGATATTGACATTCAGATCCTCTTCGCGGGGCTCTGCCCTCATCATCTATAAGTTCTAGGTAGGATGTTGAGGCTACGCTTTCTTCTCCTACATCCTGGCCATCAGCATAGGACATTCTTCGATTGTGTGGTCAAATTGAGTGCAGTATTGACATGATGGGCATGTCTGATTTGTACACTCCCACACGTAATGTCCTGGCGTTCCGCAATTGTAACAAATGACCTGCCCACAACCCTTAGTAGGGCCTCCTCCTCCTTAGCCTTGTTTGTGCCCCTGATATACTTTGTGCGCTCCCCCAGAACCCTAATCTGGAGGTTTATTTTATGCTTGCATTCGATACGTAGGTGTCCTCTCCATCATTAATTCGTAGCTTCTATAGTGGCGCTCATCGTGGCCCACCGATTTGCAGAAATCGCAGAACAATTGTTGTGGTGTCTGTACAAACTTTTGCAGCAAATGACAATTGTCTATTACATGTTTTCCGGCTACTTAAAAAATAACACACCATAGTGCGGGCCCCTCACTTGGTCTTGTTGGAGCTCCTTACCTTAGGGGCATTGGCCCCCCTCTTGTGATGTAATTCACAAAGACAGGGCAGTGATCTTTATCATGCCCCTGGTTTTTACACTTGAGACACAAAACTTCTTCACGCACCTCCGGCCAAGCTGCTTTTTCCTTTTTCAAGCTTTGCAACTCCAAGCAAAGGTTCTGCAACTCTGCATGAATTTGTTGAACTCCCAAAGAAGCATCCTGGATAAGTGTCTCATGCAATCTCATCGTGATTTCCAGGGCTTCCACCTGAGTTCCTATCTTTTGTTGCGACAAAGCAATCCTTAGGTGGGGCAAGAGCGCAGCTATAAACCAATCGCGGTGCTGACTATCTGTGAGATTCATATTAGCTTCACAGATCCCGCATTTCATTCTTTGATCTAGCTCCCATGGCACTTCACCGGGCCTCATCATGATTTCCTTAAATCCAATTACCGATTGTGAGGCAGATTTAGGCTTACCGAACTCCTTGTTTAAAGTGGTTTGAGTATCTCCCAATGACGCCAACAGATTATAAGTGAAATACTTAACATACCATATTAGCGTGCAGTCCTGCAGAGCGGTGACTAACTGCACCCTCTTTATATTATCATTCGTAATTTCTTGTGTTGTCCACATAGCCTTTGCAACAAACCAAAATTAATCCAGATCCTCACTTCGTAAGCCCTTGAAAATTGGCAACTTCATCGTATTCGACATGTTGACTAGTGGCAGTGGTGGTGGAAGTGTGGGTGAAGGTGTATGTTTTGTAGGTGAAGTTGGAGGTGGTGTGGACGGATGAGGTATCTGCGGAAAACCTTGCCTTATCAACTGGACAGCGCTCTGCAGTGAAGCTTGTGTTGCTCCCTCGTCGTCACTTGAAGGAGGTCCAATCAATGGACTATATTCAAGACCTGCTTTTCCTTAATTTCTAAAGCTTCGTCCACTTCATGTAGATCCAAACATCAAGGTAATGGCATAACCTGCTTTTCACACAAGAGCATCTTAATCCAAGTATTCAAAGGTCTCAAGTACTTACATCGCGGTCCCTTGAAGAAGTGTCGCTCTGCTTTGTTGTAACTAACTAAGGTATCAACTGCGAACTCTATAACAAATCCTCCAATGAGTCAATCAAGCCAGTGATCAAATGTGTGCCCGATCTTATCTATAGAAGATTCTAACCTCTGCACGAGCTCCAGGTCCACACTATCAGACTATTAAGGCTCCACCTTCCTTGGTCGTCTGCCAATTTAGCGATCCACTCATATAGTTCGATCGGGAAGGTGCAGAAGAAAATTTATTGTATTTTTGTGTATAAATACCTGTCCAACCATTTTCTTTTTTCAGGCATGAATTTCTATTTTCTTGCACCGCAAATTCGTGGATATTTCTATCCAACCACTTCTCAACTTCCTTCTTAGTCAGATTCCAATGATGCAACATCACACATATTTTTATGCAGATCCGTTCCTGGAAATAGAACCATTTGTTGTCTTAGGGGGTCCTAACCTAGGTTCAAAGTTAGTTGCGCCAAACAAATCCCTACACTACTAGCCCTTTCGGCATAAATCCGCGATGCACAGGCTGAAGCCTCACCTGAAGCTGTATGGGGCGATGCTGGAACCAAGTTTCTGTACCCAAAGATCAGTTTGATGTCCTTTTGGCAACCTAGGTTTGCCTTCGTGCAGACTTTTATGCTCTTGCGACCTAGTGTTGTAACTTCCCTTAATCGGCCTCTAGAACTTCACGAAGGTCTATGGCTGACTTTTGCGGACCTTAAGCCGGCCAATTAGCTACTTACACGCATCTTAGATTACCCTCAAATCAGTAATTACTCGGAATTACCTAAGTACTCAATAGCTTTAACAAAAATCATTATGATCTTCACGTAATAAATTAACATTAATTGCATTCAAATAACAATACAGATCATGTAAAGTCATGCTATAGGTTTTAACCCCGTATAGAAATTACCTGCATCCGAATTATAAAACACAGAAAAACAATGTGAGAGCATAACACATAAAACACATATACACAGAGATTTCCCTTAGATCCCAAAACCGGGACTACCAACTTGATTTTTCATTATGTTCCTTTCAATGTTATAATACATATTTATACATGCTAAAGCATCCAATACCATGGACCAAAAACCATCGCGTCCAATACCATGGACCAAAAACCATCGCGTCCAAAATACATTTGTGAAAATCCTGCACAAAACCATAGGTGGGTCCACCCATCCTAACATAGGGTCCAAAACCAAAATTTTCTGCAGCGCTGCCCCGAACCCCATAAAGTGGGGTTATAGGTACGCCTCAAACCCCATGTGACCCCCCCGCTACACAATCGGCACAACGAAGGGGGGGCTCCGCCGCCCTCTAACCCCCCGGTTAACTACGTCTGCTAGTCGTGAAAGAATATAACACAACCCAACATTCTCCCACTTGTTGTTTTCTTTCCACAGGGGGCCACAAGAGAGCTTAGTCATTTTTCCAGCCCTGAAATGCCCATTGTCTCTCTACACCATGAGAACTTCTCAGAGAACACAGATTTTGTCAATGCATCTGCAGTATTCTTCAAAGTTTCCACCTTTACTAGCAACATCTTTTTGTCTTCTATCATATCCCTCACAAAGTGATACTGAACATCAATGTGCTTTGTCTTTGAATGATATACAGGGTTCTTTGCCAAGAAAATTTCACTTTCACTGTCACAGTCTATCCTTATAGCTTCCTATACTAACCCCATACTTGAACACAATCTCTGCAACAAAACTGCTTCCTTGCTTGCATGAGTGGCTGCGATGTATTCTGCCTCTATAGTTGATAGTGCCACTACAGATTGTTTCTTACTCATCCAACTGACTGCACCTCCAAATAGGTTAAACACATACCCACTTGTAGATCTTCTTTGATCCAAATCTCCAGCCCAGTCTGCATCAACAAAGCCATGAATATCCAACATTCTATCCAATCCTGATCTTCCTTGATAGCACAAACCATAATCACTAGTGCCACGCAAATACCTGAAAACCCACTTCACTACTGTCCAATGTTCCTTCCCTGGTTTTGACATAAGCCTGCTCAATACTCCCACTGCATGTGCAATGTCTGGTCTTGTATAGACCATTGCATACATCAGGCTACCAACTACACTTGCATATGGAACACGGGACATATCCTCTTCCTTTTCTTGTGTCTTGGGACACTATTCAGTAGATAACCTCACACCTACAGGAATAGGAACCTTCACTAGTTTACTATCCTGCATATTAAACCTCTACAATATTGTCAGACATACTTCCTTTGGTTTAACCAGAGCTTCCTCTTTGTACGATCTCTTTTAATTTCCATGCCCAAAATATAGTTTGCAGAACCAAGATATTTCATGTCAAATTTGGAGGACAATTGGGTCTTCAAATCCTGGATAATTTCTTTGTCATTTCCAACCAGCAACATATCATCCACATACAAGACCAGATAAAGAACACGGTCACCAATTAATTTAAAATACACACAGTGATCTGCTTTGCTTCTAGTGAAGCCAAGTCCCCATATAAATGTATCAAATTTCTGATACCACATCCTTGGTGACTATTTTAACCCATACAGAGACTTCTTTAACTTACATACCAGTTCTTTCTTACCCTTCACACCAAAGCCTTCAGGTTGCTTCATGTAGATCTCCTCTTCTAGATCCCCGTGAAGAAATGTTGTCTTCACATCCATCTATTCTACCTCAAAATCAAAAGCAGCAGTGACAGATAAAAGTAATCTAATAGAAGTTACCTTAGCAACAAGAGAAAAAATATCACCAAAATCAATTCCCAACACCTGGGAATAACCTTTTGCTACCAACCAAGCTTTGTATTTCTCCACTTTTCCTTCTGCATTTGTCTTCTGTTTGAACACCCATTCATTGCCAATGGGTTTCCTTCCAACTGGAAACTCCACCAGATCCCAAGCCTCATTTTTGTGCAAAGATGACATTTCATCAACCATGGCCTCTTTCCAGAGTTTTCCTTCCTCTGAATCCACTACTTCCTTCACAGTTTTGGGATCATCTTCAGTAACAGACAAAGCAAAATTTGAATAGAAAGCAGATCGACTATACCTTTCTAGCTGCCTTCTTTCTCGAACTAATCTTCTCACAGCCGGAGTTTGTGGTTCTTCATCTTTTGATTCCTCCTCTGCTGTAGAGTTTGATTCTTCCTCCTTTAGCTCAAACTCTATTTTCTCAGGTTCTTTTGGTTGGACTTCATGTTTAATAACATCTTTTACCTCTCTAAACACCACATCTCGATTGTACACAACCTTCCTTGTTGTTGGGTTCCAAAGCTTATAGCCCTTTAAACCATCCTTATATCGAATAAAGATGCACTTTTCATATTTACTATCCATCTTGGTTTGTTTCTCCTTTGGAACATGTACATATGCATCACATCCAAATACCCTCAGATGTGAAAGGGAGGGTTTCTTACCAGTCCATACTTCTTGTGGAGTCTTATCCTCCAACGCTGATGAAGGTGACCTGTTGACCAGGTAACATGCAGTATCCACCGCCTCTGCCCAGAATTCCTGTCCTAACCCGGCACCACTGAGCATGCTTCTTTCCCTTTCCATCAATGTCTTATTCATTCTTTCTGCAACTCCATTTTGCTGAGGTGTATATAGAGTAGTATTTTGTTGTGCTATACCACACTTCTTACATAATTCTTCAAATTCCTTGCTGCAAAACTCTCCACCGTTATCTGTCCTCAGCACCTTTATCTTCTTCTCTATTTGATTTGCCACGAGAGCCTTAAATTCTTTAAACCTATCAAAGGCTTCAAATTTCTTCTTAAGGAAATATATCCATGTATTCCTTGAGAAGTCATCTAAAAATGATACATAGTACACAGACTTACCTAGTGATGGAACCTTCACAGGTCCAAACACATCACTGTGCACAAGCTCTAATATCTGTTTCGTCCTCTTACTACCAAAGGATAAAATCACCTGATTCTACTTCCCATATACACAATTTTCATAGAAATCAAAATCTAGAGAGCTATTGCTCATACCTTCTACCATACCTTTACCATGAAGTATTCGAAGGCCCTTCTCTCCAATATGTCAAGCCTTTAATTCCACAACATGGTCTTCTCTCCAGAGACCACTAGATTTTCTACTCCACTTTCAGGAACCACAAAACTATTGCACCCATCAATAATAGTGCTACCTTGCAGCTTGTACAGAGTTCCAATTCAAACTCCCCGCATCAATGCTAGTGCTCCACGAACCATTTTGCAGGTATCCTTCTCGAACATTGTTTTTACACTTGCATCATCCATCTTGCTTACAGAAATAATATTTCTCGCCAATGTAGAAATATGCAGAACACCCGGAAGTGTTCTAACCCTTCCACCTTGCAACTTCAACTTTACTTTTCCGCGACCAATGATTCTATCCTTCCTATCATCCCCCAAGAAGAAATCACCACCATAGTATTTCTCATACTCGCAGAACCACTCTCTATGGGGAATGAAATGAAAGGATGCACCTGAGTCAATTAACCATACCTCATGATCTGCATGTGTACTTGAAGAAGCCAAGTACACATCCCCACCTTCATCTGAGGTGGTTTTCGCCTCTACAGAGGGAGCATCATCAGATCCCTTTCCTTTATCAGGAGCTTTAGATTTATAGTCCCTTTTGAAGTGCCCTTCCTTTCCGCATTTCCAGCACACCACCTTTACAGGTTTTCCTGGAGATTTAGATCTCCCACCCGATGACTTATTTTTTGTTTCTGTTCTGGGACCGTCCTCGTACAGACAAGGCATCACCATTCTGGCTCTCCATATTTTTCCTTCTCATCTCCTCTGTCAGCAAGGATGAGACTATTTCATCAAAATGCAAGGCAGTTGCATTGCTACCTATTGCAGTAACCAGAATATCACATGAATCTGGTAGAGAACACAACAAACTGATGCACTTACCTTCATCTGAAGTTTTAATATCAACAGATGCTAACTGACTTACCACAGTATTAAATGCGTTTAGATGCTGTGTCACCGAGTCTTCATTTTTCATCCTCAGGTTATACAGCTTTTTCCGCAAGAACAATTTATTCACCAAAGACTTAGATTGGTACAAAGTCCCTAACTTGTCCCACAAAGCCTTTGCCGTAGCTTCCCCTGATACATTCAGCAATACTGAATCTGAGACACACAATTGTATTGTGCTCTTTGCCTTCCAATCCAACTTCTTCCATTCTTCATCGGACACTCCCGTTGGTTTAGTACCCAGATCTACCGCAATCCACTGATCTTTATCCACCAAAAAATCCTCCATCTTGAGTTTCCAAAACTCAAAACTCTAACCATTAAATTTCTCAATCTTTATCTTTCCACTGCTCTCCATCTTCTTTCACCACCAGAATCGATCTCGTAGATCTCCCACTAAACAGGGTCTACCATAGGCCCGAGCGAAACCCCTCAGCAACAAAGCCATCCCCTTGAAGCCAAAAGAGCTCTGATACCAAATGTAGGTTTTAACCCCGTACATAAATTACCTTCATATGAATTCTAAAACATAGAAAATAAATAATGCGAGAGCATAATACATAAAACACATATACATAGAGATTTTCCCCTAGATCCCAAAACTGGGACTACCAGCTTGATTTTTCATTATGTTCCTTTCAATGTTATAATACATATTTATACATGCCGAAGCATCCAATACCATGGACCGAAAACCATCGCGTCCAATACCATGGACCAAAAACCATCGCGTCCAAAAAACATGTGAGAAAATCATGCACAAAACCATAGGTGGGTCTGCCCATCCTAATGTAGGGTCCAAAACCAAAATTTTCTGGGGCGCTGCCCCAGACCCCATCAAGTGGGGTTACAGGTATGCCCCAAACCCCATGTGACCCCCCCACTACACAATCGGTGCAACGAAGGGGGGTCTCCGCTACCCTCTAACCCCCCAGTTAACTACGTGGGCTAGTCGTGAAAGAATATAACACAACCCAACACATGCATCAATACATCATTATTTTATAAAACCATCATTCATCACATCATATAGCGCATTCATACATAACATAATTAAAGGGACTAAACACAAGAATTTCGGTAACAATCTTCTTTATTGATATTCAGCAAAAGTTTACAAACTCAAAACTTCCCTACGCACTCAGCTGCAAGGGTCAACGCACTCAGCTACATACACTACTCTAGGCCTTTGCACACTCAGTTGTAGAACCTTTTCCTTCTCTAAGACTCCTATCTCAACCTTCCTTCTATTGACCCATTACATTCATCATATATTCCCGTGCCTTAGACTCTCTAAGACACACCTATTTATACAATCCCATGGTCTGCAGATCCTGGGTAGATCTTCAAAAACCGACTCAAGTTACATAAAAGAAGGGTAAAACCATTTTTGACTCTTAACTAGATATGCACTCTGTGACCACAATTTGCAGAGACTTTACATCTTTTTACATCAAAACTTGGGCTTTTGTCCCAAAACCTGGGCTTTTGCCACAAATCTGACCCATGGGACCTCATCCCAACAAGACGCAACATAGAAAAAAGAGGCAGTGATTAAGGTCAGTTTGGATCCTTGGTTGGAAGAAGCCCACCAAGTCCCAACCAACATTCAAGAAAAGCCAACGAACTTGTAGCTCACACAATAGAAGATCAAGCTAGCCGGCAAAGGACCAGCTACAGAGCAACTAGTCGAAAAAGTGAAGCAGGAAGCCACGTAGAGCGTGGTTGAAGTAGCAGTTGTGTATGTGGAGCTGGGGGATCTTCATAGCAAAATCACCACACCAATCAAATGACTCAAGGGTGAGTCGCGACCTTTGTGTTGGGGCCTGTTGGGATGGGGTCCCCTGGGTCAGTTTTGGGACAAAAGCCCAAGTTTTGATGTAAAGGATGATAAAAATATGTAAAGTCTCTGCGAATTGTGGATGCAAAGCACATAGTTAGTTAGAAGTCAAAAAGGGTTTTTACCCTCATTTATCTAAAGTTGAGTCAGTTCTTGAGATCTACCCATGGTCCATGAACCATGTGATTGTATAAATAGGTGTGTCTTAGAGAGTCTAAGGCATATCTATGTCTTTGTCTATGGGTACGACAAATGGAGTCTTAGAGAAATAGCGCAGTGAAGTAAGTCTTAGAGGGGGGAAAGGCTCTATAGTTGAGTGCACGGAGACCTAGAGTAGAGTCCGCAGCTGAGTGCGTGGACCCCTGCAACTGAGTGCACAGGGAAGTTTTGAGTCTGTAAAACTTATACTAAAGATCAATAAAGAAGGTTGTTGCAGAAATTCCTGTGTTTTATCTCCGTACTTCTATTATTTATGATTGCGATATATGTTGTAATGAATAATGTCTTTATGAAATAATGATGTATTGATGCACGAATTTACTGGATCCGTCTTATTAACTAAATGCAATTAATGTTAAGTGATTACGCGAAGATCATAACACTTTCTGTTAGGTTTATTGAACACTTGGGTAGATCTAAGTACATACTAATCTAAGAGTAATCTAAGGTGCGCGTAAGTAGCTAGTTCATTTGTTCAAGGTCCACAAAAGCTGATCATAGGCCTTCACGGAGGTCCAGGGGCCAATTGAGGAAATTACAATGCTAAGTTGTTGGCTTGTTGGGGCTTGACCCAGGTTCGGAGTTAATTAGCCAAAAAAATCCCTGTACTACTGGCCCTTTCGGTAATAATCTACGGAGCACAAATTGAGGTCTCACCCGAAGTAGTATGGGGGGGGTGTTGAAACCAGGTTTCTACACCCTTGAGATGTCTGAGGGGATGATTCGTTCCAACTATTAGTACCTTCGCGTAGGTTACTTCGCGCACTTCCCTGGCCTTCACGACATGATATATTCATCTTCGTGCATCCCTAACCAGGGGTTATGGGGCTTTGGAGCAGTGATTTGCACTATTTCCCTAAGTCACACCCGATATATTACTTATCCTCGTATACCAGTTAGTTATCTTCGCATAAACAGATGCCTTATGTTATATTTACTTGTTCAACACATTCATATGAGTTCGCGCAGCAAATAAATAGTAAACTTGCAATTCATACCTAATAATACATAAAATAGGAAAAGATACACAGAAATATGGTAAAACTTCTCTTTATTAATTCTTCCAATGGTTACAGACTCGACCTGCCCTGCACACTCAGCTGCAGGGGTCCGCGCACTCAACTGCAGACTACTAGGCCTTTTTGCACTCAGCTATAGAGCCTTCTCCTACTCTACGACCCAAAGACATGACTTACACTTTGACTTAATCAATTCCTTAGACTCTTCATGCTCTTCTTCCATTCACTTGTTTTCTACACTTAAAGCCTCGCTCTATTTATACAATCCCATGGTCCACGGACCATGGGTAGAGCCTTCAAACTGACATTACGTTACAAAAACAAGGGCGAACAACCCTATGACTCTATTATGACTTCACGCTCCTCACTCACAATTTGTTGAGTCTTTACAATGGACTTGGTCAAAACTTGGGCTTTAAGCCCCAAAACATGACTTGGGGGTATTCCACGCCCAATAGGCACCCAACATAAAAATCGTGACTCGTCCTCGAGTCACTCTGTCGGTGCAGAGATCTTCGCGCAGAGACTCTCTAACTCTGCTCGAATAGCTACAAGGTCAGTAGCGCACTAAGAGGTTGCCTGTTGAATCTGTTGCACAAGTTATTCCGAGACCGCGGTGTCGAAATTGCTTCCCTAGATCTGTTCCTACGTCCCCTGTATTTGTGTGAGCTTGCCTTCAATTGCTGTTGTAATGGTGAAGGCCTCATCAATCCAAGGTTGAACGCATGCCTCCATAACTGCTTCTTGGTGTCGTGTGGCGTCCACTTGATCTTTCAACGGTTTGGCCTGTTGCATTCGTGCGAGCCTCTAAGTGAGGGCCATCGTCTGCGTGGTCCCTTTGACGTTGTTGTACTACTGTTGGATCTCATGCGCCTTCGTCTCTAAGCGTTGGATGTTAGGGTTCTCCTGTAGATTAGTGAGGACCTCAAATGACTCCTCCAACATTCTGGTGCAGTCCCTTACTTCACTGCTGATCACTTTTATTCCCGATGTAATAGCGCTGGTGCGTTGTTCTCTTACCTCTGGAGGGGTGGACAGTTGTGCCTTCAACCGCAACTCTACTATCTGAAGGTTCAGCGCCAGTTAAACCTTAGTCATTTCTTCTCATGCCTCATGCACCCTTGTTGCTAGTTTGTGGATGCGTGCCTCTGCTAATGTGTCTACTGGGATGGCTAGCTCAAGGACCATCTGACAGGCCTCTTCTAGTACCTGTACCATCTGCCTATTCTACGACACCACTTCGTCGCACTGCAAGCTCAACTGCTCCATGTTGATCGTTTGCTTGCTTAGTACTTGCAACACGCGACTCTCCCTAGCTTGAAATTTTGCAGTAATCGCATCCTATAGAACATATAGCGTCTCCCATCGGAGCATAGCCATGTTGATCTCGATACCTTTCAATGCACTAATCATAGGCCTGTCGACCTCATTTGTTGTAACCAGTGCCCCTTCTAGTAGCACTATTGTGTTTGTTGTCTAGGCATGCAGCATCTATTTGACTGCAGTTGTCCCTACTACGAGGCTGGTCAAAAGGGTACCAGCCTGAGGAGTGTGCACCTGCAACTCCTAAAGCTACACTCTGAGGGCCCCCAACACAATTTTATTCTCTTACACAAAGCTATGGAGGGCCTCGGAGGTGACATCGCGCACCGTCTCGCCAATTTCGTGCAGATCACCCTCAGTAAGGATGATCAGGTTGATAGATAAAATTGATGCCTTGACCTTCTTGCACAGCCCCGTCCGCTTGCTCAGGCACTGGTGCTTCAGTTCTGGACGGATGGTAAATGAAATACAGAAAGATAGCGTTGTGAGAATGCTTGATTCGTTGAACTTAGCAATTGAAACTGGTAAATTCACGAGTGAGAAGGTGGCGTCTCCAGATGATAGAGAGTGCGGACCTATCGACGAGTTCTCCTCTGTTTACCTGGCCTTGATTGAAGTGGTAAATTAAGGAAGCAAAGGTGACGTATCCAGATGAGAGAGAATGCGAACGTAGCCTATCAAGTTATCCTTCCTATGTGAACCTGGTCCATCCAGATGGTGGGAAATTAACGAGTGAGAACCTGGCGTTGCGAATGCTTAATGGATCGTCTGAGCAATCAAAACTGGTAAATTCACGAGTGAGAGGGTGGAAGAGACGATAGGCCCGGAGGGACTCGACTGAGGTTACGAGGTCGAGGCCCGTTGACACCATTTGCGGGTTTGCGCCGCCTTCCTCTTCCTCTATTTCCATTTCTTTTTCCTACCCATGTGAATACGACTCCTAGCCCTCGTACACCTTCTGGGCTACCTATGGTACTGTTGCTATGGCCTTTTTCTATTCTGCGACTATCTGCGCAACATCCTACACTTTTGCTGCCACTGCTTCTTGCCTTCTCTTCTCTGCCAACTATGCCATGCGCATCTTGGCCTCCTCTTTCTTCTTCTGCGTCATAGATTTCTTCATCGCCCCAATGTCTCGGGTGCACCACTCCAGCGGCCATGTCTCCAGTACATCAAAAATTACATCATTCATGGCTACAAAGGGTAGCTCACTCCATTTCTTGGTCGGGTCCTTGCGTGCTCTGATATGTATGCTATGGAGGTCCACTTTAAATTATGCAAAACTTTGCAGGCTATTGTAGATAGTGGGTGATAACCGCGGCTTGCGATTAATCCCCATTCTGATGTTCATTTCCATGAACACCCAAAATATCTTGTTGTCACATATCTGGTTCGCATCTTTCATGGTCCACAGTGAAGTGTACTTCGCGGCCTCCGGCAGATCCCTGTCAATTGAGGGGAACTAACTGTCCTCCAGCAATTCCCTTGCCACGAGCACTATGGACAGCAGAAGCCATGCATCGTGGAACGTTTTTCCTTGTTCATGTGCCTCATGACAATTTTCTAGGAACTCTTTACATAAGAACTCGGACCAGTTGAACTGGACCCCATCTGCTCACTACTCAGCAAGTGTCACCACTGGTGCGGGAACCTCGTCCGCACGACACTTCTGCATGACCTTGCCTGCTAGTATCTGAGTCACCACCCTGACTGCTTTTTTGTTGATACTGGAGATCGCGTAGCCCCATTTCTTCTTCTCCAGCTTGTATTTCTTCTTCATGGCCTCTACGATGGCCAAATCGCTGCTCTTCCCCTCCGAGATGTCTGCAGGGTCCTCTCCTTTGCACAGAAGCCGGGTAATGTGATGGATTAAGTGGTCCGTGATGGGGATGGGCTCCTCCAGCCACAAACATCCACCATGCACTAGGCAGAGTAGCTGCCTGATGATGAATATTGTTATTGGGGCATGGTGGAAATGCGGCACCCAAAGCAGGTTTAATAACCCTACCTTTTCCACTCCGCGTAACCACTTTTGTGGCTCCAATTCGATGACCCCGGCCGTGGTATTAGATGAGCCCCAAAAATGGGTAACTATATGGGCTCATTCTACCTATTATTTTCATTTAATCCACCATTATCAATAGTTTTGTGCATGTTTTTTAATATATTTGTGTCAAAAGAGTGAATGGGGATAGTCACTTTGCCACATAGTCTAATGAGTGTTTATTGCAGATTTTTTGGACAATTTTGGACAAGGACCAGGCATTTATGAGCAGAATGGCAGTCAAACTCAAGGAAACAAGGCTAAGGACTTATAGGAGGGGTGACTCCTTCATTAATGACCCCTTCCTCGAGTTCTCCATCAGCAGCTCGGAGTACAAAGGCCCACAATGATGATTCCAAGGAGTAGCCGAGCAAGTCTAGTAGGGCTGCTGTTATCTTTAGTTTTAGGCAGTCGAGTTCCTTAAGTTTAGTTGGACTGTTGGGAGTCCCCACTTGTATAAATAAGAAGACTTCAAGCCTCAGTAGGTTAGCCATTTCATAGTCTATTTTCGCACTTTTTTGCAGCCTTGTACTTAGCTCATTTTCGAGCTCTTTTTGAAGACAGTTTTGTGATGTAACTGATATTTTTTTATCAATGAAGGTGAACCAAGTTTTGAACCAGCATTGATCTTTTCTAGAGAGCTGAAGCTCTTGGGTTAGGGCCCAACCCAATCTACCCAGCACCTCCTTTGTGTATTTATATGCTTTTTCTTGCATTCATAAGATAATTTCTGTTGTTTAGGTTAATCTTTCTTTGTTAAATTAGGTTGCTTTTGATGGTTAGACTAGTTGTTCTTGCTTCAAGTTGCTTAAGTAGTTTGCTACAGTAACAGAAAAAGATCCAAAAAGGCTACCAGCAGATCTTGATCTCTTTTCTCCCTCCTTGGGACCATGATTTGAGGTCAAGGCACCACTACTGCCACCAAAAACACAGTTTTTGCCCTTCATGCAATTGCTAGTGTGATATTTCGAGTTGTAGAAGTTGATATTAGTTTGGATTCACATGATTAGATCAATTCATGTTCATTTACCATGGTTTTCTCGCATAATCTTCTGTTCACAAAGTTTTGTTCAGCATTTTTCTGGTTTTAGGTCAAAATTTAGGTTAAAGTAGACAAAACTCTGTCTTTCGGTTCTTGCTTTGGTCAGTTTTGAGATGTAAATGTGCAACTCTCTTGTAGAACATTCTAGCTTATCATTCCTCCATAACACAGCCTGTCCCAGTTCATCTCTCAAGATTTCCCCACTCATTCACCACATTTCGCCAAGCTGCCCTAATTTCTGCGTTTTTCCATAGAATTTCTTTCTTGCCCTTTGAACAAATCCAACCATCTCCTTCGTTCCTGATCTTCATTGACAGAGTCATAGACCCATCAACACCTTAATTCAACCTTCATTTTTCTTTTCCCATCATTTTTCCACCTTCAAACCTCCAAAAACCACTTTCAGCTTCCTCCTGTAGATCCTCTTGTAAAACCTCCTGTAGATCCCCTGCAGCCTCCTGTAGAAGTTCATGCGAGCAATTTTTCGAAGTCTAATCGCAATGGGAGTCTCCAGAAGGGTATTAGGGACTCATTATGACCTCTCCACACCTTCCTCACCTTCAGCAAAAGCCAACTCCATCTTCCTTTGCCACCAAACCTCTGCACAGTCACAACCAGTCAAATCACAAGCATAATAATTCCACATAAAAATACTCAAAAGTACAAAAAGATTATTTCCTCTCATTTCTCTTTAGAAATAGCTTGAATAAATGCAATTTACCTTTTCAGTAGTCAATGGCATCCATTTCAGTAGTTTCCATCTCTTTTCTTGCACAAGTAGGGTTAGTGGGTAAACTATGGTTTGTTAGGGTTTGCTAGGGTTTGAGTTTCATTTCAGTTCTCCTTCTCTTTCTGCAATTAGAATAGCCCCTGTAGAGTTAGCTTTCTTCCATCATAGTAAAAGCTTCTTCTAAGAACTCGTAGAAGTTGGCTTAAGCTCCTAGCGAACTTGCGCCAGCTGATCAAGTGACAGCCTGCAATAAGAGCTAGTACTTGTGCATACAGCACCATCGCTTCCAAGTTTGTTACGAACTACCGGGTTGATAAAAGTAAAAAAGGAAGCCCCGGGAGTTGCAGCATTATTGCTACAATACTGGAGCTCACCACTCTTTTTGTCACCATTGTCGGGGAAGCGTCAGAGTATTTTGTGATTACTGCTTTTCTTCTATTTTCTACTGCAACATTCTGCTAAGTAATTTATTTCAGCAAAAGTACAGTGGTTGTTTCATTTCCATTCTGCAATTTCAATTCTACAAAAGTAGATTATACATTTCTTGCTTTCCTTTCAATTCTACAATTTCAATTCTGTAAGCATAGATTATACATTTCCTTCTTTCATTTCAATTCTGCAATTTCATTTCAACAAGCGTAGATTAGGCATTTCCTGCTTTCATTTCAATTCTGCAATTTCATTTCAGCAAAGTAGATTAGTCATCTCTTGCTTTCATTTCAATTCTGCAATTTTCATTTCAGCAAGGTATTTCAGTTAGTTGCAATTTTTTGTTCAATCCATTTCAGTTTTTGCAGGTACAAGCAGAAAAAGAAACAAAAAATCACCAAAAAAAAAAAAGAGATTTCCTTTCATGCCTCATAGGAACAGAGACAATTCAGGAAAATTCCTACCCAACACCCCCACCACATCACTAAGTCACCCTTCTCTCTTCTTTGGTGGCAGTGATCCAGAAGAACCTATAGGTGAACCTCCAGAGATATACGAAGATCCTATAACAGAAGAAGAGCGAGAAACCATTCCTCCTGAGACCATGGCTGAAAACATAAACGTTAAAGGAAATGGGGAAAGAATAGAAGGTGCCTTTCCTATCCAAGAGACCAATGGGGACACAAAAATGAAAAACATAAGTCCTTCAGCCTTACCTCACTTCCATGGACTGACTACCAAAGATCATGATACTTTCTTGTTTGAATTTGTTGTTCTCTGCCAGACCTATGACTATGCAGAAAACGAGAAGAAGTTGAAACTGTTTCCTTCTACCCTCAAGGATGCAGCATTGCGTTGGTTCATGGGGTTAATTGGAAACAGTAGCACAACTTGGGCTCAGATGCAGCAAGCCTTTAACAACAAATACCAAGACTACTGCAGGTCAAAGGATACCAAGGAAGAGATCTTCCAAATGACCATGGGTAGTGATGAATCTTTAGAAGACTATGAAAAAAGGTTTCAACTTAGTTATAAAAGGGTCAGCTGCACACTTGACCCTAAATCTCTGAAGTTGGTTCTGCTCAGAGGAGTCCTTGAAGACCTTCTAGATACCCTTTATTTACACATTGGGGGAGACATCTACCAACTACCTTATGATGACATCAAGACTGTGTTTAGAAACCGTTACAGGTCAGCTAGAAAGAGAGGTAGGGGAGTCAACCTTTAGCCAGTACATCCTCATCTAGTTCATCCCTTAGAAATGAACTTCAAAATTGGCTTGAAGATTTCAAGAGCGAGGTGAGGCGGACTCTTGCCATGCAAATGGATACCTTACATATCAAAAGGAAACAAGAGGAAGTCGAGAGGGCTTTATCCATCTTTTGTCCCAGGTGCACTAGAAAGCATCCTAGGCACGAATGTCCATTGCACTCTATAGAAGTGTGTTTAGTCTGTGAAGAAGACCATCCAACGAAAGAGTGCCCTTCCTTGCCCGGAATCAAAGCTGCATATCAGGGGGTTGAAGGAGCCATTGAACCACTCTATTTCATGAACCAAAGGAGGCCACATGGACCCAAACTTTACCAACATGGAATGCAAGGGACATCCCAGAGCTATTACAACCCCAATCCAGCCACTTCCTTGCCTTCTTGGGGTCCCCCTACTCATCTTTCCTGGTCCACACCCCCTCCTTGGTCATATCCTCCTCAATACCAGGCTCCTCCAATTGCTCATTCATTTCACTCTTATGCTCAGCCACAGCCTCAGTGGAATGCACCTCATCAGGGGTGGAGGCCCCAGTATAACTCTCCTCCCGCTCTTTTGCCTCTACCACTTGCTCAACCACAACCATTACCTCCTGCTCCTCCAAGACAACCCCAAATACCTGCTCAACCAAACCCAAACCCCAACAACAGAAAGGCCCAGCAGGCATATAGTGGAGAAACATCATGCCCGACCTATGTTGTGGAGATTCAGGAGATTAACCTGCGATCTGGGAAGGTTCTCCCAGATAGCCAACCTCCTCCTAAGGAGGATGAGGAAGAAAAATTGGAGAGTGAACCAAAAGTCATTCCACCCTTTCCTAAGAGACTAACTGGAACCACACAACCAACCCCAGAAGAAACTGAACTTCAAGGAGAATTGAAACAGTTATGTGTAAAGATACCACTTCTCCAAGCCATAAAGGATGTGCCTATATACAACAAGATGATCAAGGAGAAGTGCTTCAGGCACCCAGGCTGGCTCAAGAGAGATTCCACAACTATCAATGTCATAGTACAACTGTTCGACCTGATGTTGGGGCAGGTAATCTATCTGAATATCTAGACCCTGGGAGTCCTGTAGCCGATGTCCACATCAATGGCACCATAATCCCCCATACCTTGATTGATATAGGGGATGTCATTAATGTGATGACCAGGGACGCTATGCTCAAACTCAACCTTCAAGGTTCCTTGAGAAAGACCTCAACAGTACTGCAATTAGTAGACCGCTCCACCGTGACCCCTGAGGGGATTGTGGAAGATGTCATGGTCTCTATTGACTCTTGGGAGTACCCTACTGATTTCCTGGTTCTCCAACCAAAGGCAAAGCTCACTGGGTATCCTCTCATCCTAGGAAGACCTTGGTTGGCTACTACAGAGGCCTACATTAGCTGTCGAGATGGGAACATGACAATCAAGAATGGGCATATGTCTAAACAGCTAGTCCTTTATCCTCCTGCCCAACCTCTGCTAGAACATGACTTACCTCTCTGGTTGGAGGAGGAAGATGAGGATGAAGTCTATTCCACACCATTGTGTATAGTAGAGGCTACCATGGGGGGTCCACAAACAGAGGATGATCTTATTGAGAACTTGATTTAGAATCCACCCCCCAGTGTGTTGCCCTTAAAAGAGCTGGTGGAAGAAACCCAAGCCAATCCTTTAGTTGATCTCTGTGTGGCTGATCCGACCTCTCTCTGAGTTAAGAATGTCGAATTCAGCCCAGAAAAAAACTTTGAAGATCAACTCATCCCTATCCACCTCTCAGGAGAAAGAACTGTGTAGCTTATTGAAAAATCACTTGGATGCTTTTGCATGGAGCTATAAGGAGATGAAGGGAGTCCACCCTTCAGTCTGTACTGATCACATTTACATTAAAGAAGATTGCAAACCAGTCCTGCAGCCTCAAAGGAGGATGAATCCAGCCCTTAAGGACATTGTCAAAGAAGAACTGCAAAAGCTGCTGGATGCAGGATTCATCTACCCCATCTCTGACAGCGAATGGGTTTCTCCTTTGGTGCTAGTGCCAAAGAAAAATGGAAAGTGGAGAATCTATGTAGATTATCGAGAACTAAACAAGGCCACCAAGAAGGACCATTTCCCTTTGCCTTTCATAGATCAAGTGTTAGATGGCCTGGCAGGGAAGAAGTTCTTCTCCTTCCTAGATGGGTTTAGCGGGTACAACCAGATCCAAATCAGCCCGGAAGACCAAGATAAGACCACTTTCACTTGTCCATGGGGTACTTTATCCTACCGAGTCCTCCCTTTTGGGTTGTGCAATGCTCCCGCCACTTTCCAGAGAGCAGTATTGAGCATATATGCTGAACTGGTTCTGTTATCACTCAGGTTGTTCCCAAAAGTTGTAAGAAAGGGAATACGGCCGAGGTAACCACAGACCAATCTTTTAGACAAAGATTCTAGCCAATCTACACCTAGAGAGGGCTCTCTCTTTGTAATTTAGCTTTGTTTTAAGGTGTATTAAGCTAGTTATGAAGTGCAAAGGTTTTGGTTTTGAGTTTGGTTGGAAGGATGGGGACTCAATAGAACAGTGAGGTAAAACTGAAACATTTCATTCCATTGGGCATGATGGAGTCAAAGAAGGATGGCTTTCTAGGTTAAGTTTTTTATTAGAGGATTTATCACAGAGCAAGGTACTCAAATATGGAACAATTTATAGGCTGAAATCTGATGGAATGGAGTCAATGGGTGAAGGGCAGCTAAGAATCCTTCATCATGTTTGACAGAGGGAAAATGGATGATTATTGCTAAGGAGCAATTAACAATTCCTTAGCTAATATTCAAGATGAAAGAACCAGGGGAAACAGGAGCAATTAAGAATTCACTGTTTATGCTAATTCTGAAGAAAACATTAATAATAACAAAGATTGAACACATAGTGCAAACAAGCAAATTCTGGGTTATTCTTTTTCTCTATTATTTAGATCATGAAACATATATGATATAATAAACACAGAAACTGTAAAACAAAAGTTAGAAGACACTTATTGATCCATAAAATGATTCAAGAATTCTGCAACATGGTCCTTAGCATCAGTTCTTCATTCAGTGAGATTAACAAAAATGGTTCCAACAGCCTTTTATTCCAAAAATCCAGAATTACAACAAAGTCTGAGAATGTATCCCAACCAACCAACCCAAAATACTTCGTCTGAGGGGGTATTTATACAAAAATGCCAAGATATTATGCAAAATATCTAATAGAAATAAATATCTGCTGACAATTAATGTTTCTCTTACATAGATAGAGACAGACAGTCTCGAAAACAGGGAGATAATAAATAGATGTAATAAATTCGTGCTGCACTGGTTGATCCGAATTTATGAGAAGTACTGGAGGTAGATGCTGCAAGTCGGTTTCCCAGCTGTCTTCCACTGATCCTCTGCGCTGATTTTCTACTTTGGCTGGATTTTGTTTAATGCTGATGTGATACGCTTTGATTTGCAGGACCGTGATTATCTTCTGTTCTGCGCATTGTAACAGGTGGTGCACAATTTTGATTTGACCAATGATAAGTTTACAGGATCTCTAGCATGCTTTGCCACCACTCTGGTCCTGGTATTTTATGTCTCTGTAGCTTCCTTAAAGTCTCATCAGTCTCTGTGTACCTGTAGAAGTTAGGAGGGATGGTGAATAGATGCTTCACCTCATGCTCTATGTAAAATAGATTTTCCAGGCTGTCATAAAGGGACTGGCCAGATGGAAGTGCTTTTTCTGTTGAAGTACTTGAAGATGCACTAGCTTGATTGACAGAAAATGTATTTAATTTGTGTACATAGTCCTTGTGCTTCATCAAACGATCATTATCTCCCAAAGGACTTGGCAAACCTCTTTGATTCAGGACTGTAAATTTTTCTGTGAAAGAATCAATTTCCTCCTGCATGTCCTGGCATCTTCTGTCCAAGTTTTGCATTAGAGTTCTCATGGTTAGAACTCTCTTAATGTCCAAAATGGTACATGTTTTGTCTCTGATATCCAGTGCTTGCAATTCTTCACTGGTCTTGGTATTCAAAAAATGTATTAGCCTGTTAGCTTGCTCAGGCATCTGTCCCAATAAGGCTCTGGTTTTCTAAATTTCCACTTGGGCTACTCCTATCAAATCAATCTGTTCATAAATGGTCTGAATAGACCTCCATACATCACTAAGGGATTGAATGATGTTGGTCCACAAAATTTCTCTGATTTCTGCCAGAGGCTTATGCAGAGAGAGATCTTTTTCTAGGGCTCTTACCTTGTTCTCCAATGCTTTGACTTCCCTTGTTTTCTCTACCACATTCATCTTAGATTTATCATAGCTTTGCTCAACCTTCACCAATTTTTCTTTGACTTGATTTAATTCAAATACTTGGAGTTTCAACTCCTCCATGGCTTTTATTAGTTGCTTTGTGGTCATAGCAGTCCTGCTGCCTAGTGTTGTTGTTGTTGATGTTGCTCCTATGATGATTTTTGCAGTTGATGCTGGGATAGTGGAAGGCACTGCTGTTATAACTGTGGGAGGGGCAACTGTGACTATTGGAGTTACTTCAGGTGACTGGGAGGCCAACTCTCCCTGCTTTTCTTGTAATTCTTTCTCCAATGCCTGCTCTGTCTCACTCAATCTCTCGTTCAACCTCATGAGCAGGTCCATCATGTCTTCTTCGGAATTTTGTTGTACAACATCTGCTGTTTGTGGATGCATAGAAGGAGGCATTTTGAGTTGTTTTTTAAGGGCAGCAATGTCCTCTTCCTTCTTCCTCATTAGCGCTTTTATGCCTTTGGCATCTTTGGGATCATGTCCCAGTTCAATGATAATATCCTCCAAGGATTTTATCCTGTTGTCTTTCGCTAGAGAAGAAGCTTTCTCTAAATCTAGCTGAGCAGAGGTGTTCTCCAATGAGTTTTGCAATTTATGAGCCAACATTTCTTTGTCAGCTAGTGTGGAATACACCATTTCTCCAGTCTATTTGTGCAGCTCAATCTGGTCTATTGGATGAATGTCTTTGGCCAAGACCTCCAGATTTTTCCTAATATAATCAGCTGCCGATTGTGGTTGCTGCACCTTAGGCTTGAAGTAGCTCATGATCATTTTGCCCTCCTTTATGTCATAGGCAGACATCAATCTTTGTTGTTTTGTGGGGGGCATCTTGAGATATTGGTCATAAATTTGCAGCCTCAATGGATCATTTCTAGCCTTTATCTCTGTGAATGTTCTTTTGACATCAGAGGTTTGCTTGCTTGGTGGCCTTGTGGATGAAACTTCCACACTATGTTGCTTTCCAGCTCCTGCCTGTGTGAGCTAGTTAATGTATCTATCACTGGGGAGGTCTATGGGCTGGTTTCTCTCTCACCCCTTAGGCTTTCTATTGTCTCTTCAATGATTTCCTCTTCAGATAGAGGATTCAGTCTTTGCCATTTTGCACCTAGCTGTTCTGCAGGTCCACTGATGGGTGTGGCCTCTTCTCTATCCCTTTTCTTGCCTTTTTCTTCATTTAGAGGAGTCTGTAGTGTAGGAATCTCTGCTGCTTTGGTCTGCACTGGAGGAATTTTCTTCTGTTGATCAGTCATTTCTTGCTGCATTGTGCCTGCCACTTCCTTGCCCTTTGGAGAACCTGAAACTGGTGTGTTGGCCCCTTGTATAGGTTGCTATGAAGTCCCAGCAGAAGATGTACCCACTCCCGTTTTCTGAGGCAGCTTGAAAGATACCTGTCCAAAAGAGTCCAGGTCAAGGTTCTTTTCTAAATCTTTCATGGCTTGTTCCATTTTTTCTTACCGAGTAAGTTCTTCCACTAATGTACCCTCTATCCACTCATCCCGATTGGCAAATTGTTCTACTTCAGGGATCCTATGATGTGTGTAAGCTGATAGCCGGTTTTTTACTTTTCTATCACTTATAAAGCCATTTGGGTCATATGGTAACCACCAAAAGCTTTTCTTCAATTTAAGCTCTTCCCCTAATATTTTATCAGTATCTTCCCATGCTTCTCTTTTGTTAATGATAAAGGGGCCTAATTGGTTTCTTATCCTCAGCTGAGCTTTTTTCTTCACATTGCAAAAGTGAGTCAAATCTTCATTAATAAGTTGTCTGAAATATTCTAGAGCAAACAGTCTCATAGGCACATATTTGGGCAGCTTATAAGGGCACAACTCACAGCCATATATCCTGATTTCAGTGTGATCCTGGTAGAAGTACCAGTCACCTATCCTGTAGTTCTTGGAGAGCTGTAAAATCTTCCTTATGTCACCAGAGAGCCTAGGAGGAGGAGCTCCTATCAATAGAGTGGAGGCTGGATGTATAAACAGGTCAATGAATTCACAATAGGTATAAGGGGTTTCAATAATTCTGTGGAAGACAGAGGTCCAAAAGATCACAGACCTCCTCTCTCCTTTGGAGTCCAATTTCCTGATGGGAAATATAAAAATGTCTGGGTGATAATACAACAGCAGATGGTATATGAAACTTGTGTATTTAAACACTCCTTCTCTTTCCAAATTCATAAATTGAGCATGGATTTTGTCAGCAATGAAAGAGGCATAGTCATACTTAATAGCAGGGGGTTGTCCTGGAGTAAAGGTGGATAACAGAACCAGGACCATCTCATCCACAAATTCACTGGACCTGAATCCCAAGATTACTGATATCATGTCAAGAAGAATTCTTCCAGTCTCATTGAATGAGACATATAAATAAGGAGGTGGGCCTTGGGGCTCGCATTTTGGTTTCATGAATAACTTAGCAATCCGAGCTATTTCTGCACTGGACAGTTGAGAGCCTTGCTCCAGCAAATATCCCATGGAAAGAGGAGCAAGAGGCTGAGCTGGAAGGAAGTGCAACATTTCATTGATAGACTCAGCAGTTATGTAGAAAAGGACAGTTTGTGATGGAGAGATAACTGCTTTACTGACAGGGTCATAATTGGCACAGTAGTGGCGAATAATATCTGGGAATATATTGACTGAGGGAAGGTAGTACCTGGGGAGATTGGATTCCCATATTCCATAGATATCAGAATTGTTCAAATGACTGTTTCTGATTAGGCAAAAAGTATGAAGATGATTTTGGCAACCAATTGGGTCTCTTATTTGGAAATCTTTGTTGGCCAAGGGTAAATGATGCTGGTCTGTATGAGGTGCATTGAGAGGCGCGACATTGAGGGCCACAGGGGCTTCCATTGTTCAATTTTCTGTGTTTTTAAACCGGAGGTTGAATTTCTGTGGAAAAAGGGCAACAAAGCAGTTTTTGATGGGTTGGTATAGCAATTATGGACTGCTTGAGTTTAAAATTGGCTCCTATAGGTACAATTTTGCAGAGGAAAACCAAAAACACAGGTTCGGGAGGTGAGACGGGGTAAATACCTGTGTTTTGGAGGCGAATGAGTGCAATTGGCAGGTTGACTGACGAGTTGAGCAGCAGGGGACTGGTCTTTGCTTGGCCGGGTGGCGGACTGGAGCTTCTGCAGCTGCTGGACGTAATTTTGCATGCAACAGTCTTGTGAAAACAACAAATGAAAATGAAAGAAAATGACAATTTTACGGGTTTTTTATCAAAAATTGGCTTCGCAGGGCTTTTGGCGCTTTTTGGTCGGATGATGTCACCGGGATGTGACGTTTTGTCATGACACGGGTTACGGAGGCTGACGTGGCGATGACATGGAGGTGACGTAAGCGGACGGGGTTAGCGGGAGGGCGGTAAGCGGTATCGGCCCACACCGCTTATGCGCTAAGGTGGTTTTGGGTGGAGGGGTCGCGAGCATGTCGGGAGGGCGCCGCGTGTCCCAAGTACGGCGGCAATACCGCTGGCTCCCTGGGCGGTAAATATCGAGAGCGGAGGGCCTTGCGATATAATCGTGGGCCGTTGGATGCATGGGCCCAGATCCAACAGTTGGCGCAAGTTTGAGGTGGCTAAGGGTTACGACGCGGGACCCATATAATAAACAATGTTTTTAAATATATCGGGGCGATTTCTATTGGTTGTCGGGGTTTTTAACAGTTAATTACCTGATGTTAATTGACCTTTGGGTATTTGCATGTGGGGAGGGTTATTATATGGTTCCAGATGAACCTATAATTCCTTTGTAAACCGAAATATGGCCGTAATCGACCGGGGGCAGGATATTAAATTTTTTGGGTTTTTTTATATGTTTACATAATACGGGGGGGGAAAAACTATATGGGGATTATATAATAAGGTTAATGTGTTAGTATGAGAGATATGTTTGAACAAAAAGCACTAAGTTGTAGAGTCAAGAACTTAGGCTTAGGGAAATGAAGAGGGTTTTACACCAGAAATGTGGCTTCTTTGCCTATGGCAAGAATGTTATATTACTTAAGCCTCTTCATGAAATGGGGTGATTTAGGAGTATTGAGCAAATCTCAATATCCTTAGGGGGAGGTTAGTAAGTGTTTTTTGGGAGAAGTGTGAGGGGAAGTTAGACATGCATCACTTGACTTGTAACCAAACAATTGCCATTGTACTTATGATATCAATAAGATGAACCTCTTGAGAAACAAAAATTAATCATAAGCATGCTTCTGCAACACCAAAACTACCTACCCAGCCTATTATATCTAACATTTTTCTTGTTCTTCCATGGGTGCACTTGGACTAGCAAACCCTTACAAATTTTCTTTTTCTTTTCATGGGAATCCTATCTAAGTCTGCCCTTATTTCTTCCAAGGGCTCAAATTTAATAGTTGAGCTCCTTTGCTTCTCTACCTATCTACTTATCTGCCAAGATTGAACTGTTTGGACAGATTTTATTCTCTATCTCTAAAACAAGAAATTTAAACATGAACTGGCTAAGATTAAGCTATTTGGCCATCCATCAACTATGGCAAGAGTTAACCAATTGCACACAATGAGATTCTTTTGAAAAAGTAGAATAGTAGTGGCATTTTGGACTAGCACACTTTCCTGGTCTTTTCTTTGGGGTTCATTTCTTTTCTTTTTTCTCTTGACCATTTCATTCTTTTTGCCCTTTGATCTTTCTTTTAGGGCATACCCTCTTTTCATTTTTTAATTTTTTGATCTTTTCAAAATATGGAAACCTTTGGAGCATGGAAAGGATGAACATATTTGGGATTTTAACCAATCAATCATGAAATATGACACCTATTGGTATAGGAGCATAACAGGTTCATGATTCAGTGGAAATCTATATGGATGACTTTATCCCTTATGGTTCTAACTTCCAGGAAGCTTTGACTAACCTCGGAAAAGTTTTAGCCAAGTGTATTGAAATGAACCTGTCCCTCAGTCTTGAAAAATGTGAATTCCTGATGACTGAAGGGACCGTGCTAGGTTATACAATTTCTCAGCAAGGATTACAAGTGGATCCCAACAAGATTGCTATCATCCAAAAGGTCCCACCTCCTCAAAAGGTAAGAGATGTTCGGAGTTTTCTAGGCTTAGCAGGGTATTATAGAAGATTCATTAAGGATTTTAGTAAGCTAGCCTCTCCATTGTTTGGTCTTTTGGGAAAAGATGTTGAGTTCATATGGACTGACAACTATCAGGAGGCTTTGGATGCCTTGAAAGTTAAGTTGGTAAATGCCCCAAACTTGAGAGGTCCAAACTAGGCCCTACCTTTCCACATTCACACAGATGCCTCGAACAAAGCGATAGGAGCAGCCTTAGGGCAAGTTGATGAGAAGCTGCCTTATGCCATATACTTTGTCAGTAAAAACCTGTCCAAGGCAGAATTAAACTACACTGTAACCGAAAAGGAGCTCCTAGCTGTAGTCCATTCCCTAAACAAGTTCAGACACTACATCACTGGCTATGAAACATTCATACACACTGATCATGATGCCATTAGGTATTTGATGAATAAACCATATGTAAATTCTCATATCATTAGATGGTTACTTTTATTGCAGCAATTTGATTTGACCATTGTTGATAAGCCAGGTAAGGAAAATGTTGTTGCTGATTTACTGTCTAGACTAGATCTTCTTGCAGGTGAAGAAGGAATGGTGGATAATCAAATGCCAGATGAACACCTATTTGCTATTTCAGTACTCTCTCCATGGTTTTCTAATATAGCAAATTATTTGGTTTCAGCATAGTTTCTGCCACACCTGTCCTCAAAAGAGACAAGCAAGATCATGAGGAAAAGTGCCCCATTCACTTAGATTGGGGGAAATCTTTTTAAACTTGGCTCGGACAAGATTTTGAGGCGATGTGTCAGGGAGGAGGAATTTTTTGACATCCTCCTAACTTGACATGATGGGCCTTGTGGGGGCCACTTTGCAGCAAAGAGGACTGCCTTCAAAATTCTGCAAGCAGGTTACTATTGGCCCACTCTTCATCAAGATGTCAGGAGATATATCAGCCAATGTGACCGATGTCAAAGGATAGGGAAACCTACTCCAAGGGATGAGATGGCCCTGCAGCCTCAAGTGACTTTCGAGCCATTTGAGAGGTTGGGCATGGACTTTGTGGGTCCTATCAACCCTCCTTCAAAATAGAAATCTTACATCATTGTGTGTACTGATTATCTGACAAAATGGGCAGAAACGAAGGCGATCAAGGCAGCAACAGAGGAAAAAATAGCTGAGTTTTTAAGGAAAAATATCTTCTACAAGTTTGGCTATCCAAGAGAGTTAGTCACGTTAGGGCCTAAATCTACCTCAGGCTGAGAAAGGCAGGTCTAGGGTAACATCAAACCATGCTTAACCTAGTAGCTAGCCCTACCAGGTCGGGAGAGGGCTCTCTCCTTGTCAATCTCAATGAAAATTTATCAAGGAAGGCTTGAGATGACTGATATAAAAACTAATTTTAGGCTAGGTATGCTTGCTCAGAGGAATTTGATTGAATTTTATGTTGGTTTGTTGGATCAAATGTGAAAGGCAGTTTTGGGTCCGGGGAATGAACTCAGTTTTGTAGAGGAATCTGTGGGGCGAGGTAGGCAAGTGCTTTAGTAATTCAGATTAGGTGTAATGGTGAGTCTTGAGACTGGTGAGGAGTTGGAGAGGGCATGAATGTGTCATGAGTCCTCTTCAAACAGTAGAAAATGTGTAAAACTAATGAAACCCTAAGGTAGAGCACTGCAAGATCAATGATTTCCACCTTTATACTTGATTCATTTAGTTAAGCAGAAAAGAGAGAAATAATGGCACACATAAACATATGATAACTTGAATCATAGAAGGAAAAACAATACTAAGTCACCTTGCCACAAGAATCCCATGAAATGCTACAAACCCTGGTCTATTTCCTTGCCAAACTACAGAGATGATGTACAATAGTGCTCAAAGCATTCACAAGGGTCCAACCTTTACAAATGACTGAAAAAACACATGATATAGACCTAAAAACCACCTGTGCTATCCATCAAGGGTTGAATCCATGAGAAGACGGGTGGTTTCAACCATATCTAAACTAGGAACACAAAAATAGGCAGTGGAACAGCTTGCCTCTAAAACCTAGGAAACTGATTCATTCAAATTTAAACCACCTACAACTGATGTATCTACCTTATCAAGTCAATTTTTATCATTTTTACATCATAGTACATCAATTTACATCATGTCACATCATGAATTTGACCATAAGAGAGAAAAAGTCAAACTAGAAGAAAACTAGGCGAAAAACAGAGTTTTTGAGCAAAATTGGCACTTTTTCATTTTGTGCGTAGCGCCATTTTTTTTGTGCATAGCACTTTTTCCAAGCTGCTTTTGGAGAGCTTCCTGAGGTCCAAATCAGGTGCAGGATAGCTCTTTGGAAAGCCCTGTGAGTCTACTTTCTGGAACAACTTGAATTTTTTGATTTGGAGTCCATTTGCCCCTCCAAAATTGCAATCTCCCAAGACTGCTTCCTGTGTGGCCAAAAAGTGGCAGAGAGGGCATTTTTGAGGTGTTTTTGGCCCTTTTGGAGGTCCAAAACTTGTACAAATTTCCTAGTAATTTTTGAGCATGCATAAATTTTCATAAGGAATCCAAAAATTCCAATTTTTCTTCAAATGGAGGTCCCTATCAAAAGCGAGCGCCAGGTGGCGCTACGCACCTACCAGAAAAACTTGTTTTTTCCTGAAAAATTCAAAAATGCCAAAAAGTTCAACAAATTTCTTGAAATTTGGCATGAGTGATCTATGTTAAGTGCTATTCTGGGCCAATGAAGCTTCAACCAAGATCTTGGGCTTATCTTGCTCTTTCTTGCTCCTCAAAATTCTCCTTAACTTGGCTTTTAGGCTTCTTATCCTTGTTTTACAAATTTTGTTTCGTGCCAAATAATGATAAGCTATTTGCCGCAACATCCTTTTCTACTTGTTGGATTTCTCAAGCAGCTTCTCCGAGTGCATATTCGCCCTCTCTATCCATGATTCCCGGTCAGCATCAATCTCTTGCTCAAGGAGTTTCAATTTGACTTTCTTTCTTTTTGTTGCTTGCATGTTTTCCCTTATGGTTTGCAGCTCCATGATTGTTTATTTATCCTCCAACTGCTTGTTTCGTTGCTCAAGGTAATCAATGATCCACTTAGCCCTTTCAATGTTAAGAGATAAAGCATGGATGTCAGCTTCTTGTTCTTTGATGATCTCCTTGAGTCTTGAGCTTTGGGAGCCCAAATCAGTATCCTTCTCCTGAATCAAAATAAAATCTCTCTCCTGACCTTCAAAAGCCCCTTCCTCATGCAATGGTTGCTTCTCTTTATCCTGTACCTTCTCTGTTGAAGAAGAAGGAAAAGCCCCTTTCACCCCGGGTGAAGATAGCATTTGCCTGTTGTCTGGTGAAGGAAACGAGACCCCTTCCACCCCAGGTGGAGATAATACTCGTTTGGTAGCTGCAAATAATCTCCTTGTGCCTTTTTCATAAGTAAAAAATACTGGCACTCCTGTAGCTTGAGTCTTATGAACCTCTAGCTGATTTGAAGGCCCTCCTTCCTCTTGAAACACTGATGGGGTCACTTGAGGGCTTTTGAAAACCTCATGTGAAATGAAAGTATCCCATGAAACATTCAACAAACTTAGCTGATGCAAAACAACAATCTTGATCAATGAAAAATGATAAATGTTGTTGAACTGTTGATGAAGAGGTTTTCTTTGCACCAATGTAGCCATTTTCTCAATATTTCTGCATATGAAATAGGGGAGGTTCATCATCCTCACTCTAGTGAAATGCATCAATAATCTAACATGATAAGTGTACAAGTGAGAAAATCTCCCTTCACAGGTGAAGTATTTGATAATAAGCTTCATGAGTGGGGCATAAGTGTCCTGTAGGTATCTGAAAGGAAAGACCCTACTGATTTGCTTTTGATAACTAGCCTTGACATAAGGCTCATAATTCTCTTTGCCCACAAGCTGTCCTTTGTTCCACTATTCACTTACATTTGGAATACCTGTTATTGCAGCTATAGTTTCAGGTGTCAAGGTGAAGGAAACACCTGCTAAGTTCACCTGGCCATTGTAAAGATAAAGGAAAAATAGTCTAGCAAGTTCATGGTGGTATTTCACCCTCTCCACCATCTCACAAAACTGGTAGCAAGACTGATGTTTAAAACATGTTACTGCAAGAGGACAAGCTAATAACTCTGTGAGTGTGGTGGGCTCCTCCGAGATGTGCTTTCCTCCCTTGTGTGGTTTTCTTGGTGCATGAATCTCTTGGGAGGAATCACTCACAGTTTCTTCATCCCTTTCATAAGCTGAATCTGTTTCCATATTTTCCAATGTATGGTGTAAAATGATGAGTATGAAGAGATTTTCTCAAGAATAGGTGACTGTTGTTTTCTTCTTTGGGATTTGATGAGTGGGCTGATAATATAAGTGGAAAGGAAGGTTTTGATGCTAGTTGTAGCGTTACTAGGGAATGATAGGGTTTTGAGAATGAAGATTAGGGTTTGGGAATAAGGGGGTACGATGAGTGTAAATGAGAGAGGGAAAGGCAAATAAAATTAGGGAAATTTGGTGGAGAGGAATGGGATATGGAAAAATTATGCAAGGGATTATAAACAGCAAGAATGACAAAAACTGCAAAACCCTAGACAGTTTTGTCAAGGAAACTTTGAAACAACTTAGGGTTTAATTTTTCACCTTTTAAAACATCATCAAGAATTACTAAATCTCTTTCTATGGCAAATGGGAGGGTTTACTTACTTGAAGGGATGGTATTTGGAAATTTTCGAGCCTTAGAGAATCGATGGGATGAGTTTTTGGCTTGGCAGACTGGTGCGTCGCGCCAACACCCAGGTGCGCCATGCCTGGCAAGTGCGCCACACCCATTAAAACTCTTTGTAATTCCTGCGCTCAGTGCGTAGCGCCAAGCAGGTGCGCCGTGCCAATGCCCAGGTGCACCGCGCCAAGAAAAAACCTGAACTTTGCTACAATTTTGCCTTTTCTTTCCTCAAACGCAATTTTTTTCTCTTTCTTTCTTTCCTTTGCACAAAATGATGTCTTCTAACACAATTGATCCCTTTATATACAAGTGACTTTAATTTTTCATTTAGGAAAGACCCACTTTCTAAAGTTGCTTTTTACTTTGCTTTTTTTAAAAACTATGTTTTTGCAGTTTGGCTCTTTTTTGTCATTTGATGGACTAATGCTTGGATTTTCTTGTCTCTTTTCCAGGAGCTGGAGTGCAGGAGTTTGGCAAGGTGACCAAGGGCTGCAGATGATGCTTTATTACATATGAAAACAATAAAATTACATAAATTTTGTACAAGAAATGGAAAAACCCTGTTTTCACTGTTGTGTGTGGAGCATGATTGTTCAGAGGTCTTTGTTTCAGTCGGATGTATACCCCAGGAAGTTTGTACACCCCTCCATGCGGGGGGGTGTGGGGGGGACTTGTCCCCCCCGCGGGGGTCTGGGGGGGCCGATCCCCCCCGACTGGGGGGTCCGAGGGCCAGCGGTCCCCCGGCGGGGGCTCGAGGGCAGCGCCCCCAAAGCTAAAAACAAATGTAAAATTGCCTTGTAAAAGTATAGTAATTTCTAGTCAATCTGGGCCGTTCATTAAGCATATGATCTGACGGTAGAACTTATGTTTAGTTTAGGGTTTTTTTCCCTAGAAGGCAACCCCTCTCTTTGTATGAGGGTATTGTATTGGAGGCTGAGATATAGATGTGTATTCTGTGAGTGAGAAACAGAGAGGTGAGACTGTGAGAGAAAACAGAGGATATTACAGCGGTTTTGATGTAGGTTGTGTCTCTTCATTTTGCTGGATAATAGAAAGGAAGGACTGGCTGTTCGGGGTGGACGTAGCCCAAACTGGGTGAACCACGTATATCTGTGTCTCTCTTGTTTTGTGCATTTTCTGTGTTTATATTTCTGCAATATTTTATGTGTTCCATTGCTCTGTAATATATAATTTTCTAACAACTGGTATCAGAGCCGAAGGTCTATTTGGCTGATAAACTCACAGGAAAGAAGGGTTCCTGGTTCGAGTGGGAGCAATGGCAGAAGATGGTAAGTTTAGGGTCGAGAAATTTAACGGCCAAAACTTCTCGCTGTGGAAGATGCAAATGGAAGATTATCTGTATGAGAAAGATCTATACCTACCATTGGGCAGAAAAACAAAGATGCCGACGGGTATGAAAGACGAAGAATGGAACCTTCTCGATAGAAAGGCACTCGGAACAATTTGGTTGTGCCTTGCTGCGTCAGTCGCCTTCAACATTTCGAAGGAAACCACGACAGAGGGTTTGATGCAGACGTTGTCGAAACTATATGAAAAGCCCTCGGCCTCAAACAAGGTATTTCTTATGAAATGGTTATTTAATATGAATATGTCGAAAGGTGGATCTGTTGGAAACCATTTAAATGATTTTAATACAGTTACAAGTCAGTTAAGTTCTGTAGGGGTAAACTTTGATGATGAAGTTAGAGCTCTATTATTCTTGTGCTCATTACCAGAAAGTTGGAATGGTTTGGTAATGGCCATTAGTAACTCCGTTTCTAGATCTAGTACTTTAAAGTTTGATGATGTTGTCGGTGCTATCCTTAGCGAGGAAATGCGACGGAAAAGCTCCGGTGAGACATTGGGAAATGCTTTGAGTGCAGAGTTTAGAGGAAGAAAAATGGAAAGAGGAAAGAGCTCAGGATATCGCAGTAAATCAAGGAAAGGCAGATCCAAGTCCAGATCGGGGATAGTGTGTTGGAAATGTGGAAAGAAAGGACACCTAAAGAAAGACTGTAGATCTCGGAAGGGAAAAGAAGGAGATGCACAGCAAGAAAACAATCATGAAGCAAATGTGACAGGTGAGGTGTTACAAGATTCTTTGATTCTTTCTTTCGAAAATAGTACTAATTCCTGGGTGGTAGATTCAGGGGCTTCATTCCATGCCACACCTGATAAGAAATACTTTCATGACTATGTTCAAGGAGATTTTGGACAAGTTCGTCTGGGTGATGATAAACCCTGTAAAATCGTTGGAATGGGTAAGGTTCTTGTAAAACAACAAAATGGAAACCAATGGCTATTAAAGGAGGTAAGGCATGTTCCAGATCTAAAGAAAAATCTGATTTCAACAGGGCAGTTAGGCAGTGAAGGTTGTGTGACAAATTTCACAGATAAAGCTTGGAAGGTCACCAAAGGAGCCCTGGTAATAGCAAAAGGCGAAAAGGTTGGTACATTGTATTTATGCAATGGTATTTCTAACTCTGTTAATGCTTTAACTTCCAAAGGAGCAGATGCAGCATTATGGCATCATAGGCTCAGACACATGAGTGAAAAGGGGATGAAGATTCTTCACTCAAGGAATTTGTTGCTGGGTTTGAAGAATGTTGATTTGGATTTCTGTGAGAATTGCATTTATGGAAAACAGAAGAGAGTCAGATTTCTCAGAGTTGGGAAAGAAAAGAAGAGCGAAAAATTAGAGCTTGTGCATACAGATGTATGGGGACCTGCTCAGGTATCATCTCTCGGTGGCTCTCGTTATTATGTTACTTTTATTGATGATGCAACTAGAAAAACTTGGATTTATTGTATTAAGAATAAATCTGATGTATTTGATACTTTCAAGAAATGGAAAGCTTTGGTTGAGATTGAGACAGGAAAGAAATTGAAGTGTCTTAGATCAGAAAATGGAGGTGAATATTGCAGCAAAGAGTTTGATAGGTACTGTTCAGAACATGGAATTCGCAGAGAGAAGATAGTTCCAAGAACACCACAAGAAAATGGTGTGTCAGAAAGGATGAATAGAACAATCATGGAGCGTGCAAGGTGCATGAGATTGCATGCAGGATTACCTTTACAGTTTTGGGCAGATGCTGTAGATACTGCTGTTTATCTAATAAAAAGAGGGCCTTCAAGTTCCTTGTATGGTGGTGTTCCGGAGGAAGCATGGACAGGTAAAAAGGTAAACTACTCTTTTTTAAAGCCTTTTGGTTGTGAGGCCTTTGTCCATATTGATAAAGAAAATAGAACAAAGCTTGAGGCAAAGTCAAAGAAATGTACCTTTATTGGATATGGTGTTAATGATTTTGGTTATCGCTTATATGATTACGAAAATCACAAAATCATTAGGAGCAGAGATTTAATATTCAATGAAAAGGTCTTGTATAAGAATCAGTTGCAGGAAAAGAAACAAGAAAAAGAAAACAAGGAATACGCAGTTCTTGATGAAATCACTGAAAAGGTAAAGGTGACTAAAAATAATAATAATCAACAACAGCAACCACCACAACAGCAACAGGCACCCCAAACACCTGAAAGTGGTGTTAGAAGATCTACCAGGATAAGTAGACCCCCTGAACGATACTCTCCTTCATTATATTATTTATTGTTGACTGATTCTGGTGAGCCCGAATGTTATGAAGAAGCAATGCAGGTTGAAATCAGGAAGAAGTGGGAGGTAGCCATGGAAGAAGAGATGGACTCCTTAATGCATAACCAGACTTGGGATTTAGTCAGGTTGCCTGCAGGAAAAACTACATTGAAGAATAAATGGGTTTACAAGCTGAAGGAAGAAGATGGAGGAAAACAGAGGTACAAAGCTAGACTTGTGGTGAAGGGGTTTGCACAGAAGAAAGGTATTGATTTTGATGAAATATTTTCTCCTGTTGTTAAAATGACTTCAATAAGAACTATTTTAAGTCTTGTAGCAGCTGAAGATTTGCATCTTGAGCAGTTAGATGTAAAGACAACCTTTCTCCATGGGGATTTGGAGGAAGAGATATATATGCAGCAGCCACAAGGATATGAGGTGAAAGGGAAGGAGAAACTAGTGTGCAGGTTGAAGAAGAGCTTGTATGGCTTAAAACAGGCTCCAAGGCAGTGGTATCTAAAATTTGGCAAGTTTATGTCTGAACAAGGTTATACTAGATGTCACTCTGATCATTGTGTTTATCTGAAAAAGCAAAATGATGGCAGCTATATTATATTGTTATTGTATGTGGATGACATCCTTGTTGCAGGATCTAACATGCAGGAAATAAATGTACTCAAAAGAAAATTGGCAAATTCATTTGCAATGAAGGATTTGGGAGATGCAAAACAAATCCTTGGTATGAGAATCACTAGAGACAGGAAAAATCGCAAATTAACATTGTCTCAGAATGAGTATATACAAAAGGTGTTGAAAAGATTTAATATGCACAATGCAAAACCAGTTAGTACACCTTTTGCTAGCCATTTCAAACTTAGTAAGGAAATGTGCCCAAAGACCCAAGAATACATGGATTATATGTCTAAAGTTCCATATGCATCAGCAGTTGGAAGCTTAATGTATGCAATGGTCTGCACAAGGCCTGATATTGCACATGCAGTGGGAGTTGTAAGCAGGTACATGAACAATCCAGGAAAGGAACATTGGATGGCAGTGAAATGGATTCTCAGATATTTGAAAGGTACCACAAATCAAGCATTATGCTTTGGTGGTGCAAACATTTCTCTACAGGGATATGTTGATGCAGATATGGCAGGTGACAGGGATAACAGGAGGAGCACTACAGGATATGTATTTACTGTTGGTGGAACAGCTGTCAGTTGGATTTCAAAAATCCAAAGTGTTGTTGCACTTTCAACAACAGAAGCAGAGTATGTTGCTGCTACAGAGGCTAGTAAAGAAATGATTTGGTTACAAAGGTTTATGGGTGAATTGGGTAAGGAGCATGATATGGGCACGTTATACAGTGATAGCCAAAGTGCCATTCATCTTGCAAAGAACTCAGCATTTCATTCTAGGACTAAACACATACAGCTCAAGTACCATTTCATACGATCAGTGTTGGAAGATGGAGAGTTGAAGCTGGAAAAGATACACACTAGCCAAAATCCTGCAGATATGCTAACAAAAGTTGTAACCAGGGAGAAACTGAGAATATGCTCAGTTTCAATTGGTCTTCAAGGATGACGATGAAGATGAGAAACAGCCAGGTCCAAAGAGGAGTCATTGTCCAGCAAATGAAGCATCGGTGGAGTTTCTACAATCATTCTCCAAGTGGGAGAATGTTGTGTGTGGAGCATGATTGTTCAGAGGTCTTTGTTTCAGCCGGATGTATACCCCAGGAAGTTTGTACACCCCTCCACGCGGGGGGGTGCGGGGGGGACTTGTCCCCCCCGCGGGGGTCTGGGGGGGCCGATCCCCCCCGGCTGGGGGGTCCGAGGGCCAGCGGTCCCCCGGCGGGGGCTCGGGGGCAGCGCCCCCAAAGCTAAAAACAAATGTAAAATTGCCTTGTAAAAGTATAGTAATTTCTAGTCAATCTGGGCCGTTCATTAGGCAGATGATCTGACGGTAGAAATTATGTTTAGTTTAGGGTTTTTTGCCCTAGAAGGCAACCCCTCTCTTTGTATGAGGGTATTGTATTGGAGGCTGAGATATAGATGTGTATTCTGTGAGAGAGAAACAGAGAGGTGAGACTATGAGAGAAAACAGAGGATATTACAGCGGATTTGCTGTAGGTTGTGTCTCTTCATTTTGCTGGATAATAGAAAGGAAGGACTGTTTGTTCGAGGTGGACGTAGCCCAAACTGGGTGAACCACGTATATCTGTGTCTCTCTTGTTTTGTGCGTTTTTTGTGTTTATACTTCTGCAATATTTTATGTGTTCCATTGCTCCGTAATATATAATTTTCTAACATTCACCTCAAAACAGAGTTTTGAGGTAAAAACCCTTTATGGAGCAAATCATCAATAATGTTTGTGATTTTATGAACTTATTGAAAATCCTCATGTGACTACTGGCCTCTTATTGAACTTTTGAAGATCATGGTGGGAAACCCTAGAGCTAATGAGACTTGAAAACCCTAAAATGACTACTGCAAATGAAATGAAATAAAAATGATAGCAGATGACTTGTACATATGGAAATAGGCCAACAGATGAAAAGCATGAGGGAAATTTGACAAAGAATCACTACCATCAGATGATCCATGACCTAATGGAGTGCAGCTGATCGGATGAGACACCTAATATGCATGCAAAAAGATAAATTTTGATCACTGATGGAGGGATGAAGATACCGACACTAACAAGTCACAGATCAAGGAAGTCAATTTACCTCCAATTTGGTTGAAGACCTGCTCACACACCACAAGATTAAGCACAGAACTTCCATCCCTTATCATCCACAAGCAAATGGACAGGTGGAAGTCACTAACAGAGCTTTGGAAGGGATTTTGACTAAGGTAGTGAGCAGCAGCAAAAAAGATTGGGCAGATTGATTGGTTGAGGCTACCTGGGCCTATAACACCACCTAGAAAACCACCACAGGGTTTACACCCTATGAGCTGGTCTACAGGAAGAAGGCTCTGTTGTCCATAGAATTTGAATATAACACCTTAAGGATGGCAACTCAGCTAGACCTAGATCTCAGCCATGCACAAAAGAAAAGATTGCTTCAGCTAAATGGATTGGATGAACAGAAATTGCAGGCCCTTCTCCACTCAGAGGTAGTCCAACTTCAAATAAAAATATGGCATGATAGACACCTCAAAGAAAAACAATTCCAGCAAGGAGATTGGGCGCTGCTGTATGATTCAAGATATAAAGATTTCAAGGGCAAACTAAGGACAAGATGGCTGGGACCATATACCGTAGAAAAATGCAACGACAATGGTTCAGTCCTTATCTGAACCATTGATGAAGAAGCCATCCCCATGCTCGTCAATGGGCATAGATTGAAGATCTACAGGAAGCCCCTTTCTAGGCAAGAATTCATTGAGAATCTGGGTAAAACAGTGTTGGTAGTGGAGCAGGTCCCTGTCTCCACTCCACCCACACCCTGAGAAAATAAATAAATAAAAAATATATAAATATATAAGAAAAAAAAAAATAGAAAAAGAAATAAAAGATCCCTGGGTGAAAACCTCTTGGAGGCACCCAGGGTAGGCAGTGAGGGTGAAAACCTCCTGGAGGCGCCCCAGATGTCTCAAAAAAAAAAGAGAGAGAGAAAGAGAAAAAAAGAAAAAATCAGAGAAAATCTAACTTGTCTTTAATACATTGCAGGTTACAGGAGGGTCACACAAGAGGAAAAGACATGGCCAGGCTACATACACCATTCATAGTCCATCCCTCCATTGCCGTTATCCTTTCCCAAGCCTTGGTCTCATTTGATCTGAAAATTTTGCATCCTACAAGAAACTCTGTGTATTCTACAGGAGGCTCCTGTAGAAATTACAGAAAGCCCAAAATCAAGTTCAGAGAAGAACCCGGGGGCTGGAAATTTGTCTAGAAGGCCTGTGAACCTCCCTGCCACCATCCATTTGCCTAACTCTCCATTCCATCCCTACACACCCACACTTCCATTTGTTTTTCTTTCCCTGCACAGACAAATACAGAAATTTTGTTTCCTTCATTCTTTAAACACAAAAAATGATGACAAATAAAGTAGCAGCGCTCTTTACTTATTCTTACCTGATGTCTTCTAGTTGTTATTCTTTTCATTCAAGACCTTCTTCAGCAGTATTTTTAGCCCCTACTCAAGCATCAGCCTGAATTTCAGAAGGAAAAGCAGCTACAGGAAATCCTACAGGATTCCTGTAGCAGCTGATCCCTTTGAAAAACAAACTCTAGAGACAGGGTCAGCGCAGCAACATGTATGAAGCATGCAAGAAGCAGAGCCTGATTGAACACATCACTAGCATAAGCCAAAGGCCGAGCATGTAGAGCACCAGCAGCAATAGCAACAAGGAAATGAAGTGCCAAAGTCCGAAGCATGCAGAGCACAGTAGCAACTAACAAGTAAGTGGATAAACCTATTCCTCGATTGCATGAATATTATTCAGAAATAGCATAAACTATTGGAATGGTCATGATTAAAGGGAATCGGTGGCCAGCTAATTGGCCACCCTAGTTCAGTTCACACACCCTCGTGGAGTTCAAATGAGCCTCGTCCAATTCAAACCACAGATTAGATATGCAGTCAGCACGTGTGGCCCGTCAACTCGGGAAGAAAAAAATTCAGAACCGGTAGTGGTGGTGGTGTATAATGAGAATAAGGGAGGTGATGGTGGTCAGGTGACATGAAGAACTATAATGACACTAGTGTAGGACCAACAGTTCAGATGGGGATAACATACCCATCCGGCCACCTCACCTCCTCACCGTAGATTACGCCATCAGTTTAAGTACAATGCAGTCTAAGCCTCCACCACCTTTTGTTTCATTTGAGTCGACGAGTTCTCAACTGCAATACTCACTTACCACCTTCAGAACAGCGAACCAGTCATTTTCTGCCAGTTTTTCAAAACCCTCTCGCCTACCGGGCTCTACAAGAGCACTACTACATTCTACAGGAGTAGAAACACCACCTACAGGAGGCTTTCTATAGGAATGCCAGAGAGCAACTCTGCAGAAGAAAATTCAGGATTTTTGTCAAAATTCGAGCTTGAAAAGAGGTAGGCTCGGAAACCTGCTCTGCATATGATATATCTATATAAGGTGGTGGATTAAAAGTAAATTTTTCGGTTGCAAAAGAAAGGAAAGAGAAGCTTAAAAGTCTGCCTGTGTTTTCCTGAACTCCATACAGTCTCTCCATTTTCTTCTCTGCATTCAAAATATGTCTTTTTCTTCCTCACATTCTTCTGTAACAAAAAAGGGATGCAACCAAAGAAACCAAGCCTGAGAAAAAGAATTTGCAAAGTTTGTCTACTCTAAAAACACTGTGCTATATATTCTCTGGTATGTCAAAGTCTTGATTATTTTTTTCAAAAACCAAGAAGCAAATTCAGGTTAAAAGTAGTTTGAAGAGGAAAAAAATGCAAATAGATGTTGTGAAAGAGAAGCACATGGAAAATTCCCTCTCTAGTTTCAAGAAAAAAAAACAAAACTCAGCTACCCCTCTGTTTCCGGTTTTGGGAGTTATTTCCTTCTTACTCACCTGAGCATTTCCAGGAACCACTAAACACCATGCCAGGAGGTTTTATGAGAAAGGAGCCCTTGAACTCCAACAAATTGCATGAGCACCCCGAAGTGGTGACCCTCTTCACTAGGGCAAACTGGATGTCTTTCTTTGAGAGAATTCATGGATATGATGAGGAGGTGACTAAAGAATTTTTAATGTCCTAAGACCCCATTCGAAAACACATGCTACAGTCAGTTTCAAGGGTCTGACCCTAGAGCTTACACCAGATTTTATCAACAAAATCACAAGTCTTCCACTTGGTCTCCCTTGGAGCAAAGAGCAAAAACCATTGGGACAGGTTGCTAAAAATACATTTTTTCAGCCTGATGAGCATCCTGTAGAGGATAAGAATGGGGTCAAAAGGACAAGCTTACCTCCTCCATGGAGTGAAGTCAGCTACCAGGTCATGAAATATATCATTTGTGAAGGAAGATTCAGTATAGTTTATGGTTATCACTTCAGGTTATTGCATGAATTGAGGTATGGGATGGACCTGCCTGTAGCTAGAAAACTCAGTCTCCCATATTTCCTCCAATATTTGATAGAATGTGGCACCAAGTTGAATTCAGGGGTCCCAAACCAGCTGGCCCACCATGGCCTCATTAAATTATTGGTGGAAGATGCCCTACACACCTACACCATCCCCATAGCTTGGGAAATTTTCAAGAACATGTCTAGAGAAGATGACATCAAAACTCTGACTAATGACCTTAGCCCATCCGGCAGTGAAGAGGAGGAGGAGAAAGATCAACTTGAGAAAGAAATTCATGAGGAGGAAAAAATATTCAAACAGAAGAGAAACAGAAAAGAGAGGAGAAACTTGACAAAACCACTGTTGAGCCTAAGGCAGAAAAGAAAATAGCATCAAAAGCAGAGAAGAGGAAGAAAACAAAGGCTGAGAAGAAGAAGCCCAAGAAAGCTCAGAAAAAAATTGCTACAAGAAAGGCAAGGACTTAGCAAGAAAAGGAGAAAACACCACTAGAGGCAGTAGAGACAAAAGCAAAAATAGCAGACACAGGGAAAACTGCATAAGATGAAGGAGAAGAACAACAGGAAGAAATATCCCCTAAAACATTGGCAAGGGAAGCAGCAACTGTGCTTACTACATTGAGCACTTCAGCTAAGCAAAAGGGAAAGAGAAAAAGACAGACTTCTATGTATTTCAAAGCTCGGAGGAGGACCAGGATTAAGGTGGGCAAGCCCTAGCCACCATCAAAAGAACCCATAATCATTGAGGATGCACCTACTGAGAAAAAGGAGGAATCTCCCTCCAAAATCTCTATCACCTACGAGAGAGGGAGTCCCAAGACCTCCACCTGGAAGGAAAGAATCAAATTGATGGACTCCAAAGCAGTCCTACAGGAGGCACAAACCTCTCTACAGGAGACACTAGCCAAGTTGAAAGAAACTGAAAAATTGGAAAAGAAGGCAACAGAACAGTTATAAGAGGAAGGTAAGGAAAAAGAAATACCTAAAACAAGCCCTCATCCTAATTTAGGCTCCTATTACAATCTTCTAGAAAGTGGGAAGATCATCCCACAAAAATTCGTTGTGCCTCTTTTCTTCGAATTAGAAAAAGAAAGGGTCAGGACCCACACCTAGATGCAGATTGCTAAATCTAAAGAAGTTGAAGATATAGGGCACATGGAAGACAAGTTGAGAGAGTTGAGAAGGGAGATGGGCATGGTAAGGCACACAGAGAGAATTAGAAGAGCCCAACTACAAGAAGAAAATGAACTATTAAGAAAGTAGTTACAGGAACGGGAACCTCAAGGGGGAGACAAGTTGCCAATCTTGGAAGGGCAGCAACAACAAGAAAGACCCCTAGCAAATAATGAAGCAGCAGAGAAACAGCAGCAAGAGGAAGAGCCACAAACTGATTTTGAAATGATGATGAAAAATCAGCAAGAAAAAGAATCTCAGGCAGCAACTGAAGTGCTGATTTTGAAACAACAATTGCAGGAAAAGGAAGCCCAGATGGCCTGAATGGTCAGCTGGGAAATGGAGGCTTTGCAGTGCATACAACCAGCTAGATCCTATGCATTGTATCTCAAAGACCAGTGGCTTCAATTCCAGATTAAAACATTGGCCTAGAGGGGCACATTCTCATTCCAAAATTATAGTCAATTTATGCATTTATGTGATAATAGTTCAGCCGAGGATAAAGCCAAATTAGCAGAATTTTACCTGCACAATATGGCACTCCCTGACATGAATTTATAGGATCTAAATGCTGCATTGGGAGACCTACACCTCATGGCTATGGCTTCTTGGATGAGCCATGAGGAAAAGAGAGCAGTGGAAATTCAAAAGATAATGGAAAAAGAGCTATGTGAGCCCCTAATGATAAGGGTTGAACCAGAAGACCCCTTATCTCTCATCTATGCCCATCAACACCTTGCAAACAATCCTCAAGTGCTCCTTGATTATGTTGATAGGCAAGCACAAGCTATCGCTCATTTTGAAGATATGGAGAGACTATTTGGCGATGACTGTCTTCATGCATGCATGAGAAGGTGGAATACATTGTCACATAGCCTAAAGATCAGGGAGTATCACTCCCCAACCAGAATGATGGAGGCTATCATGAGAGTGCCCCTATATAAACAATCAATGCAAAACTTGAAAGCCAACTGTATTGGTCTTAAGTTCAGTCCTCCACTACTGTTAAGACTGTTGGAAAGGGTTAAGGAGGAGGAAGAACAGAAACATTGGGAGGAAGTGGACAGAAAAACAGGTTTCCATGATAGAGAGGAAGACATCACATCAGAGGCTTGGGATGCCAGGGAAGCTATTAAAGCTATTAAATATGAAGAACTGGATTAGTTGCTCAAAGGATGAGCAACCCATTCAGCAGGGGGGTGATGATGAGCCCCAGAAATGGGTAACTATATGGGCTCATTCTACCTATTATTTTCATTTAATCCACCATTCTCAATATTTTTATGTATGTTTTTGAATATATTTATGTCAATAGAGTGAATGGGGATAGTCACTTTGCCACATAGTCTAATGAGTGTTTATTGCAGATTTTTTGGACAATTTTGGACAAGGACCAGGCATTTATGAGCAGAATGGCAGCCAAACTCAAGGAAACAGGACTGAGGACTTATAAGAGGGGTGTCTCCTTCATTAATGACCCCTTCCTCGAGTTCTCCATCAGCAACTCGGAGTACAAAGGCCCACAATGATGATTCCAAGGGGCAGCCGAGCAAGTCTAGTAGGGCTATTGTTATCTTCAGTTTTAGGCAGCCGAGTTCCTTAAGTTTAGGAGGATTGTTGGGAGTCCCCACTTGTATAAATAAGAAGGCTTCAAGCCTCAGTAGGTTAGCCATTTCATAGTCTATTTTCTCACTTTTTGTACAGCCTTGTACTCAGCTCATTTTTTATCTCTTTTTGAAGACAGTTTTGTGATGTAACTGCTATTTTTTTATCAATGAAGATGAACCAAGTTTTGAACCAGCACTAATCTTTTCTAGAGGGCTGAAGCTCTTGGGTTAGGGCCCAACCCAAGCTTCCCAGCACCTCCTTTGTGTATTTATATGCTTTTTCTTGCGTTCATAAGATAATTTTTGTTGTTTAGGTTAATCTTGCTCTGTTAAATTAGGTTGCTTTTGATGGTTAGAATACTTTTTCTTGCTTCAAGTTGCTTAAGTAGTTTGCTGCAGTAACAGAAAAAAGATCCAAAAAGGCTACCAGCAAGTCTTGATCTCTTTTCTCCCTCCTTGGGACCATGATTTGAGGTCAAGGCACTACTGTTGCCATCAAAAACACAGTTTTTGCCCTTCATGCAATTGCTAGTGTGATATTTCGAGTTGGAGAAGTTGATATTAGTTTGGACTCACATGCTTAGATAATTTCATGTTCATTTACCATGGTTTTATTGCATAATATTCTGTTCATAAAGTTTTGTTCAGCATTTTTCTGGTTTTAGGTCGGAATTTAGGTTAAAGTAGACAAAACTCTGTTTTTCGTTCTTGCTTTGGTCAGTTTTGAGATGTAAATGTGCAACTCTCTTGTAGAACATTCCACCCTAGCATTCCTCCATAACACATCCTTTCCCAGTTCATCTCTCAAAATTTGCCCACTCATTCGCCACATTTCACCAATCTGCCCTAATTTTTGTGTTTTTCCATAGAATTGCTTTCTTGCCCTTTGAACAAATCCAACCATCTCCTTCATTCTTGATCTTCATTAACAGAGTCCTAGACCCCTCAACACCTTCATCCAGCTTTAATATCCCTTTTCCCATCATTTTTCCACCTTCAAACCTCGAAAAACCACTTTCGGCTTCCTCTTGTAGATCCTCCTATAGAACCTCCCGTAGATCCCCTACAGCCTCCTGTAGAAGTTCATGCGAGCAATTTTTCGAAGTTTGATCGCAATGGAAGTCTCCAAAAGGGTGCTAGGGACTTCTTAGGACCTCTCCACACCTTCCTCACCTTCAACAAAAGCCAACCCCATCTTCCTTTGCCACCAAACCTCTACACAGTCACAACCAATCAAATCACAAGCATAACAATTCCACATAAAAATACTCAAAAGTACAAAAAGATGATTTCCTCTCATTTCTCTTGAGAAATAGCTTGAATAAATGAAATTTACCTTTTCAATAGTCAATGGCATCCATTTCAATAGTTTCCATCTCTTTTCTTGCACAAGTAAGGTTAGTGGGTAAACTAGGGTTTGCTAGGGTTTGCTAGGGTTTGAGTTTCATTTCAATTCTCTTTCTCTTTCTGCAAGTAGAATAGCCCCTGTAGAGTTAGCTTTCTTCCATCACAGTAAAATCTTCTTCTGAAAACTCATAGAAGTTGGCTTAAGCTCCTAGCGAACTTGCGCCAGCTGATCAAGTGACAGCCTGTAGTAAGAGCTAATACTTGTGCATACAACATTGTCGCTTCCAAGTTTGTTACAAACTACCAGGTTGATAAAAGTAAAGAAGGAAGCCTCAGGAGTTGTAGCATTATTATTGCAATACTGGAGCTCACCAGTGTTCTTCTTGGGCTTCATGATCTACGTGGTCTCTAGATGAGGGAATTTCTCGTGATCAGCGAGATCCCAATCTTCAAAATTCAAGTTAGGCACCCACCCCAGGTGTGTGCCCTCAAAGATGATGTCATCCGAGAGGAGCAGGGTCTAGAGAGAGCTCTTACTCTCATCGAGATCCTTGGGCACTTTGGCCTTCCCCTTCCGTGAGGGGATATAGGCGAGGAGATTTTTTGGAGGGTGCACAGGCTCAGTTTTTTCCTCCATGCCTTCGTCCTCATCTTCTTTAATTATAAGGTGCTCCCGATCTTCCTCCTCCTCATCGGTTTCCAAGTTAACTACTTTCCCTTTCTCCTCCATCATTAACCTAGTGCGCAGTGGGTTTTGTAGGGACACACACACCAAAATCATCGGTTGTTTGTCTTTCTTCAACCTCGGTGTGCGCGGTGATTTAGAGATTTCCACCACAATCTCGTCACCTTTGGGGGGATTTTCTATCGTTAGGGCCTGTGCGGCCTCTTCGGCAGTCATCTCTGTAGCTTCCCTAGCTTCCTCAGATGCTACCATCTTGCTCATCCAGATATCTCTCAATCGCTCAATCAGGGGCTCAATCAACGCTCGGCACAGGGCAAACAAATCGCGACTCAGAATATGCGGGGCATACGATAGCTCAATTCGCAAATGACTAAGTTTTGTTTGCTAGGAATCCCTCTATAATTTATGGTGCCTTTTGAATTTGAATTCAACCATTCCCCCCAAATCCGGTTCACTAATGCTCCATTAGCGGCAGATTTTCCCAAATCTTGCCCATAAATTGCATCTTAATTGCCTGCCTCCCGCTCCATTTGGTCTCAAGTTGAGCTTCACATCGTGAATAGTGACTCCAACGATCACTTTCTGGCCCACCCACGCAGCAGCACAGCCCCCCTTGCGGGATCGCGGACCTTGTGACACTATGCTCTTGCGCAAAGCTCCCACATCGCGCAGTTCCCAAGCATAGTAGTTTATAGTCCTGCACCTCCTTTCAACTACTTAGAGTGCTAAGACTGTACTTCCCACGGTTAGTCAGGTGGTCGTGCCACCAGTATAGGTTTTTGATCGGTCCTCCATCACTTCTCCTGGAAAACATCCACCTTTTATTGTTAATGGCTGCTTCACACGCTTTACCATCTATAGCACGCCACCATGGTTGATATGTTTCGTAATATGTGGTCCAATCCAAAGCATCAGGCTGATCAACTCTCGGCAATAATCCCCACATTTATCAACGTAATCGTGCACACCCTTTTTTATTACCCTGGTCTTCTTATCGAGAAAATCTTCCTTTATCTTGTCCCCAAGCTTCTTCACTTCTACTTCCACCAGAGTGCTTTTCTCCCTTAATCGCACCCTTTCTTTCATAAGTTCTTGGAGCCAAAGATCACCTTGTCGGATTTCTTCCTCAAGTCCCAAGCGTTCGGTTTTGTTCAGCTGTGTGATCCCTTGTTCCAAGGCTTCGTGAGCCATCGTATCTATCGGTGCTACTATGCGCGGACTAGGAATTTTATATTGTATGGGGATTCCAGTGTTCACTCCATATTCCAGCCTCGGAGGCGTCTTCTCCGTTAGTTTCCTGCACATTGTCCGATAAGCCCACAAAACTGCTGGTACACACAGGTCCCAATAAGTCTGTTGTGCATTATGTACCTTGTTCAATGCTTCACATACTTCGTTAAAGGCTTCTACATGGATAAACGTATGTGCACTTGGTCTCTCCATACTCCGTTGTTCCAACTAGAGGGGTCGTTCACACCATTGCCTTGCCCACATACGCTTACTAAACCCAAAGTCTATGTGCATCCGTGCAGGTTTTGTAACATATGTCTGTATCCATCTGGACAAGTGTGCGAGTGGATCGCTCCTTCTGGCCTTCTTGTCTATGAATCGCATCTGAGGCTTCCCAAACCATATGTGCATCATTCTCCTGTATTCGCGCCAGTCCTCAAGGATTCCTTGGTGCATACCCCACCACCTCGCGAGCGTAGTGCGTAGTACCCATTTCAAAGCTTCAAAGAGTTGCTGCTCGAGAACCTCTCCTTCAAATTTGTTCAGGAAGTCATTTACCTCGCTTAACCCATCATACGTAGGTAGATCCCTTACCTCTGTTGATATGCAATGAAACGATCTCATCATCATGTTACAGTTCAGCATGGTTACCTCGTGTAATCGATTCTGCAATTTCTCTATCTCCTCATCAGAATCCGATGTACAGGATATTTTGCGCTCCCATGAGATTCGTCCATCCGTGGTGGGATTTACCCAATCTTTCTGTTGTGCGGTGATCTTGTAGATGTAGTCCAAATCATCGTTGCTTTCATAGTTGCACACGGGATCCATGTAGCACGATCCTTCCGCGGGGTCCAAAGGTACAACTACATGCAGAGACTTTTTCTCAACAATCATCTTGCGCTTCTTCAGATTTATCACCTCGTTCATGTCAGTAGCCCAATCTATCTCTAGTAGCACAGGGTAGGGATTGTTGTCATCAACAATCTCTATCACCTCAAAGTCTGCCAGTGTGCTTACTCCTTCAATTTCCATGGTGATTCCCTGCAATCTTCCCATCGGTAAGATCTTTCGCTGGTTCGTCATTCGTAGTTCGATAGGAGACCATTGGAGCGTAGGCCTTCCCATGCGCTCCCATTTCTGCTTTGGCATAACGTTCGCATCTGATCCTAGGTCCAGAATTACTTGGTCCATGTCATATTCCCCAATCTCTGCGGTCATTCCCATTTCCCTTCCCTTCCTCATCGCATGCTTTCCAACCTTCGTGACTACGCGCGGTTCCCCTGGCATGGTCCCAGTGCATCTATTTATGAGTTCCTGCAGTCCCTTTACAGCCTTGTTGTCGTGCAACAGCTTCATGCATGTTTCCAAGAACATCATGAGCATCGAGGGATCCATTTCCAGCTCTGGTCTTTCTTTGCTTCCTAAAGTGGAGGCATCAGCGAAGCTCTTCTTTTCTTCCATGAAGGTTTCCTTAGCACGCTCCAAGTCAAACTCTTGTTCTTTCGGCGGAGCCTTACGAACCCAAGTACTCTCTTCAGGCTACTTTCCTTTGTCATATCCCATTGTAATTCCACTTCGGATCATAATTTTCACATTAGGGTCTTCCTCGCGTGGCTCAGACCTCATCATTTTCAGGTTCTGGGTCGGGGGAGGTTGGAGCGCTCCCTTGTCGCACAACCTTGCTATCAGTGTGGGATAGTCCTCCATCTCGTGATCAAAAAATGTACAATATAGAGACACGATGGACACATTGGATTCATACAATCACAGGCATAATGTCCTAGCCATCCGCAATTGTAACATATTAGTTGTCTGCGACCTCTTCTAGGTCCTCCTCCACCTCGGCCTCGTCTGCACCCCTGAAATCCGGTCCGTTCCATCCTTGCGTTCTGGTCAAGGGGACACATTTCGACTTAAACTTTGTAGGTAGGAGTCTTATCCATCATCAATTCATAACTTCTACAGGTGTGCTCATCATGTCCCACTGACCTACAAAAATTATAGAACAACTACTGTGAATTTTGCTTGTACTTCTGCAATAAATGGCAGTTGTCTGTAGCATGATTTCCTCCTATTTGACAAATCGCACACCATAATGCAGGCTTTGCGCTAGGTCCTTCTTGTGCCTTTTGTCTCAAAGGAATTGGTCCTCCTCCTGTGAGGTAATTTGCAAACACTGAGTAGTGGTCCTTGTCATGTCCCTTGTTAGTGCCTAGATTTACCTCAAGCTGAGAAAGGTAGGATCTAGGACCAACATCAAACCACGCTTAACCTAGTAGCTAGCCCTACCAGGTTAGGAGAGGGCTCTATCCGGGTCAATCTCAGCAAAATATGATCCATAAAGGCTTGAGATGATTGTTATAACTACTTATCTTAGGCTAGGTATATGTGCAAAGGGTTTGATTGAATAAAATGATGTGTTTGTTGGTTCTAATGGAAAGGCAGATCTTGGGTGCAGGGAATGAAGCTCAGTCTTGCAGAGATCAACTGAAAATAGAATGAGGTGGAGGGATTAGACAGATGAGGAGTTGAATAGGGCAAGAGAAGCCATGGATCCTCACCAAACAGCTGAAAACATCAAGAAACTAAAGCAAACCTCAAGTAGAGCACTGCAATTTCAATGGATTCTACTTTCACTCTTATTTGATTTAGTTAGGAAGAAACAAGATAGGTAATGGCATACATAACACATAAGTAAATTCACAATTATAGAAGAAAGCACTATACCAAGACAAAATGCCACATGAATCCCAAAGAGTGCTGCAAACCCTGGTCTCAATTTCTTAGCCAAAATGCTGATATGAGTGTACAATGAAACTCCTTGCTTTCTCAAGAGTCCAACCATGCTAATGACTGAGAAAACATAAGATATAAAAAAAAAAAAACTCATCTTAGCCTTTATGGGTCAATCTCATGAGTTTAGGAGCTATTCCAACTAATTCTAAACTCAGAACTAGAAATCAGGCAATGGAACAGCATGCCTCTAGAAACAATGGAACTGATTCATTCAGTTTCAAACAACTTTTTAACAGATGAATCTACCTCCATAAGTGAAAATTTGACATATTTACATCATGATCCATCAATTTACATTAAATTACATCACAAATTTGACACTAAGAAGGTGAAAAAGTCAAACTGGCAAAAGCTAGGCGAAAAACAGAGCATTCCTAGTCAAACTGGGCCAAATTTCCTCTATGCGCCGTGCCAAATTCTCTATGTGTAGCGCCTGTTTGACACCACTTTTGGAGGTCTTCCTGGTGTCCAAATTTGCTCCAAGTGTGCTTGTTGGAAATATCTACCTGTCTGATTTCCAACCCAAGTGGAATTTTAAAATTTTGCCTCCATTTACCCCTCCAAAAGTTAGTTCTCCCAACACTGCTTCCTGTGTGTCAAAATAGGGGCAGTGAGGTCATTTTTTGAGTGTTTTTGACCTTTTTGAGGGCTCAAAACCTGTCCAAATTTCTTGGCCATTGGTAGGAAAGCATATTTTTCCATGCCAAATCCAAAAATGTTGATTTTTTGTCATTTGGAGGCTCCTATCAAAAGCGAGCGCCAGGTGGCGCGGCGCATAGAGCAAAAAATCTTGTTTTTTGTGCCAAAAATTCCAAAAATGAAAAAAGTGCCCCATATTTTTTGAAATTTGGGCTGAGTCTTTTTCATCAAGCATTGTGTTGGGCCAAGGAAGCCTCCGCCAAGATCTGAAGTCTATCATGTTCCTTTTGCCTCCTTGATGCCCTCTTCAATTTTTCCTTCAAGCTCCTGATTCTAGCTTGGCACACCATATTCCTTGACAAATAATGATATGCCATGTTTCGCAACATATTCTTCTCATTGATGGCTTTTTCTAACCTCCTCTCTAAGTGGATATTGACTCTTTCAAGCCATGACTCCCGGTCGGCATTGACCTCTTGCTCAAGTGAAGTGAACTCCACCCTCCTCCTTTGGGCAGCTTGGCGATTCTCCCGAATGCTTTGCAACTCCATAATCGCTTGCTGATATTCAAGCTGCTTATTTCTTTGTTCCAGGTACTTTATTGTCCATTTTTCCCTCTCCAAGTTGAGGGACAAGGCATTGATGTCTGCCTGCTGCTCTTGAATGACTTCTTTGAGATTTGTGCTTTGCGGGCCCATATCAGTATCATCACCCTCAATGAGAATGAAATCAATATCCCACTCACCTGATGGTCCTTCATCTTATAATGGCCTCTTGCCTTTGTCTTGAACCTGTTGTGCTGATGACGTAAACGAGACCCCTTCCACGCCGGGTGGAGATAATACTCGCTTTGCTGCTGCGAACAATCATCTAGCGCCCTTTTGATAAGTAATAAACACTGGCATACTAGCGGTCTGCGTCTCATGACCCTCATGCTGATAAGAAGGTCCACCTGTCTCATGCAAAGTCTCTGAAGGTCCCTGAGGAGCTGTGAAAAACTCATGAGAAATGAAGTCCTCCCAAGTGATGCCCTGTAAGCCAAGCTGATGGATGACCACAATTTTAATGAGAGCAAAATGATATATACTGTTGAACTACTACTGAGGAGTCTTGTGTTGTACTAGGGTGGTCATCTTCTTAATGTTTCGGCACATGAAGTAGGGGAGGTTCATCATCCTCACCCTGGTAAAATGCATCAGCAACCTGATATGATAAGCATATAAATGGGAAAACTGGCCCTCACAGCTGAAATACTTCATTATCAATTTCATCAAAGGAGCATAAGAATCTTTGAGGTACCGAAAAGGAAAAACTCTGCTGAGCTGTCTCAAATAACCGGGCTTGATGTATGGCTCATAATGCTACCTTTCAATTTGCTGCCTCTTGTTCCATTGCTCTCCAATGTTAGGAATACCATTTTCTAGTGAAATAGATTATGGTGTTAAGGTGAATGTGACACCAGCTAGAGTGGCTTGACCATCATGTAAATGAATCACAAACAAACGAGCCAACTCATGATGAAACTAAATTCTAGCAACTAGCTCACAAAATTCATAGCAGGACTGGTGTTGGAAACAAGTGATGGCAAGAGGGCAGGCCTGTAACTCAACAAGAGTGGTTGGTTCTTCTCGAATATGTTTTCCACCTCTATGAGGCCTCCTAGGTGCATGTACTTCTGTAGGTGAGTCACTGTGTGTCTCCTCTTCATAATCATATGAGGGATCAGATTCCATCTCTGCTAGTGGGTGAGCTGTGTTGATGAGAAGTAGGTGATTTATGATGTTTTTGCTTTCTGCTGGCAAGGGAAAAATATGTGAGGTACTGTGGAGGGAGGAAACAATGAGGGATTTTTGGGACTATTGGGATAGGGTTTAGTTAGGCAAACAGGGGATTTAGGGACTAATGTGGGAGTTTTGGGTATAGCACTAGGGTTTGGGAATTTGTATTAAGGAGTTGGGAAATGGGAATTGGGATAGGAATAGATGATGTTTTAGGAATAGGGGAATTAGGGAAAATGGAGTGGGGGAGTAGAAATGTGAGGGAATGGGAAGATGGACTTGGTAGCCAAATAATCAATACAAACCCTAGGCAGCAGATTTTTGGGAAACGGCAAGAGGGTAAGGTTTGATTTTCCTTTAGGCAACCACCATAAGACAACCACCATAAACTGTATGAAAAATTATTTTACTAGCAGTGATAAAGGCTCAACCTACTTGCACAAATGAAGATCCAAGCATTTTTGGCGATTTGGAGTGAGTTGTTGAAAAAATCGGGCTTGGCAGCTCTATGCGCCACGCCCTGTGTATGCACCGCACCCGTTCACTTTAACACTGGAAATAGCAGCCCTATGCGCCGCGCCACTTGCCCAATGCGCTACGCCTCTGAACTCGGGCAGTTTTCTCCAAATTTCTCTTGCTTGCTCTAAAACTGGCTTTGCTTTGCTCAAAATTTGTCTTTGAGTGCAAATGAAATTTTGATTTGAGGGAGACAATTATATACAAGGAGCTTTTAATTTTTGATTCATAAAAACCCACTTTTATGATGTTTGGAATATGACTTTATTCTTGTAACTCTGTTTTTGAGCTTTTGACTTTATTTAAGCTTTTTGATGAACTGAATAACCTGCTTTTGGTTTGGTTTGCAGGGGATTGGAGCTACTGAGGCTAGGGAAAGTGACTAGGGTTGCCATTAAACTGTTTTACATATTAAGGAAATAAAATTACATGAATTTGTACAATAAAATCTGAAATACTATGTTTTTCCTCAAAACTCTGACACATCTCTGAGCACTTGATTATGAACTTTATTGGTAATGGAACCTCCTCATGTGCCTGCTGGCTATTATTGGACATTTTGAAACCCTTTTTGATGAAACCCTAATGAAACCCTAGACCTAATGACAATGAAACCTTAGAAGAATGACTCTTGAAATTTTAAAGACAAAACGGTGACTATATATGATTTTGATGAATAAACATGAGCCAGCAGGTACAGGACATGAGGGAAACTGTAGGAGAAACCACTACCATCAAATGATCCATGTTTCCTAATGGAATGCAGCTGACTGGGCAGGACACCTAATATGCAATGCAATAAGAGGATTTGATCTCTGATGGAGGGATGAAGATACCGACACTAACATACCTGACCTTTGCATTTAACAGACCATACCTCGTTGCGCACCTATGGGTGAGTTGTCCTATCTTGTTTTAGACTCTGCATCTCGAGGCACAAAGTTTTCAACTGCGTGTGGATCTATTGAACTCCCAAGTTAGGATCCTATATTGGTGTCTCATGCAGCCTCATCGCGATCTCCAAGGCCTCGGCCTAAGTTGTTAGCCTTTATTGTGATAGCGTGTTCCTTAGGTGCGGCGTTAGCAATGCTACAAACCATGCGCGATGTTTTCCATCCTTCAAGGTCATATTAGCTTCATGAATTGTACACTTCAGTCTCTGATCCAACTCCCAAGGGGTCTCACCTAGTAGCATCGCGATCTCCTTGAACCCAATTATTGACTGTGTCTCTGACTTTGGCCTGCTAAATTCTTTGTTCAGCGCAACTTGGATATCCACGATCCCCGCATTCGAATTTTCATCGGAATGCTTAATGTACCAGGTCAGCGCGTGATCCTGCAGAGCACTTACCAACGTTGCTTTCTTTATATTGTCATCTATAACTCCCTACGCTTCCCACACAGCTTTTATCATGAACCAAAACTGGTCTGGATCTTCATTTCCTACTCCCTTGAATACCAGTAATTTTATCACGCTTGCCATATTAACTCGCGGTGGTGGCGGAGGCAGTACGGGCAAAGATGGGGGTGAAGACAGTGAAACTAGTGGTGGTGTGGGTGGGGGTGGTATGCGCAGAATCCTCTACCTTATCAGATTGATCGCACTTCTTGGTGAGACCTTCATGAGCTCCTCTTCATTTCCTCGCGGAGGTGAAATCAAGGGGCTAGTTTCTAGTTTTGCGCTATCTTCATTTATGTAAATTCTCCCACTTTGCATAGCCCCAAACATCAATGTATTGACATAACCCGTTTTTCACACAGTAGCATTTTAATCCAAGTGTTCAAAGACTTAACGTACTTATCTCGCGGTCCTTTGAGGAAGCGTCACTCTGCCTCACTATAGCTAACTGAAGTATCTACCGCGAACTCAGTGATGAATCCTCCTATAATTCGATCGAGCCAATGATCAACAGCGTGCACGATCTTATCCTCCGACGCTTCCAATCTATGCACCAATTCTGGAGTCAACACAATAGGACTGTCGAGTTTGCACCTTCCTTGGCTATCTACTAGCTTCACGATCCACTCGTATAGCTCGGTATGGAAAGATGCGAAGAAAATTTTGTGGATCTATGTGTACAAGTAGCAGTCTAACCACTCTTGCTTTGATAGTCTCGGATTCCTATTCTCCTGCGTCGCGAACTCATGAATCTTCCTATCCAACCAATTTTCAATTATTTTCTTATTTGGATTTCAGTGATATGACATCAGACATCTCTATGCAAATCTCGGTCCCGGCAACGGAACCATTTGTTGGCTTGTTGGGGCCTGACCTAGGTTCGGAGTTAGTTAGCCAAAAAAATCCCCATACTACTAGCCCTTTCGGCAACAGTCCACGGAGCGCAGACTGAGGTCTCACCCGAAGTAGTATGGGGGGGGTGCTGGAACCAGGTTTTCGCACCCTTGAGATGTCTGAGGGGCTAATTCGGTCCAACTGTTAGTCCCTTCACGCAGGTTAGTTCGTGCACTTGCCTGGCCTTCGCGACCTGATATATTTGTCTTCGCACAGCCCTAACCAAGGGCTATGGGGCTTTGAAGCAGCGATCTGCACTATTTCCCTAAGTCACACCTGAGATATTACTTATTTTCTTATACCAGTTAGTTATCTTCGCATAAACAGATGCCTTATGTTATATTTACTTGTTTTGCACATTCATATGAGTTCACGCAGCAAATAAATAGTAAACTTGCAATTCCTACCCAATAATACATAAAACGGGAAAAGATACACAGAAATATGGTAAAAATTCTCTTTATTAGTTCTTCCAACGGTTACAGACTCGACCTTCCCTGCGCACTCAGCTGTGGACTACTATGCCTCTGCGCACTCAACTACAGACTACTAGGCCTTTACGCACTCAGCTGCGGACTACTAGGCCTCTGCGCACTCAGCTGCAGACTACTAGGCCTCTACGCACTCAGCTGCAGAGCCTTCTCCTACTCTACGACCCAAAGACATGACTTACATTTCAACTTAATCAATTCCTTAGACTCTTCATGATCTTCCTCCATTCACTTGTCTTCTACACTTAGAGCCTCGCTTTATTTATACAATCCCATGGTCCGCGGACCATGAGTAGATCCTTCAAACTGACATTACATTACAAAAACAAGGGCAAACAACCCTATGACTTTATTATGACTTCGCGCTCCGCGCCCACAATTTGCAAAGTCTTTACAATGGAGTTGGTCAAAACTTGGGCTTTAAGCCCCAAAACATGCCTTGGGGGGATTCCACGCCCAACATAAGCCTCAAGGGCTTAGAGATCTGCACGGAGGTAGATCTAAGTCATAAAAGGACATCACACTGGTCTTTAGGTACAAAAACTTGGTTCCATCATCCCCCCATACTGCTTCAGGTGAGACTTCAGTCCATGCACCACGAATTGACCCCCACGAATAGCTCTAAACCTGGGTCTTCCAGGTTCATTTCTTTAGCAATATCAAAATTAGGATATGAGCTCCTTTATATCATGTCAGATTGAGGTAAGTTCCTCATTATTTCCTACCCAACAGAGTTTGAATTCTTAAATTCAATTGATATGCCCTTGATCCTTGACCATATACTCATTGCACTGTTGCATTGATAGTCACCAAATTTAGCGGTGCAAACAATGATTAAAGGCTCCAAATTTGACTCATCAAGTATTGTTGCGTTTAGTGACTCCTTTCATAATTTTGACAATTTCTGCATTGTTAATGAGCATTATGACATCACTCTAACAAGTTTCATCCAAAACTATTTTGTTGTCCACTAACATAGTGTTTTTCACAACGCTTTTGCAGGGTGAGAAAAGAGTTGTCAACAAATGTTATCAGGCGTCATCACATTTGCAATTTTAATCATGTACCAAGATGAGCTACAACAATACAGATGGACAGAGGGAGTGAAGCTATGTGGTTTCATAGATGAATATTGGGTGGGGAGTCCATCAGACCGAAAGAGTACATAAAGTGGAATTTTCAGCGTTAGTTCCACAGTGGTTTCTTGGTACCGCATGAAGCAAATATATGTGGCACTTAGCTCAACAAAATCAAAATACATGGTTGCCAATCAAGCAGCATGTGATGTGATATGGATGAGAAAGATACTTGTTGTATTTTTTTTTAGATGATGTATCCAACTATGATCCACTGTGATAATTAGAGTTGCATTAAGCTCTCTGAAAAACCTGTTTTTCATGATTGATCCAAGCATATAGATATCTAGTATCACCATTTACGGGACCGTGTGTAGATGCAGATAATGTTGTTGCAGTACATTCTGACAAAGGAACAAGATGTTGATATTTTGACAAAGGCCTTGCCAAGTGGGAAGTTCGGGTTCCATAGGTGTAGGATAGGGATGGTTGATAATCCCTTTCTTGCTGAGAGGGAGTGTTGAAAAATGTGGCAAGAAATTCTCAATTTGATTTTTCCTTTATTAAATTGAGAAAATTTGAATATCCACATCAGCAAGAAACTTGGATGATGTTAACTTGTGTGACATGGCCTGTGTCACCTAGTTTACTAAGTAAACTTGAGTTGGAGGAGTTAGAGTTCAGTTATGAATGTGTGATTGTTAATTTGTAGCAATCAAGGTCAGTTATCTTAGGTTGTTTTCAATTAAACTAGTTCAAACTTTTGGAGGAACTAGTGGAAGCTCAGTTAAGTAGTGGGACTTCAATAAAACTCAGTGATCATCCACTTAACTGATCAATCAACCCAAAATAGCTAGTGCATGAAGATAATTTAAATTACCCAGTTGAGGTGGAGATTCTAAGGCAGTGTAACATCTCTTGTAGACTAGTCTTGAGTGTACAGGTGTTGCATGCAGTCAGATGATCAACCTAAGGAATTGAGAAATTCAATTAGAGGAATTTCCTAAATAATAGGGGCTAATTCCTCAAGGAACAACGCAAAGAAATAGGAGCTCAAGCCAAGGAAAAATTTGACTAAGTCTAGGTCAAAGGCCTTCAATGAGCAGAGAGATAGGTTGTGCACTTGCAGGGTGAGCTCAGTTGAGAAAAGCAATTGTAATACATCTCTATTCATTTTATTAATGTAAGTAGGCATTGGGGTTTTTAGCAGATGTCTTTCCCCATATAAAAATACTTGTTGCATGTGTGTTATTTATTCTTGCATGTTTGAGATTTTTGTTCTAAATTATGAATTAATGTCCGCAAAGAAGTAGTGTAGGTTTTTGTCTTATGATTTTGATTAAAACTTCATGAGTAGTGCAAATCTACAGCCTAATTTCTACACTACCAAGCCAACACCTCAGTTTATAGTTTCGTTATCACACATCATGCTTGGTATATGGGGGCATATGCATTATCTGTATCACCTTCTATCAGAGATACCCCCGAGGGCAAAACAACCATCTACTTTAGCAACAATAAGTATATTCTCAACATTCTTAACAAGATTCTTATTGTTTATGAATGTAACCATCTTTGTCAAAGTCATGATTATGAGCATGGGAAATTCTTGCCTCATATGTATATTTTAAAAACTTTCTATCAATAGTGGATTCTATTCTCTCTCCTTTAGGAGCCCCTACTTTCTCTCCAAACAATAATTTCTCTCCCAAAAAGTTATAAAAACTCACTGTCATCCAAAAAACCATTATTTATTTCAGCTTTACGCTTGTTCCTAACCTCACACATTAAGGGGGAACTATTATCACTAAAAAATAGATTACACTATCCAGAGCACTCACCACTAAAGAATGGTGTGTATAAATTCACTAGTGATTGTTGGAAATAATCAAAGATCATGAAAAACCAAAGGTTCCTAATGTTATCATTTCAAAATCAAATTGCATAAAGTCACCTTACAAGTTTTGCATGGATCACCGTGGTTGTTTTTTTAATAGTCGCATGGATCTATATAAGTGACATATTAGATGTTTGTAGTCTAAATCAAATTAAATTGGAAACCACTAGGTAAAGGACAAGGTCATATAGTTCAATATATAACCATTATACGATTGATGAGGAATTAAGGAGCCTCTAAAGGACTCTCCTTGTCTCCCACTAGGTCACTCAAAGATCAAATCTCATCAATGATCCAAGTGGATGAAATTCATGGGATTTGGCCTATAAATATCAGTTCATTTGGGACCAAAAAGAAGTGAATCCCAAGCAAAGTTATGTTGCCAAATTATATAACAAACTAGCATTTCTTTCTATTCATAGAGCTCACCATTTGAGAGATCCCATAAGGCTTCTTTGAGGAGATATCATTATTGAAAGGAGAGGGAAAAGGGATCTTCCTTGAGGAGATTCATAGGGCCCATTTCCTTATCAACTCCCTTCAGTGTCTCTGGGATGATTTGTAACACTTTTCATCAATAAATAAAGAGAATTCTTGCTTCCCAACCTCCATCATTCATTTTATTTGTTTTTACATTTTAAATAATGACCTTACTTAGATTTAGTTGATTTGTTCTTTTTTTATGTGTTTTTCTTGCTAATAATATACTTGTTGGTTCCATGCAAGGAACAATTGTAGTTTCTCATTTTAGTATAAGACCCATCTACCAAGCCAATAACTCAGTGTACATTATCACTTATCACTTATCATGCATGGTATATGGGGGCATATGAATTAGCCATACCACCTTCTATCAAAGACACCCCTGAGGGAAAAACAACCATCTAATTTAGCGACAACAATTATGTTCTCATCATTCTTAACAATATTCTTCTTGTGTATGAATGTAACCATCCTTGTCAAAGTCATGATCATGAGCATGGGAAATACCCACTTCATATGTATATTGTATATACTTTCTATCATAATTGGATTCTATTGTCTCTCCTTCAGGACTCCCTACTTTCTCTCCAAACAAAGATTTCTCTCCCAATAAGTTAGCAAAACTCATTTCCATGCAAAAAACCAAGATGTATTTTGGCTACACACTTGCTTCTAAGCTCACACATTGGGGGGCAAGTGTTATCATTGAAAAATAGATTGCACTATCCAAGGCACTCAACACTAAATAATGGTGTGCATAAAGGAACTATTGATTGTTGGAAATCATAAAAAATCTAGAAAAACTGAAGGTTCCTAATGTTTCCATTTCAAAATAAGATTGCGCAAAGTCACCTTACAAGTTCTGCATGGATCATCGTGGTTGTTTCTTTAATAATTTCATGTATCTATATAAGTGACATATCTTATTTCTACATGCTAAATCAAATTAAATTGGCAACCACTAGGTGAAAGGACAAGTTTAGATAGCTCAATATTGAACCACTACACCACTGAAGTGGAATTAAGGAGCCTCCAAAGGACTCTCCTTGTTTCCAACTAGCTCACTCTAAGATAAAATCTCATCAATGAGCCAAGGGGATGAAAGGCATGGGATTAGGCCTATAAATATCAGTACATTTGGAACCAAAATAAGAGAAAATCCCAAGAAAAGTTATGCTGCCAAATTAAATAGCAAACCAACATATATTTGTGTTCATAAAGCTCACCATTTTAGAGCTCCCATATGACTTCTTTGAGGAGATATCATTCTTACAAGGAGAGGGAAAAGGGATCTTCCTTTAGGAGATTCGTAGGTCCCATTTCCTAATCAAATCCCTTTATAGTCTCTGGGGTGATTTGTAACGATTTTCATTAAGAAATAAAGATAATTCTTTCTTCCCAACCTCCATCATTCATTTTAATTGTTTTCTTTGTTTTTACATTTTAAATAATGGTCTTGCTTAGATTTAGTTTCTTTGTTCATTTTTTATGTTTTTTTCTTGCTGACGATTTTCTTTTTGGTTCTATGCAAGGAACAAAAACCTTTTAATAGAGTGGATATTGGTACATACATACTCCAACAGACACAACAACAACAAATGACTAACCTAGTATACTCAAAACTAGTGGATAAAATACTTGCCCACATTGACTTGGAAGGATACACACACACACACACACATATATCCTTCCAAGTCAATGTGGGAAACCTTAGACAAAACAATGGGAATCATCATTTCCCATTGATTTCATTGGCACTCGTAATTTTCAACGTTAGTGTTCCTTCACATCAAGAAGTGTTGTACATTGCAATAGTTGCAGTTTCTCATTTTGGTCGAAGAACCATCTACAAATCCAACACCTCATTCAACAGTGTCATTATCACTCATCATGCCTGATATACGGGGGAATGTGCATTAGACATATCACCTTCTATCAGAGACATCCCCAAGGGAAAAACAATGATCTACTTTAGCAACAACAATTATGTTCTCAACATTCTTAACAAGATTCTTCTTGTGTACGAATGTAACCATCGTTTTCAAAGTCATGATCATGAGAATGGGAAATTCCCACCTCTTATGTATATTGTAAATGATTTCTATTAGCAGTGGATTCTATCATTTCTCCTGCAAGGCTCCCTAGTTTCTCTCCAAACAAGTATTTCTCTCCCAAGAAGTCTACAAAACTCATTGTCATGCAAAAAACCATGATTTATTTCATTTATATGCTTTCTCCTAACCTCACACATTAGTGGGAAACTATTATCACTGAAAAATAGATTGCACTATCCATGGCACTCAACACTAAAGAATGGTGTGTATAAATGCACTAGTGATTGTTAGAAATCATCCAAAATCTAGAAAAACCAAAGGTTCCTAATGTTTCCATTTCAAAATCAAATTTCTCAAAGTCACCTTACAAGTTTTGGATGGAACACCGTGGTTGTTTATTCAATTATTGCATGGATCTATATAAGTGACATATCAAAAGTCTACTGGATAAATCAATTTAATTTGGAAACCACTAGGTGAAAGGATGAGGTCAGATAGCTGAATATTAAACCACTACACCATTGAAGTGGAATTAAGGAGCCTCCGAAGGACTCTCCTTATCTCCCACTAGCTCACTCAAAGATAAAATCTCATAAATGAACCAAGGGGATGAAAGGCATGGGATTTGGAATATAAATATTAGTACATTTGGAACCAAAACAAGAGAGAATCCCAAGCAAAGTTATGTTGTCAAATTATGTAGTGAACTAGCATTGCTTTTCATAGAGCTCACCATTTTAGAGCTCCCATTGGACTTCTTTGAGGAGAGACCATTCTTGCTAGGAGAGGGAAAAGGGATCTTCCTTTACAAGATTCATAGGGCCTATTTCCTTATCAACTCCCTTTAGTGTCTCTTGGGTGATTTATACCTCTTTTCATCGAGGAATAAAAATAATTCTTGCTTCCCAACCTCCATCATTCATTTTATTTGTTTTCTCATTTTTACATTTTAAATAATGATCTTTCTTAGATTTAGTTGCTTTGTTAATTTTTTTATGTGTTTTTCTTGCTAACAATTTGCTTTCGGGTTATATGCAAGGAACAAAAACCTTGTAATAGAGTGTATTTTGGTACATCCATGCTTCAAAGGACACACAACAACAATAAATGACCAACCTAGTATACTCAAAACTAATGGATAAAATACTTTCCCACACACTCTAGATGTGTCTAACAATAATTTAGTGAAATTGTTGTCATGATCAATAATGTTTCTTCCAATACCATGTAGCAAAAATTTGTCTCATTGAACCTTAAGGAGAATACCTATGGAGGAACTAAATTCTAACTCTAGTATATCTTCTAAATAGCCATAATATCTAAGATCATAAATTATTGGATGATTGTTATCGCTATGGGGTATATTAGTCACTTGGAATGTTGTTGACATTCCACAATCGAGAATTTATTCGTATCTTCAAAATCTTTGGCATGATATTTACAAACATTGGACCACATAGATTTTCTATGATTCACTTGCATTACACATGTTGAGAAGGAACATTTAAGTAATCATTATAGGGAAAATAAATTAAAAAATCAAGAAAAGGTATAACACATGCCTTTCTATCTTTTGCACCAAATTCTAAGCCAAGTTCCTTCTATGTAATATCGTGATCCTTGTCCAATAATGTTTGTGTAATCAATTAAGATACCCCCATTCTATGTTACTACCAAATTCTTCACATCATCCTCTTTATATCATCATGTAATAAAAAAATGTTTGCAACATAAAGATGTATTTCATTCCATTTTCACCACTTGCAAGACATTATAATTAAATTTAAGTAGCAATCATTAATATACTTCAAGTACAAATATTTAAGCATCCACCTTTAAATTTTTTTTCTTGATCCATTTTCCAAGAAAGACCTCCCCCTCAATGTTATAGGTCAAATTCCATCCCATTTGTGGGGCACATGAATATATACTTCTAGTTGATACTCACCGTTATACACCATGGAGGAAGAAACCATATAGCCCTCAAACATTGACCCCTTAAAACACGATATTTGTTTAACAAATAACTTCAATGCCTTCAAATTCCTTTCCACCAATAACATTGTGCTTATGTTAATAGGTCCACATATTTGAATCAAACCTCAACTAGGTGAATGATGTAGTGCTCGTGTGAATTGAAGAAGCTCAAAGATAAATGCATTTTCATTTCACACATTTGATGAGGAATTTGTCACTTCCAGTCCCCAATATCTCGATTTATTTCCTTACATGATAATTGCCTACATGCAAACATGAAACACATTTGAACAACATGATATATATTCAAAGAATAATCAAATGATGGGATTTATTTCAACTAATTGTATCTAATCATGACAATTGAATTATAGCCTCTAACTTGCCTCAACATTATATATGATTTGCTTTATGTTGTTGTCGAATGTATTTATAAGCATGAGAGGTATAATGAATGAAACACTTAATGATGGATTATATTCACTTGAAAAACAAAAACAATAAAAATGAAAATAAATTATACAATTTAGAGCATAACTAGAGGAGGCATGTAAAGGGGAGTTGTCACTAGTCCTAATGGAATTCAAATGTTAATCTTTAAATGGGGGATTGAAGTATCCACTAACAATGAGGTAGGGACCTTGGCTTTGTATCAATATTTGAACTTATCAAAAAATAGAGGGATAGTCAATCTCATAGTAATAGGTGATTTTGTAATGCACCTCCTCTAACACAATTTTTTTTAATGAGTCCATGCCTAAACAAATTATATGATTGTTCTCTTTCTGTGAAAGGAAATACAAATTTTGCAATATTAACTTGTTACCTCTTCATAGTATATTTCACTCTAATGTGCTATTTTTGTTTCTAATTTTCTATTATCCCTTTTTAGTTGCATACTCGAGATATTTATTCAATTATAGCCTCGTTTTATGTATTTGTTATGTCCTAAACCAGGTAATTTCCTTTTCAAAGAGTTGGAATAACTCCTTGGCCTTCAAAGATTGGTATGTTAAATACTGAGATGGTATGTTATTAATCTTAAGGCACTCACTGCTTGCGCACCATGATCCAGATTGGATCATTATATTTTTTTCCATCCATCTTAATGCTTTTAGAGTGGAAAAATGGAGGAATCAACTCACGAGATTGTTTTTACTATAAGGATCCATTTTGGAAAAACACAGTCTAAAACCTTTTAGGAGAATTTCGAGGCATCAAATGATGTTTTTTGGGGGTAAAAATTGGGTGATTTTGCAAAGAGGATAGCCACGTGATTATGATGTAGAAGACTCTAGAAGATTCTATATTGTAACTTTGGTCAAGAGTTAAGATAGTAAATTCTAACCACTAGTAGGCTATCGTTGGTTGTGTGATAACCGAGCCACTAGGAGGAAAATGGATTCCATTCTTTTGAGTGCATTTGTTCCATATCTAAGAAAAAATAACCAAAAAGGGTAGGAGTGAGATCACACAAAGAGGATTCGTGCACTGTAGCAAGCCACGGGTTATAGGCCATACTTCTTTGTACTCACAACCATATTTCCATTCGGAGAGAGCAAAGCGGCCTCACCTTCCAACTGGGTTTTTCTCCTGAAATGGTTTCCCATAGCATATCTTGTATCAAATGTGTGTGTGAGATTTTATTTTGTCGTTCTATATTTTCTACACAATTTTTGTTCGCATGCATGCACTATTAACAGTAAATCTACATATCCACAAATATAATAAAATTGTAATAGTGTAGAAATTCAAATTTTAAATATAATATTATCAGATCTATTGTGACAAACTGTCTGTGGAATATCCACGACAAGTTACAGATCAAACCAATACATAAAAAGTAAATATATTTGTCGCTCTTCTAATACATGTTATATTGGCACATTATATTTCAAATATTATAATTTTTGTTAAATAAAAATGGGTTTATTAAACCAGAATACCCTTTGGTTTATATATATATATATATACCTCTTTTTTTCTTACCAAGGATATAATACAACAAAATTTTCCTCAATGTCATTATCCATAATCATTTGTGTTATATTGACATTGAAATGTATCACCATATTCTATGTATAACATGTTGGTCACATGTATGAGGTAATCCAAGTGGATATTGGTGGCCAACCAACTATTCCACTTGGACCCCCACCATTGTTTCTTTCGTTTTCCTTAATTGTAGCACAATTTACCATTTTTGGTAGTTTTTCGGGTCCTGGACTTTTGAAGTTGTTTTGAGGCCTTAAATGACATTTTTTTGGAAAACGAGCAAACCTAAAATTTATGGTAAGGGATTGTAGTTGAAAATAGTAGTCCTTGGATATATATTTCTAACAAGGTATCACACGCGTCAAACGAAGATCATATTCCAAAGTTATGACCCTGGGAAGTTGGTGTACCAATTTACCCCAACGAGGCCCATAGACTTTTGGCGCTTCATTTCCTAGGGTTAAGTTTATGATGTTTAGGGTTTTACATTGTTTCTCAATAATAAATATGCCTTTGAGCCTCATTGTAAAATAGTTCAAAAGACATGTAGCTGCCACATCTCTTCTCAGAGATAAGCTACCATCGCCTGAGCTAGTTTATTTCCATTCTGCATGTAAATAATTTTCAGTACTTTGTTATTAATGAATTGAAGTTTTTTTTGGCTATATCTCTGTATTTTTGTTCATATATTTGTTTCATTTCGTTCTTTCATAAATAAATATTAGTGGTATCAGAGTAGTCTTATCTTTTTTGTTTTTCTGTGCATATCCCCAATGAGGTCGAGGTATAAGGAGTTTCAACTTGAATTGGTTTAACCCTTGCAATATCGTCCCCAGCGACACCGATGATCGCCCATGGGGGAAGAAAAGAATGACGAGGGAGCAGGAAATCCTATAAAACTGCTACTCGAAGAATCCATCAAGCGAAAGAGGAACGAGATGATGGATAACTTTTCCCAAATCCTTCAATGAATGCCAACATGCAACACATCTTCATCCAGCAGTCACTTTGGAGGTGTCGCCCCCTTCAAGGTACAAGTTAACTTTGACATTCCTATATTTGAAGGTCAAATAGACGCGGATGTCGTAGATAAATGGTTAAATATGTTGGAAGGATAATTTTCAGTTTATGATTTTTCCAATAGGGAAAATGTTACTTTTTCACTCCTCAAAGCCGCCCCCCACATCAAGGACTGGTGGGAAACCTTCTATGAGCAAAGGAATGAGAGGGAACCCTCATTGTTATTAGATTTACCCACTTGAAATTACTTATGAGATTCCATCAAGGAAAAGTATTACCCTGTCAGGAGCTATGAATATAAGTACATAAAGTGGACCACACCGAGGCACAGAAGGGACCAAGAAGTGTCAGATTTCACAAATATTTTTTATACCCTTCGCACAAATTTGGGTATCAACGATTCGTAGCAGCATTTGGTACTCAAGTACTGCAACTTTCTACATAAATACATCCAATACAAGATGGATTTCTTGGAAATCTCCTTGCTTGGTGTGACCTATCGATACACTGTCAATATCGAGCACAAATTTAAACAAAAGAAGTGAGACTTTGGATATGTGAATTCGAAGCAAGCGAAAGGCATCCCCAAACCGCAGAACAAAGGAAAAAGCTAAGGTGGGGTGACCCAGGAAAACCCTCTGAATCTAAAAGTAAATAACAACATCACGAAGACAAATAATGACACAAGAAAGTGGTTTGAGTTCCATAATAGCCAAGCTCACAACACAAGTGAGTGTCAATCCAAGTAGTCATTAGTGGCCAAGTTGAAGGCTTTAGATTCAGATGCAATTTTTGAATCTGAGTCAAAACCTAACAAGGGGAATAACAAAGGGAAGCATATTATTGATGTAGAGTCTAGCACCATTGTTGCCACCACCAAGGTCTAGAAGATTGAGCCCGAAGATCCATAGGAAGGGAGCATCTCTTCCACTCACATATGTGGGTGAAGGGTTCTCCATTGTAGTTCATTGTTAACAATGGTGTTATCACTCAGGTTGTTCCCAAAAGTTGTAAGAAAGGGAATACGGCCAAGGTAACCACAAACCAATCTTTTAGATACAGATTCTAGCCAATCTGCATCCAGAGAGGGCTCTCTCTTTATGATTTAGCTTTGTTTTTTAAAGTATTAGGCTAGTTATGAAGTTCAAGGGTTTTGTTTTGAGTTTGGGTGGTGAGATTCAATAGAACAGTGAGGTAAAACAGAATAGTTCAGTCCATTGGGCATGATGGAGTCAAAGCAGCATGGCTTTTTGGATTTGGTTTCTAACAGAGGATGGCATCACAGAGCAAGGTACTCAAGCATGGAACAATTAAAAGGCTAGAATCAGATGGAATGGACTCAAATGGGTGAAGGATAGTTAAGAATCCTTCAACATATTGAAAGAGGGAAAATGGATGCTTACCGACAAAGAGTAGTTAAGAATTCTTTATCAAATAATCAATATGAGAGAATCAGGAAACAGGAGCAATTAAGAATTCACTGTTTATACTAATTCTGAAGAAAACACAGAGAATAATAAAGACTGAAAACAGAGTGCAGTTAAGCAAATTCTGAATTAATCTTTTTCTTTACTATTCAGATCATGAAACACAGATGATATAGTAAACATGAAAACTGTAAAAACACAAGTTATAAGGGAATTATTGATCCGGAGTTTGATTCAATAATTCTGTGATAGGTCCTTTGCATCAATTCCTCATCCAGTAGGCCAGACAAGATTTTGTTTCCAACAGCTCTTTATTCCAAAGTTTCAGTATTACAGCAAAGTCTAAGAATCCACACAGTACCCAACCTCTCTAAAAATCTAAAGGAGGGGGTATTTATAAAAAAAAATATGTACAACAGAATATCTCATTATAGCTCTGAGATAATATCTGAATTTTAACCTAAAGTAATTTACAAGCAAAGTAGAAACAGCTAACTTATGTTGTGCTGGAGGCAGGCTTTTAGGGTTCGGCTTGCAGCTGTCCTACAGTAGCTCTGCGCCGACTGTTTGGTTTAACTGTGCTTTAATTCTGATCTGCTTCTCCTTATCGGCTCGGATACTCTTTATTTCTTATTTGATTTGCCTTTAATTCTGCAGTGATACTCTTCAATTCTAAACTGATATTCTTTGACTATGATCTGATACTCTTTAATGCCGTATTGATTTCTGCCCACCGTTGTCTACTAAGGTGTCTTCTCACCATTTTTCTCTGGCAAATCATGTCTCTAACGGTTCACTGGTTAGGGCAGCAAGTATCCCTGTTTATCTCTATTTTTTCTTCTGTGGGCTAAGAAGTCCTTCGGCGCTGGCTCGAACTGTATTTTAAAGGAAGAAGACTGTACAATGGCAACTTTGGTTGAGGTCGCGAGCTCATTGTTTGGAGCTTTTCTGGTTGGAGGTGGTCGAAAACAGCTGAAAATTTGATCTTGGTCCCTTTTACGCCTGGAGTGCACAGGGGCGTTGAATGAAAAAACATAAAAAAATGACCTTTCCACCCCTTTAATTGACAAAAATGATTTTTGGCGGGAAATTTTAATTCAAAGGATGGATGACGTCAGCATGACGTCAGCGGGGGGTACTTGACAAATGACGTGGTGGTGACATCAGCAAAGGATAGCTGACGTCATTAGATGACGTCAGCGAGGGGAGGGTGGTAAATGGTTTTCCCCGCACCGCTTTTGGGCTTGGGCGGTTTCGGGTGGAGGGGCAGTGAACACGGCGGGAGCTTGACTCGTGGCAAAGGTACGACGCCAAAACCACTGTTTCCCTGGGGCTTAACGTTCAGCGGCGGAGGGCTAGCGAAATGGATGCGAACTGTCAGATGTGGCGATGGAGATCTGACGGTGGACGCTCTACGGAGATGGCAGGGAGTTAACACGCAGGGCCGACACAAATAAATCACGTTTTTTAATTGTATCGGGGCGGATTTGATTGGTTCACGGGGTTGATTTGGTTATTAATTAACCAGAGGTTAATTAATCCCTTTATTTACGCAGAGGGAAGGCTATTAAAAGGTTCCAAATGAACTTATTAATCCCTTTTTTAAAACGGTGATATGGTTATATTTCAACCACGGGCGGGGATATTAATATTCTGGGGTTTTTGTTATATTTACAATACAGGATGGGTAAAAATTTTAGGGATTTATACATAATAAAAGTTAAAAATTAATATGGAATTTATGAAATGGAAAGCGCTAAGCCATAATGTTTAAAACTTTAGGCTAAAGGGGGAAAAAGAGTTTATACAAGAAATATGGCTAATCCCTAAGTAAAACAGATTCTTACTTAGGCAATCGTTATGGAATGAGATGAGTGATTTTTGAGTGATATTAAGCAGATCTTAATATCTCTGGGGGAAATTAGTAAGTGATTAGGGAGAAGTGTGAAGGGGAGTTAGTCATGCCTCGCTTGAGCTGCTCCAAAAAAATGTCTACCATGGCACTTGTGATAGAGATGTAAGATTAACATTTTGAGGGACAAAATTTATCACAAGTCTCAATCTGCAACACCAATCTACCTACCCAGCATACTTTGCCTAACATTTTTTCCTTCTTTCATTGGGTGCACTTAGACTAGCAAACCCTTTTCAATCTTCTTTTCTTTTCATTGTAAGCCTACCTAAGTCTGCACTTATTTCTTCCAAGGGCTCAGATTAAATAGTTGGGCTCCTTTGCTTCTCTACCTATCTACTTATCTGCCAAGTTTAAACAGTTTGGACAGATTTTTATTCTCTATCTCTAAAACATGAAATTCAAACATGAACCGGCCAAGATTAAGATGTTTGGCCATTCATCAATTGTGGCAAAAAAATTTCAACAAGCTGTACATGATGCTTTATTTACAGAAAATGAAATAGTAGTGACATTTGGACTTGCACACTTTCCTGGTCTTTCTTTTTTTTGGGTTCATTTCTTTTCATTTTTTCTTTTGACCATTTATTTTTTTCACCCTTTGATTTTTCTTTTAGGGTATACCCTCTTTACATTTGTTAATTTTTTTGATTTTTTTTTTGATAATATGGAAACCTTTACAGCAAGGAAAGGATGAACATATTACAGAGCTCAACCAGTCAATCATGAAATATGACACCTATAACTATATGAGTATAACAAACGGGAGCCAAAAAAAACTAATTTCAGCAAAATTCATGAAGGGGTTGGGCCTACCGACCACACCACACCCACATCCAGACATCATCGGGTGGCTTCACCAAGGAAGAGGTATTTGCGTCATCCAATAGTGTCACCTTCCCTACAGCATCAAGCCCTTCATGGATGAAGTATTGTGTGATGTTTCTCCTCTTGAATTTTTTGATGTATTATTAGGCCAACCATACTTGTGGAAGTGTCATACTGTGTATGAGTCTAGGCCTCACACTATTATTATTACTTTGGGCAATAAGTTATACAGGATACCAAAGGTAGCAATGCCTACCACCATCTCTGTGTTGGGTGTGGAGCCTGATTATCTTCTTTATTCAGATGTATCACCATGTTGTACCCCAGTTCTCAACAGGGCGGAAATGTTGCCCGTTTAATCGCCGTCAATGGCGGGGGGTGGGGGGTGAGGGTGATTTTATGAGCCCCCCTGGCAGGGGTGCCCCTGAAGCTAAAAATAGATGTAAAATTGTCTTGTAAAATATTGTAATATAGTCAATATGGTTCGTTCATTGGGTAGATGATCTGACGATAGAAGTTATGCTAATTTAGGGTTTTTTTTCCCTAGAAGGAAACCCTCGGTTTATATGAGGGAATTATATTGTGGTTGTGTATGATTATTCTGAGTGAGAAAGAGAGAGGAGACTATGTGAGAGAAAATAGGAAATTACATCAGATCTATTGTACGTTGTATCTCTTCATTTTGCAGGATAATATAAAGGAAGGATTGATTGTTTCTCCATGGACGTAGCCCAAATTGGGTGAACCACGTATACTCGTATCTCTCTTGTTTTATGCATTTTATGTGTTTGTGTTTCTGAAATATTTTATGTGTTCCATTTCTTTGTAATATATAATTTTCTAACAACCGATATCAAAGTCGAAGGTCTATATGGCTGATAAACTTAGAGGAGAGAAGGGTCCCTAGTTCAAGTGGGAGAAATGGCAGAAGATGATAGGTTTAGGGTCGAGAAATTTAACAGCCAAAACTACCAGTTGTGGAAGATTCAGATGGAATATTATTTGTATCGGAAATATCTATACCTACCATTGAGCATAAAAACAAAGAAGTCGACGAGTATGATAGACAAAAAATGGGAGATTCTCGACAGAAAGGCACTTGGAACAATATGGTTGTGCCTAGCAGTGTCGGTAGCCTTTAATATTTCAAAGGAAGTGACAACAAAGGGTTTAATGTTGGCATTGGCCAAACTATATGAAAAGCCCTGCGCCTGAAACAATGTATTTCTTATGAAGTGTTTATTTAATATGAAGATGTCAGAAGGTGGATCTATTGTTAACCATTTAAATGAATTTAAGATGGTTATAATTCAGTTAAGTTTTTTAGGGGTAAATTTTGATGATGAAGTTAGGGCTTTGTTATGTCTGTGCTCATTTCCAAAAAGTTTATGACCATTAGTTACTCTATCTCTGGATCTAGTACTTTAAAGTTTTATGATGTTGTCGGTGCCATCCTTGGCGAGGAAATGCAATGGAAAAGCTCTAGTGAGGCATTAGGTAATGCTTTGACTGTAGAGACTAGGTTACGAAAAATGGAAAGAGGAAATAGCCCAGGATATCGCAGTAATTCAAGGAAAGGAAGATCCAAGTCTAGATCAGGGATAGTGTGCTAGAAATGCAGGAATAAAGGACACCTGAAGAAAGATTGTAAGTCTCAGAAGGGAAAATAAGGAGACGCACAACAAAAAAACAAACATGAAGCGAATATGAAAGGTGATTTGTTGCAATATGCTTTGATTCTTTCATTAGAAAATATTATTGATGTCTGGGTGGTAGATTAAGGGGCCTCATTTCATGCCACACCTGATATGAAACATTTTCATGATTATGTTCAGGGAGATTTTGGACAGGTTCGTTTGGGTGATGATAAACCCTGTAAAATTGTTGGAATGGGTAAATTTTTCATAAAAAAGCAGAATGGAAACTGATGGATATTAAAGGAGGTAAGGCATGTTCCAGATCTGAAGAAAAATATGATTTCAACAAGGCTATTGGGAGGTGAAAGTTCTGTAACTACTTTTACAGATAAAACCTAGAAGGTCACTAAAGGAACCCTGGTAATAGCAAAAGGAGAAAATGTTGGTACATTGTATTTATGCAATGGTATTTCTAATTTTGTTAATGCTTTAACCTCCACAGGACCATATACAACATTGTGGCATCATAGGCTCGGGCACATGAGTGAGAAGGAGATGCAGATTCTCCACTCAAGAAATTTGTTGCCAGGTTTGAAGCATGTTCATTTGGATTTCTGTGAAAATTATGTTTATGGAAAATAGAAGAGAGTTGGATTTCTCAGAGTTGGGAAAGAAAATAAGAGCAGAAAATTAGAGCGTGTGCATATATATGTATGGGGACCTTCTCAGGTATCATCTCTTAATGGCTCTCACTATTATGATACTTTAATTGATGATGAAACTAGAAAAAACTGGATTTATTGTATTCGAAATAAATCTGATGTATTTGATACTTTCAAGAAATCAGAAGCTTTGGTTGAGAATGAGACAGGAAAGAAGTTGAAGTGTCTCAGATCAAACAATGGAGGAGAATATTGCACCAAAGAGTTTGATAAGTACTTTCCAGATCATGGAATTCGCAGAGAGAAGATAGTTCCAGGGATACCACATGAAAATGGTGTGTCAGAAAGGTGAATAGGACAATCATGGAGCGTGCAAGGTGCATGAGACCACATGCAGGATTGCCTTTACAATTTTGGGTAGATGTTGTAGATATTGTTATTTATCTAATAAACAAAGGGCCTTCAAGTTCCTTAGATGGTGGAATTCCATAGGAGGCATGGATAGGTAAAAAGGTAAACTACTCATTTTTAAAGACTCTCGATTGTGAAGCCTTTTTCCACATTAATAAAGAAAATAGAACAAAGCTTGAGGAAAAATCAAAGAAATGTACCTTTATTGGATATGGTGTTAATGATTTTGGTTATCACTTATATGATTATGATAATCACAAAATCATTAGGAGTAGAGATGTCATATTCAATTAACGGGTCTGGTATAAGGATCAGATGAAGGAAAAGAAACAGGAAAAAGAAAACAGAGAATACACATTGGTTAATGAGATCACAAAAGAAGTAAAAGTTCCTGAAAATCATAATGATCAAAAACCACAACAACAGGAAACTCAAACACATGAAAGCGGTGTTAGAAGATCTACCAAGATAAGTAGACCCCCTGAACAATACTCTCCTTCATTATATTATGTATTGTTGACTTATCCTAGTGAACCATAACGTTATGAAGAAGCAATGTAAGTAGAAACCAGGAAGAAGTGGGAGCTAGCCATGAAAGAGGAGATGGACTCCTTGGTACATAACCAGACTTGGGACTTAGTCATGATTCCTGGAGGTAAAACACCACTGCAGAATAAATGGGTTTACAAGTTGAAGGAAGGAGATGAAGGTAGAAAAAGGTATAAAGCTAGACTTGTGGTGAAGGGGTTTGCACAGAAGAAAGGTATAAACTTTGATGAAATTTTTTCTCCTGTTGTTAAAATGACCTCAATTAGAATTATTTTAAGTCTAGTAGTAGCAGACGATTTGCATCTTGAGCAGTTAGATGTAAATATGACCTTTCTCCATGGGGATTTGGAGGAAGAGATCTATATGAAGCAGCCACAAGGGTATGAGGTCAAATGAAAGGAGAAACTAGTGTGCAGGTTGAAGAAGAGGTTGTATGGCCTAAAACAATCTCCAAGGTAGTGGTATCAAAAATTTGATAGGTTTATGTCTGAACAAGGTTATACTAGATGTCACTTTGATCATTGTGTTTATCTCAAAAGGAAAAATGATGGTAGCTATAGTATATTGTTATTGTATGTAGATGACATGCTTATTGATGGTTCTAACATGCAGGAAATAAATATGCTCAAAGGAAATTTGGCAAATCCATTTGCAATGAAGGATTTGGGTGCTGCAAAACAAATCTTTGGTATGAGAATAACTAGAGACAAGAAAAATCATGAACTAACATTGTCTCAGAGTGAGTACATACAAAAGGTGTTGGCTAGCCATTTCAAAATAAGTAAGGAGATGTGTCCGAAGACTCAAGAAGAGATGGATTATATGTATAAAGTTCCATATACATCAGCACTTGGAAGCTTAATGTATGCAATGGTCTGCACAAGGCCTGATATTTCACATGCAGTGGGAGTTGTAAGTAGGTACATGAACAATCTAGGAAAAGAAAATTGGATGGTAGTGAAATGGATTCTTGGGTATTTGAGAGGTACCACAAATCAAGCATTATGCTTTGGTGGTTCAAACATTTCTCTACAAGGATATGTTAATGCAGATATGGCAAGTGATAGAGATAACAAGAGGAGCACCACAAGGTATATGTTTACTGTAGGTGGAACAACTATTAGTTGGGTTTTAGAAATGCAGTGTTGTTGCACTTTCAACAACGAAAGCAGAGTATGTTCCTGCTACAAAGGCTAGTAAATAAATGATTTGGTTACAAAGGTTTATGGATGAATTGTGTAAGAAGCAAGAGATGGGAAGGTTATATAGTGACAGTCTGAGTGCCATTCATCTTGCAAAGAACACAACATTTCATTCCAAGACTAAACATATACAACTCAAGTACCATTTCATACAGTCGGTGTTGGAAGATGGACAGTTGAAGTTGGAAAAGATACACACTAGCCAGAATCCTGTAGATATGTTACCAAAAGTTATAACCAAGGAGAAACTAAGATTCTTCTCGATTTAAATTGGTCTTCAAGTATGATTATGAAGATGAGAAAAAACCAGATCCAAAGTGGAAGCATTATCTAGCAAATGAAGCAGTGGTGGAGTTACTATAATTAGTCTCCAAGTGGGAGATTGTTGGGTGTGGAGCCTGATTATATTATTTATTTAGAGGTATCACTATGTTGGACCCAGTTCTTAACAGGGTGGAAACCTCGCCCGTTTAATCATCATCACAGGGGGGCGACAGTGATTTTATGACCCCCCCAGGTGAGGGTTCGGGGGCAACCCCCGAAGCTAAAAATAGATGTAAAATTGCCTTGTAAAATATTGTAATTTCATAGTCAATCTGGGTCATTCATTAGGCGGATGATCTAACGGTATAAATTATGTTAATTTAGGGTTTTTTTCCCTGGAAAGAAACCCTCAGTTTATATGAGGGAATTGTATTGCAGCTAAGTATGATTATTCTGAGCGAGAAGAGAGACAATATTGTGTGAGAGAAAAGAGGAAATTACAACAGATCTGCTATAGTGTGTATCTCTTCATTTTTCTAGATAATATAAAGGAAAGATTGATTTTTTCTCCATGGACGTAGCCCAAATTGGGTGAATCACATATATCTATGTCTCTCTTGTTTTATGCATTTTTTGTGTTTGTGTTTCTGCAATATTTTATTTGTTCCATTTCTCTGTAATATATAATTTTCTAACACTCTTTGACCTTTGGTAATTAATGCAGTAAGATCATCTCCCAGACCAGGCATTTTCTTCTTTCTAATTTGCTCTCAAAGTAAGGGGAAGATCGTGGCCACATCCATGACCCCCGGGAAGGGTTCCTGCACGTAACAGAAGCATGTGGATAAGTTCATGGAATAATACAGGGACATCTTCTACTCACCCATAGGGGTACCCATGAACTGTTAGTTCAAGCATTCGATCGATCTAACTCCCAAACCACCGCCACCCAATGGGCTGATATATCGTCGCTCCATTCTGGAAAAGGAAGAGATCAAATGGCGGATCTAGGATTTGTCGTAAAAAGGGCACATCCAACCAAGTTCCTCCCCCTATGGGATCTCGATTGTACTTGTACAAAAGAAGGATGGGACCTGGACACTCTACATTGATTATCAAGCACTAAATAAAATCATTGTCAGGAACACGTATCCAATCCCACAGATTGATGACTTTTTGCACCAACACAAGGGGGAAAAGTATTTCAATAAGATTGATTTGAAGTATGGCTATCACCAAGTTCCAATAGAGCCCACAAATGTATGAAAGACTACCTTCAAATCCAAGGAAGGCACTTTTGAATGGTTGTTCATGCCCTTCGAGTTGACAAATGCCCCTACTTCTTTTATGAGGTTGATGGATGACATTTTGCGGCCCTTCACCAACTTGTTTGTCGTTTTTTATCTGGATGACATCCTCATCTTCAACAAGTGTTGGGAGGTGCACTTGCAACATATTCGACAGGTCCTTCAAACCCTGCAGCAACACAAATCATGCACCAACTTGGAGGCATGCACCTTTGGCATGACCTAGGTCTAGGATCTGGGTTACGTTATAGATGAGCAAGGCATGCATGTGGATCCAAGTCATTCGTGATTAGCCAACCTCGACCACTCTAACAAATTTTTGCATCTTTTTGATCCTTGCAAATTTTTATCATAGGTTCGTGTTAGGATTCTCCCATATCACTTGGCCTTTGAGTCAGATTACCAAGGGCGGAGCAAAAAAAAAAAAATCCTGGTATGAGTCCCAATAGAATTCGTTCGTTGAACTAAAGCAATGTCTTTGCTCTGCATCTATACTCAAATTTCCATACTTGTAGCCACCATTTGAAATTGATAAATACACCTCTGACTATGCTATTGGTGTAGTCCTCACCCAACACGAGCATCCAATGGTCTATCATAGTGAGACGCTTTCCAATACAATTCATAAGTACCCCACCTATGATGAAGAGATGTATTATATCATGCAAGTGTGCTGACAATGAAACATTACATTCTGGGGAAGGAGATGGTCATCCACACTGATCACTGACGTCTTTAGTTTATATAGACACAAGGGAATTTGCAGAACGATCGCCATTAGAAGTGATCTACATATCTACAACAATTCCACTTGAACATTAAATACAAAAGGGGCAGCACCAATCATGTTGCAGATTGCCTCAGCCGACCCCCAGTTGCAACACTTACTATTTTTCTCGACTCTTGCGGCCACGAGATCTTTTGATGACTGCAACTATACAAAAAAGATACAAAGTTTTCCACCAAATACCAAATGCTAGTGGATGGAAAGCAAATTCCTGATTTCCACCTCCATGATACATTATTATGCTAATTGGGCCACCTTTGTGTTCCTCCAAACGAGCATGCCAAGCTAATTTGGGAGGCACACTATAGTCGGGTCACATGACACTTTGGTGTGGAGAAAAATGTGGTCGTACTCCAGAAGTACTTTTATTGGAAAAAACTCCGACAAAATGTTGGAAAATATATCAAATCCTAAATTTAATGTTCCATCGCCAAACCAACCATCAAGAAGCAAGGCATGTACACTCCTCTGCCTACTCCCAGCCAGCCTTGGGAATCCATCTCCATGGACTATCTGTCTAGTCCCCCTTCAACCAAACATGGTAATGATTGTGTATTTGTGGTTGTGGATAGATTTTTTAAGATGGATATATTGGCAACCTGCAAGAAGAGTATCACAGCAGAGGACACTGCCAAAGTCTTCTTTGAACAAGCGTGGGTACATTTTAGGATCCCGTAGACAAGTATATTAGATTTGGATAACAGGCTCCTAAGCACGTTATGGTCAATCCTCTGGACACTATTGGACACCAAGTTCACCAAGTCAACTGCATTCCATCCCTAGATTGATGGCCGGACAGAAGTCGTCAACAGGATGACAATGCACACACTGCGCATGTACAACTCCAAGCATCCACGAACTTGGGATGAGATCCTTCCCTATGTGTAGCATAGCTATAACAGAACTCTCCATAGCTCAACTGGTCATATTTCCTTTCAATTGGGTTTGAGATTTCAACCATTATGTTCGATTGATGTTGCAATGCCTCATGTGACTATAGAGACAAAATCCACACATGTAGAGTCTGACGCTGATAAAGCAATTAGGTTTATTGAACACATCCAACACATCCACCATTAGGTTCATGACATCTTAGAGAATTCCAATACAAATTACAATAAGTGGTATGATCAACATTGGGTGCCACACAAGTTTCAAGTGGGCGACAAAGTTTGGTTGGATTTGCATAAAGAACGCCTTACCGAAGCCCATCAGAAGATCAAACCACTCTGATATGGGCCTTACACCATCACCAAGGTTGTGGGAGATAATTATTTTGAGTTCAACATTCCCCCATTCCTTGGCCTACACCCATTGTTCAATTTTGGCCACCTTCGGTCATACTTTCCACCATTATTGGACACATCAGACATTGCATAACAACTCATACTAATAGAGCTAAACCCAAATTGCATGGAACATGCCACAACTGATCGAATCATGGACACGTATATCAAGAACACTTTCCATCAAAAGATCCAGCTTTATCGAGTTTTCAAAGCTGGCCAACTCTTGCACCAAGGCAAGTGGCTGACTAGGGAATAATTTTCGCAGAATTTTCTCCATCTCATAGAGGCACTCAACGTAATGGGGACCATTGCTTCCTAAGGAAGAGGACTGATCTAGGTGGATATTAGTGGCCACCCACCTATTCCACTTGAACCCCCAACATTGTTTCTTTCAATTTCCTTAATTGTAGCACAATTTATTATTTTTGGCAGTTTTTCGGGTCCTGAACTTCCAGAGTAGTTTTGAGGCCCTAAATAACATTTTTTAGGAAAACAGGTAAAGTGAAAACCAATGGTAAAGGTCTATAGACAAAATTTGTATTCCTCAGATAGATCTTTCTAATGAGGTATCATACGTGTCAAATGAAGATTGTATGCCAAAGTTATGACCCCAAGAAGTTGTACCAGTTTACCCCAACAAGGCCCACAAACTTTTGGCTCTTCATCTCCTAGGGTTAGGTTTTTGGAAGTTTAGGGTTTTCCATTATTTCTCATAAATAAATAGGTCTTTGAGCCTCATTGTCACACAATTTAGAAGGCATGTAGTTGCCACATATCTACTTAGAAATAAGCTATGGTCGCCTAAGCTAGTTTATTTCCATTCTGCATGTAAACAATTTGCAGTACTTTGTTACGCCGAGAGGCACTCTACGAGTGTAAAATAGATGTGTAGGTGTAATGTAAGTATGTAAACAATTCTTAACATAAGCTTAATTAAAAAATATTAATAATAAAAATTCAAAAGTGATCGAGGCTAAGTGCAAACATCTAAATGTTGGCTCAATTAATAATAAAAAGTTAAAGTAATAAAAATAATAAAATTCAATTTTTTATATTTTTATTTTGTTATTAACTTGTGAATATATTTTGTTACAATACCATGAGCCAATACCATGGCTTATTAATACCGCAAGCCCAAAAACCATAACTTATTTCACAACCAAAATATTTTATAATAATATGCTAAGATTCTTAACCACGGATATTCACCCCTACTTTATAGTGGATATTATTAGCTTGTAAAAAAATAGTTTTGTTACAATATCATGGGCCAATACCATGACTTACCAATACAACATACCCTAAAAGACATGAATTATTTCACAATCAAAATATTTTATTAACAATACCAAAATTTTCTTAACCATGGATATTCATCCCCACTTTACCATATATATTATTAACTTGTAAATAAATTTCTTATAATAGCATGGGCCAATACCATGGCTTATCAATACCACATGCCCAAAAAACATAACTATTTCACAATCAAAATATTTTATAACAATATGATAAGATTCTTAATGATGGATATTCACCCCCACTTTGTCATTGATATTATGAACTTGTGAATAGGCTTTGTTACAATAGCATGGGCTAATACCATGGTTTATTAATACCACATGCCAAAAAATCATGACCTATTTTACAATTAAAATATTTTATAACAATATTACAATAGCATGGGGCTAATACCATGGTTTATTAATACCACATGCCAAAAAATCATAACCTATTTTACAATCAAAATATTTTATAACAATATGAGAAGATTCTTAACCATCGATATTCACCCCCACTTTACCATGTATATTATTAACTTGTAAATAGACTTTGTTACAATACCATGAGCCAATACCATGGCTTATCAATAACACAAGCCCAAAAACCGTAACTTATTTCACAATAAAAATATTTTATTTTAATTTAATATATAGCATTTTTTTAATTGAAGCTAATAAGAAAAGAGTTATAATTAGTTTTGAGATATATATAAACCCTCTATCCTGGCAACTACTAAAAATATTCCCATAGAAATTAAATTAAGGTTTTAATCAAATTAAAAATGAGAATACATTTATATTTAAAGATGTGAAATTTATATAATACAATTATTATTAATAAGAACCAACATAGATCTATCTTAACTAAGGATCTAAGGGATGATAAAAAGCAAAGTGAAGGGAAGATAGGGGAAGAGAGAGAGGGAGGGAGATAGTGACAAAGGTGGAGGGCGGCGAGAGAGAGAATGATAGGGAGAGAGAATTATGGGGGGAGACGGAGAGAGAGGAACGAATTGAGAGAGGAGGGGAGAGAGAGATGGAGTTGGAGGGGGAGAGAGGGAAGAAAGAACAAAGACATAGGGAGAGAGGGGTGGAGAGAGAGAGGGAGAGAGGAGAGTCGGGAAGAGAGAGAAGAGGTGGGGAGAGAGAGGGAGAGGGAGAGAAGGGAAAGAGAGAGAGGGAGACACAAAGATGGAGGGGAGAGAGAGAGAGCGGTGGCGAGAGAAAGAGGGATGTGGGAGAGAAAGGGAGAGAGAGGACTCAAGAGAGAGAAGAGAGAGATGGAGTTGGAGGGGGAGAGAGAGGGAAGGAAGAAGAAAAACATGAGGGAGAAAGGTAGAGAGAGAGAGGGAGTGACAAGGGAGTCATGAAGAGGGAGTGAGGGAGAGAGGAGAGCAGGAGGGAATAGAGAGAGGTAGAGAGGAAGAGGGAGGGAGAGAGAAAGAGATAGATATGGAGAGAGAGTGTGTATGTTTGGGAGTTGAGATAGAGAGAGGGAACAAGATAGAGACGCATAGATGCAAATATATATATATATATATATATATATATATATATAACCAGTCCTTGAATCTATCAAGCATTGAGAGGGATCAAATCTCTCGAGGTGCAAACATTTCCTCAAGTTTTGCACTCAAAAAAGAGGTTTTCACCTTGAGAGATTGGATCCCTCTCGGCACTTGATAGATCCAGGTAAAATGGATCTTTATTAATGAATTGTTTTGTTCATATTTTCATTCATGCATAAATATGAATCGTGAAATTGGTTTATACCCTATTTCCAAACATATTAATATGTTATGCTCCTTCCGCCCTCATTACAATGTGATATATTTATATGTTTCGTTACTCCTAAGTGTAGACTTCTCTATAGATTCCAAGGCTTACATTGTATGTTCATATACATGTCACACTGAGAAAACTCCATAGAAGCTCCTTAGACCTAACTTAATCAATGTTTCTAATGTGTTCTTGCGATCAATGGTGTTAAGAAGCATTAAGGTTTCCAACAACCTTCATTTTATTCATTCATTCTTTTGTTTGCTTCTAGCGATTTTGCTTCTCTGCAACTAGTTTCGAGGCTTGTGTTTTCTTGGCTTGGACTATAATGTCGATAGTAGAGAGTTAAAGAAATAGGTTTTAAATCCATATTTCCTTTTTCCCTAAATTTACCCGTCGAAGTATCCATTACTTGGTTTTTTGAGTGGAGGTAACATATTTTTGTGTCGTTACTTGCATTTATTCTAAATGCTTCTCTCATTCAAAGTGTTAAGAGTTTTAAGCACTAACATTTCCCTTGTTGCGATTTCCTTCAGCTATTCGTAAATTTGACGTATATCCTTCCTTCCAAAATGGGTTTAGTGGAGTTTTAACTTCTTGACATACTACTCCTTTCCAGCATTGTTCTTTACGTTTCTATCAACCACTGTTTCTAAGGATAAATTTAAGATGACTCCCTTGAAAATTACTTTTATTACTTTTTATAATTTACGGCTTAAAATCTTTGTTTTTCTTATTTCTTTCTGTTGAAATTGTTCACAAGTTTCATTTAATATGTATAAGCTCTAGGGTTCTTGTACACTTGGCTTCCTAACCGCGAACTCTAGAAATACAAGGTAATTCTCATAAATTAATAGTTTTCCTTTTTGTTTGGAGTTGTCTATAATGCGACTTTTTGGAGATTCCGGTGACGGAATCCGACGGAAGAAATTGAGGTTAAATCTTGATTTGTTGCAGTTAAAATGGTTTTTTAACTGCATATTTAGATTCAGCACCCTGAAAAACCCCTGGGACGCTTTCATTGTGCAGAAACTAGCTATCAAACTTGCGATTCCAATAAATTCCTGCCGGATTTAGACCGGAAAAACCCGCCGAAAAGACTTTCAAAAAGTCGCGTTATAGACAACTGCTTTTTGTTTTACTATGTTATAATGATACCAGCCTTGTAACACCATTTTTTCCTTTTCACAAATGTGGGTTTTCTCGATATGGTTTTTTTTTTTAACCTTAGGGTTAAAGCCCTTTCCAGCCCTTTGAGCGATTGTTGGACTCTACAATACAATTTATAAGTGCCGGGGTTTCTTTTTATTTATTTTTTATTCTTGTGTTGTATCAAGGTGTGTTTTTTGAAGTAGGGTTTTTGTCTAGCCCTAAATCTTCGACAACAACATCCTAACTCTGATCCTGTCTTTGTCTTTCTTTCGGATTTATCAATTTATTTTTGAAGTTTGTTTTTACATACCTTATTTTTTTTTAGGGATTTCCTATTTTTATACTTATAAAATAAATAAATAAAATTACTCCCTATAAATATGCAAAAGAGTCTGGAACTACTTTCCTGTAATGTTTTCCATTATATATATGGTTATCCTCACACACATGTTGACTTTATTTCTAATATATTTTTACCAACTTAATGATTTTTATTATCATATATATATATATGATTATCCTCAGAGAGATGTTGATTTTATTTCTAATATATTTTATTAATTTAATGTTTTTTATTATCATGTGGATTTTCTGAGTCATTTGTACACTCGATTCTCCTTAGGTATAAATTCTCTTTGATATAATTGCTTTCAGTTAGATTTAATTTAACTCATTTGTATGTTTTAAAGTGTATTTTATAACATAATACTTTCTCTATTGTTTTCGAGTATTAATGCTCTTTTAAAATGATTTTTCTACCACAAGCTTTTATTCTTGCTCATGGAAGTTCTGGTAACTTGTCATTCCAAGTGAGAGGATTTCAAAACCCTGGACATGTTTGTGCATGTGACGCTAAGATATTTCACCAGGATGCTTATTCTTTGTGTTATTTATTTATGTTATGGTTTTTAGATTTATCTTGCTTTCTAGAAGATTCTTAGTCTACAAGCTTACAAGCCTTTTATTGTACTTAACAGTGGGTTCTTTCAACCTAGGAATTCTATGGATATTTGTAATTTGATAAGGTCATGTTGACTTATATTGTTTTGATGGATATTTCATTTCTCTATAATATTTTATAGAAACAATGTTTAAATGACAAATCTTTCTTCGTTATTTATTAACTATCTCTTTATATGTCCCATTGTTCTTGTATATAACAATTGTATTTGATTAGTTTGGATTCCTAGTCGTAAATATTCCTTTAGTTATATATTTGTGTGTGTGTGTGTGTGGGAATACTAGGAAAAAATATGGAATACAATGTTATAGTCAAATCCCATGAGACATAGGTTTGTAATAATTACACAAAAGCAGCTCAAAGCCCAAAAGAGAAAGGGGAATTATTTCCTAGCTTATATGGAGAGAAACAAGAAAATTTTGAAGCCAAGTTTGATTCCTTGTAGGAAAAATTATTCAAGGTAGAATTTGCAACACTATTTGAGGAGAGGACTTGGAAATCCTCAATGCCCCCTCATAATGCATCCATAGACTCATTTAAATATTATGTTGTCCGAGCGAAACAAGATGATATAGTGTGAGTAGGTTAAGGCCTAGAGGGGAACATGGACATAGGACCAATTAACCAAATAGACAACTCCTATTTTGGCATCAATCCTGAAGTCCTTGAGCTATGTAATTTTTATTTTATTATGTTTTGCAAAGTAGTTTTTCATTCAATCGGTTCACTAAGCAACATATAAGTACATTCCATAGGTATATAGCTAGGAAAATAAGGCTAGAACAACTGTTGGAAATCAAATTTGAAAATTTTGAATTGTATGAAGTAACTAAAATAGCTCTAATCTATTTTTTCCTTGTATTATCTTGCTATCTAGTTCAAATATAGGAAATTTTTAATACAGATTATAATCCTTCTTATTAAAATAAATAATTAAATTTGTAAAGGACAAACCTTCACAAAGGTATGTCAATCATGTGTTTTTACTCTATCAAAATCACCTTTTTTCATCAAGATATTTTATTGTTGCTAGCGAATCCAATTCAAAATATGATGTTACAACATCTTTCACTGCATTACTCCCTTCCTTTGTAAATAACCATGGAAGAATTGTTAGTTTCCCATGACTAGAAGACTAATTCAAATGTCACATCATATTAGCTTCCTCAATGTCACTACTATCATTGCAAATTTGATCTTTGTTATTCCTTCCATCTAACATTCTCCATATTAATTCTATGACATTCTTCCCAATATGCATTTTTTCAAACAAATCAACTATTGGAAGGTGCTCAAAGTATGGGTGTCAATTGAATTGTACAAAAAATTGCTTCATACATTAGGGAAGGCCATTGCACCAAACTATCGATAACATAAAATGAATCACATTTGTCAGTACAAAAAAATCTACACCAAGTAAACATTGACGAGGTACATACTTCAAGATAATTGATTTCTTACAATGGATACTTTTATCACAAGCTCTCTTCCACCGATGAGGTGTCACTCTTCATGGTTTTTTTCTTATCTCTTCTTTACAATTAAGATGTTTTTTAATTGTATGGTAGTTACCATTTTCAAAGAAAGAAATGTGTGTACTTATCATACACCTTTCTTAAACTGCTTCAATGTTTATATATAGATAGATAGATAGATAGATAGAGAGAGAGAGAGAGAGAGAGAGAGAGAGAGAGAGAGTACAAAGTTGTAGTCAAACCCCATGAGACATAGGTTTGAATAATTACACACAAGCAGCTCAAAGACCGAAAGAGAAAAGGGAATTATTTCATATCTTATATGGAGAGCAACAAGAAAAGGTATGCAATTTTGAAAGACAAGTTTGATTCCTTGTAGGAAAAAGTATTTAAGGTAGAGGTTGGGATAAGATTTGAGGAGAGGATTTGGAAATCGTCACTGCCCCCTCATAGTGCATCCATAGGCTCATTCAAAAACTATGTTTCCCAAGGTAAACAAGATGATATAGAGTGAGAAGGTTAATTCCTAGAGGGGAATATGGACATAGGACCAATTAACCAAATAGAAAACTCCTATTTTGGTGTCAAGCTTGAAGCCCTTGATGGGCATGAGCTATGTAATTTTTATTTTATTATGTTTTGCAAAGTAGTTTTTTCATTCAATCAGATCACTAAGCAATATATAAGTACATTCCATATGTATATATCTAGGACAATAGGGCTAGAACAACTATTGGAATAATTTTGAAAATTTTGAATTGTATGAAGTAACTAAAATAGTGGTACTCTCTTTTTTCCTTGTATTATCTTGCTATCTAGTTCAACTATAGAAAAAATTTAATACAAATTATAATCCTTTTTATTAAAATAAATAGATAAATTTGTAAAGGACAAACCTTCATAAAGGTATGTCAATCATGTGTTTTTACTCTATCAAAATCACCTTTTTTCGTCAAGATATTTTAGTGTTGCCAACGAATCTAATTCAAATTTTAATGTTACAACATCTTTCACTGCATTACTCCCTTCCTTTATAAATAACCCTGGAAGAATTGTCAGTTGTCCATGACTAGAAGAATAACTCAAATGTCACATCATATTAGCCTCCTCAATGTCACTACTATCATTGGCAATTTGATATTTGTTATTTCTTCCATCTAACATTCTCCATATGAATTCTATGACATTATTCCCAATATGCAATTTGTCAAATAAATCAACTATCGAAAGGTGATCATAGTATGGGTGTCAATTAAATTGTACAAAAAAAATCTCCATACATTGGGAAATCCCATTGCACCAAACTATTGATAACATAAAATAAATCACATTTGTAAGTACAAGAAAATATACACTAGGTAACCATTAACAAGGTACATACTTTAAGATAATTGAAATTGATTGCTTATAATGGAGACTTTTATCACAAGCTCTCTTCCACCGTTTAGGTGTCACTCTTCATGGTTTTCTTCTAATCGCTTATTTACCATTAAGAAGATGTTTTTTTATTGTTTGGTAGTTACCATTTTATAAGAAGGAAATGTGTGTACTTATCATACACCTTTCTTAAACTACTTCAACGTTGAGATAAAAATTTTGGAACACATATTAGACAACCATATTAAATACCCTTTGTTCGAATCCATCAAGATGTACAACACTATTATTAGTAATGAAATAGTTAATAAAAATGTGATTAATGATAGACAAATTAATGTTTGAGTGCACTTTGGTTACCATAAAAATGTAATATCCAAAAGCATCATGAAACAACCATGTAATATGGCATAGAATTGGAATGGTATTTTCCCTATTGATTTGAAATCTTCATGTGCAGTGATCCCAACTTATAATTTTTTAATTTCATGTTGTAGCGGCTACAACCACCCTCCAAAATTTTTCCTTAGCTTCGTTTTGGAGCCTCCCTACCAACCTTTCACAACAACATGTTTTGTCTTGTCATGTACACAAGCTTCAGTGATTTTCTTGCAAAATGACAACCTGTCCATCAAATCTTGTTGCATCCCCCTCACAGGTTGTTTCATCGGACTTGGTCCAGCTGCATGTTGAGCATCTCCCTCAAGAAACTGCTCAATTCTGGAGGGCACCTAGCCTTCCCTCCATAAATTGCGCAATTTTGTCTGGTAGCCTACTGGGCTCTAGAATTGCACAATTCTGCTTATCACTGTTCACTAAGAAAATTACGCAATTCCTCCTAGCAGGGTTGCTCAGCCCAGAAATTGCACAATTATGGGCAGCAGTCAGCTGCTCTGCCCAGAAATTGCGCAATCCCTCTAGGTAGCCAGCCCAACTCCCTCCCAGAAATGCGCATTTTTTCCTCCTAGTTGAGCAAACTGTTGCATGTGCAGTTGAGTTGACGGGTTCCCTCTGGGACAGAGAAAAACTAATTTGCATGCATGGGTTGCTCCTTCCAAGGAAGCATGCAAAGGCATCCCTTGATTTAGGGATCAACTTTTAACAACTAGAGGTTACATGCAAGGATCATCTCAGAAACCTCCCACCAAGTGTCACTTTTCCTAGATTTGTGGCATGCGCGTCACAACCTCGATCTTATCGAAACTCATCAATTGGACGTTGCATAGCTCATTCCTCACATCGACCTTCTAGCTCTAGCATCCCACATTACATTTAGGAGTCGTCAGCACATTCAGCTCAGTTGTCTTGGGGTAAGCCCACTACTCATGACTTGCGCTACGTTTTTGGCGCTTTTTGTGTTTCGCTTCGTATGAATGTTGTTTGCTTGATTTCAGTGAGCGCTTGTTGTCGTTTGCATGCATACTAGCTTGTACTAGCACCATTTCAGTTTTCATTTGCATCTCACTGTTGTCGCATGCATGACATTGTTTTGCACGGAGGGTCGTCGTTGCAGTGACTCGCTTCACACACATGCATGCTTTCCCGTTTTCTAAATCATGCACTTGTTGTTTGCATGAATAATCATTCACTCTCGTTTTCACTCATCTCACTATGCATTCAAACTTCTCATGTTTTTAGTCACCCATTGGCCGGATTGGGTTGCTTTGGCCCGAACTATGCCTTGCCCAGCTAGCACTGCGCATTTCCAGGAGCGAAGATTCTGCCTTCCCTCCAGAAATTGCGCAAGTCTAGCCAAGCACTGACCTCTAGGCTTGCATTGCACAATTCTTGTAGGCAGTGTCATGTTGGCTCAGAAACTGCGCAATACAGTTTGCTCGTTGCATGTCACTACTGACTAAAATTGTGCATTATGCAATTTCAGTCCTCAGTAGGCCAGGCTGGAATTTGCATTGTGCATTTCCAGCAGTCAGTCAGCCTCCTGATAGCTCAGACTGTGCCTTGCATAGTTTTGGCAGTTAGTCTCCCGACCTCCCAGTGGAAACTACGTGACCTTCATGATCAGTCACACAGGTATGTTGCAAGTCAGTTCTCAAGTTCGTTTTGGTTTTCGACTGACAAATTTCTTTCCATGAGTGTTGCCATGTCTCGAGATATCACAGGTGTTCATATGCCTCTCAGCAGTATAGGTATAATTGTTTCCAAGAGATCAAAGTCAAAGACACCATTTAGAGCACACTTGGGGATGCAGTCAATCAAGTATCTATGAACTTGCCTACCCATGAAGACATCAAGTTGTTCGTAGACAAGGACATCAAGATATGACAGCAGCAACATCACAACAAGCAGCACCATGAACAGTAGTTTAAGGTAGAATATTGGATGCAACGAATGCAAGAGGAAGGTTGTTGACAACACAGAGGCATAACAAAGTTGCAAGCTCAAGCAGATCCACTTGTGATGAAAGCAACTTTGGAGACTCAAGCTATGAGGTGATGGCACAACATGAGGATTATGTGAAGGTAGAGAATGGAACAGAGGAGTTGCATGTGCTGAAGAAGCAACTCAAGGAAGAACAAGAGTTGCATAGATGAGAGAATGAGTTGCAGCAGGAATAGGTACAGCAGGGGGCACAACATGCACTCGCAGATGAAACTGCACCCATACAAGTTATAGATCCATCCCAGCAGCTAGCACAGACCAGACATGGTGATTAGTGTTTTTGATCGCATGCAAGGGAATTCAGCAACATTCATGTCATTGTGCGCACTCATGCAATCCCACCCATTCAACACACTCACCAAGGCAAAGAAAAGAAGCAAATCAACTAGAGTTGAACATGTAGTTGATAGTTGATGCACATGACCACCAACACACACTGGAAGATCAGCATAGACATTATGCATCAGTGTGTTGTCGGTTCGGCCACACCCAAAAAGACCATGCGCATGCTAGTAGACGAGTTGGATGGAGGATCCATACCAATGCACCTGGATGCAACAGAGGCAAGAGTTCACTTCAGCAAGATGTCACCATGGAGTGCATGCACACTATCATGGATGACCAAGCTTGGCATCAACTCACCACCTTCACCATCACAAGCATGTCAAAGAGTTGGTCTCAAAACAAAGGACCGAGTGTCATTGATGTCTTGCATGGCTTGTTCAAGCCATTTGGTCTCACATGTGCATTGTAATGTAACGTCTTGTCAAGTGGAAGTTCAAGTGTCGATAGTTGGATGTAACAGTCATAGAGCAGATGAAGAGTCATGAGGGTAGACGAACTGTCACAAAGGGGAATGTTAAGGGTCACCCCACCCTTTGCTATAAATAGAACCTAATAACTCATTATAAAGGCTTTTGGTCAGCCAAGCTTCTGATAAGACTATCTTGGAGAGAGCTTGGACAATATTCTAACAAGCCTTGGCTTCTCCACTGTGTAGAGCTAGTATATCTCTTTCAAGGAGCAGGCGGTTGTGGTTGTAACATTCCGCTGTCGAACTCGTTGTTAGACATGGATGTATTGTATGACTAGAACTTACACTTATTAATATAACAGATCCAGCATGTTTCATGCATATGTTGTATTGTATTATATGCTATCTGGTTTACTCTAAATGATATATGTATTTGTTTTCTCATGCATGCATGTATGGACTATTCTGTATAAGTATGTATGAATCTTTCTAAAATGTGTTGTTGGTTTAACCATCACTTTGGATTTCTCGCTAACTTGCTTTCCAGCTTGTGATGCATCTTCGCTCATGTGTTCCCTTCCAAGTCACGTACTATTACAGGTTTCCAAGGGGTGCACTCACCTCACCCTCAGTGTGTTAGAACCTCTCATGCACCTTCCTTGACTTACTGCAGTTATCACACCCTTGCTACCAACAAGGACATCTTACTTGCCTCTGTGCAAAATCACGGTCAAGGCATTACCATACGACCCACTGCTGGGACTCCTACACCAAACAGTTTGAGGTCTAACTGGGACTTCTTACTGGGGAGATCCCCTTACATGTTGGTGGGTCCAGCACTATTAACATTTAGGCACTAGAAGGAGGGCCAGATGACAAGCTGAGTCCTCACATCTGTTTTGAATCTCTACATATCTACAATGACCAACTACAGAGTTTCTCTTCCGGAGTGTATGTCTTATGGAAACGACTTCATAATCTCAGAAGATCTCTTGGATAACTTGTCACATAAAACATATGATGGTGGAGGCCACGTAGCCTTGGTTAGGCACGCGGTCGGTATTGTAGGCTCATGTGAAGAATACATGACCTGCGCATTGTTCATCTACACGCTTCGAGGGCACCCAATGCACTGGTGTGCCACGCTGCCCGAAAAATATATTCATTCTCTTTCTCATCTAGTCGCAAAGATAGACCATGCTTTCAATCACTTTAACCATAAAGAACTCAATCAAGAAATTATGAAATTACGAAAAGCACCTGATGAATCCATTGATCAGTTTTACACATGCTTTTATAATCTTGCATACCAATTTCCCGAAGATGAAATTGATTGGGAATTTATTTATGGGAGATTTGAGTATCTTCTTCACATATCCGAACCCCACTCAGCACACTTCAGTGATGGAGTTGCACAATCACAGGTAGGCACAGTTGTTGTCACAAGTGATTTTCCACCTTCACCTCATCAAACAGCTCCACCATCGTGGAGTGATGTGGGAGATCATGCACACACATGTGGGAGATCATGCACACACATCTGTTGAACTGTCACATCCTCCCACGCCACCAGCTCTTGAGATATGTGCAGATTTGGCTTGCAAGTCTGTTGGTTGTCACGTGATTCATTCCCTCAACTTCCACCCCTGCATTCTGTTGATCCTATGGATTGTACTGACTTGTGTTCTTCCATTCCAGACTTCTCACCTATTGTGAACAAGGATCAAGTTGTCGACGGAGTTGGTGTTATGCAGCCAACCTACGCCATAATTCATGATGAGTGTGTTCATGAATCTAAAGAAGAACCCGCTGTGAAGGATGACTCCCTTCTAACCACACCTCATCTGCTTTATCTTGACATCCCTTGTGATTCTACCACTGTTGATTTCCCCTGTGAAAACTCATTTCTAGATTTTTCTACTTCCGATCGTTCACAGGACACGTCGGATGTCAGTCTGTCATTATAGTGCGGAGAGGACACATGTTCCTCTAGAAGTTCGTCCAATCTGTCATCTGTCATTTTTGAAAACACAAAGAGTGAACATATTTTCTTCCCATCTACCCCTCTACCTGATACATCAAATCATGAGGATGCCGACAAACATCTTGAATTTTCTGATCTTGGTTGTCATGATCTCTCTACTTCTTCATCTGATCAGGTGCTCATGTCCTAAGTGTCATAAAATGCTCAAAATTTAAAGTGATTAGAACTAGTTCAAAGTTGAATTACTGGAAAGTGCTCGTCTTCCCGATTCCGGCGCCGCAAACGGTTCGAAAAACGGTCGTCGTATGAGGAAGTTATGGCAAAAAGAAGAATTTGTCCATAACATTAGAAATTTTAATTTTTCAAAAAAAATTAAAAAATGAATATTCCGCCTGGCACGAAATCCAAGGCAACCACCAAACATTAAATGTAACTGCAGTTAAGTTGGCGGAATTTTGGCAGGAGCGCCAAATTTGGCGGACCCGCCATAATTGGCGGAGCTATCTGGAGTTAACTAAAGTTAGTTGGAGTTTTCTAGGGAAAAATTGGAGAAACTTTAAATGGCCATAACTTTGGCTAGGAAAGTCGGTTTTGGACGAATTTTTTTTTTATTTTGGGTATTTTCGACCTTCTGAAGCCATTGGCATAGGTTTCACAGCCATATGAGTTCATTTGGAGGTGTTTTTGCTTCGTGGAAGTTCCAGGAGCCACTAGGGCCAAATCAATTTGGGAGTTGCATTGGGAACTGTGCAACCAGTGAATGTGGAACGAAGGTCATTCCTGAAGGTTTTCAGCATTTTGAATCCATTTCTACAGCTCATTTTTCCTTCTGAGACATTCTTCTCAATGTTTATTTTCAGGGAAGCTTTCAGGGCCACGAGGACCATTTCAGTGTTGGAGCTGTTTGGGGGCTATGTTCATCCGTTTTTGGTGATTCAAAAGCCTATGTCTGCTATTTTCAACCTTCTGAGTCTAATGGAAGAGGTTTCAGAACCAATTGAGGTCATATTCACCTCAAAATTCTCCATGCAAGTTTAAAGGGCCACCAGGGCCAATTGGGGAAAGTACTGTATAAGGTACAAAATTCACTGTTTAGTGTTTTGGAAAGAGCATGTTTGGCTAATTCCTATCTTCTGATTCTGTATTTACAGTCAGATCTATCCTTTGAGACACCCATATTCTTGTATTAGCCTTTGTAGCAATTTTAATACAAGAGGACAAGCCTAGTTGGAGAGGTTTGGTCCAGCAGATGTAGCCCAGAGGGGGGGGTGAACTGCTTTATCATTTTGATGTCTTTATTTGCTGAAGATGATATGCTAAACAAAACTGATATAAAGTTTTAAATAGAAAATATATATAACTTGCATACATCCATAATCACCTATTCAGCTGCAGAAAGTTATTTGTCTTATTCCGCAAGGACATTAAACTTCAAGTTTGTGTATGTCAAAGACTTCTAAGTGTTTACTTGTTTATTTCTTTAGGCAGAGCCTGTAGAGGGCCAGGTAGCCTCTGGAACTCATCCTCTTTTTAGAGGTGACATGTCTGGTGAATGCCCCTACAGTCTATCTCTGTATAAGAAATAAGAGGTTTACACATTTTTAGAGGTCCATTGGAGTGTATAGCTCTCAGTTGAAATTATTGGAAATGGATACCTTGCACCCTTAAACAAGGACATTCCATTTTCAGGTCAGATGGTATCAGAGCACTAGGTTTCTTGACTGACATCACTAGCTTGATTGAGAAATAGGTTGCTTGACTGACATCACTAGCTGGAAAGGATGCATGAGTTGGAGACACAACTCCTTGTTGCCAAAGAAGCCTTAGCCAAGTATCAGCTGGAAGAAGAGGTAAACAATTCTAGTTTGTCTTCAAATTCGCATAAGAATGTTTATGTTGGTTCTTTTGAGAAACATACCAGAGGCATAGGGTCCAAGTTGATGTCCAAAATGGGATATGAAGGAAAAGGATTGGGCAAACATGCACAGGGTATAGTTGAGCCAATAATGGTTGAGGTAAGGCCTAAGAATTTAGGTCTTGGCTATGGACAATCTTGTGGAGGAAGTTCTAAAGCAACCATGAAGGCAATTGAAACAGCTCCTAGAAGGAGTTTCATTTCAGGTTCTCTATCTCAAGGTTGTAAAGGTTGTATCCTTGATGAATGCAATAGTTTGAAACATACCTTGCAGGAAGAAGGTGTGCATAAGCATGCACTTGAACAAGAGAATTGTGAAAGCTCTAAAACCATTGAAGGGATTCATGGTGTTCCAAAAGGAGCTTCTTCTTCGTTTGATTCACCTCCTCATGAAGGTAATGAAGGTGAAAGGGAAAGGTATAAATCTGATTTCAATCATATTTCCTTTGATCATGTAAAGCATGGAAAATTTCCACATAAGCATTGGAAAAGAATTGCATGTTCTTTTTGTGGTTTGTTTAACCATAGTGTTTCTAGATGTTGGAAAAGAATGGCAACATACAGGAAACTTTTGAAGGAAAGGAGGCAAGAAGCCAAAGTTCCATTGAACAATGCAAATCATGTTGTCAAGAAGATGAATATGTGTTGCACTTATTTCCATAAGCAAGGACATACTGTTGAAAGGTGTTGGGCTCTGAATCCAACAATGCTTCCACGAAAGTTGAAGAAATTGGAGAAAGAGTATGGCAAGAATGGGAAGGAAGTTTCCATCATTTATATGTGTCAGGATGATACGCATTTTGATATCGATGTGCAGTTAAAGGAAGCGCCTTTGAATGGATTGGTAAGAAATGGTTAGAATTCTTATCCAATTAAAGTTGCATGTCTTTTGATTGAATGCATTTCTTTGTTACGGGAATGCAAGTTGCAGGATGGAAAAGCTGAGTATGAGACTCACTCTATTGCAGCGAAAGTTATATTCATTTCAGCTTTGAAAGTACATGCACATGTGATCGAGAATCTTGTACTTATGATTGTACTTAATAGAAAGTTGAAAGATAAACTGCATGCATGAGAATGATATGCATGAGCACAGGGATCATGATGATTTCTTTGTATTTTAAACATGTATGTGTGATTAACTTGAAAGGTTGATTACTTTGTTTTTAACCATGCATATAATGTAATATTGACTTGGAAAAAGTTAATTTGATCTCCAAGATTGTAAAGAGGAGAAATGATGAGGTGTTTCATCTTTGTAAAAGCCTTCTCATTTGGGAGGCAGCTTTTCTTCTGGAGCGGAGGTGCCATGGATGGGCATCGTGACAGCTGGCAAGCCCACATGTTCAGGAGAATATTTCAGCTCATATATCAGAAAGTTTCATTGCTGGTTTCTGCAAACTTTCAGTTTGTCTGGCGAACAAGCTTGGTCGGGATTCGACGAATACTTGGTTTATGCAGCAACATTCGCCATGACGACAGTTGATAAGGCAGGACATTTTGGCATCAGTATGCTCTTTTGGCTGAACGGAAGAGGATATTTCTGTTCCTCAAGTGCTGTACAGTTCAGTTCAGAGATTCAGTGAGCTTTTGGGGACCAAAAGCCTTCTCATTTGGGAGGTGTGATCAGGTGCTCATGTCCTAAGTGTCGTAAAATGCTCAAAATTTAAAGTACTTAGAACTGGTTCAAAGTTGAATGACTGGAAAGTGCTCGTCTTCCCGATTCCGGCGCCACAAACGGTTCGAAAAACGGTCACCGTATGAGGAAGTTATGGCAAAAAGAAGAATTTGTCCATAACATTAGAAATTTTAATTTTTCAAAAAAAATTAAAAAAGGAATATTCCGCCTGGCACGAAATCCGAGGCAACCACCAAAAATTAAATGTAACTGCAGTTAAGTTGGCGGAATTTTGGCAGGAGCGCCAAATTTGGCGGACCCGCCATAATTGGCGGAGCTATCTGGAGTTAACTAAAGTTAGCTGGAGTTTTTCTAGGGAAAAACTGGAGAAACTTTAAATGGCCATAACTTTGGCTAGGAAAGTCGATTTTGGACGAATTTTTTTTTATTTTGGGTATTTTCGACCTTCTAAAGCCATTGGCACAGGTTTCACAGCCATCTGAGGTCATTTGCAGGATTTTTTGCTTCGTGGAAGTTCCAGGAGCCACTAGGGCCAAATCAGTTTGGGAGTTGCATTGGGAATTGTGCAGCCAGTGAATGTGGAACGAAGGTCATTCCTGAAGGTTTTCAGCATTCTGAATCCATTTCTACAGCTCGTTTTTCCTTCTGAGGCATTCTTCTCACTATTTAGCTTCAGGGAAGCTTTCAGGGCCACCAGGGCCATTTCAGTGTTGGAGCTGTTTGGGGGCTATGTTCATCCATTTTTGGTGATTCAAAAGCCTATGTCTGCTATTTTCGACCTTCTGAGTCTAATGGCAGAGGTTTCAGAACCAATTGAGGTCATCTTCACCTCGAAATTCTCCATGCAAGTTTAAAGGGCCACCAGGGCCAATTGGGGAAAGTACTGTATAAGGTACAAAATTCACTGTTTAGTGTTTGGGAAAGAGCATGTTTGGCTAATTCCTATCTTTTGATTCTGTATTTACAGTCAGATCTATCCTTTGAGACACCCATATTCTTGTATTAGCCTTTGTAGCAATTTTAATACAAGAGGACAAGCCTAGTTGGAGAGGTTTGGTCCAGCAGATGTAGCCCAAAGGGGGGGTGAACTGCTTTATCATTTTGATGTCTTTATTTGCTGAAGATGATATGCTAAACAAAACTAATATAAATTATTAAAGAGCAAATAAATATAACTTGCATACACACATAATCACTTATTCAGCTACAGAAAGTTACTTGTCTTATTCCGCAAGACCTTAAACTTCAAGTATGTGTATGTCAAAGACTTCTAAGTGTTTACTTTTTTATTTCTTTAGGCAGAGCCTGTAGAGGGCCAGGTAGCTTCTGGAACTCATCCTCCTTTTAGAGGTGACATGTCTGGTGAATGCCCCTACAGTCTATCTCTGTATAAGAAATAAGAAGTTTATACATTTTTAGAGGTCATTTGGAGTGTCTAGCTCACTGTTGAAACTATTGGAAATGGATACCTTGCACCCTTAAACAAGTACATTCCATTTTCAGATCATCATCTGATCACGATGTTGATTCAATCGTTGTTAATTTTTCTAAGACACTGGTCTACGATGATCTATCTATCAATGAAGTCAAAACCCCGCAAATTGTTGAGGCACTTCAACCCGAGCTGATGGTTATGTCAGGCCCTCGTTGTCCTGAGGTTGGTTTCACTTTCGGTCAGGAAATTGTTGAAACACTCAAGGCTCCTCATCATTCTCTTCTTTGCATCGAAGATCAACCAAACACCCAGATTTCACTTCCTCCACTCAAACTACATGATCCCATCACTCATGCATTGGAGGAATCTTACACAGCAAGCACACATGCACAACGTAAGTGGTCTACCTTTCTCACATTTTCTTGCATGTCATAGTCAAGAGAATGCATAGACTCGACATCTGCACACAGTGTAGCACAGCACCATGGCAACTCCACAGAGTGCATGTCATGCGCTTTCACTCATCTTTGTTATGTGGTCACTTGTAAGCTCGGAGTGTGTCTGTCTTCATCGTTATATCTTTCATGCTTGCTGGTTTGCGCAACTGCGATGTTCGCAAACCGTTCCTTCACCAACATGGGTCAACCAATGCGTTGGTGGCTGCATTGGAAATATCACTTCACATGAGATGACCCATGCATTGTTAGCTTAGGAGTAGGAGTAGTGTTTTCTTTTGGGTTGTTTTCTTGCATGCATATTTGCTTCTTTCTTTGTGTGTTTGTTTGCTTGCTTGTTTGTTTTCTTACTCGCTTTGCTTCCACATTTGCTTCTGCTTCTTGCTTTGATTTTTGGTTTGTTTGCTTGTTATTATCCATAGGTTAGTTTCGCATGGACCATGTGTGACTCTTGAAACAAGCTAGGTAAAGTACGAGAGGACTTGTACAACTATCAACATTTGGTTATCTGTTATCCGCTCTCTTATGTAAGAACTTGTTATCTTCAGTCCATGATACATCAATGAAAAATACGAATTGTTCGAAGTGAACCTTGGTGAAAACACAACGCTTGCGCGCTAACTAGTATCACCAACTCTAGTCGGTTGTTTTTGGGTTAATCCTTGTCATCTTAGTCAAGTAGAGTAAGGTGAGGGGGAAAACCTTAACAAGCACATCAGAGGTATACATAAACTACTTCTCTGAAGGAGCAACCTCTTCTGCTCTAATTAAGTCGGTATCCCTCTTCTGCCTCTGAAATGAATAAGTGTTATGCACAGTTATGAAGATAAAAAATGAAAAAAATGAAAAAGTGAAAAAAGTTTGAAAAAAAATGAAAATGAATAAGGCGAAAGAAGAGAAAGGCTTCATGTGTAGAGAGGTGATGCATGTAACTCCACCGGGGTACTGACCAGGCTCGCTGACAGCAGAGCAATGCTTGTGTTCCTGCGTGACTCCGCCGGGGTACTAACCAAGCTCGCTGGCAGCGGAGCGATGCTTATGTTCCTGCGTGACTCTGTCGGGGTACTGTCGAGGCCTACTGGTAGCGGAGCAACACTAGAGATGAAACTAAGGCTCTGACGATTATACTTCTTGTGCACCAATATACCCCTCAACCCCAATCGAAACAACTGTGTTGACTTGGCTTGGAATGTGTGTCAATCGACCAAGAGCTTGGCAGATGCTACATCTTACAATCAAGCAAGTGTGGAAACCAAGACGAACTGAGAACTGAACAATACTTCCGGAGGTGTTAGACTTGCTTTTCACGAACAAGGTCCATTCAGAGAGCTGGAGTTCTACCAGTGTGTCGCCAAGTGTTGTAGCGGCTACAACCACCCTCCAAAATTTTGCCTTAGCTTCGTTTTGGAGCCTCCCTACCAACCTTTCACAGCAGCATGTCTTGTCTTGTCAAGTACACAAGCTTCAGTGATTTTCTTGCAGAATGACAACCTGTCCATCAAAGCTTGTTGCATCCCCCTCACAGGCTATTTCACCGGACTTGGTCCAACTACAGGCTAAGAAGCTCCCTCAAGAAATTGTGCAATTCTGGAGGGGAACCAGCCTTCCCTCCAGAAATTGCACAATTTTGTCTGGCAGCCTATTGGGCTCCAGAATTGCGCAATTCTGCCTGTCACTGTTCACTGAGAAAATTGCGTAATTCCTCCCAGCAGGGCTGCTCAGCCCAGAAATTGTGCAATTCTGGGCAGCAGTCAGCTGCTCTGCCTAGAAATTGTGCAATCCCTCTGGGCATCTAGCCCATATCCCTCCCAGAAATGCACATTTTTTCCTCCTAGCTAAGCATATTGTTGCATGTGCAGTTGAGTTAAACGGTTCCCTTCGGGACCGAGCAAAACTGATTTGCATGTATGGGTTGCTCCTCCCAAGGCAGCATGCAAAGGAATCCCTTGATTCAGGGATCTATTTTTAGCAGTTGGAGGTTACATGCAAGGATCATCTCAGAAACCTCCCGCCAAGTGTTGCTTTTCCTATATTTGTGGCATGCGCGTCACAACCTCGATCTTATCAAAACTCATCAACTAGACGTTGCAAAGCTCATTCCCCACATCGACCTTGCAGCTCTAGCATCCCACATTGCATATAAGGGTCATCGGAACATTTAGCTCAGTTGTCTTGGGGTAAGCCTGCTGCTCATGACTTGCGCTGCATTTATGGCGCTTTTTGTGTTTCGCTTAGTATTAATGTTGTCTGCTTGATTTCAGTAAGCGCTTGTTGTCATTTGCATGCATACTAGCTTGTACTAGTACTGTTTCATTTTTCATTTGCATCTCACTATTGTCGCATGCATAACATTATTTTGCACTGAGGGTTGTCGTTGTGACAACTCGCTTCACACACATGCATGCTTTCTCATTTTCTGAATCCTACACTTGATGTTTGTATGAATGATCATTCACTCTCACTTTCACTCATCTCACCATGCATTCAGACTTCTCATGTTTTCAGTCACCCATTGGTTGGACTAGGCTGCATTGGCCCAGACCGTGCCTTGCTCGGCTAGCACTGCGCATTTTCGGAAGTGAAGACTTTGCCTTCCCTCCAGAAATTTCACAAGTCTAGTCAGGCACTGACCTTCAGGCTTGCATTGCGCAATTCTTGGAGGTAGTGTCATGTTGGCCCCAGAAACTATGCAATGCAGTTTGCTGGTTGCATGTCACTGCTGGTTGAAATTGCACATAGTGAAATTTCAATCCTCAGCAGGCCAGGTTGGACTGTGCATTGCACAGTTCCAGCAATCATTCATCCTCCTGACATCTCGGACTATGCCTTGCATAGTTTTGGCAGTCAGTCTCCCAACCTCTCGGCGGAAACTACGCGACCTTCATGATCAGTCACACAGGTATGTTGCAAGTTAGTTCTCAAGTTCATTTTGGTTTTCAACTGACAGATTGCTTGCCGTGAGTGTTGCCATGTCTCCAGGTATCGCAGGTGTTCATCTGCCTTTCAATAGTACAGGTACAATGATTTCTAGTAGAGCAGAGTCGAAGACAATGTTCAGAGCACACTTGCGGATGCAGTATATCAAGTGTCTATGAACTTGCCTACCCATGAAGACATCAAGTTGTTTCTAGAAAAGGACATCAAGATATGATAGCAGCAGCATCACAGCAAGCAGCACCATGAACAGCAGTTGAAGGCAGCATACCGGATGCAACGAACGCAAGAGGAAGGTTGTTGACAACACAAAGGCAAAACAAAGTTGCAAGCTCAAGCAGATCCACTTGTGATGAAAGAAACTTTGGAGACTCAGGCTATGAGGTGACAGCACGACATGAAGATCGCGCAAAGGTAGAGAACATAATAGAGAAGGAGTTGCATGTGTTGAAGTAGCAACTCAAGGAAGAATAGGAGCTGCATAGACGAGAGAATGAGATGCAGCAGGAACATGTACAGGATCGGGCGTAACATGCACTCACGAATGACACTGCGTCTGTACAAGTTATAGATTTGTTAACGGTGTTGAACCCGCCAACATTCAGGGGATCACCCCGGTATGAAGTCCCAACTAGACCTCACACTGTTTGGTGTGGGAGTCCCATCCGATATGATGGCCTGGTTGCCATTGTCTTAAGGATTTTCCTTAACTCTTGCTTGTCAGCACAGGAGAGTGGTTTGCTTTGTCTTCGAGAAGTGAGGTTCGCGTACCTGGTGAGTGTAAGTATACTTGTGTCAATGGTTCTTTTATTGTGAGGAGAAGAGAGTGAAGGTGAGTTCCAAGTTGAAAGGAATCATTCCCAACTCGGCTAGGAACACACAAAACAAAAGGACATGCACAGCGTCTGGCGGATCAGTCCACTCGGATGTGGTTGTCACAACATACAAGGTAAGATAACATGTACAGCACTCACGGATCAGTATGAGATGAGTACGATGGTTGTTGCAGCAAGGTTCATGTAAAAGGTCTGTCTGATGTCCGGCAGAGTAGTCGACACGGACGGGATAGTATTAAACAACATATACAACACATTCCCGTTAATATATGATGCATTACAACAAATGAATCAATTCAGATGTAGAACACATGGTTAAAGAAACATGCATTACAAGTCTTAAAGATCAATCTTACAAAAAATACAATACATGTATGAAAACGTGCTGGTCTATTAACAGCCTTCTGAATTAAGTGAAAGTTCCAAGACACATCGTTACGCCATACATCACTAACCCTGTCAACGGGGCATTGGAGCCATTACTTACTCCTCAAAGAAAAGATTACAAACTCTCTTGGCTATGTGGGAGGAGCTGAGTTGAAAAGTCCCTTCATGTACAAATGAGGGGGGTATTTATAGCCAAGGGTGAAACTGACCCTTATGGTTGTTTGACTACCCTCATGATCATTCGACTTCCATGAAATTTTGACTTACATGACTCTACGTTCAACAAGTGGGTCTCTTGGACTTCCATGCTACATCACGTTGATTTACAACAAGCCCATAGTGGAGAAGTGGGCAACATGACTCATGAATTGACATGACAATGCTAGTACATCCGTGTTGCTACTGGAGTGCATGTCAAGCTACAGTGCTCCAGAGTGATGGATGTATTCATGGTGTATCATAGATTCACCTCCACATGGTGAAGTGCATGGAGTCTTCAATGGTCCTTGGTTCACTTGATGAAGCTCTAGCATGTTGTTCCTTGCTTTCATGTTGGAAGGCTTGACAGGTTCACTTGTTCGCGAAGGTGCATGTTCGTTGTGTTCGTCCGCTTCGCATGCTTCATTCATTCGTCCGTTGGTGAACCTGTCCATCTACATGTGCTCCCTTTGTTCATCTCGTTCGTCGTCTTGACATGTCTGTTGGTGTACCTGTACCTGCAATCACTCATGACGAGACGACATCAAATCGAAAACCTCCTAGTTTACCATGACACATGATCATTCGAATGCGGGTGAACGGGATAGGCAGCAAGGCTATGATGCGGGATGATGGCTGTGGGAAACTGTTGATGAAAACTGCACAAGAGTCACTGAAGGATGAAGACGGACAATCTGAGTCGACAGTAACTGATTGCAAGGTCTAGCTCGGCTGGGAGGCAACATTGTGCAAATTTCAGGAGGGACGGTTCAGGCTGCTGGAAGGAAAGGCGGGCATGCTCTGTGCATTTTTCGGAATGAACGGTCAATAGGGGCTAGACAGCCAAATTTGCACAAATTTTCAAAGGAACGGGTCAGGCTGCATGAGGGGTCAGCAGGCAGGGATTGCACAATTTTTCTAGGGAATTTCCCGAGAGGCTGGCAGCCAGATCTGCGCAATTCCCAGAGGGAACTGCAAGTTAGCTGTTGGGGTCACTGGCATCTATATCTATGCAATTCCCAGAGGGAACTACTAGTTGGCTGCTGGGGTCACTGGCAGCCAAATCTACGCAATTCCCAGAGGGAACTGCCAGTTGGCTGCTGGGGTCACTGGTAGCCATAACTGCGTGATTCCCAGAGGGAATTTCCAGTTGGCTGCTGGGGTCACTAGCAGTCGGAACTATGCAATTCCCAGAGGGAACTTCCATTTGGCTGCTCAGTCACTAGCAGCAGAAACTGCGTAATTCCTAGAGGGAACAGGTAGTCTACTACTGGGAGCTGCTGGCTAGAAAAAATGCACTAAGGCTGGGAGGCAGGCCTGCTGATCATCTCTGCATAATTTCTGAGCTGAGATGACTGATGGGAAGTGGGAGACCTGCTCATGATCACTGTGCAATTTCTGAGATGAACAGCCAGTCGACTGTCCGGGTGGCCAACATGAGTGTTACTTGAGTTGCTTGCAGGCAGCGCATCCTGAAAGAACTAGCTTGGTGTTTCTGCGTTGTTTTGGTGGACAGTCGATCAAGTCGAAATCAGGGTGATGGTCTAGCTACCAGTGAGGAGTCTAGTCGTAAGAACTTCATCAAAAATGACTAAGTGCGTGAAGAGCCGAAAGATGCATAGGGGATCATACGAACACACACTCGCATGACTTGACGACGAAACAACCAAATCATCCAAACACACATGTTCAACATGGTTGATCGACGGTGCGAGCGACAAGCGTGACACTCGTGATTGATCATTCATGATCGAGACGAAGCTTGTGCAACAGTGAATGTGACTCCATGTGTGAGTGCGAAATATGCTTTCATGGCGAACACAACAATCACATACGAAGCGAAGACTTTGAGCATAACCAGAACATGGTCGCAAGCATGACTTAGACATCAACATGCAGAGACTTCAGTGCAACAGACAAGCAAGGAAAATGTAAAGACACACACGAGCTCATGGAGTGAACTCGAGCGTGTGCAGTCATCAAGCGAAACTCTTCAAGGGAGGTTCTGAAATTGGTGCAGGCCAAAATTTGGAGGCTGGTTGTAGCTGCTACAACACTTGACGACACGCTAGTAGAACTCCAGCTTCTATGTTTTGGTTCATTGCTAACACGGGGCTTTGGTCCTTCAGGGAGTATTGAATCACTATGCAAGTTACTTCAATTTCCCCACTTACCCCTAGACATACATGGTTCACCCTTTTCCAACTCAGTCAAACACAATCAAAAGTTCAGCTTAGATCTTAGTGTTTCGAATCCAGGAAGGGTAGTTTAGCTCGCGAGTTGAAGATTTTCAAAGTATAAGTTTTCATCTCTAGTGTTGCTCCACTGCCAGCAGGCCTGGACAGTACCCCGACGAAGTCACGTAGGAACACACGCATTGCTCCACTGCCAGTGAGCCTGGTCAGTACTTCGGTGGAGTTGCACGCTTCACCTCTCTGCGCAGGAAGCCTTTCTCTTCTTTCGCCTTTGTATTTTTGAAGAGAACTGTGCATAGGAACTTATTTATTTTTGGGGCAGAAAATGGATCCCGACTTATTGAGAGCTGAAGAGGTTGTTCCTTCAGAGAAGCATGTAAGACCTCTGACATAGGCTTGCTCGTTTATATTTTTCCCCTTCTCCGTTTCTACTAATTGGATTAGCTTCAACACTGAGATCAGAAGTTTGAGTACAGGCATGGGGCTTCCCAGTGTGGACACAGGTTCATGGTTTGACCAAAGCTTCCCTTACAGATGGTTTGTATTTTCTGTCATGACTTCATCAGCGGAAGGTTGTAACAAGCACAGAGAAAATGGACACAAGACTAGCCAAGTGTTGCAGTGTCACAAGTCTCTTCAAATTTTAGCCACATACTCTATTCAAAAGCCAGAACGTGGTAGTCGGCAGCACTTATTTCTGGAAACAAACAAAAATTCACGTGAACAAACAAAAATGCACGTGAACAAAAATAGTAAGCAAAATCAAAGATAATAAGCACAAAAAAACAAAGGAAACAACAAGTGGCAAGCAGACTATGTACAAGGCATGGGCGTGACCCACATGCTGAACTAATGTTTGAGGACTTGGCCTTTGATAAGAAGATTATCAATCCTCCCATCAAGTGATTGCAAATGATATGTGTGTGAGCCAAGTTTCTCGTGGACCAGTGCCAGTCCACTGGGCTCCGCTACCGAAACCTGGTGGCATTCCAAAAGACCTTCAAGTGAAGACAACACCATTGTTTCAGGACTACATGCAACATGGGTTCGGATGATGGCACGAGGTAGTTGTTTTTACTCCAAGAAGGGTTCAAGTTTCTGAAGTCAATGCGTGAGCGGATCTTCCTAGATTTCTTATGTGCAGGATTTAAATCAGAACACCAAGTGTGATGACGAACTTTGCAAGTAATCCAACCACTTAAAATATTAGTCAATTTATTCGGTGAAAGGAGTGCAAACAACATATATGTGTTACATGTTCTTTGTTGTAATGGCTTGTCTTTTCCTTTACCTAGAATCTCATGTTGGATTGTTCGCATGTAGTGGGTACTCAGGTCATCATCTACTCGTGTACGCCCATCTTGGTATTGTTCAATCAAGCAATCAACGATTGGTCGTTGTTGTAGTGTGAAACTTGTACCGAGATTAGCCATCTTCGGATCATGGTGGATTCCCAAGTTGCTATGTTCATTCATAGTGTTGGTCCTCCTTGTGTTCAGCATGAGTGCTTCAACATCATTGTTTGTGACTCCGAACTTCAAACAGCTTGAAATCATGCATTGTTCATTGTTTTGGATGACTAAGATGCACTCAGTCCTTGAGTCATCATGTGTTCCTAATTTATCAAGACTCATGGTCCGCAACTTGTCTGTACATGGACCGTTTGGCATGCTGGTACTGCTGCTACTACCGTTGTTGCCACTACTGCTAATAACAGAAAAAGAAATTGTACAAGTTTCATTATCATCAGTTGGGCGAGGAAGGAGTCCCAACTTCTTGTCTAATGGGGTTGGGGTTGGCTGGGTAAGATAACACTCCAATGTCTTTTCCAGGAAGCAGTTGCCAAACATGAGTTCTGCGAAGGTGAATGGTTTGTTCTCACCGTCAAGAGGAATGACATTGTGTTTCATATACCTCTCAGATAACACTTGGATTTGGTTGCATTTTCCCTTGTACGGAAGCCACAGGTGAGACCAGTCTGTAGCAAAGTACCCATCTAGCTTGTTGGACCAGCCTCTGCTGAGCAGCAGACCATATGCTTCTGGCATGCCCACAACAATTATGTTGATTCACTAGTGGACTCGACTATCATGGGATAGTTTGATGATCACATCTCGTTGTTCACCAATGGCTAGTACTAATGTTCTATCAAGTTGGATGATTCTCACGGATGTTTCGCTCCATTGTGCATTGATCTTCTTAGCAATGGAGAGCAGCATGACATTAGTTTTTGTGCTAGAATCAACTAGACAGTTGGGGACATTGTAGTTGAAAACTTCAAATGAAATCAGGAATGGGGGACAACCTAAGTTTGCTTCTTCCATCCGGAGTGTATTGAGCACAGTGGATAGTGATCCAGGAGGTGTGCATGCTCCCTTGCTGGTAGAGGTCGAGTTGTTTGTTTCTGTTTGTCCCAATGCGCGCAGCAGGATATCATGCTAGCTTTCGACTTTGGCTAACTCGAACAAACTGATGTTCGCTCTATTTTTCTTCATGTCATATACTATGTTGTAATCCATAGGTGTTAGACTCATCGAGGTGTCCGGGGTGGAACGGATGCTCGTGTTGTCTAGTGGATTGTTCTGCAACTTGTTGTTGATGGACGTGTTCTTATCTCTTGCTCTCCTTTCGGACTTGCTTTGTGTTTGTTGCTTTGAGGCAGCTGGTGGATTGGCCTTCTTTATCCGTCAGCTCACTTTCTCTTGCATCTCCTCAAGTGTCCGGGGAGCCCTTTACTCCTAAGATTGTATCGATCATTTTGCTTGTGGGGTTACTTCTCAGTGTTCGTCTTTGAGACTACTTGCAAGCACTGGTATGTGTTCACCACATGCCCAGAACTTGGTGCTTCATCATGTGCGACCTCTTCATTATCATCAGTGTCTTTCGGTTGCTCCTGTACGTTGCCATCCACATCAAGTGTCTAAGTACAGACAGAGATAACAACTCGCTTCCAATATGAACAAGAGTTCTCAAGGTGAAATTCTTCATGGAAGGAACAATACTTAGGATTGGCACATTGATTGATTTGGAACATAGGCTTCTATGCAGATCTAGAACTGAACCAGTTGTTCCTGTCTCTATCTGGGTGGATGACTGTTCACAAATGTGTCCGTCTTCCATTGCTTAAGTTCGGACATTTCAGTGGTCAAGTTCTTGACAAGGCGAGTGAGGGTCTCAAAATTAGTTGCTTCCTTGTCTCTGCCCTTGCTCGCTGTTTCTTGGGTCTTTCTGCTCGGCTCCTTGGAGTCTTTGGTTGATTTGTCATCCTTGATGACTCCAATGGCACGCAAGTCCTTCTCAACAGCAATAGCCTCTTTACAGCTTTCTAACAGTGTTGGCTTCGTAGCTCGCTTGACGAACTGCGCAATGGTGGTTAGCAATGCAGTTGTGTAATAGTCGACATTGATGGAGTCATGAGGTTTGGTGTCTGCTACAAACTTGTTCAAGATACGCATAAACCTCTTATTGAAATCTTTCACTTTCTCTTTTCCCTCCATCTTGAGGCTTCCCAGTTCTTTGAGTAGCATGGCTGAGGTCTTTTCATCAACAAACTTTTCAAGGAACATACGTTTGAAAGAACCCCAGTTCTGTATGGAGTTGGGTGGAAGGCTATGATACCAAGCAGCTGCCCAGTTGTCCAAGGTACATGGAAACAGTCTACATGCTACGTCGTCATAATGTACCTCAAGGGTTTGTAGTTGTAGGTAGAAGTTGTCTAAGTGGTCTTCTGCCTTCACCGCATTGTCAGGGTTAAACTTGATGTTCATTCTCTCTGCTTGCTTCGGCATCTTGTGCAGAACATCCAGGAGAGCCAATGGTCCCTGAGTCATCCATTCAAGATTTTGGTCAACCATCTCTTCGTCTTCTTCATCCTCTTCATCTTCTTCCTCTATGTCTGAATCTGATGGTTCCAAATCTGAGTCTGTTGGTTCATCTCTGCCTCCACTTCCTCCACTGCCTTCCACTCTGCCTCCTACACCGAAGTTCGATCCCATGACCACAAGAGTGCCTTTTTCATCTTCAAAGAAGATTGGAGGTTCCTCTCCATATTCAGGAGCTTCTTCCAACCCTTCAAAAGTAGCAAGGACTTCTTCTTCCACCGATGATACAACTACTCATGTGGAAGTGGCCTTTAGCTTCTTAGATGTGTGTGGAAGGTATTGTATGCCTGGGATCAGTCCAACTGCTTTCGCGAACTGGCAAGTGATGGGACGAACGAAGTGAAGGTGTTGATATGAAATTTCGTGTTCGATTCTAGAAGTGAGGAGTAACCAACTGCAGAGTCGTGAGAGAGGGGTTGTGATTTACTGCCTTGACCAGATGGTTGATGAGTGAGTGTGAGGGGAATTTTATCCATGTACAACTAGTTGCCCTCCTTCTAGCGCCAGAAATGTTGACGATGCTGGACCCGCCAACATTCAGGGGATCACCCAGGTATGAAGTCCCAACTACACCTCACACCGTTTGGTGTGAGAGTCCCATACGGTATGATGGCCCGATTGCCATTGTCTTAAGGATGTTCCTTCTTCCCTGTCAGCACAGGAGAGTGTTTCGCTTTGTCTTTGAGAAGTGAGGTTCGCATGCTTGGTAAGTGTAAGTGTACTTGTGTCAATGGTTCTTTCACTGTGAGGGGAAGAGAGTGAAGGTGAGTTCCAGGTTGAAAGTTATCAGTCCCAACTCGGCTAGGAACACACAACACAAAAGGACATGCACAGCTTCTGCCGGAGTAGTCCACTTAGATGCGGTTGTCACAACATACAAGGTAAGATAACACGTACAAAACTCACGAATCAGTCTGAGACGAGTGCGACGGTTGTTGCAGCAAGGTTCATGTGAAAATTTTGTCTGATGTCCAACAGAGCAGTTGACACGGATGGGACAGCATTAACAACATATACAACACATTTTCGTTAATAGATGATGCATTACAACAAATGAATCATTTCAGACGTAGAACACATGGTTAAAGCAACATGCATTACAAGTGTTAAAGATCAGCCTTACAACAAATACAATACATGTATGAAAACATGTTGACCTGTTAATAGGCTTCTGAATTAAGCGAAAGTTCCAAGACACATCGTTACACCATACATCACTAGCCCCATCAAGGGGGCGTTGGAGCCACTACTTACTCCTCAAAGAAAAGATTACAGACTCTCTTGGCTATGTGGGAGGAGCTGAGGTGAAAAGTCCCTCCATGTACAAATGAGGGGGGTATTTATAGCCAAGGGTGAAACTGACCCTTATGGTTGTTCGACTACCCTCATGACCATTCGACTTCCATGACTTTCTGACTTACATGACTCTATGTTCAACAAGTGGGTCTCTTGGACTTCCACATTACATCACATTGATTTACAACAAGCCCATAGTGGAGATGTGGGCAACATGACTCATGACTTGACTTGACATGACTTGACTCGACATGACTTGACATGACAATGCTAGTACATTCGTGTTGCTGCTGGAGTGCATGTCGAGCTACAGTGCTGTTGAGTGATGGATGTCTTCATGGTGTATCATAGCTTCACCTCCACATGGCGAAGTGTGCAAAGTCTTCGATGGTCCTTGGTTCGTTTGATGAAGCTCTAGCATGTTGTTATGTGCTTTCATGTTGGAAGTCTTGACAGTTTCACTTGTTCGCGAAGGTGCATGTTCGTCGTGTTCGTCTACTTAGCATGCTTCATTCGTTCGTCCGCTTCGTATGCTTCATTCATTCATCTGTTGGTGAACCTGTCCATCTGCATGTGCTCCCTTCATTCATTCCGTTCATCATCTTAACATGTTTGTTGGTGTACCTGTACCTGCAGTCACTCATGATGAGACGACATAAAATCCAAAACCTCCTAGTCTACCATGACACATGATCATTCAGATGCAGGTGACAGGGAAAGGCAGCAGCGCTGTGATGCGGGATGATGGCTCCAGGCAACTGGTGACAAAAACAGAGCAAGATTCACTGAAGGATGGAGATGGACAATCTGTGTCGAGAGTGACTGACTGCAAGGTCTAGCTCGACTAGGAGGCAACATTGTGCAAATTTCGGGAGGGACAGTTCGGGCTGCTGGAAAGCAACGCAAGCATACTCTGCACATTTTCCAGAACAAATGGTCAGCAGGGGCTAGACAGCCAAATTTGTGCAAATTTCTAGAGGAACAGGTCGGGTTGCATTAGGGGTCAGCAGGCAGGGATTACGCAATTTTTCTGGGGAACTTCCCGGGAGACTGGCAGCCAGATCTGCGAAATTCCCAGAGGGAACTACCAGTTGGCTGCTAGGGTCACTGGCAGCCAGATCTGCGTAATTCCCAGATGGAACTGCTAGTTGGCTGCTGGGATCACTGGTAGCCAGATCTGCGCAATTCCCAGAGGGAACTACCAATTGGCTGTTGGGGTCACTGGCAACCATAACTATGTAATTCCTAGAGGGAACTGCCAGTTGGTTGCACAGTCACTAGAAGAAGAAACTACACAATTCCTTCAGGGAACAGGTAGTGTACTGCTGGGAGTTGTTGACTGGAAAAAATGCACTAAGGCTGGGAGGCCAACCTGCTGATCATCTCTGAACAATTTCTGAGTTGAACTGAGTGATGGACAGCGGGAGACCTGCTCATGAGCACTACGCAATTTCTAAGATGAACAGCCGGTCGGCTGTCCGGGTGGCCAGCATGAGTGTTACTGGAGCTGCTTGCGGGTGGCACAGCTTGAAAGAACTAGCTTGGTGTTTATGCATTGTTCTGGTTGACAATCGATCAAGTCAAAAGCAGGGTGATGGTCTGGTTGTCATTGAGGAGTCTGGTCGTTAGAACTTTAGAAAAAATGACTAAGTGCATGAACAGTCGAAAGATGCATAGGTGATCATACGAACACACACTCGCATGACTTGACGACGAAATGACCAAACCATCTAGACACACATGTTCAACATGGTTGATCGACGGTGCGAGCGATAAGTGCGACACTCGTGATTGATCGTTCATGATCGAGACGACACTTGTGCGACAGCGAATGTGACTCCGTGTGTGAGTTCCACATATGCTTTCATGGCGAACACAACAATCACATACGAAGTGAAGACTTTGATCATAACCAAAACATGGTCGCAAGCATGACTTAGACATCAACATGCAGAGACTTGAGTGCAATAGACAAGCAAGGTGAATGTAAAGACCCACACGAGCTCATGGAGTCAACCTGAGCGTGTGTAGTCATCAAGCGAAACTCTTCAAGCGAGGCTCTGAAATTGGTGTAGGCCAAAATTTGGAGGGTGGTTGTAGCCGCTACAACAAGATCCATCCCAAAAGTTGGCACAGAGCAGACATGGTGAGAAGTTTTGTTGATCACATGCAAGTGAATTCAGCAGCATGAATTTCATTGTGTGCACTCATGCGATCCCACCCACTTAGCACACTCACCAAGGAAAAGACAAGAAGCAATTCCGACTGGATCTGAACATGTAGTTGATATTTGATGCGCATGACCACCAGAACGCACAGGGAGATCATCACAGACACTATGCCTTAGTGTGTTGCCGGTTCGGCCACATCCAAGAAGACCATGCGCATGTTAGTAGACGAGTTGGATAGAGGATCCATACCAATGCACCCAGATGAAATGGAGGCAAGAGTTCGCTCCAACAAGATGTCACCATGGAGCGCATGCACACCATCACGGACGAACAAGCTTCGCATCACATCACCACCTTCACCATCACAAGTGTTATCACTCCAAAATTTCTCTAGAGTTTTTGTGAAAGAAATAACAGAGGTAACCACAAACCTACTTTTGAGATCAGGATCTAGCCTTCCCAATGCTCAGAGAGGGCTCTCTCTTTATGATTTAACTTTGTTTAGTCAATTGATTTTATGCTAGGTATGATTGTACTTGGGTTTTGATTTGGATTTGGTGGTGGAATCACTAACTAGATGGATAGAGGGATGTCTTTTACCATTGGGCTATGGGGTCAAGTATCAAGCAAATAGCACTGGATTAAGCTCTAAAAATAGTGTTTACATGGCAAGGTAGCTGAGTGAATTCCGATCTTTTAGGCTGGATGGTGAAGTGGTTTTCAATTGGGGTCAAGAAGCAATTAAGGGTTCCTCAAACCTGATAATGTAGGAAATGACAGAGGTCAATTGAAACTAGGGAGCAATTAAGGATTCCCTAATCTGGATATCAGAAGAAAACATTAAAATGATTAACTGTTCAAGACAGAGTGTACTTAAACAAATTCTGTAATAAATTTCCAGTTATTTCATTCAATTTAGATAACATGCAAGTTTGTGAAACACTTAAGAAAATAACAATTTGACAAAAAGAAAATACTTCGGTGAAGTGGCCCAACACATGAATCCTGTAATGCAATCTCTTTATTACTCAGTCCAGTCTGCTGACTTGAAAAAATTGGTACAATGAACCCTCAAGTTACAGATCAATACAACTATAGAAATGTCTAGCAATCCACACTCTATACTTCAAATTCTGAAGTATTTATACAAAAATAGTTATAAAATATCCCAAACTGTCTTGGGAATTAATCTAGGAAAAAGAAATATCTTCATGCAAGAAGATAGAGATAGATATTCAACAGATGCAATCTGTCCCTATTTATTAGGTTGTGTTGTTAGATCTTTTGTTGCCTTCTCTCACTTGTTGTTTGTTTTCCATGCTAGTTGTCTTTTTACTTGGCCTTTTAACTGATACTCTTTCATCTAATACTCTTTTATCTGGTTGATATGTTACTTTTCTTTCACTGCTCTGTTTTTACTTTTACCTTGCAATTTCACAATAAATCATTTAACTTTTCCCAAGTCTCTGTGTCTGGTAATTTAATATTTACCATTCTTCTGTAGAATTCATCTGCTTCTATGTACTTTGCAAAGGTGGGCTTGTTCAAAAAAAGGTGTTTTACCTCATGCTAGAGGTAAAATAGGTTCTCAAAAGTTTGGTACAGAACCTTTCCTGTAGGCATCCCTTTCATAGATGAATTATTTGCTTGATCTCTTGCCACTTCTCTGATTTTCCTATTGTAGTCTTCTTGTGGCATTAATATATCATTTATCACCAAGGGATTTGGCAGACCTTTCTGCCTTAAAGCATCAAACTTAACCATGAACCTGTCTATAGCTAGCTCCATGGTTTGGCATTTGTCCTCAAGGTTCATCATTAAGTTTCTCTTGGTGAGCACTTTCTTCACCTCTAGTATGGTGTCAATCCTATCAGCTATGTCTAGCTCCTGCAATTCATATTTGTTCTTAGAGTTAAGGAATTGGATTATTCTAGTGGCTTCTTTTGGCATGTCTCCAAGCTCGGCCTTAACTCTCTGAATTGCTTCAGTAGCCTCTTTGACTAAATCATTTTGTTCAAAGATGACTTGTATAGATGGCCAAATATCATTGACAAAGTCAATGATATTGGCCCATAGTTGTTCTTTAGCTTGGGCAAGTGGCTTCTTCAATGTTAACTCTTTTTCTAAGTTCTTTATCCTCTCAGTCAACCTGGTTGACTTTTGAACTTCATTCTTGTGCATAATCTATGCCAGTTTCTTCTCATCCTCTAGACTTGTTATTTTTTCTTTTAGTTTATTTATCTCAGTGGTCTGAATGGACATGTCCTCCATTGCTTTGACCAGTTTGCTTACCTCATCACTTGGCTGAGTTACTGCTATTGTTGAAACTGTTACTGATGTAGATGATGTTGCAGCTAGAAGTGTTATAGCTAGTGGAGCTGTGGGGGCCAATGAAGCTGCCAAGGTTGATGGAACTGTTGTAGTCACTGTGGGAATGGCAGTGGCAGTGGCTGTCTCAAGGCTGGCATGTTTCAGCTGTATTAAGTTGTCCAACTCCTTCTCCATTTCTTTCAATTGATCATTTAATTGGAGAATGAGATCCATCATCTCCTCCTGCTGAGTTTGGCTTTCAAGGACCTCCTTGGTCTGTGGATGCTCTGAATGAGGCAGCTTCAATTGTTTCTTTAAAGCAGCAATATCCTCATTTTTCTTCTTTATCAATTTCTCTACAGCCTTGACATCATTGGGATTATATCCAAGCTCAATCACCAAGTCTTCTAGTGACTTGATTCTGTTATCCTTGGCCTGTGAGGATGCCTTTTCCAGCTTGTATTGTGTTGTAATATTATCCAGTGAGCTTTGGAGTTTGTGCACAGTCATTGCTTTATTTGTCATTGTGGAGTAAATCATCTTACTTGCTTATTTTTGGAACTCAATTTGGTCAATAGGGTGAACATCCCTAGCCAAAACTTCAAATTCAGTATTCCTGTAGTCTGTTGATGATTTGGGTTGTTGAATTGTAGGCTGATGGATGTCATTTGCATCATATCAGTCTTAATGTCAAAGGCTGACATTAATCTATTTTTATTTGCAGGTGTTTGTTTGAAGTATTGGGCATAAGTTTCAGCCTTCAATGCCTCATTCCTCAACTTAATTTCCTTGTATTTTTCTTTTATATCTTTCTCTTTATCCACAGGCTTGCTGGATGAAGAGACTTCAACATTGAGTTATTTCTCAATAAGTTGAGTGTTTGAAGTAGAAGGCTAGTGAGTTTCCTCTGAAACTCTTGGGCCTTTACTCGTTCCAACCATAGTGTCAGTGTTAGTGATTTCCACTATCGCAATGGTGTCTTCTTGCTCAGTTACATGATTAAGCTTGGGCCTCTTCCTGTAACTGATCTCAAATCTGTCATCTATGGTGTCCATCCCAGAGCTAGAACCTTCTTCCCTGGTTCTTTTCACATTTCTGTCTTCATTGGCTGGAGTCTGCAAAATGGGAGTAATAGTCATATTTTCTTGTAGGGATGGAACCTGCAGAAAGGAACTAGTATCAATCTGCTTTTCCACATCAATTAATGTACTCTCAACATCTATTAAAGTGTTCTCCAACCATTCTGATTGGTTGGCATATCTCTCAATGTCTGGCCTGGGATCATGTATGAAAGGACTCAATTTGAATTTGAGCCTTAGTTTATTTATGACTCCATTAGGGTCATACTGCCACATAAAATTGCTCTTGAAGTTCATCTCCTGTAAGAGTTTCTCTGCCTCTTGTCCAGCTTCCCTATTATTACAAATAAAAGGGCCCAATTGGTTTTTGATCTTAAATAGAGTCTTCTTCTTAGCTGATAGGAAATTAACCTCGTCAGAGTTTATGATTTGCCTTAAATACTCTAATGAAAATATCCTCATGGGGAGGTATTTGGGCAGCTTTTAGGGAGTGAGTTGGAATCCATATATTCTTATTTTTGTGTGGTCCTAGTAAAGATACCAATCTCCCACTCTATTGTTCTTAGTCAACTATAAAACTCTCTTAATCTCATCACTTGTCCTAGGTTGATAGCTACTGGTCAACATGTTTATAACTGGATGAACAAATGAATCAATGAACTCTTTATAAGTAAAAACAGTGGAATACATTTGGATCAATGGTGTCCAAAAGATGACAGATCTTGGATTGCCCTTGGTGTCTAACTTTTGGATGCTGACTGGAAACTTATCTGACTGAAAATACAGGAACATGTGAAACAATACAGATGAGTATTTGAATACTCTCTCATTTGGCAATCTGATAAATTGTTCATGGATTCTGTCTGCCAAGAACTGAGCATAGTTGTAAACTGTAGCAGGAGGCTTGCCTGGGAAAAAGATAGAAAGGAAATCAAGAACAACCTCATCCACATGTTCATCAGTGGTGTACCCTAGAATGCAAGAGAGCATGGTTATAATTTGTCTGCCTCTCTCAGAGAAAATGGTGGCAGCATATGGAGGACTATCTTTTGGAGTATGAGACTCTTCAATGATGAAGGTCTGAAAGATCTAAGCTTTATTGGGAAGGTCTAGTTTGGTGTAGAGTTCAAGTAAGCCTTCGATGGAAAGTGGGGTCTCATTTGGGCTTGGCTGGATCTGCAACATTTGATTTATTGATTCTGCAGTAATGGTGAACAAAACCTGTTGATCAGGGGTGACTATGGCTCTCTGACTTGGAACATAGCAAGCTTGGCAGAAGTGGATGATTTCTGGGAATAGGTGTACCTATGGGAACAAGTACTTGGGTAAATTTGATTCCTAGAGGTGAATATCATCATTTTGGTTCAAAAAATTGTCTTTACTCCAGCAGTGGGGTTTCAGTAGGTAGCTAGGGGAAACAGTGTCCTTGATTTGAAATTATCTGTCGGTTAATGGAAGGTGGTCAATATCTAGGTGAGGGATTTGCAGAGGTCTTACATCTAGAGAGGTTTGGGAAGCCATAATTTGTTTTATTCAACTAAATTACTCTTTTTGTGGCTTTAGGAATAAGGTCAGAAGCTCTAGAGCAGTGGGGAGGGTAATAACAGTTTGTAAAAAGAGGTTTGGGTGCACAGTGAGATTTTCTTCAATTTAGGAAGGTTTTTTTAATAATTTAATTAATTAACCTTTGATAGTTACTGTGTATAACTTTAAATTGCAGGGTCATTCCGGTTCTATCAAGAATACTGTCACGACCCTTCCACAATACATAAAAGTAATTTTTTTTTTTATGGTAAATTATGATACCCTTACATGAACCCCTTTAACATAACTACTGTCGCACATAGTTTATCATTACGTATAGCCGTTCGGAAATTGATACAATTTGGACATATAGTTAATTGGTTCACAGTTCGGCTCGTTTCTATGGTTTACATGTGTATTTATTCGGCAATCGGAATGTATGCATTGTTACGACCGGTAACTTTTCCAGCGATGAGTTGTTGGTGGCATTTAAGATTTCATGGCAGCTGTTTAATGCCCCAGCATAGGTGGCCTGGCTCACCTGCTTGGCCATGTGACTCGCCGTTCTTCGTACCCTCGGCCTTCACGCCTTGGGTTCCCGCTCCTTTCCTACGGTGGAGATCTAATGACTCAGATCTGAGGGCGGAGATCCGTCTAAGGGTTTGAGAGCTCTTCATAAACATTTGGAGTTTCTCTCGCGGCTCATTTGGTTCTGGAATGGCTTTCGGATTCCGCTTGTCTCTTTGCTCTTTGGACTCGTTTCCATTTCTCGCCTCCTCCAGGGCTTCATCAACAGCTCAAAGAATTTATGCTTAATTCCTGGAGTTACCGTGCAGGTAATGTATCATTTTTTTTTTAGAAATTAGATACAGTTTTCGCTATATGTTATTTCCTTCTTACGGGTTTCGCTACTAGTTCTGCATGCGTTTCTCACGAGTTTCACTGCTAGTTTTGCATGCATCTGTTAACAGTTTGTCTCTTGTTCTTTGTTGTATGAAGGTAAGGATTATAGCGATGCAACCTCTCTGCTTGCGGATTGACAGGCCTTCAGCGTTTCAACCTTCTCCGCCGCGTGCCAGGTAAGCAAATCGGTCGTAAGGTCCTGATGCGATGACTGGGGTTTTCCCTTGATGTGCTTGAGTCGGCTGTGATTCATACATGCTTGTCTTCTTCTCTTTTTTTACGTTTACTGGCTTCCTGCTTTCTATAATCCAAGCGAGGATTTCCAGAATAGGATCCTCATGATTTGCATGTGTTCTCGTATTCCCAGGTTTTGTGTTCCCCGCTTACCCTGTTGGGTTATGAGGAACAGTCGGTTCCCTTGCGCGGGATAAGCCTTAACCTTTTACAGCGATTGAGTTATTTGAAGGCAAACTTGTTTTTCTATGTTTAGTCATCCAGATGCAATTGTTTATGTGTAAATGATAAGGGCCACTGTTGAACTGGCCGCTGAATATGGACCCCTCTGTTCAAAGGGTGTTTTATTTATATTTTGATGAATATATTTCATTTGCACTTCCAGTTTCATCGTTTTAATAAAAACTTGCTCTGTAATTGTCGGTTCAATTCTGGTTTTTCCTCGGATAGTTTTAATAGCATGCCGCTTGTGTTTCAGTATGCTCAGCCTGATATTATTGGCTTGCCATTCTGAATCGGTTAGATGTTTAATTTTGTCCTGTGGATTGTATGTAATCTCCGGTTTTCAAGCTACAGCAGTTTGCTATTGTCCTCAAGAAGGGTAGGAAAGTTATTATTTCCTTGCTGCTCGTTTTTGTTTAAATGCTCCTTTTAACTGATACGGAACTCTGTTCTTACCAGCATATGGGTATTTACTGTTAACGAGCTTAATTTATAATGGGAATGTTAAGGTCGTTACTGAGTATATGTGTTTACTTGGTTTGAATGTATGTACATACATGTAGATACTTCCGCTGTCGTGTCCACGGCCACGGTTAGAGTAGTTTCTGCGGTTGCATTTTGTTGTCCTTTGAATGGAATACTACGGAATCTAGATTTGGTTCGTATTCCTCTTGAATCTTTTCTTAAGTTAATCATTCTCGTAATATTTACCTCTTCGGTATCTTTTGGTTACATGTAATTGTTTCACAGTTTAAGCAAACTGTTTCGTAATATTTACCTCTTTCGGTATCATTTGGTTACATGTAATTGTTTCACAGTTTTAAGCAAACTTTCTTGCTACCACAGACTCATATAGTTTCTAAACTCTAAACTATGTTCACACTGTACGTTTAGATGAATTGTCCAGTGGGTTTTCATATTACAGTTCTGATAACCCTGGCTGGCAGTCTAAAATAGCTCGAGGCCTTTTACATTCCTTCTTTTTAATAATGGATAAACTCAAGTAATTAAAGATAACTTAACCATTCTATTAATGCACTAACTGTTCGGATAACCTACACAGTACTTCTGATCCCGACTAATTGTTTTATTTTTTTTTTGTTGAAGCTACCATTAGCATATCAGGTTTTCCTTTTAACAGTTATCTAGCATTAAATCAGTAATATTTGCCTGAATCAATTATATTACAGCAACATAATATTGATGTGGGATTTTTATAATGTAATGGGTCTTCACTACCAACTACTGTGATTTTAGCTAACAGTATTGTCTACAATCACTGTTGAACTAATTTTCTTCAAATACTGTTACGTACCTGGTTCGCCAGATTTGTATATATGCTTCAGAAGTTCACCTGCAATCCATGTTTGCTCTTGTCCTCCCAACCATGAGATCCATCGCCAAGACTGGAATCTCCCCCCGAGCTATCTTGCAGGCCTACAGCCCTCAACAAGATACATGCACCTTGTGCCTGGTTATCTGGTCCTTACTAGACTTAACCAGCTTTCTTTTTTCTTCTCCTTCTGTCTATCCCTACAGCACAGAATTTTTGTCTCTACCCCCCCTTTTCCCCTGGAGGCCTTTCCAGTTAGGGAGGGTAGTTTCATGCAGTTTTCATAACTGATTTCCTCTTCAAATCTTCCTTTCAGAGGTTGCCAGCATTTCAAGAAGTATATATTTCTTTTCAATATATATTTAATTCACAATAAAATAATATGATTAGAGTTTTTTTAAAAACAGTCTTTCAACTCTATCTCTTACTACAGTAAAATTCCAATATTTACATTTTCCGAGGTCATCACAAATACCTAGAAATTTGACGGTTTGGTGCATAGACAGGGTTTTGTGGTAGCTGCAGAGGTTACTGAGTCTTCAGCTAGCTATTCGTTGCTTCAATTTGGTGTCTGTAGCGTCTTCGAGTGGAAAAAGGTGGTTAATTTGGTCGTGCAGAGGTTCAGGGTGTCAAAATTGGTTAACAGAGGTTTACAGTGAAAATGAGTGAAAAGAGTAAAATGGGGCTTTTTCAGCCTTTTAACCAATAACGGTTTCATTTTAGCACAAGATTTTTTGAATGAACAGTGGGCAGTTTTGGTTTAGGTGGGGAGGTGGTTTTTAGGCCATATCGCACTGCTTTTGGGTGGAGGGCGGTATTTTTCATGAGCACGCGATATAACCTGGTGTCACCACGTAGCCAAATTGTGCTCAGCCAAAACCGTGAATCTCGTGTGCTCTCGGACCGTTAACCGTCGAACGATGAATCTGCGCGATATTCATGTGCATCATTGGATCTGGAGGTGGGAGATCAGAGGGATATCGCGCAATGAAGTTGCACGGCTGGAGTTGGAAAGTGGTTGGCGGGCCCCGAGGTTTAATTACAATGAATTGTAATTAATTAACAAATAATGACGGGATTTAAATATAAGCAGTGGGTTAATAAGAGGTGGGGACCATGGGTTATATTGTGGAGTTTTTAACTATACCCCAAGGCTTGTTGGGTTAAAAAGGGTGTCGGGAAATTACAACATGGGGGATCTATAAAGCGGGACTTTAGGAAAAAACTTAGGATAAAGGGTTTTTGTAGGATTTTAAGGGGAAAAGGGAAATTAATAAGGGGGGAAAGTATCATTTGTGATGGGAATGTGTTTCACACTAGGAAAAGGGGTTTTGGAAAGGGGGAATGATTTTTTGAAGGGTAATGTCTAGGGAAATGTGTGAAACAAAGGGATAAAAGGTCAAAATGAAGGGAAAGGGTTTTTACAAGTAATGAAGGGATAATGAGGGGAAATTAGCAAATAAGTATGGGCTTAATGCTTTTGATATTATGATAAGCTTGGGCTTTTCTTCTGTTTCTATGTTACATTCTTCTATGTCTGCTCTTAAAGGCTCCATTTTTTGATTTCTAGCCACATCATTTGAGTCAAACAAATATTCTAATGGGACTAATCCCTTAGGCAAAAAATTATTCTTAAGGTTTAAAATCTCATAATCATCATTGATTATTTCTTCTATTTCTACTTTTTATAAGTTATCTATTTCTACTTTAGTGAATTTAGTGGGTTTATATACATCTAAAGCATTTATATCTATCTCAGTATTTATGATGTTATCTACTGTACAATCAGTATCTATGTGACAGTTTTGAAACTTTCCTTCAACATTCATGAAATCATAGATTTGAGAATCTTATGAAAAAATCTGCCAATTTTCAAATTGTCAGGTATGACAGATCTATGTCTTACTTCTGCAGTGTACTAGTGGTTGGGCTGAAAAGGTAATCTACAAGTGCTAGCAAAAGTAGCCAAACTGTGAGCTTGCATATTATGTTTCCTAGGAATAGCAGCAAAATCAGTTTCAAGGAGTTCATTAATCAGATCTAGAACAGTTCCTCTGTATTGGCTAAGTATGGGATTATTCACAGAGTATTCTCCTTTAATTTGTTTTATGATCAATTCTGAGTCTCGCATGATAGAAACTCTCTTGGCTCCAAGTTTTCTTACAATTTTCAGTCCTAAGATTAAAGCCGCATACTCGGCCATGCTGTTTGTGCATTTAAAGTTTAATCTAAAGGCATGACCTTCAGAATGATTGTTTTCCATGTTATGAATCCAAACTCTTGCACCTGCTCCTAATCTATTTACAGAGCCATCAAAATCCAAATGCCATAGAGACTCATGAAATATGTTTTCATTATCAGGTGATTTGTATTTTTCTTCTACAGTTGTGATTTCATTTTTGTCTTTGTCTAAATTATACAAGATAAAAGAGTCCATATCATAATGCATGGAGTATATAGAGAAATTATGTGGTTGTTTTGCACTACTTACCATGTGTTTCATCAAGGTCTCTCGGTAAAGCTTTCTTTGCTGACCAAACATAGAGATGGTAGCATATGACATGTCTAATTGTAGAGATCCCTGCAATTTTGATCCCAACGAGCGAGATAATATCATTCCATACTTGGGTGGGATATCAGCAACTACTATGTCCATAACAATACTCTTTGTTGGGCACTAGACTAGAGTCACACACAAATCTTTAATCAGGCCAAGGCATTTGACTTGGCTGGAATCAAAAGAAAACAGGTCCTTGTAGGGTCTGGTGATATCTAAATTTAATCTTTCCATGATTGCCTTAGGCATTAGGTTATGGGATGCCCCTGAATCTAGCATAGCATTATGTAAGATTTTATCATGAACATTTAAGCTAATGTAGAATGGAGGAATACCCCCTTGCTGATGTGTGCCATTTACTTCTGGACCAAATAATAACTCAGGTTGATCATCATTAAGGTTTACAACATCTTCTCCTTCACCTATGTTTAGTGTTTGAATGATTTGTGCTTTGTATGATTCATTTTTCACTAACTTTGTCAAAGGAACTAATATTTTCAATTTGGCTATCTCAGTCTTAATGTTGAATGGCAATTGAGTTTTTCCTGATTGTGTGAGATCTTCCTGAGCAATTGTGGTCTATGTAGTTTTATCTTCTTTTTCAGCACTTGGCAATTCAGTTTGTGTACCAACAGTTTTGTTTTGAATTCTCTTATTTGGAATAGTTTGACTAACAGTTGAAGTTTGAGTTTCAGCTGAAGTTATATCTACAATTTTAGGGTTGGAAGTCTCCTGAGTTCCTCTAGGGAGAATTTGTAGAACTTTGGTCACAGGAGCTTCTGTTATTTTTTTAGTTTGTATTTGGATTGATTTCTTAGTGGGAACTTCAGTATTCTTTTTGCTTCTAAGGCTGTATTGTTTGTGAACTTCATAGATAGCAAATTCATAGCCTTGTTTGAAGTCAAAGGACTCTCCAGATTCTAATTGTAATTATTGTAACATGTACAATTCATGTTCTTCCTGAGTAAGAAAAACAACATCTTCATTTTTAATCCCTAATAGGTTTATCTGGGTGTCATCCTCTTCTTCATGGTTTTGTGAACCTTCAGCATAATTTTCCTAGAAAGGTGGTCTAACCTGTTGATCAGGTATAGCATTTTTTCCAGTATTAAGATTTTTCCTAAAGTTGGGGTTCCTAATTGGGGGTGCTTGTTGACTTTCCCACTGAGATTTTCTTTCCATATTTTCTAATCTATCCATTATCCTTTCTACACTTTTAGCTAAACTGTCTATTTTACCATCTGAAGTGGATGGTTCCTCTTTAATGGTAACTCTTTTCTCATTTCTCATCCTAGCTTTCTTAGCTAATAAATTGGCTTCTACACTAACAGCATTACTTTGCATTTGTTCCAATGTTTCAGGGTTTCTTTCTCTCAATTGGTAAGACATATTAGTGTCAAAACCATCAGGAAATTTGATTAGTGCTAGGTTTGGTGGAGGTTTAATATTTGCAGGGATTGCATTATAGATATTGTTGAACCTAGTACAATAATCCTGAACAGATTCATTAGGAGCTCTTCTAATGTTTTCATATTCAGACAATATTTGTAAAGGGTTTTTCTTTCTTTCCCATCTATCAATAAACAATCTATGGAAAGCAGCTAAATCAGCAATATGATTAGCAGGTAAACCTTTAAACCATTTCTTGACATCCCCTGCCAGTGTTTGGACAAATAACCTCATTTTCACATCAGACTCATCAATCTCATGCAACTCAAAATAGTTAGTCATTTTATTCACATGTTGTTGGGCAGTATACTGACCAGTAGCATCAAACAAAAAGATTTTACTTTGGTAGTCTTGGGGCATGCCATGTAGTTGAGCTGGTAAGACCAAAGGTGCATATCTGTCTACCATGGCTGAGGTTCTGGTTTGACTGGGGGGTAAAGTAGTGGTGCTTGAAGTAGAACTTGAGATGGTTGTGGATGAACTAGATGAGCTTGACATGTTTGGTTGAAGAGGAAGTTGAGGAATGAATGGTTTAGGGGAATGAACTGTAGTGGATATTATAGGTGAGGTAGTAGTAAATGAAGGTTTATTTATAGTTTTTGAAGACTCTGTATAAGTTTCAGGGGTAGCAGCAGTCAGGGCAGCTAATTCAACTGATTGTTGAAGATAGGCTTCGTTTATATGTCTTATCAATGTTGAAATTAAAGCTTCTAGTTTATCAAAAGTGTCCAAAACATGTTGATCTAAATCAGGATGTATAGGCACCTTTTTGACTCAATAAATTGAATAAAATTTGGGTCTATTACAGTATCATGAATTGAATTTTCATATTTGGTTCTAAACAAAGAAAGCTCAAATGATAAATCAAATTGAATATCCTCTAAATTTGATAATTCCTTAGGGAGTGAATTTGCTTTAATTAATTGACTACTACTTCCTTGAGTTTCTACCTTTTTTGGTTTTCTTAAAATTCTGTCAGGATCATCAACTATTGTAGCAGGGTTTGGATCTGGATTTGCCCTGGTATAGTGTGTTCTTTTGGAAGCCAGAATTTTAATTTTTTAATTGTTTAATGAAACTTTTTTAACAACTCTAAAATGATCTTAAGGTGCAAAAGATGAGATTTAAGATTTCCTTAAAGTTTTATTAAACTGAGGACTGGTCCCCAGTATGGTCGCCAATATGTTATCACTCCAAAATTTCTCTAGAGTTGTTGTGAAAGAAATAATAGAGGTAACCACAAACCTACTTTTGAGATCAGGATCTAGCCTTCCTAATGCTCAGAGAGGGCTCTCTCTTTATGATTTAATTGTGTTTAGTCAATTGATTTTAGGCTAGTTATGATTGTACTTGGGTTTTGATTTGGATTTGGTGGTGGAATCACTGACTTAGATGGATAGAGGGATGTCTTTTACCATTGGGCTATGGGGTCAAGTGTCAAGCAAATAGGACTGGATGGATCTTTTAGGCTGGATGGTGAAGTGGTTTTCAATCGGGGTCAAGAAGCAATTACAGGTTCCTCAAACCGGATAATGTAGGAAATGATAGAGGTCAATTGAAACTAGGGAGCAATTAAGGATTCCCTAATCTGGATATCAGAAGAAAACTTTAAAATGATTAATTGTTCAAGACAGAGTGTACTTAAACAAATTATGTAATAAAATTATAATTATTTCATTCAATTTAGATAACATGCAAGTTTGTGAAACACTTAAGAAAATAACAATTTGACAAAAAGAAAATACTTCACTAAAGTGGCCCAACACATGAATCCTGTAATGCAATCTCTTTATTACTCAGTCCAATCTGTTGACTTGAAAAAATTGGTACAATGAACCCTTAGGTTACATATCAATACAACTATAGAAATGTCTAGCAATCCACACTCTATACTTCGAATTATGAAGTATTTATACAAAAATAGTTACAAAATATCCCAAACTGCCTTGGGAATTAATCTAGGAAAAAGAAATATCTTCATGCAAGAAGATAGAGACAGATATTCAACTGCTGCAATATGTCCCTGTTTATTAGGTTGTGTTGTCATATATTTTGCTGCCTTCTCTCACTTGTTGTTTGTTTTCCACGCTGGATGTCTTTTACTTGGCCTTTTAACTGATACTCTTTCATCTGATACTATTTTATCTTGTTGATATGTTACTTTTCTTTCACTGCTCTGTTTTTACTTTTACCTTGCAATTTCACAGTAAATCATTTAACTTTTCCCAAGTCTCTATGTCTGGTAATTTAATATTTACCATTCTTCTGTAGACTTCATCTGCTTCTGTGTACTTTGCAAAGGTGGGCTTGTTCACAAAAAGGTGTTTTACCTCATGCTGGAGGTAAAATAGGTTCTCAAAATTTTAGTACAGAACCTTTCTTGTAGGCATCCCTTTCATAGATAAAGTATTTGCCTGATCTCTTGCCACTTCTCTGATTTTCCTGTTGTAGTCTTCTTGTGGCATTAATCTATCATTTATCACCAAGGGATTTGGCAGACCTTTTAGCCTTAAAGCATCAAACTTAACCATGAACCTATTTATAGCTAGCTCCATGGTTTGGAATTTGTCCTCAAGGTTCATCATTAAGTTCCTCTTGGTGAGCACTTTATTCACCTCTAGTATGGTGTTAGTCCTCTCAGCTATGTCCATATCCTGCAATTCATATTTGTTCTTAGAGTTAAGGAATTGGATTATTCTGGTGGCTTCTTCTGGCATGTCTCCAAGTTTGGCCTTAACTCTCTGAATTGCTTCAGTAGCCTCTTTGACTAAATCATTTTGTTCAAAGATGACTTGTATAGATGGCCAAATATCATTGACAGAGTCAATGATATTGGCCCATAGTTGTTCTTTAGCTTGGGCAAGTGGCTCCTTCAATGTTAACTCTTTCTCTAAGTTCTTTATCCTCTCAGTCAACCTGGTTGACTTCTGAACTTCATTCTTGTGCATAATTTGTGCCAGTTTCTTCTCATCCTCTAGACTTGTTATTTGTTCTTTTAGTTTATTTATCTCAGTGGTCTGAATGGACATGTCCTCCATTGCTTTGACTAGTTTGCTTGCCTCATCACTTGGCTGAGTTGCTGCTGTTGTTGAACCTGTTGCTGATGTAGATGTTGTTGCAGCTGGAAGTGTTGTAGCCAGTGGAGCTGTGGGGGCCAATGAAGCTGCCAAGGTTGATGGAACTGTTGTAGTCACTGTGGGAATGGCAGTGGCAGTGGCTGTCTCAAGGTTGGCCTGTTTCAGCTGTATTAAGTTGTCCAAATCCTTCTCCATTTCTTTCAATTGATCATTTAATTGGAGAATGAGATCCATCATCTCCTCCTGCTGAGTTTGGCTTTCAAGGACCTCCTTGGTCTATGGATGGTTTGAATGAGGCAGCATCAATTTTTCTTTAAAGCAGAAATCTCCTCATTTTTCTTATTTATCAATTTCTCTACAGCCTTGACATCATTGGGATTATATCCAAGCTCAATCACCAACTCTTCTAGTGACTTGGTTTTATTATCGTTGGCCTGTGAGGATGCCTTTTCCAGCTTGTACTGTGTTGTAATATTATCCAGCGAGCTTTGGAGTTTGTGCACAGTCATTGCTTTATTTTTCATTGTGGAGTAAATCATCTTACTTGCCTATTTGTGGAACTCAATTTGGTCAATAGGGTGAACATCCCTAGCCAAAACTTCAAATTCAGCCTTCCTGTAGTCTATTGATGATTTGGGCTACTAGACTGTAGGCTGCATGAATGTCATTTGCATCTTACCAGTCTTAATGTCAAAGGCTGACATTAATTGGTTTTGATTTGCAAGTCTTTGTTTGAAGTACTGGGCATAAGTTTCAGCCTTCAATGCCTCATTCCTCAACTTAATTTCCTTGTATTTTTCTTTTATATCTTTCTCTTTATCCACAGGGTTGCTAAATGAAGAGACTTCAATGCTAAGCTGTTTCTCAATAATTTGAGTGTTTGAAGTAGAATGCTGGTGAGTTTCCTTTGAAACTGTTGGGCCTTTACTCGTTCCAACCATTGTGTCAGTGTTAGTGATTTCCATTGTCTCAATCATGTCTTCTTGCTCAGTTACAGGATTGAGCTTGGGCATATTCCTGTAACTGATCTCAAATCTATCATCTGTGGTGTCCATCCCAGAGCTAGAACCTTCTTCCCTAGTTCTTTTCAAATTTTTGTCTTCATTGGCTGGAGTCTGCAAAATGGGAGTAATAGTCATCTGTTCTTGTAGGGCTGGAACCTGCAGAAAGGAACTAGTATCAATCTGCTTTTCCACATCAATTAATGTACTCTCAACATCTATTAAAGTGTTCTCCAACCATTCTGATTGGTTGGAATATCTCTCAATGTTTGGCCTGGGATCATGTATGAAAGGACTCAATTTGAATTTGAGCCTTAGTTTATTTATGACTCCATTAGGGTCATACTGCCACATAAAACTGCTCTTGAAGTTCATCTCCTGTAAGAGTTTCTCTGCCTCTTGTCCAGCTTCCCTATTATTACAAATAAAAGGGCCCAATTGGTTTTTGATCTTAAATTGAGTCTTCTTCTTAGCTGACAGGAAATTAACCTCATCAGAGTTTATGATTTGCCTAAAATACTCTAATGCAAATATCCTCATGGGGAGGTATTTGGGCAGCTTGTAGGGAGTGAGTTGGCATCCATATATTCTGATTTTTGTGTGGTCCTGGTATAGATACCAGTCTCCCACTCTATTGTTCTTAGTCAACTGTAAAACTCTCTTAATCTCCTCACTTATCCTGGGTTGATAGCTATTGGTCAGCATGTTTATAACTAGATGAACAAATGAATCAATGAACTCTTTATAAGTAAAAACAGTGGAATACATTTGGATCAATGGTGTCCAAAAGATGACAGATCTTGGACTGCCCTTGGTGTCTAACTTTTGGATGCTGACTCGAAACTTATCCGACTGAAAATACAGGAACATGTGAAACAATACTGAAAAGTATTTGAATACTCTCTCATTTGGAAATCAGATAAATTGTTCATGGATTCTGTCTGCCAAGAACTCGGCATAGTTGTAAACTGTAGCAGGAGGTTTACCTGGGAAACAGATAGAAAGGAAATCAAGAACAACCTCAGCCACATGTTCATGAGTGGTGTACCCTAGAATGCAAGAGAACATGGTTATAATTTTTCTGCCTCTCTCAGAGAAAATGGTGGCAGCATATGGAGGACTATCTGTTGGAGTATGAGACTCTTTAATGATGAAGGTCTGAAAGATATGAGCTTTATTGGGAAGGTCTAGTTTGGTGTAGAGTTCAAGTAAGCCTTCGATGGAAAGTGGGGTCTCATTTGGGTTTTGCTGGATCTGCAGCATCTGATTTATTGATTCTGCAGTAAGGGTGAAAAAACCTGTTGATCATGGGTGACTATGGCTCTCTGACTTGGAACATAGCAATATTGGTAGAAGTGGATGATTTCTGGGAATAGGTGTACCTATGGGAACAAGTACTTGGGAAAATGTGATTCCTAGAGGTGAATATCATCATTTTGGTTCAAAATCTTGTCTTTACTCCAGCAGTGGAGTTTCAATAGGTAGCTAGGGGAAACAGTGTCCTTGATTTGAAATTCTCTGTCGGCTAATGGAAGGTGGTCAATATCCAGGTGAGGGGTTTGCAAAGGTCTTACATCCAGAGAGGTTTGGGAAGCCATAATTTGGTTTATTCAACTAAATTACTCTTTCTGTGGCTTTAGGAATAAGGTCAGAAGCTCTAGAACAGTGGGGAGGGTAATAACAGTTTGTAAAAAGGGGTTTGGGTGCACAGTAAGCTTTTCTTCAATTTAGGAAGGTTTTTTAATTAATTTAATTAATTAACCTTTGATAATTATTGTGTATAACTTTAAATTGCAAGGTCATTCTAGTTCTATCAAGAATACCTGGAAATTTGACGGTTTGGTGCGTAGATGGGGTTTTGTGGTAGCTGCAGAGGTTAGTGAGGCTTCAGTTGGATATTCGTTGCTTCAATTTGGTGTCTACGGCGTCTTCGGGTGGAAAAAGGTGGTTAATTTGATCGCACAAAGGTTCAGTGTGTCAGAATTTCTTAACAGAGGTTTACAGTGAAAATGAGCGAAAAGAGTAAAATGGGGCTTTTTCAGTCTTTTAACCAATAACAGTTACATTTTGACGCAAGATTTATTGAATGAACAGTGGGTAGTTTTGGTTTAGGCGAGGAGGTGGTTTTTAGGCCATATCGCACAGCTTTTGGGTGGAGGGCGATATTTTTCGCGAGCACACGATATAACCTAGTGCCACCACGTAGCCAAACAGTGCTCGGCCAAAACTACGAATATCGCGTGCTCTCGAACAGTTAACTATCAGACGATGAATCTGCGTGATATTGATATGCGTCGTTGGATCTAGAGGTGGGAGATCGGAGGGATATCGCACAGTGAAGTTGCACGGGAGTTGGAAAGTGGTTGGTGGGGCCCGGGGTTAAATTACAATGAATTTTAATTAATTAACAAATAATGACGGGATTTAAATATAAGCAACAAGTTAATAAGAGGTGGGGACCATGGGTTATATTACGGAGCTTTTAACTATACACCAAGGCTTGGTGGGTTAAAAAGGGTGTCAGGAAATTATAACGTGGGGGATTTATAAAGCGGGACTTTAGGAAAAAACTTAGGATAAAGGGTTTTGTGGGTTTTTAAGGGGAAAAGGGAAATTAATAAGGGGGGAAAGTATTATTTGTGATGGGAATGTGTTTCACACTAGGGAAAGGGGTTTTGGGAAGGGGGAATGATTTTTTGAAGGGTAATGTCTAGGGAAATGTGTGAAACAAAGGGATAAAAGGTCAAAATGAAGGGAAAGGGTTTTTACAAGTAATGAAGGGATAATGAGGGGAAATTAGCAAATAAGTATATGGGGGTGTAGTGAAGCGAGGGAAAATTAGTAAATAATCTTTAGTGAATGTCATTTCTCTTATACAATTCCTCTTGCACATGAAACATAGGATTAAGCATGATGAATGTGCTTTTGACTTAGCAACCTTGTGCACTTGCAAAACTTCTTCTACCTACCTTTGATTCACCCTAACATTTTCTCTTCATTCATTGGGTGCATTTGAGCTTGCTGACCCTTTATTTATTTTTCTTTTGATAAGCAAACTATCTAATTCTAACCTTATAACTTCCAATGGCTCAGATTAAACTATTGAGCTCATTTTTATTCTCTACCTAACTATTGATCTGCCAAGATTAAACAGTTTGGCTAGACCTTTATTCTCTATCTATCAACACGAAATTTAAAGCATGAATGAGTCAAGATTAAACTATTTTGACCATCATGGATTGTGGCATTTTTGACAAGCTACACACAATCTTATTTTGGAAAGTAAAGTAAAAGGAGTGGCATTTGAATTTGCACACTTTCATGATCTATTTTTATCTCTTTTTTGCGGTTCATATTTTTTACTTTTTTTATATTTTTCTTTCTTTTTGTGCTTTGATTATTCTTTTAGGACATACCCTCTTTACATTTTTTAATTTTAATATGGTAAAACATTTTGCAGAAAGCAAATGTATGTACAATATTACAAGATTCACCATAGCCAATTCAAAATTATAAATCATATTATTATAGGACCCTAACAACAAGCATGTCAAAGAGTTGGTCTCACCACAACGGACCGAGTGTCAGTGATGTCTTGCATGGCTTGCTCAAGCCATTTTATCTCACATGGCACATGTGCATTGCAATGTAACGTCTTGTCAAGTGGAAGTTCAAGTGTTGATAGTTGGATGTAACAGTCATAGAGTAGATGAAGAGTCATGAGGGTAGACGAATTGTCACAAAGGGGAATGTTAAGGGTCACCCCACCCTTTGCTATAAATAGAACCTCATAACTCATTGTAAAGGCTTTTGGTCAGCCAAGCTTCCGATAAGACTATCTTGGAGAGATATTGGACAGTATTGTAACGAGCCTTGGCTTCTCCACTATGCAGAGCTAGTATATCTCTTTGGAGGAGCAGGCGGTTGTGGCTATAACATTTCGTTGTCGAAACTAGTGGTTAGACATGGATGTATTGTATTACTGGAACTTACACTTCTTAATATTAACAAAGCCAGCACGTTTCATACATAGGTTGTATTGTATTTTATGCTATCTGGTTTACTCTAGATGATATATGTATTTGTTTGCTCACACATGCATGTATGGACTATTATGTATAAGTATGTATGAATCTTTCTAAAATGTGTTGTTGGTTTAACCATCACTTTGAATTTCTCGCTAACTTGCTTTCCAGCTTGTGATGCATCTTCGCTCATCTGTTCCCTTCCAAGCTGCGTACTATTACAGGTTTCCAAGGGACACACTCACCTCACCCTCAGTGTGTTAGAACCTCTCATGCACCTTCCTTGACTTACTGCAACTGTCACACCCTTGCTACCAACAAGGACATATTACTTGCCTTTGTGCGAAATCGCAGTCAACGCATTATCGTATGACCCACTGTTGGGACTCCTACACCAAACAGTCTGAGGTCTAATTGGGACTTCTTACCAGGGATATCCCCTTACATGTTGGCGGGTCCAACACTGTCAACAGTTCATTAATAAGATGCTTTATATATGGCATTTATAAGCATCAACATATCAACATTAATAAGTTTTTTTCTTTTTGAATTACAACAAATTTCTGAAGTCAACAATGACAAATCATGGTACATATCAAAATTAATGTCATAATAAATCTCCTTTTTGGACCCCAAATGTAGTAGTTTTTCTTTTCATGGAGTGCACACATAGAGGAATCGGTCATTTTCTTAGAGGACAACTCACTTTGGAGCAGGTCATTGTTTCCTACATAACTTGGAGACACTTGATTGCATGCATGGAGGTTTTTATTTTACTTGCAGATGCTTGGGTTGAGGAGTGATCATGTAGTTGTGGTTGAAATATAGGTACACATGCCTTAATAGATAGCATTTTGAGCATTGGAGGCCTTTGGAAAAGGTGCACAGGATTTTTTTCAATGAGTGTTCAGCCTTGGAAATTTCTTTTTAGATGTGCATTCCTTGAAGTTTGATATGTGTCACTTAGAGTTTGTGTGCTCACATGTAGCATATATATTGTATAGATAGGTTACTTATTATGGATAAAGTCCACTTGTTATTGTTGGCCTCCCCACATTTCATATAAATAGGGGAAGGATAAACTATTTCCATAATATTCATTGATGTTCACACATGTAATCACATACCTATGTTAGAGATGCTAGAACCAGAGAAAACTAGAATTTGTGTACTCTCTTCATTGTATTTACTCTATTTTGACTAGATCTAGGGTTCTTTATGGAATTCAAATGAAGAATAGGTTTAGGGTTTTATGTTAAGAACACTAGAGAAGCCAGGTTTGGAAGAAACCCTAGAGGCATAAAGGGAGCACTTGATATTGTAGTTGTTGCGGGAGAAAATGACTAGGATTTTTTGGCATGCGAAAATCCTTTGGAGTGATTTATGTGTAAATATAGGTGGAGACCATCTTGTACACTTATGTGATTCAAGTGGTGGTGCCAAAGAGGACCTTCCAATGTGTATGCTAGGTTGTTGAGGATCTTTAGTGAAGTAACTAGCACTAGTTCGTAGTGATTCCCAACAAGGAGGAGTTAGAAAATAAGGTTTTCTTATGGTTTCTCTAGATAGAGTTTGCAGAGTTTGACGTATACTAGCTTGTATCAAGTTGTGGTGTGTACCTCTACTAAATGAATTAGAAGTAAGTACCACAACTTGATACCAGTTGGTATAGGTCAAACTCTCCAAACCCTATCAAGAGAAACCATAAGAAAACCTTATCCACCAACTCCTTGTTAGGAATCACTTCCAATTATTGCCACTTCATTTGATATATATCCATGGCTTATATCCCTAAAAAAAAATTGGAGAAAATTAGCAAAAAAAAAAATAAGGACTCATGTTGAGAAATCTAGGGCAGCTAGATTAGGGCAATTTCTCTTACTTTCATAACCGCTTGTGATGTTCTTTTACTTAACTTGATGTACTTGTAATTAGATTCTTCTTTCACTTGATTATTATTGTGTTCTTATCATCAAATAATTACCAAACTATGAAGATAAATGTGACAAGAGGACACAAAATATAGGTTACTAACGAGGACCAAAACCTTTCCTTTGAGAGTAAAACCCACAAGAATTCTTCTCTTCTTATATAATCTTCAAATGACAAATTCCAAGACCTAAGACCCAAGACAAAGACCCCTCCAAGACAAATTCCAACTTCTCCTTGATGAATTTGTTTCCCACAAATTCAACCCAAGTCAACATTGCTTCAAAACTATTGCAACTTCTCCTTCAACCTTAATTTCAGACCTGCAACTTATGACTACAATTTTTGGGCTAACTATAGAAACCCTAGCTCGCATGTGTGAGTAAAATATGGTAGATTAAAACTCCTTTCTCCTTCGCTTAGTTTGTTTCTTCTTCCTTTGTAACTCAGCTTGCAAAATTGATCTCTTTGTTCCCAAACTTTGGCTTCTCTTGGCAAGTCTGCAATTCAGTCTTGCTGTAATAAGATAATGCCCTATTTCTTTCGCACGCGTGTGAAGATACATCCCTAAAACAGTCCTTAAAAATTTGATTTATCTTCCCTCTTTCTTTTCCTCTTCTTCAATGGTTATTCTTGTCCTTGTTGTACTTCAACGAGCTTGATGGATGTCCCTTCAAATGAGGTCTAGCTTATTTATATATAGGCTTCTTGGTGAGGTTCAAATAGCCCTAATGAGGCTGATTTCTCTGTTGTAGGCCGACTTGGTCTTAGAGGTTCTTTAGACATGATTTTGACTCAATTAAATACTTTTGACTTAATACATGATGCCCAATAGGGTATTTTACATATTACAATGATTCTTTGACTTCTTTGACTCTTTGAAAAATACCTAGAAGCACTCAATGGGTGCTTGATCTACAAATAAATTAACCTAGATCATGAAACCCATGCTAGAAATAATAATAATCAATATTTTTTTTCTCTTTTACATCAAATACGAAAATCAAAATCACATAAGACATTATGAAGACCGAACCTAGTTACATTTTCCAACACTCTCTCTTAACTAGGGATGTATTCATAATACATAAAATGTACATGGACATTCTCATACTAAAGAATTCTCATAAGAAGAGTCGGATTGGTAAGCCATCTCATAAGATATCTTATCAGCTTACATGAGTGCATATAATCATATCAACCAACATTGTTATATAGCAATGCATTGACTAACAACTCTATCTCTCCACTAGATTAGAGCACAATTCTCGGGAGACAATAATTTATAGACACCTTCAACATTGTCTCTCAAGGGACATACCCCATCTGGATGTTCAAGGTATGTACTTTTAGGACCATTCCTATCTTAGATTTACACATCCTCATGGAATTTCCTCTTCGACTACTCTTACCTATTGAATGCCCTACCTCATCCTCAAAGAGTATCATAATCAATCTTAGATGCTTACCCAAGCATCCATTCTTTCTTCACGATTTGAAGACAAGAATGATGTTTGTCTTTCCCTCTCAACTAGGGAGGATCTATTCATTCCTATAAAAGGAATATACCCAAGCTCCCTCTTAACTAGGGATTTGTTTCCAACAACAACTATCTTCTCTTTGGTGGAGATTATGGTACTATCAGCTGCTTGTAGGGCTCCTTCTCTTTGCATCATCATGTCATGGATGAAAATCAACTTCTTAATTATGGACCCATCTACTTCATAAATTCTTTGTAGGGCTTCGTCCAACTTCTACATAACTTACCTTCAACATAGTGTTGAACCAATAGTCATGTCATCCTTTTCTTCATTAGGAAGTGGCTTTCTTCGTCATCATCTGGCTACCCTTTATACTGCTACTTCTTCCAAGTCATGTTATTTCCAAGATTTTCCATCCAAGTCTATGTGTTCTAGTAGTAGGAGAATCTCTACAACCCTCTTCTGGTAGCACTATTTCCAATCTAACCATACGCTTGCTTTCAAAAATCAAAAAGTGAACTTCAAAAATATAATTACCTCTTCATGATGGCCTTTCATCATGACTTTTTCTTTCATAACATCAACATCTTGCATATTGTACAAATCCATCTCCAAGACATTTATCAAGGTTATCCTTCTTCATCGTACACATCAAGGTCTTCATACCTTTTCCATGGAGATGTCATAGCTAATTCTTCTAATTGTTATCAAATGTTGATTACACATCTTTACGAACTCTTCTTCTAGCTTCATCAAGTTGATTTGTGTTAGCATCGAATGTGCTCTAGCCACGAAAATTGGTAGAGAGGCTAAAGCACATGAGATCTCCAATACCCAGAAATGGTTTGGGCATATTCTAAACAATTTGAGAGATATTAAAATAATTAATATTTTTAATGGAGTCCCTAAGTCTAAACTTAGGGAAAATAAAATATTAATGTGAATTAATATAAAACTATGTTAGAAGGGTCCAAAAGTCATGGATCAAGCCAGAGTTAATCTTAGACATTGATTAAGGACTTAATATTGACCGTTGAATTGTCAACGAGAAAAGTATAAGAGGAGGCTTGAGGGTCACTTGGAGAACACACCAAGTTGATCAAGATTTCGGTTTTCTGGGGCAGGGTTTGCTGAGGAAGTCAAAAGAGTGATCATAGTTGCAGCTAAGGGGCAGTGAATACAGAATCAGAGACGCAAAGATAGCACCAGGAGGATCAGCGTTGTTGGCTTATGGGGGCCTGACCCAGGTTCAGAGTTATTTAGCCAAACAAATCCCTACACTACTGACCCTTTCGGCATTAGCCCGCGGAGCGCGGACTGAAGTCTCACATGAAGCAGTATGGGGAGATGTTGGAACCAAGTTTCTGCACCCTTGATATGGTTGTGATGTCGATTTAGTCCAACTAGACCTTCCTTCGTGCAGGTCGCTTCGTGCTCTGTTCTAACCATCAGTACCTTCGTGATCTGTTACAATCAGCCTTTGCGCAGCCCTAACCAGGGGTTGAGATGCTTTCGCACTACTAGGGCAGCGATCTGTGCTATTTCTCGAACTAGACTAAGTATCTTACTTATCTTAGTGACAGATCTTAATTATCTTCGCGTAAGAAGATATTCTAACTTGCGTTCACTTAACCAATACACATACACATTCGCGCATCATATAAGCATTAGAAATGAAATTCATACCCAATATAAAAGATGCATAAAACAGGAAATAAAGATGCAAAATTGATAGAAACTTCTCTTTATTAATACTTCCATATAGTTACAGACTCGACTCGCCCTGTGCACTCAGCTACAGGGTTCCGCGCACTCAGCTGCGGACTACTAGGCCTCTGCACACTCAGCTGCAAAGCCTCTACCTATGCTACAACCCAAAACTAGACTTTACACTTCAGATCTATCTTGCATACATCATATGTTCTTTTTTTTAGATTAGATTCCTTAACTACTTAGACCCTCACTCTATTTATACAATTCCATGTATCGCGGACTATGGATAGATCTTCTACAGCTAATATTACATTATCAAAATTAAGGGCGGACAACCCTATGACTCTTTAACAAACTATGCACTCTGTGCCCACAAAATGCAGATTCTTTACATTGGAATTACAAAATTAACCAAAATTTGGGCTCTAAGCCCCAAAACTTCCCTTTGGGGATCCCGCGCCCAACAAGCCTCCAACACAAACATCGTGACTCACCCTCGAGTCACTCTGCAGGGGCAGAGATCTTAGCACGAAGACCTCCCAACTCTGATTGGATCGCTGCAAGTTTGGCAGCACACTGAGCGGCTACTTGTTGAACTTCCTCTACACGTTGTTCGGTGACTCTTGTCATTGAATTGATGCCCTGAATCCTTTCCTGAGTTGCTTGCAGTTGCACAAGCTTTGCTTCAATGGAGGCTGTAATGGTATAAGCCTCATCGATCCATGGCTGTAGGTGCACTTTCAAAACTGCCTCTTTATGCTGAGCGGCATCTACCTGCTCCTTGAGCGCCTTTTCCTATTGCATCCTTGCAAGCCTCTGTGTAAGGGAAACTGTCTGTGCGGTCCCTTTTACCTCATCGTATCTCTGCTGCAGCTCGCGCGCCTCTGTCTCTAGGCGCTCTATGTTCGGGTCCTCCTGCAGGGTGGTGAGGACCTCGAACGATTGCTCAAACAGCTTCATGCAGTCTGTCACTGCACTGTCAACCATCGCCATTGTTGTTGTGATCGCGGTGGTGCGTTGTTCTCTGACCTCCAGCGGAGTTGAAGGTTGTGCCTTCAACTGTAGTTCTGTTATCTGAAGGTTCAACTCCAACTGAACCCTGGCCATTTCTGCTCTTGCATCGCGTACCCCTGTAGCTAACTTACGTACACGCGCCTCCATCGGTTCCTCTACTTCGATGGCCAACTCTGGGACCATTTGGCAGGCTTCCTCCACAACCTGCACTATCTGTCTGTTCTGTGCCACTGCCTCGTTGCGTTGCAGGCTCAATTGCTCAATGTTGATGCGTTGCTAGCTCATTACCTGTATAGCGCGACTCTTCCTGACCCGAAGTTCTGCAGTGACTCCATCCTGTAAAAGATAGAGCATCTCCCGAGGGAGCTCAACCATGTTTAACCTGACCCCTTTCAATCTGTTGACCATAGGCCTATCGGCCTCATTCTTTGTCATGAGTGCTCCATCTGGTAGCACTATTTTGTTGGTCACCCTGGCGCGTAGCATTTCCTCGGCAGTTGAAGTGTCAACTGTGAGGCTAGTGGACATTGTGCCAGCCTGTGGAGTGCACACCTACAACTCCTCTATTTTTGTCCGGAGAGCCCCCAATACCAGCTGGTGTTGTTCCTCAAACTACTGGAGGGCCTCCGTGGTGACATCCCTCACCGTTTCTCCAATAGCGTGCAAGTCTCCTTTAGTAAGGGTGATAGGGTCGAAAGATGTTTTTGAGGCCTTTGTCTTCTTTTGCGGCCCTAACTACTCTCGTGGTCGCGGACGCTTTAGCTGGGTGGACGTTGTCTGTGGGTCCATGCCACCTTATTCTGTATCAATCTCTGGTTCAAGCAAAGGCGACTTTTGTCCTTCGCGCTCTTATTTTGTTGTCTTCTGCTGCTCCTCGGCCAAATTCACAGCATTGCGTGCCGCCTGGGCCTTAGCCGTTGCTTCTTCCTTCCTGCGCTTTTCTGCCAGCTGCGCCATCCGCAGTTTCGTCTCTTCCTTCTTCCGTTGTGCGAAAAACTTCTCTCCTTCCACCGCGGAGCCAGCTGGAGTGTGCCACTCCGGTGGCCAAGACTCAAGGACTGAAAATATCACATCGTCAGTCGCCAAGTATGGTAACTCATGCCACATCTTCGTGGGGTCCTTCTGTGCCCTACCTACTCTCGTGGCCTATGTCTTCTTTTGCGGCCCTACCTACTCTCGTGGTCACGGACGCTTTAGCTGGGTGGACATTGTCTGCGGGTCCATGCCACCTTATTCTGTATCAGTCTCTGGTTCAAGCGAAGGCGAATTTTGTCCTTCGCGCTCTTATTTTGTTGTCTTCTGCTGCTCCTCGACCAAATTCACAGCATTGCGTGCCGCCTGGGCCTTAGCCGCTGCTTCTTCCTTCCTGCGCTTTTCTGCCAGCTGCGCCATCCGCAGTTTCGTCTCTTCCTTCTTCCGTTGTGCGAAAAACTTCTCTGCTTCCACCGCGGAGCCAGCTGGAGTGTGCCACTCCGGTGGCCAAGACTCAAGGACTGAAAATATCACATCGTCAGTCGCCAAGTATGGTAACTCATGCCACATCTTCGTGGGGTCTTTCTGTGCCCTGATGAAGACATGGTGGAAATCTGCCTTGAACTCCGCAAAGCTCTACAGACTGTTGTAGACCATGGGCGATAACTGTGGCTTGCGATTAATCCCCATCCTGATGTTCATCTCCATGAGCACCCAAAATATCTTGCTCTCTCTGACCCTCTGTGCATCCCTGGTTGCCCACAGCGAAGCGTACTTCGCTGCCTCTGGAAGGTCCTGCACGATCGATGAGAACTGGCTATCTTCGGGAAACTCCCATGCCACCAGTACTATCGACAACAAGAGCCATGCGTAATGAAATGTTTTTCCCTGCTCTTGTGCCTCACAGCAGTTCGCAAGGAACTCGCTGCATAGATAGTTTTCCCAGTTGAACTGGACCCCTTTTTCGCATTGCGCTGCTAGTGCAACCACTGGCGCAGGCACCTCATTCGCGCAGCACTTCCGCATCACTTTGCCTGCCAATTTCTGTGTCGCGACATTAACTGCAGGGTTTTTGATGTTGGAGATGGCATACCCTCGCTTCTTCTTCTCCAACTTAAATTTCGTTTTCATGGCCAAGTCATCACTTTTTCCCTCTAAAATGTTTGTTGGGTCCTCCCCTACGCAAGGTAGCCGTGTGATCCGGTGAATCAGATGATCTGTGATGGGGATGGGCTCCTCTAGCCACAAGCACCCATCATGCACCAAGCAGAGCAGTTGCCTAATGACGAAAATGGTCACTGGGGTGCGGTGGCAGTGCATCACCCAGAGCAGGTTTAGCAACCCTTCTTTCTCAACACCTCTGAGCCATTTTCGCAGCTCCAACTCTATCATTCCAGCCGACGCATCTGTCTTCTGGCGCATTAGCTGTGCGGTCGCTAAATGCGGGAACTTCTCGTGGTCCGCGAGGTCCCAATCTTCAAATTTCAATACGGGAACCCGTCCCAAGTGCGCTCCCTCAAACACAATATCATCTGGGAGCAGCAGAGTTTGCAGAGAGCTCTTGCTCTCATCTATATCCTTGGGCACCTTGGCTTTACCCTTCCGCGGAGGAACATATGCAGGCAGCCTGGTGAGAGGGTCCGCACCCTGGGTTTCAACTTCCATCTCTACATCCTCCTCCTCCACCAAGATTTCTTCAAACTCTTCCTCCTCATCGGCCTCCAAATTAATGGCCTTCCCCTTTTCCTCCATTGTGAGCTTGGTCCTCAGCGGATTTCTAGGCGAGACGCGCACCAGTATCATGGCCTGCTTGTCCTTCTTAGGTCTTGGCGTGCGCGGTGATTTAGGGACCTCTGCAATTATTTCGGCGCTCTCTGGGGCTTCTACTTCTGCAATTTCCTGCGCGGCTTCCTTGGCTATCACTACTCCTGTGTCCATGGCTTCTTCGGGTGCTGACATAGTGCGATTCCATAGTTCTCTCAGTGTCTCTGGTAATTGCTCAAACAATGAATTCGCTTTCAGAATATCGAATAAGTCTCGGTTCATGAATATCTGAGTGCGCAACAACTCAGTTCTCAAATTGCCAAGTGTTTTTTGCTAGACAGCCATTTGTAATTTATAGCGCCTTTTGAATTTGAATTCAACCATTCCCCCCACATTCGATCCATTAATGCTAGATTGGCAGCAGATTTTCAAGAATCTAGCCCATAAAGTTCGCCTTAAATGCTTGTCGTCCACTCCATTTGGTCTCAAAGCAAGTATCACATCATGAATAGTGACTGCAACGGTCACTTTCTGGCCGACCCATGTGGCAGCGCAGATGTCCTTGCACTGTCGCAGACCCTATGACACTTCGCTACTACACGCAATCCTGATGTCGTGCAGTTCCCGGGCATAGTATTTTATAGTCCCTCGCCTCCTTTCAGCTGCCTGGAACACTAGGACTGTGCTTTTGTCAGCTAGTCAAATGGCTGGGCCACCTGTGTATGGCTTCAGACAACTGCCATTCACTTTTCCTGGGAAGGGTTCTCCATTTAACTTTACCAACTGTACCGCGCCACCATCAGTAATCTCCTTAATAACATACGGCCCCAGCCAATGCATTCTGAGTTTCCCTGGGAATTTATCAAACTTACTATCATACAACAACACCAAATCATTCACCTTAAAGGTGCGCAGCTTAATATGCCGATTGTGCCATGCCTTTTTGCACTGCTTTTGGACCTGCTGGTGAAATCTAGCCAAAAATCTCTCTTCTTCTAGCTCATCCAACTGCGCGAGCCTCTCCTCCAGGGCTCCACGATTATTCATACCTGTGAGCGTTGCTATGCGTAGACTAGGCACGATGTATTCCATAGGCATTATGGCTTCCACTCCATAGACCAGCCTAAAGGGTGTCTGTCCCGTTAGTTTCTTGCATGGCATTCGATAAGCCCATAATACTGCAGGTATGCGTAGATCTCAATCACTTCGCTGCGCATTGCATACCTTGGCCAATGCGGTTTCCAGTACTTTGCTGAACGCTTTTGCGCGGAGAATCTTCTGCGCGATTTCTCTTCCTGCATAATGGCTTCCCAACATTAAGAGCCATCTGTAAGTTCGCCCCCCCAACACATGTTTATTGACTAGGTATTTTAGCGCAGAGTACATGTGCATCTACGCAGGTTGGTGCTCTTTTCCATAGGCCTGCGTCCACTTAGCTAGATGCGCGCGCAGATCATCCTACCCATCATACTTGTCTGTCAGTCACATTGTAGGCTTTCCAAAGTGCGCTCTCATCATTCTCCTACATTCGCGCCAATCATCAAAACTTCCTTTGTGCGTACCCCACCATCTCGCGAGCGTAGCGCGCAGTACCTAATCCAAGGCCTGGAAGCATTGCTTTTCCGGCACCTCCCTTTCAAATGCATCCAAGAAGGTATCTACCTCATTCAGACCATCATAAGTAGGCAGATCTCTTACTTATGTCGACACATAGTGCAGCGACATGGTCATCATATTGCAATTCAGCGTAGTTACCTCGTGTAACCGATTCTGCCATCGTTCTATTTCTTCATCAAAATCTGAAGTGCAGGAGCTCTCGCGCTCCCATGTAATCCGCCCATCCACGATGGGATTCACCCAGTCTTGGTCTTGCGCTGTTATCTTATAGATGTAGTCCAAATCATCATCACTTTCATAGTTACAAACCTGCTCCATATAGCGTGATTCTTCAGCAGGGTCCAGGGGTATAATTATGTGCAGTGACTTCTTCTCAAAGATCATTTTCCGCTTCTTCAGATTAATTACCCCGTTCATGTCAGTGGCCCATTCAATTCCTAAGAGCGCGGGGTAGGGATTTCTATCATCAACAATCTCGATCACTTCAAAGTCTGCCAGCGCGCTCGCTCCCTCAATATCCACAGTTATTCCCTGCAGTCGCCCCATGGGTATTATTTTTTGTTGGTCCGCCATCCTTAGCTGAATTGGAGACCATTGTAGCGCAGATCTTCCCATTCGCTCCAACGTCTGTTTCGGCAGAGCATTCGCATCCGATCCCAAATCCATGATGCCTTGATCCATCTCATATTCTCCGATATGCGTGGTTAGTCTCATTTCTCATCCTGTCCTTGTTTTCTGTTTTCCAATCTTGTGGACTACACGCAGTTCTCCTGGCGTGGTCCCAGCAGATGTATTGATAAGTTCCTGTAACCCTTTCACAACCCTACTGTCACACAGTAACTTCATGCAGGTTTCTAGGAAAGTCGTGAGCATAGATGGGTCCATTTCCGGCTCTGGTTTATCTTTGCTTCCTGAAGTGGAGGCATCAACAAAGCTCGTCTTAGCTTCCATGAAGGTTTCTCGAGCGTGCTCCAAATCAAACTCAGCTTCTTTCATCGTAGCTTTGCGAACCCAAGTACTATCTTTTGGTTGTATGCCTTTGTCATCTCCCGTTGTGATTCCACTTTGAAGCACAATGTTTACATTCGGGTCTTCCTCACGCGGCTCAGACCTCATCATTTGCAATTTCTAAGTTGGGGGAGGTGGTAGCGCTCCTTTGTCGCATCTCCTAGCTATCAGCGTAGGACAATCTTCTTTCTCATGATCAAACAGCGTGCAATACTTGCATGATGGGCGCGTTGGATTCATGCAATCACACACATAGTGTCTTGGCCCTCCGCAATTGTATCAAATCAACTGTCCGCGACCTCTTCCAGGTCCTCCACCTCGGCCTTTTCCGTGCCCCTGAAATCCTGTCTGCGCCATTCCTGCATTCTGGTCAAGGGTCCGCGTTTCAGCCTAAACTCTGTAGGTGGGAGTTTTATCCATCATCAACTCATAACTTCTGCAAGTACGCTCTTCATGTCCCACCAGCTTACAAAAGTTGCAGAACAACTGTTGCGAATTTTACGTATACTTCTGTAACAACTGACAGTTGTCCATGGCATGTTTTCCTGCTATTTGACAGATAGCACACCACAAAGCAGGCATCGCGGTAGGTCCTTCTTGAGCTTCCGGCCTTAAAGGCATCGATCCTCCTCTTGCAAGGTAATTTGTAAAAACTGGGCAATGGTCTTTGTCATGACCTTGACTCTTGCATTTCATGCACCATACTTCTTCGCGCACTTCTGGTCGAACCGTCCTATCATGTTTCAAACTCTGCATCTCAAGGCACAGATTCTTCAGCTGCGCGTGGATCTGCTGAACTCCTAGGTTAGGATCCTACATCGGGGTCTCATGAAGCCTCATGGCAATCTCCAAAGCCTCTGCCTGATTTGTTATCTTCTGCTGCTATAACGCACTCCTTAAATGTGGTAGTAGCGAAGCTACAAACCATTCGCGATGTTGTCCATCCGTCAGATTCATGTTGGCTTCACGAATCATACATTTCAGCCTCTGATCTAGTTCCCAAGGCATCTCACCTGGTAGCATCGTGATCTCTTTGAATCCCACAATCGACTGCGCTTCAGATTTAGGCCTGCTAAATTCTCTATTTAGCGTTGTTTGGATATTCGTGACTCTCACATTCAGGTTATCGTTGGAGTACTTAATATACCAAGTCAGCGCGTAATCCTGCAGGGCGCTAACTAGCGTCACTTTCTTTATATGTTCATCTGTAACACCTTGCGCTTCCCATATAGCCCTTAGAATGAACCAGAATTGGTCTGGATCTTCATTTCCCAAACCATAAAACACAGGAAACTTCACTGTGTTTGCCATGCTGAATCACGGTGGCGGTGGAGTTGGTACGGGTGAAGATGGAGGTGATGGCGGTGAAGTCGGTGGTGGTGTGGGGGGGCGGTGGTATTCGCAGAATTCTTTGTCTTATCAGCTGAATAGCACTTCGCGGAGAGACCTTCGCGAGCTCTTCCTCGTCCCTTCGCGGAGGTGAAATCAAGGGGCTATTTTTTGGACCCTTATTTCCTTCGTTCTTGTAAAGCTTTCCACTTCGTATAGCCTTGAACATCAAGGTAACTACATAACCTACTTTTCACACAACAACATTTTAATCCAAGTATTCAAAGACATTACGTACTTACCTCGCGGTCCTTTGAGAAAGCATCACTCTGCCTCGTTGTAGCTGACTAAGGTGTTGACCGCGAACTCAATAACAAATCCTCCTATAATACAATCGAGCCAATGATCAACGGCGTGCGCGATCTTATCCTCTGATGCTTCCAACCTTTGCACTAGTTCTGGGGTCCACACAATAGGACCGTCAAGCTTCCACCTTCCTTAGCTATTGTCTAGCTTCACAATCCACTCATATAGCTCAGTAGGGAAGGACATGAAAAGGATTTCGTGGATCTCCATATACAGGTAGCTGTCTAACCACTCTTTTTTTGCGTGTTTCTGTTCTCCTGCGCCGCGAACTCGTGAATTCTTCTATCCAACCAGCCTTCGATTTCTTTCTTAGTTGGATTCCAATGATACGACATCACACATCTCTATGCAGATTCTGGTCCCAGCAACGGAACCATTTGTTGGCTTATGGGGGCCTGACCCAGGTTTAGAGTTATTTAGCCAAACAAATCCCTACACTACTGGCCCTTTCGGCATCAGCCCACGGAGTGCAGACTGAAGTCTCACCCGAAGTAGTATGGGGGGATGCTGGAACCAAGTTTCTACACCCTTGAGATGGTTGTGATGTCGGTTTAGTCCAACTAGACCTGCCTTCACGCAGGTCGCTTCATGCTCTATTCTAACCCTCTGTACCTTCGCGATCTGTTACAATCGGCCTTTGTGCAGCCCTAACCAGGGGCTGAGATGCTTTCGCGCTGCTAGGGCAGCGATCTATGCTATTTCCCAAACTAGACTAAGTATCTTACTTATCTTAGTGACAGATCTTAATTATCTTCGCGTAAGCAGATATTCTAACTTTTGTTCACTTAACCAATACACTTATACACATTCGTGCATCATATAAGCATTAGAAATGAAATTCACACCTAATATAACAGATGCATAAAACAGGAAATAAAGACGCAAATTGATAGAAACTTCTCTTTATTAATACTTCGAGATAACTACAGACTTGTCTCGCCCTGCGCACTCAGCTGCGGACTACTAGGCCTCTGTGCACTCAGTTGCAAAGCCTCTACCTACGCTACGACCGAAAAATAGACTTTACACTTGAGATCTATCTCGCATACATCATATGTTCTTTTTTTTATATTAGATTCCTTAACTAATTAGAGCCTCGCTCTATTTATACAATTCCATGGTCCGTGGACCACGGGTAGATCTTCTACAGCCGATATTACATTATCAAAATTAAGGGAGAACAACCCTATGACTCTTTAACAAACAACACGCTCCGCGCCCACAAAATGTGGAGTCTTTACATTGGAATTACAAAATTGACCAAAATCTGGGCTCTAAGCCCCAAAACTTCCCTTGGGGGATCCCACGCCCAACAAGTGCAGAAGCCGGGAGAGAGGGACACAGAGCCATCCAAGGCTCACGCAAAGGCAACCAGGAGCTGCACAGTGCCTCAGAGAGCTAGCGTGGGTGATGCAGAGGCTCTAAGGGATAACGCAATGCCTCCAGAGGCTGAAGCAGGGCGAGCTAGGGTGACGTTGGGCAGACGTTGGGCCAGAAAGGGCTAATGCAATCCCTAGAGGCTAACGTTGGGGTTTTCGTAGGGAATATTGGAGCTGGGAGTTATCGGAGTGTTTATCCGGGATTTCAGCTGGAATATCTGCTTCGAAGTAGAGAGGTACTACTGCCGAGATTATTCTCTGTTGGGTGAGCCGGTTTTGGCACCCAGATTGTATTTAGAAACTACATAATAATAAAACCCTCATATAGTTGCACCGGTTTTCCCGCATTGGGTTTTTCCGGAGACATTGGTCCAAAAACAACAGTATCACTTGTGTGCTTGTTTTGTTTCCTTCAGTTAATGATCTGTAATGTGTTGAGCATGTACTTGTATTTATTTTCAGTATTTACATGGTAAATAACTTGTAAATTAATCAAAACAAGTAGGCAGAAATAAATCAGAAAAGTACATGAAGGGTTTCTAACGGGTTAGACTTAGAAATTCCAACACTTCATACATTGTTTCCTTGGGATCTCAATGCATAGTTCCTTCATCATAGAAATAATGGTTGTCGACCACCTAATATCCTTCATGAGGTCATGTAATATTGATTCCATCATGTCATCATGTAGAAGAGTTCAGGGCATATTACATTCATGCCTTTGTGTATCATTCATAAGGAAGAGTCCCTTATTCTTCAATCATGCTCAATATAGAGCATTCTAATCATTCTAACTAGAATCAAGTGATGACATGAATTTATCCATCTCTCAAAGTCAACACATATATGCATACATCTTCCTTCATGTGATCATCTAGACTTTCTTTAGCAGCTCCTTTTCCTTCCTTGAAGATGAAAATGCTTTAACCAACTTGACATGCTGCACTTCTATGTCATCATACCTTCATTCTTCTAAAATTTGGATTCCATACTAGGTGGAATGTAGACTCTCTGTGTGACACTTGCTTCTAAGTAGAGGTGAACCTTCTAACAAAGATTCCAATGGAGGATTTTAATGATCCTTATTCTGCAAATGCTTCTTTCTAGTGATGATGATGTATGAGGATTTATCTTTCTATCTTGCTAGATGACTTGCTTCAACCATATAAATTGCTACTTCGGTTATCCTTTTATGTTTCTAATGATGATGTCATGAGCTAATTCCTTTCTATCATGTAAGATGACTGCCTCAACCATATCCTTTTCATGCTTCTCTTAATAGTAGAGTTCTTTCACTTCTTCCTTCTTTGTCTTCTTCTCTTTTGGTTCTTCAACTTCTTCAGTCACATGGCCTTCAGTTCTTTCTTTTCTCTTTTTGTTGCCCTTATTAAGTTTAGGACAATTCCTCTTCAAATTCCCATACTCATTACATTCATAGCACTGGATTTTAGACATGTTAATTTTCTTTTCAAACTTCTTTTGAGGCTCAAACTTTCCAAATTTTCCTTTCCTCCTTATCATTATTGCATATGCTTGTGTTTGTTCATTTGATTGAACATCATTATTTTCCTTTAATCTAGTTTCTTCAATCTTACATAGTGACCACAGATCACTAAATGGGGTGGCTTCCTTCTTTCCATAGATGCTTGATACAAAGTTCCCCCATTCATTTGGTAATGCATTGAGTACAAGGGTGGTCATTTTTGGATTCGACATTGTTTCTCCTAGCTCTTGTCGTTGATATTTTATTTGAGATACATTCATGAGATATGAAGCTACCCCTTATTCCCTTTAATATTTTTTTTTGTATAGTTCAATTCTTAATGATATGATTTCCCCTGCGGTGCTTACATAAAATAACTCCACCAACTTGTCATGGATCTCTTTTGATGTCTTCAACTTTGCTACATAGGGGATGAGAGAATCCTTGATCGAGAGTCAATGAGAATTCTTTGAGCCCTTACTTCTCCTTTCATATATTTTGATAGTGCTTTAGATTTCTCTTGTGGAGGTTTTTCATTGGAGCCCTTGACATATTCAATAACTTCATTCTCCATGAGAATTAAATATATTCTCTTCTTCCATGCAAGGTAATTCGATGTCCCAGCAAGTTTATTGTTCTCCTTGGAGAAAGAAGTCATTTGGTTTGTAGGTTGAGACATACAATATAAAGTGCTTACTTGTCAAATGAAGATAGCTCCTTGATGGTGTATTCCACTAGCTACTTCCTTGACGATGTCTTCCTTCTTTAAGAATGACAATGCTTCTTCTTTAGTATAAGGAGAGATGTCCCTCTTCCTTCAAAGATGTTTGAGATGTGATCCTTTCTTCAATGAGAGGGAGATCACTTGTATTTTGATGATGAGGTGCTCTTCTTTCTTCCTTTGGTTATTGATCCAAGAGTAGTTCAAGTGTGTAGGGTCCTCCTTTCTAGGGTCTTTGAGGTCTTCTTCTTCTTCCAAGAGTTGTGATGATATGATCCTTGTGATGTGATGGATAGTCCTCCTTGATGGTCTTCTTATGCTTGGTCCTTATGTATCCTTATTCAATTGGATGATCTTCAAGCTTCCTCTTCTTCTTGTCACCTTAGCTCTAATACCATGTTGAGAAATCTAGGGCAGCTAGATTAGGGTGATTTCTCTTACTTTGATAATTGCTTATGATGTTCTTTTACTTAACTTGATGTACTTGTAATTAGCTTGTTCTTTCACTTGATTATTATTTTGTTCTTATCATCAAACAACTACCAAACTATGAAGATCAATGAGAAGAGGACACAAAATATAGGTTGCTAGCCAGGGCCAAAACCTCTCCTTTGAGAGGAAAACACACAAGAATTATTCTCTTCTTTTAGAATATTCAAATGATGAATTCCAAGACCTAAGACCCAAGACAAATACCCCTCCAAGACCAAGTCAAACTTCTCCTTGATGAACTTGTTTCTCACAAAGTCAACCCAAGTCAAACTTGCCTCAAAATTGTTGCAATTTCTCTTTCGACCTTAATTTCAGACCTGCAACTTATGACTGTGATTTTCTACCTAACTGCAAAAGCTCTATCTCGCATGTGTGGGTAAAATATTGTAGATTAAGACTCCTTTCTACTTCGCTTAGTGTGTGTCTTCTTCCTTTGTAACTCGACTTGTAAACTTGATCTCTTTGTTCCCAAACTTTGGCTTCTCTTGGTAGGTCTGCAATTCGGTCTTGCTGCAATAATATAATGCCCTAATTATTTCGCACATGTGGGAAGATGTAGCCCTAAAAGAATCCTTAAAACTTTGATTTCTCTTCCCTCTTTTTTTCCTCTTCTTAGCTAGTTATTCTTTTCCTTGTTATGCTTCAACGAGCTTGACGGATGTCCCTTCAAATGAGGTTGAGTTTCTTTATCTATAGGTTTCTTGGCGAGGTTCGAACAACCCTAATGAGGTTGACTTCTCTCTTGTAGGCCGACTTGTCTCCTTTAGGACGACTTGGTCTTGGAGGGTCTTTAGACATGACCTTGATTCAATTAAATACTTTTAATACATGATGCCCAATAGGGTCTTTTACATATTACAATAATTCTTTGACTCTTTGACAAAGCCCTAGAAGCACTCAATGGGTGCTTGATCTATAAATAAATTAACCTAGAGCATGAAACCCATGCTGGAAATAATAGAAATAAATCTTCTTTTTCTCTTTTACATCAAATACAAAAATCAAGATTACATAAGACATTATGAAGACCGAACCTAGTTACATTTTCCAACAACTCAGTGGTCCAAAAGGCAAGCAATTTCTAAGACTCCATTCGTAAAATGGTAATTAATAACTCATCCTAAAAACCTAATGGGGTAGGGATTGAAAAATATTCGTCTATTTAATGCATCATTGATAGAAAAAAAATATGTAAAGATTTAACCATAGATGGTTTATGGAAAATAATAATTATTCAAAAATATATGTGGCCTAGGTTAGTGATAAACTAGGTTAATAGTAAAATGAAAGGCAATAAAAACATTTATGTGGAAAGTTATGATTCAATCCTTCTTTGTAATAAGGAATCATCTAGCATAGTGGGTTGGATTAGGAGAATATATTTGAGTGATCTTATATTCAATGTTGGGATGCAAGGATAGCATGACTTTGTTAGATGAAGTCATAGAGTTGGCACTGCACATAAAAAATATTTACAATTTAAACCAACCAAGAGGTACGCTAGGAATAGAGGTCTAACATCTGGAGCAATGATCGACCAAACCTATTACTCTTACTGGAGAATGTGTTGAATCATTGGACAACACATATTATGAAGTTGAAAAGGTATCATATTAGACAATAGAAAGGACATAATTCTTTGGCATGTGCTCAAATAAAAGGAGAGAAGATACTCAACAAAGTTAGGGTACTATGTTATGATGGTGGATGACCCAAATGAAAATCCTTGGTGGTGCAAAAAGTTGTGTGAATTAAAGGGCCCCAAAAAAACTTGGGTTTCTATAGCTAGTGATGAATAAAATCGCAACCTAGCAGATATTGTACAACGCAATCCACTTATTGGTCTGCTCTATAGGGAAGACAATGAATATGTTTATCTTCTTAATTCATTGTTGTTTTCAGTGCATCTATTGAGAGAGGTAGAGGTAATTGTAGATATACAAAATCTCTGGAAGAAAGATTCAATGGAAGCATGTCTTAAGAAATGGTTAGCCAAGAAGGAGATGAAAATATTTAAGTTGTTGCCATGTCTCTCAATTTAGGTATATAGTTGACAAGGAACGCTCGAATATTTGAGGGGAAGCAAATCCTTCCCTTTTAAATTGTATCTTAGGTAAGGCATATATATATATATATATATAGAGAGAGAGAGAGAGAGAGAGAGAGAGAGATAACAAAGGAAGCTACAACTTTCGGTTTACCAGCTACAACTGGAAGGGATACAACCCCAAGATTTACCAACTCCCGCTAGAAGGAGGCAACAACCCCTTGAAGGATGCTACAACTTCCTTCCCTAGCACCACCCTGCCACCCTATAAAAGATAAAATAATATCTTCTTAGGATCCTGTACCAAGGACAATGGCACAATTACAACAACACTCATCTGACTTCAATTCTGCCCCTTTCATATCAATAGTTCAACTTAAGAAGTGCATACCTTGGATCACATGTGATCTTACCCCATCTTGTCTCAGAGTCTACTTCCAAAGGAGATCTTCAACAAATTCAAGATTTTCTCTCAAAATCTACTCAAAAGGCTTAGTCCAAGGCTGCTTCGAAATGTCATCCAAGTAACTTAAAGTTTGTTCCAAGAAACACTCCAAAGATTGCTCCAAAGATGATTCAAATGCTGCTCCAAGAAGGCTTCAAGATCTACTTCAAAATTCTCTTCAAGTTTGCTCAAAAGGTGTTTTCAAATTTGCTCCAAGAACTCTGCTCCAAAGCTTCTCAAATTTGCTCAAAAGGGTGTCACCAAGATTGCTTCAAAATCCTCTTTAAATTGTCTTCATGTTTGACCATGGAAGTCTCCAAGTCTGCTTCAAAAATCACCTCACATCTAATCAGAAGTCTACTCCAAAAGACTCGCTCCAAAGTCACTCCAAGAATATCTTCAAGGCAGGCCAAAATCGGGTTAATGTGGACCAAAGTTTGTTCTCAATTCAAGGCTGAGTTAATTCTCTACAAAAGGCAAATGAGTATGTTCCTTGATGCAAGACGAAGGTCTGTCACAAGGCCGAGTTCTGTGATTAGGCCCAAATTTCCACAGGAAAAGGGGCCAAATTACAGGCTCGAGTTAGCCTAAGGACCAGGTCCTCCACAGGTCCAAACTCTGCTACTTGACAAGGTTGAGATCTGTTGTAAGTTCATGACTAAGATCATACTTAAGGGGTCAAATTTTTTTGCAAGAAAGAAGGACGAAGTCCCAACAAAGAATAATTCCATAGATACTTCAAAATATGATAAAAAGCATCACCAAAATCCATAACCCAAGAACCACAAAAGTACAGAAGCCAAATCTCAAGTGATGCTCTTTCAATTTGCCATAAGGTTCATGAGCTATGAACTTATGTTCTTCTTCTTCAAACTAGAATTGCTCTTATGTTCTGCTCAGTCGAGTTGGTGGTCAAATGAGGTTGAATCATTCCTATTTATACTTGTTGAGCTACTCTTGAAAAGCCATGTCTATTCACTAAAGTTGGCCTGAACCAATTAGGGCCGACTTGGACAAGGGTTAAACAAGTGGATTTTTATCTTAAAAAATTAGTTTCTTCTTAAAGGAAGGGAGTTATGAAGCATGTAATAGATAATTAGAAAGGGCTTAAGGTGCTCTTTAAGCTTATCGTATTTTCTTCTTCAATTAAGCAACTTTTGACATCTGAAACAGTTAATTTCTCAACAAACTACTCATGGCCCTTTGACATCAATGACAAATTTTCCAGCAGGTTTCTCAAAGAACTCCAAAAACAATACATGTTTTAATATTAACTAGTTAATGGCTTGGGGATTCCTCGATAGTCCAAGCAAATATTCTTTGGTTTTCAATGGTTTAGGCAGTGTCCTATCTACATTAGACTTATTATATAAAAATCATGGCAATTTTGGGTTTGTGTTCTAATAACCTAGTGGAGCTAATGGCACTTAAGTAATTTTGTCCTGGTCAAGAAAAAAAACATATTTCACATATCTAGATTTTTGAAGACCCTTCTTTGGTGGTGAAATGGATGTAGGTGGTCAATGAGCTTCATGATACATACCATTGGACTTTGGGAGATCAACTCATTATGATGCTTGCACTTTATCATATATATCATTTAGCACATATTCAAGGCATTGAATGAAGAGATAGACACACTTCAAAGGAAGGCTAAAATGTTGCAAAGAACTTATGGGATATTCAAGAATAGAAAGAAGGGGTTTCATCTCTTTCTTTAGCAAGATGTTCAATCTTCTCTTTCAATCTCAATGAGTCACATTTTAAAGAGCGTTTTTCAGTATTACTTTACTATGGTTCTTTATTGACACATAGAGAGCAATGCCTGGATTGTGTTTCCTCTTTTTTGTTGTTGTACAAAGTACATACATAAATACTTTACAAGTCACATTGAGAAAAATTAGAGTCTTACAATGGATATTCGATATCTTTTGAGATCTACAAGAATGGAAACTTTTACTTTTGATATATAGGAGTATCAAAGTTCAGATATAATCTAGAAATTCATAGCTACCTAATTTCTTTGTACATGCAATGCTACGAGACATGAAGAATGTAATTTGTGTTCGTGCTTTAAATAAAAATACATTTTTTTCTTAAGAGAAAGAATGAATACATAAAGAAAATAGTGTGTATATTCACAATTTTCCAAGTGTGGTCACGCACTTCTTCGTTCAGAAACACTTCGTTCACAAAGTGTGCACATTTAACTTGAACCCAAAACTATCTTATCTTCACTACCAAATGTGTTCTTCAATCAATATTAGATGTAAAACAACCCTGTTTTGAGCTTCATTATATGATTGTATGGTGGAGAAATGTTGGGCCAAAAGAGACGACATTAAGATAAAGAATATTGTAAAGCTCTTTTCATGTTGAAGTAAAGTGAGGTTATAGAATTGACTAAATATACCCAATTCGTCAAGCAAATGGTTTTTATAAAATCTCCTAATCTTTCCATTAAGTTCAACCAATCTTAGAGCCACCTTTCCAACTATTTAACTTGGATGTATAATAAAATAATATTATAGGTGGAGAAGCACGGCATTTTTTTCTTAAACATAATCTAGATTACAAAGAAAAAAAAGAATTTGCATATAATACAAAATAATGTGTACTTTCATATAAACTATTATGACAAAGTGATACTAGTTTCTTAACTAGTTTTGTGTCTTTGACACATATTTTGATCAAAAGTAATATTACAATTACAAAATGAATTTCTCTTGTTATATTGGCTTTAATGACTACATAATGAATGACAACTCTATCCTTGAACAATATCACTGTTATTTTTTAAGTTATTGATTGTTAATTGGGGGTGTTGATTTATTATTGAGTTTCATTAAAGTACAAGTAAAAAGCAATAAAGGGAAAAATATTATCTAAACTCAGTTAAGCCCTTTTACACAAGGAAACAAATAGTTGATCATGACCATACCATAAATTATAGCATCATGATTACATAATTTTTTTGCAGTTAAAATACTTCCATTTTAATTAAAATAAAGAACATCCACCTGAGCAACAATAATTATGTAGAATTTATTTTTATACAATTATGTCATTCCATAAACAATCAAGTTCAAATATTGGAGACATATTGTATCTACCTAAGAGTTTCGAGACATATTGTATCTACCTAAGAGTTTGGGATATTACTGGATGTCACAAAGAAAACAGAAAAAATTATTCAAAAATAAAATACACCAAGGTGATAGTCTCTATCATTTTAACAAACTTGTTGGCATTATCATTGATGTTGTTCATTTAGTTATTATATGATTCATGCAATTCAATAATCATATAAACAATATGTTTAAGTTTAAACAATTAACGTTGGCAAAATTAAGTCATAATCTTCACATTTAGGCATAGCTAACATTGTCACATTTAGGCATAGCTAACATTGTTCGTAATTTTATAGCATATACACTAAGTCAACCTAGTAAACTCAATGTAAAGCCATAATCCCACTTTAGAGAAAGTGCCCTACCACTTTACTTGTGTATAAATACTCTTATTTGTAATTTCATATTTTTGTGATCATTTATTCGTTCTTATACACATGATTTACTGTAAAGGACCACGTAGCATTGCACTCTCTTATTCTTGGTTTGATCCATCCTACACCTTTGTAATCATTTATATGTTCTTATACACATGATTTACCCTAAAAGACCACAAAACATTGCGCTTTCTTATTCTCGGTTTGATCCATCTTATGCTTTAGTTAATTCTCTCTAACTCACTTGTGCTAAGATTTTATTCTCTCTAAGAATACGATCCACCCCCTCTTGGATGCCCAAGTATGTCTAGCTCTCTCTTTCACTGCAGAATTTGGATTAGTTTTGGTTCCGTTTAATTCTTTCACTAACACCAGTGAATCTTGACAATGCTAATGTATTTACTTAAAAGTTTGAGATCCCACTAGGTATAACTCTGTTTAGATTAAAAAAATAAATTAAAATAATAAATATTTATTATTTAAAAAAGAGAATGATAATATGCCAGGGTGGGATTCTCTGTCATTTCGCCACACTCAGGTGGCATTAATGTTGTGGTTGTTCATTTCAACTTATAAATTCTTAGTTAAAAAGCTTTCGTTATGCAAAAGCCACCAGGTTTGATGCTTGCCTGACCATTTCTTAAAATTTGTATATGTTTCATCACTCATTATGAAACCAGACTTAGCTTTTTCTAGTGATAGCTTCTAATTGATTAACTCTTCATATATCAAGACTTTATATTTTCTTTCTTTTCATATCTTAAATTAATTTGAAATAAAATGGCATTGCTCAATTCAGATCACAGCTTTCAAGGAAGTATTCCACCCCTTGCGGAAGCATTGACGTTCACTGGTATTTCTTTTTAATGACCACCAACCGTCAGCTGTTTTGTATTTATCTCAGGGATCAGCGTGCCATGCTTCAACAAGAAGCCAGATTCACCTTATTTTGGCAATTTGAATGTTATTTGTCAGTGATGTGACTTTATACACATCCAGTGTTAGCTGACACGTGGTTTTTTAAAACAACCAGAAACGGAAGGTTGTTTGGGAATTTACTTGGGATACAAACACGTTCTGTCTTTCGTTACAATTAAACTTTGCTGGAGTTCTGCCTCTAAAATTGGAAAATTGTGTACTGCAAAAAAAAAATTGTTAGATCTATCCTTTTGAACCAAGGAACACAAGAATTCGATGTGTTCGTTAGCAAATATGTTTCCATATTATCAGCCGAGTGGGGCCATAACCAAAGAGTACGATACAGTTGACCTCCTAATGTTGATGTAATTTTGTTGTAGTGACTCTTGTGAGATAACACGTGATAAATGTAAATGTGTTTCAGAGACATTTCAGTCAGCAGTAAGAAGGCAGAAAAAAATGCACAGACCATTTAATATTGCAGACCCAAGGCCGTAAGTCAAATTTATGGTAGCGTTACACATCATAATTAAGTTATTCACTGCAAAGCCAAAAGTGATATTTGCTCGCTGGGAAACAGTGACTCTTCTGCAGAGTACAGACCAGCAGTCTCTCATGTATGAAGTGGCTGGAATTACTATGCTCAACCAGCTGGCCATTTCATTTGCCTTCCACCTAATATATGCAAGTGAAGATGGTAAACTGATTGACCTGTAAACAAAATAAAATAAAAATATTAAGATATCCAAATTCCAAGCATGTTCAGATTACAACTTCACTGGCACACAGAAAAATGTCAATATGTATTGTAAATCCACATCACTTTCTGCATAAAGTTGGAATTTGTTTAGGATATCAGTTCAAGCGCTCAAAATCCATTCTTACAAGCACTAGGACCATTGTTGATGACTATGCGATACCCTTCTGATATTCCTTCCCTCTCAGCAACCACTTTTGCAGTATAAAGCATATACCCTAGGATTTCAGCATGCCTTGGTTCAGCCTGTATATTCAACACCCGTCACATAAGACATTCTTCTGGGTACAAATCTGAAACAGGAAATTATAAAAAACACAACCAAACAAAATAAATCAAAATAAAAAGTGAAAAGCAAAAAGCAAAATGCATGCAGAAGGGTAAAAATATTTATCAAAGAAAAACTTTTACATATAGTCTCACGGTAGCTTGAAAACAAAACAGTTGGGATGCATGCAAGCAGAACACGTACAAAAAAAAATGTTGTTAGTGGGTAATGGACATGAAAGAATAAGTTATCACATTTGAACAAAGGAAATATAACCACCAACCACATTGCTTGTACATTAATATCTTATATACAGCTTCAAGTCGTACTAAGATACAACACTACACAAGTTTGTTAAGAAGGCAAATTGCTCGAGTTTGTTAAGTATTTATAATTGCCGCACATGTATCCAAGAAATAAAAAATTTCAACATGTCTAATTTCATGGCAGATATCAAACAAGTTTTCTAACGTGTATGCAATCAGCACCTGCATGCAACAAAACAGAACCTTACTTCTCATCTTGAAAATGAAAATAAAATTGAAACCACCATTCCTTCTGTGTGTCTTAAACATTTTCCTTCAAGTTGCATGAGCAACAAAGACAATACTCTATTCCAACTGTTTGAAAATTTCACACTGGCATCTGTGATCAACCAAAGCAAATCATCTATGGCCCTCTTTCAATAGATGCTACAGAAATTATCAATGTTCATGCTACAGAAATTATCAATGTTCTAAAGCAAAGACTCGGACTAGGAATCGACCAAAAGAATATGATTATAAACTTCAAGACCACCTTTTTTCTTCCTCCTATAAAGCTCTCTCCAAGAACCCAATCAATGCCATAACTAGTGTAGTTACCAAAGCCATCAATTCTGCTTATCTAGACCGCTCCATTAAGAAACACCTTATTTGTCATTTCAAACCCATATGATCTATGGGAAACCTAAAATTTTAGGCCGATTGTAAGAACTATAGGAGTTCATACCCATGTGCTAGTTTGATTTGTCGCTGATAAACTCCACTCTTTGACTGGAAAAACTCCCTGATTTATTAAAGATTCATCTGATTTTATTCAAAAAACTAAGCATCTTAACCTCGATGAACATGACATCATGGTTAATTTTGATGTGGTGTCCTTATTTACCAAAATCCCAATTCCAGAAGCCATTGACCTTGTCTCCAAACTGGTGGACTTTAAAATCCTTAACCTTGTTAAAAATTGTCTCGCCTCCACTTTCTTCAACTTTAAAGGGAAATGCTATGAACAAATAAGAAGTGCAACCATGGGGTCCTCCTTATCCCCAATTGTCAATACTCTCATGGAGCATTTTGAAGCTTTGGCCTTAAACAACTTTCATCTTAAGCCCAAATGTTGGTATTGATTTGTTAATGATAACTTTGTTGTTTGACCATGGCCATCCCTCTTTGACCTTTTTATTTAACCAGCTTAACAGCATTTCACCCTATATCAAATTTAACATGGAAATCCAAAATTAAAACTCTTCCCTTATTGGATGTTCTCATTACTCATCTTCCCAGTGGCACCCTCACCCACCAAGCCTATAGGGAAAAAAACTTACACCAACCAATACCTTCATGCCCATTCTCACCATCATCATGCCCAGAAATCTATCATTCTTAAAACTCTCATTACTTGAGCCATTTGAATTTAAAATTCTCAATTCCTTTAGAGAGAAAAAATCCCACCTAGCTAAGGCCCTAGTGGCTGATGGTTATTCGTCTTCTCAAGTCAACAAGGCTTTTCACTCAGCTGGCCATTCTAAATATAATAAAAACTCTCATTCCTCCTCCCCTTCCTTAGCTCTCATTTCTCTTCCCTATATCAAAAGTACTACAGATCATATCTCTAAGAATTCAGCAAAAAAGAATATTAAAACTCTATTTAAACCACCTGAAGCCTTTATATAGTTATTCATAATAGCTAAGAATAAATCCAATGCCATGCTTGGCCCAAGGAGTTTACAAAATTCCTTATATGGCAAATCATACATAAAACCAAATTAGTAGATCATTTAAAGCTCGTCTCAAGGAACAGATAATTGACACCTTCCATAATTGCATCTCTAAGCCAGCTATTGCTAAACATCTCATTTGTTTTGAACAAACTAAAATTCTAGCTTATGAACCCAATTACTCCTCGTGTATCATTCGAGAAGCATTGGGAATTGAAAAAGATCCTAATAATTTTAATGGGGAGGATGGTCACAAACTTGGCTAATCTTGGAAATTCATTATTCATTGTCTTGATCATTAACCCTCTTCTTTTTAGAATTTTATTTCATTTTAATTAATTAATTAATTATTTTACTGTTATTTAATTTCTTCTCTTCTTTTTTGCTTCTTGGTTTAATTTGGGATTTTATCTTTTATCCCCCACTCTAATGGTATTCTTCCTTTACCCTCTTCACTCTCTCCTCATTTTTAGACATTTTTTTCATTACTTGAAATACAAACTACAATTTATATTTTGTTAACTTTATTTTAATATTTCTTTGATTTCAATTTTAACATTATCATTAATTAGCTTTTATTTCCAACAACTCTTCTACTATTTTAATCACTTTTCATAATAGGTTGTAACTCTTTTCCACAATGGTTATTCTTAATTTTGACACTATAAATATCCACCCCAACACTCTCTTCTATTAATATTTCTGTTTTATTTGTCCCTGATAATGGGTGGAGTGTCCACCTAAAACATGGGACATTTCAAAAAAAATTACACAATTTATCTCCAAAACACTCGAGCAACATTATGACTAATTGTGAAAACCTACACACTCAAATTAATGGTAATATTAAAAATAAAATTTAAGTTAAAAGATGAAAATGAGAGATAAAGGAGAATGTCAATTTTACTTCAAAATTTTAATATTACCATTAACTACTAGGGTATGTATAACATGAGATGAATCACAAGAAAAGGAAACAAAAGATTTCCCCTTGTTTATTTTATGGAAAATAGTCACAGTGTCCTTAGAGATCAATCCCCGAACTCACCTTTAAAAAGTGATGGTTAAATGATCAAGAATTTGATTATAGGGTAATATTGACAGAGACAGCAATAAATCGCAATAATTACATAATTATCACAATAATTTTAAAAGGAGAAATTATTGCGATATGCATTGCATATATTAATGCCACGGTTGGTTTCAGCTATATTATCATGATAAATGTGATAATTAGGCAATACGTGCAATACTAATTACCATTGTCACCTAGGCAAGGACAAGTCCTATGAAAGGGAAGCTTCCCTAGTAGCTTCAAAGGTTCCCAAGGCAAGAGGAGACCAAATCTAAGAACACCTATCTAGCTACTAAAAATACCACCAATAAGATACAATATTCAAAGCAAGTATAGAGTGGTTGATTAATGCAATTTTGAAATTTTAATGGATGAGCATCTAGGTCAATTTAGAAAGCTTAGCAAGTCAATATATATATCAAGAAAAGATACCCAAACACTACAAAAAGAAGAAAAAACTATTTAGTAAAAATTGTAACAAAGATAGTAAATTGCAGCGATAGAACAAGTTATGACAATAATTAAATCAACCCTTGAACAAGTAATTATCAATTAAAACTAGGGCTTCAACAATGGATTAAACTAGGGCCTAGCCAACTACCTAGATTTGGATATAACGGCCGAAGGAAACCATACGTTTAACACTAGAAGAGCTGTTAAAAAAATCAGCAAAACAAATAATGATGACAAGATTACCTTTTAGCCAAGTAAATGCACAATACTCCAAAACATTTGGCTTATCTGTGGCTGAAAATTTGTGTAAAGCTATTACAAACTCTAATCTAACCCTAAAACATAAAATAAAATTTAAATTTTGAATTTTATGATTGACTTATGGGAGTGTTACCCACCACCAGTGGGTGACACCCATAGGAGAAATTTTCTCCTAGATTTGTCTTCAGCCGGCAGCCAGTAGCTCCTTGCAGCCACCAGATAGCTCGATGTGCCACCATTCTCCGCCACCTAAGCCAACCATTATGTGCCCTCGCCCATCTGTTATGATTGTATGTTTGAAGGTGGGCCTTCCAACCCTGAAGGTATGGTTTTTCATTATGTAATTGGGTATTTTTGCTTACTTATCATGGACACATCTGGACATGGATTACTAGGAGAATTCGGCGGAAAGAATGAGCTTGGTTTGTACTCTTATTCCCTTGTCCAACTTGGTGGTTAGTCTTGTATCATATTCCCATGGAATCTTCTCTAGTGGCTACTAGCTTTAGGAGTGGCACTACATGGGAAACCCCGATTTTGGTTGTGTGGTCCTTCTTCCTGACACGACATACATCAATCCCCTTCACTCATTATAACCCCTTTTCACATATTTCCCATCCGGGTCCACATTTGTCCATTGGGTCTGTTGTCGCCCTGATTATACAAGCACCGCAACAATGCTCAGGAAGGGGGTTGTTACTCTGATCCCTGCCCACTCCGTTCTAGCTGTCTCCCAACAGCAAACTATGGGGGGTAGTCCCTATGGAATGAAAAGAAGAAAAGCAAGTTGCGAATCAACTTACTTAGGATATACGGATGAGTGGCCTAGCCACTTGGTTGAATTTAAGCAAGAATATTGATTAAATTAGATTTTTCTATTATGAGACCAGTGCCTTAATGGAGTCACAAATTCTTGTTTCTTAAGAATTGAAACCAAATGACTTGATGGACATCCGCTGCTTGAATGATTGACTAACCTATATGATGTGCAAATCCTAGAACCTATGTGAGATGCAGTGATCTTGGTAAATTTTAGTTAAATGCCTAGTTTAAGTGTAATCTTCCTTTAACTATTTTGAAGTTGGGCTCCAAGGTAGGTTGTGGGGAGAAGGCTAACATGAAGCAGCATAGGGCCTGATTAACGATACTTTCTGTTACGTTTCTATCACCCGATGTCTCCGGCGCTACAGAGACTGTGGCTCTGACGACTGCAAGGCCACCATGTTAACCACCGAAGAGTTGTCAAGGAACCTCAAGCTAGATAAGAAGGATTGATCTGTGTCTCTATCAACCTAGCTTATGCTAGGAGGTAAATTATTAATGCAAGTCTAGGCTTAGAATGCTTATGCAAGAAATTATGAGTGAAATTTATCTTGAGTTAAGATTTTCTTAAGTTGTTTAAGTACATTGATTAGAAACATTTTAAAGGTACTTAACAATAGTGAAATGTAAATCTTAAATAAGATAAATTCTTATCGATACAAGTGCAGATTTCAACAATATACCAAGATACCCAAGATGCCAAATGCTAACAAGATGTTGATCACAGATTTATGACAGTTTATATCAGCGATACTACTTCAGAAAATTCAGATTTATAAGTGTATAACTGCAGTGCATGAACTATTTTAAATGACGAAACTTACTCACACATTGAAACATAAAATTTCCAATTTGACTAGCAATATAAATTAGCTTACTTAGCACACTTTACGATGGTGTATTCAGTGATATTTCAAATCTGATTTTAAGATTACAACAGCAAGTAAAGACAGATCAGCAAGAATAAAACTGCCCAAGATAAATATCCAATATGCCCAAAAATAGCAAAATGCACCAGAACTTGAAAATTTCAACTTTAGGGTTTTTTAATGAGTTTGCCTTAGCAATTTTCATATCTAATATGATTATTACAGCAATGAGTTAATCACAGATCAGCAAATTAATTCAACCAAAAATAGAAGCTCAATATTTTTAAAAATAGAAAATTTTCACCAAACTTGAAAAAATTTAATATTTTGAGTTTTTTAGAGAATATGATTCAGAAATTTCAGAACTAATAAACTAATTACAGCAATAAGTTAGTTACAGATCAGCAAGCTAAAAATATTGAATATGCTACCCCAAATGTCTAAAAATAGTAAGTTTTTGTAGGGAAACTGAAAATTCAAAAAATTTAGTCCTTATCAAGTATATGCTTCAGAAATATTTCAGACTTGAATTTCACAGTTATGCAATAAATTCCAGCAAGCTAAAATGTTAGATCTAGGTCAAATTAGAGATGTCCAAGTGGCCAAAACTTGTGAAAACTTAGATTTTGCAATTTTAATCTATTTTGACCAAATAGAATATGATTTTAGGGCCTAGAAATTAACGATTTAACTGTTGTAATAAAACTGAATCAAAATAAGGGTTTGTAGGTCAAACCCTCGGCTCAAAACCTTGAAGATCACACCATTGAAAATTGTTGAAACTTTGGGATCACTTTGCCTCTTGAAAAATAAGAATTTTGAGACCTTAATCCTGCAAAACCACAAAGTATTTAGCTTTAAAACTTCAGTTTAGGGTTACAGGTCAATCTTGGGGCAAAAGAAGCCAATAATTAGAGAACAAGGCTAAGGGACGCAAATTTGTGGGGATAAATGGGCTAGGATGATAGATCAGGAGCTGAGTTGGCAAGAGGAAGCCAAAAACTGAAAACCTGTGTCTTGAAAATATTTTTTTCTTCTGAATCTGAATTTTGCCGTCAAATCTTCAGTGAATGTCCCTACAAAATTGTCTAGATACTAGATCTTACCCTCAAAGGCCTAGATCTAGCTCTTCACTCACTTGATTCCTTGATCCAACCTCTAAAAATGAAAATAAAAATACTCAAACCCCAAATATATACAAAATACTAAAAATCCTCAAAACCCAAGTTAGAAAAAATAATTCACAAGTGAAATCTACAAAATTATTCACAAGATCTACAAATATACAAGTGTTTTAAAAATTTTAAATTTTTTAGAAAAATATTTTTATGGATTTTTTTCCTTTGAAGAATGGCTAAAAATACTTTAGAAACTCCAATGTATACTATAGCCTTAGCGAAGATTTAATCCACCATATAAATATTTGGAATCCAAGCAACAGTGATTCTTGCCCAAGTTTGTGAACTTGGAGGCCAAGGACTAAAGTACCTGCAAGCACTATGAATTTATCTCAAAATAATTTGTTCGATCAAATGGGAAATCAAACAACCTCAGATTAGCCCAAAACTATCAATAGTATGGTTCTATCTCCATCTAATGAAAAAACAAATCTTACCAATATTCAACACAACATAGAGATGCTTGTAGTCAGCACATACCACAAATCAATAAGCAAGAAAACTTTGAGTTGCACCCAAGTCTTTATTATGATTGAAAAAATAATTCTCCGAGGGACTATAATTACAAAGTTCCTTCAACAGAAATTTTCTAGCCGAAGATCAAGATGACTAGAGACTCAACTGACTCTCTAATTTATAGATAAATCCTCCAAATGGAAAAATAACAGCTAATTTCTTTGATCTTTGTCAAAATAATCTTGGTCGTTGATAAACATTTCAGGATCTTTTAATCTTGGCCCTTGATTTTTTATTTTTGAGGAATTTCGAATTTATCATTTAATTCCATTTTAATTAACTCAAAATTAATTATTTTGAACTAATTTCCTCAAAAATTTGACTTTGACTTAACCACCAAAGTCCAAGAGTCCAAATTTTCTTGAAAAATACAATATTCCCTTGGTGGAGGACCTTTAAAAATTGACTCTTTTAAGACCCACGAATTTTTCCATTTGGAGAATTTATTTTCCTAAGACAATTTAATTTGACTCTAATTAATTAATTTTTTGGCTTAAGATTTAATTTTATTTTGCCAGAAAAATTAATTAATTTACACATGAGGGGATTAATTATTTTTCCAACCCTCTAATACATATGATTTTTCATTTACAAGACTCAAAGAGGGAATACACATTCGTCTTAGACCCTCAAGACACATAACCCATCTGCGACACAATATGATCTAGTAAACCAAGTGATTTGTAATAAAATAATTAAGTCAATTAGTTTAAATTATTCCCAACCCACTTTTACATCAAACTCGACTAAAACACTAGGGCTCACCTAATAATTAGACAATAAATTTCACCATAGCTTTGGGGTTTTAAGCTGGAGGGAAAAAACTCTTCTGATTAGCCATGTCGAAAAACACAGATAATCAGTGAGCTTAAAAAACCTCCTAGGATGGAATTCATCATCAAATTATAGGCTTTCCTAGGTTGTTACATAAACTCAAGGTTTTACTAAGATCATTTACAATATATAACTTGCAGAATGAGATGACCATGACACATGCATTGTTGATATGTGATCCGATCCTTGTTCAAAAAATTGGTACTTCCGCTTCACCGGAACTTTGACAATTTGAGTGCAACATCTGGCTCCATATGGAGACACGTTGCTTCCATGAAATAACATGAAAACCCCAGAATCCTACGTCTAAGAAAACAAAAGTTCATCAAATAGATATCCATTCAACATCAAAAGCATCATGCATATATAGAAAATATTGTTGGAATATAAAATCCAATGTTGATAATATCGGTATCGGCAAAATATTGACGAGGGTCCAGAAAACATCTTATTGGCAATATCAGCGAAAATATCGGCAAAATATCGGCAAGCATAAAAAATATTTTTTTTTAGATTTTTAAAAATAGCCGATATTTTCAAAATATCGCGATATTTTGCCGATATTTTCAAAATAGAAAATATCGCGATATTTTCTCGGTGATAAATCATTTTGCCGAAAATATCGCGATATTTTCAAATATCACCGATATTATCAACAGTGATAAAATCTACTCTAATAAACTGGAATATAAAAGACATAATATAAATGCGTGAAATAAACTATCTAACGACATGAAATAAAAAGGGAGCGGGGTTAGAGATACTATACAAAACGATGCCCATGGCATCAGATGTCCTCAACATAGTGTATACTGAGCATCTGCTGACTTTTCGACGAGTTTGTGGGTTGCTTATCAGATGTGCCACGTTGAATTCTGACAATGCTAGGACTTTGTCTTATCCAAATATCGAGTTGCTCCCGAGCATCAGATGCATCAAACTTCTTCCTTCTTCTCTTTCGCCTTTTACGCTTGCTCTTGGTAGGATGCGATGTTGATGTTGACACGATCGACATGCAACTTTCTATCTGATTCGGATAACATTCATCTAGAAAATTTGGAATGCCACTGATTTTTGTGACCTGCTCTTCCTTATTTTCGTGACCCTGTTCTATCAAAGTCGTTGGATCAGTGTTGCAATCATTGATCTGATTTCCTTCAGTTTCCTTCCTGCCTGGATCATCCTCGTTTAACTATTTCTCAATGGAATCAATGACTTCTTCATAATAAGATGAAGGTTGTTTGGGCGGTCTAGGAGGTTCTTGTACTAGATCCTTCGGTATTCGCTGGACTTGTGATTTTTCCAACATTTGTAGCTTACTTTGAAGAGTGACCTATTCAATTCTTATGGCATTTATTTCGTCAGCATGTACTGATTCCATAATTTTCATTTATTGTTTGTGATCAGCCTTCATGGTCTTAATCACACTCTGCAACCTATAGTCAATGGCATTCATTTGATTAAAATGCTTATCCTTAATAGCACTGATTTCCTTGGCATGATTTTCCTCCATGGTGATCAAATGGTCTTGCATGGTGGTCATCTGATTAGAATGATTAGTTTCCATGTTTTTCAAGTCCTCAGTGTGCTTTTCTTCTCTAACTAATAACATGTTCTAAAGAGATATTTGATTAGCATCCATGTCCTTTATCATTCTATTATGATCTTCTTGAATAGAATTCATTTCTCTCTTAAGATTTTCTTTTATGGAATTTATCTCCTCAACATGTTCCTCTTCTATGGTACCCACCATGTTCTGAAAGTTGATCCTTTGATTATATTGAGCAACTTCCATTGCATGTAACCTGTTTCCCATGGAAGTCATTTCTCTGGCGTGATCTACAATTAATTTTGCTTGACTAAACTGCATGTCTTTGATCATCTAAGTTAATTCCTCAACAAGATGCTTATCATTTTCTTTTCTATCGTCAAAATGATTAATTTGGCTACTAGTTCCTGCCTTTCCACTATCGAGGACTCTTCTTGTTATGGCACAAGTGGATTCATCATGACAGTGATTACAGTATCTACAATATGGTGCTTCTTGATCACTAACATGGTGTAATTGATTCTCTTGTATCTTCTTTATGAGATTCTGCATATCAGCAAATTGATTATTCCTCTTAACTTGCATACTTTTAACGATCTCTATTAATTCTTTAACCTTGTCTTCCTCTTCTGGAAGGTCATGAGGATAACCTTGAGTGTTAGTACAACGAAAAGGGACGGACAAGTCATCCATGATGACTTGCTTAAGGGGAAAGGGAAATGGATGTCAAAGAGATCCTTGTTCAAGAAAATCAAGAGGTTCATAAGAAGCGAGCCTCTAGCATAAATTCTTGCAAAAAATGAAAGAAGTGGAGTCGCCACTTGAACATGAATCTATCTCTGAAATCCAAAAGACAAAAAACTGAAAAGTTAATCAGGAAAAAGCAGGTGGATATCAAGGAAGGCTTCCCGTCTAAGAAAAATGAATGCTTACTAGAATGTAATTTGTTTAACTGAGCTCTGGGAGCAGGGTTAAGAAATCTAACATAATTCTTTCTAATGTAAGCCTTTGTGAATGGATGAAACAGTGGAGTGGCCACCCAAACAGGAAACTAGCCCAAATGTCCAGGTGCTAAAGTGCAAATAGAGGAGTGAATAAGGCGATAAGGAGATTAGTGAATGAGGTGTCAAGAAGATGAAAATGGATGAGAGGATTACAAATATTAATGAGAATGTCGTCAACACCAAGGTCCAATAAGTTGGTCCCTGGCAATGGTGCCAAAAATGTTGTTGCGTTGGTGGAACAAATGAATGAAGGATGAAAAATCATAAGATGATAGAATGTTGTAAACCCCCTCAACGAGCAAACTCGTCCCTGGCAACGGTGCAAAAAAATGTTGTCGCCGAATTGTACATGCACCGCGACAATGCTCAGGACAGGGGTTGTCACTCTGATCCCCACCCACTCCATTCTAATTGTCTCCCAACAGCAAGCTATGGGGGGTAGTCCCTATGGAATGAAATAAAGAAAAGCAATTTGAGAATCAACTTACTTGGGAAACATGGATGAGTGGCCTAGTCACTTGGTTGAATTTAACCAAGATTATTGATTAAATTAGATTTTTCTATTATGAGACCAATGCCTTAATTGAGTCACAAATTCATGTTTCTTATGAATTGAAACAAAATGATCAGATGGGCACCCGTTGCTTGAATGATTGGCTAACCTACATGATGTGCAAATTTTACAACCTATGTGAGATGCAGTGATCTTGGTAAATTTTAGTTAAATGCTTGGTCTAAGTGTAACCTTCTATTTTGAAGTTGGGCTCCAAGGTAGGTTGTGGGAAGAGGCTAACAGGAAGCAGGTTAGGGCCTAATTAACGATACCTTTTCTTAGGCTTCTATCACCTGATGCCTTTGGCGCTGCAGAGACTATGGCTCTGACGACTGCAAGGTCACCGTGTTAACCACCGAAGAGTTGCCGAGGCCCCTCAAGCTAGATACGAAGGATTGACCTATGTCTCTATCAACCTAGCTTATGCTAGGAGGTAAATGTAAAGCAAGTCTAGGGTTAGAATGCTTATGCAAGAGATTATGAGTAAGATTTATCTTGAGTTAAGATTTTCTTAAGTTGTTTAAGTACTTTGATTAGAAACATTTTAAAGGTACTTAACAATAGTGATATGTAAATCATAAATAAGATAAATGCTTATAGATACAAGTGCAGATATCAACAATATATCAAGATATCCAAGATGCCAAATGCTAACAAGATGTTGATCGCAGATTTATGATAGTTTATATCAGCGATACTACTTCAGAAAATTCAGATTTATAAGTGTATAACAGCAGTGCATGAACTACTTTAAATGACGAAACTTACTCACACATTGAAACATAAAATTTCCAATTTGACTAGCAATGTAAATTAGCTTATTTAGCACACTTTACAACGGTGTATTCAACAATGTTTCAAATCTGATTTTAATATTACAGCAGTAAGTAAAGACGGATCAGCAAGAATAAAACTGTCCAAGATAGATATCCAATATGCCCAAAATAGCAAAATGCACAAGAACTTGAAAATCTCAACTTTAGGGCTTTAGGTGAGTTTGTCTTAGCAATTTTCAGATCTGATATGATTATTACAGCAGTGAGTTAATCACATATCAGCCAATTAATTCAACCAAAAACAAATGCCCAATACTTCTAAAATTAGAAAATTTTCACGAAACTTGAAAAAAAAATGAGTTTTTTAGAGAATATGATTCAGAAATTTTAGCACTGATAAACTAATTACAGCAGTCAATTAGTTACAAATCAGCAAGCTAAAAATATTGAATATGCTACCCCAAATGTCTAAAAATAGTAATTTTTTGGCAGAAAACTGAAATTCAAAATTTTTAGTCCTTATCAAGTATATGCTTCAAAAATATTTCAGACTTGAATTTCATAGTTATGCAGTCAATTCCAGCAAGCTAAAATGTTAGATCTAAGTCAAATTAGAGATGCCCAAGTGGCCAAAACTTGTGAAAACTTAGATTTGCAATTTTAATCGATTTTGACCAATTAGAATATGATTTTAGGGCCTAGAGATTAACGATATAACTGATGTAGTGAAACTGAAGCAAAATAAGGGTTGCTCAAAGCTTTGAAAAGCCCACCGTTGAAAATCGTTGAAACTTTGGGATCACTTTGCCGCTTGAAAAATAAGAATTTCGAGACTTTAATCCTGCAAAACCGCAAGTATTTAGCTTTAAAACTTCAGGGGTTTCAGGTCAATTTTGGGGCAAAAGAGGCCAATAATCGGAGAACAAGGCTAAGGGAAGCAAATTTGTGAAGATAAATGGGCTAAGATGATAGATCGGGGGCTGAAATGGCAAGAGAAGGCCAAAAACTGAAAACCCGTGTCTCGAAAATCTTTTTTTTTTCCGAATCTGAATTTTGCCGTCAAATCTTCAGTAAATGTCCCTGCAAAATTGTCTAGAGACTAGATCTTACCCTCAAGGGCCTAGATCTAGCTCTTCTCTCACTTGATTCCTTGATCCAACCTGCAAAAATGAAAATAAAAACACCCAAACCCCAAATATATACAAAATACTAAAAATCTCCAAAACCCAAATTACAAAAAATAATTTACAAATTAGATCTACAAAATTATTCACAAGATCTACAAATATACAAGAGTTCTAAAAATTTTAAAGTTTTGAAAAATATTTTTATGGAGTTTTTTCCTTTGAAGAATGGCTAAAAATACTTTAGAAAACCCAATGTATACTATAGCCTTAGCGAATATTTAATCCACCATATAAATATTTGGAATCCAAGCAACAGTGATTCTTGCCCAAGTTTGTGAACTTGGAGGCCAAGGACTAAAGTACCTACAAGCACTATGAATTTATCTCAAAATAATTTGTTAGATCACACGGAGAATCAAAACACCTAAGATTAGCCCAAAATTATCAATAGTATGGCTCTATCTCCATCTAATGAAAAAACAAATCTTACCAATATTCAGCACAACATAGAGATGCTCGTAGTCAGCACATACCACAAATCAATAAGCAAGAACACCTTGAATTGCACCCCAAAGTATTTATTATGATTGAAAAAATACTTCCCAGTGGGAAAGTAGTTACAAAGTTACTTCAGCAGAAATTTTCTAGCCAAAGATAAAGATGACTAGAGACTCAACTAACTCTCTAATTCATAGATAAATCTTCCAATGGAAAAATAACGACTAGTTTATTTGATCCTTGTCAAAATAATCTTGGCCATTGATAAACATTTCAAGATCTTTTAATTTTGGCCCTTAATTTTTTATGTTTGAGGAATTTTCGAATTTATCATTTAATTCTATTTTAATTAACTCAAAATAAACTATTTTGAACTAATTTTCTCAAAAATTTAACTTTGACTTAACCACCAAGGTCCAAGGATCCAAATTTTCTTGAAAAATACAATATTCCCTTGGTGGAGGACCTTTAAAAATTGACTCTTTTAAGACCCACGAATTTTTCCATGTGGAGAATTTATTTTCCTAAAACAATTTAATTTGACTCTAATTAATTCATTTTCTGGCTTAGGATTTGATTTTATTTTGCCAGAAAAATTAATTAATTTACACATGAGAGGATTAATTATTTTTTCAACCCTCTAATACATATGATTTTTCATTTACAAGACTCAGAGAGAATACACATTCGTCTTAGACCCTCAAAACACATAACCCATCTGCGACACAATATGATCTAGTAAATCAAGTGATTTGTAATAAAATAATTAAGCGAATTAGCTTAAATTATTCCCAACCCACTTTGACATCAGACTCGACTAAAACGCTAAAACTCACATAATAATTAGACAATAAATTTCACCCTAGCTTTGGGAATTTAAGCTGGAGGGAAAATACTCTTCTGATTAGCCGTGTCGAAAAACACAGATAATCAGTGAGGTTCAAAAACCTCCTGGATGGAATTCGTCATCAAATTATAGGCTTACCTAGGTTGTTACATAGACTCAAGGTTTTACTAAGATCATTTACGATATATAACTTGCAGAATGGGATGACCATGACACATGGACTGTTGATTGTGATCTGATCCTTGTTGAAAAAATTGGTACTTCCACTTCCCTGGAATTTTGACAATTTTAGTGCAATAGAGTCCACAAGGAGTTGGCAGTGAGGATCCTCCTCCCCTTGTCCACACTCTGGGTCAGGCCTAGAACGATGCCTCAGAGGTTGATGCAGCTAAAACGAAAATTGAAAGCATAATTTGGCCACTTACAATAGAAACTGTACCATAAAGTGCAAAAGATGGTCGGACATAAAAAAGTTAGCACGCGGGCAAAAGCCAAACATGAGCTATTCATCTTATCATGGTCATCACCCTAGTTCCTAAGGCCATTATATGAGCCCCCTGCATCATTAAGGAACCCATGATCGTCCCAACCCCTGGTGGGTGATGAACTGCCAAGCTTAAGGCAGTATTCACTGCTATATCATTCGCATCATGCTCTCATTCCCTGGAGCCCCAAACAGTGATAAACAGAAAAATCAATAAAAGGCCAAAGGCATTTGAAAAAGGGTGGAAAAACAAAGGTCGAGGTAACTCATGTACTACGATTGCTCCCTCCTACATCTATACACCCATGAGTGGGCCTCCCTCATTATAGCTACCTTTGTACCATGTCATGTGGCTTGGAGCCTTCCCCTACTACCCCACTTCGTTTCACCATTATTTCATGACACCTACCATTTGACGAATGTACCATGGACTTATCACTCCCTTGGAGGTTGGTACCATCCAATAGGATCCTTTATTAACCACCCTCTTGAGCTTGGGGACACTTGTACATTCCAAGGCCCATTATGAAAGGGCATGCCACTATGAAATGTCCACTTGATTCCCTGATTTGTAAGCTCATTTACTCAATTGGACGAATGCATTGTTGTACTGGAAGGTGAGGAGACGCATTGGATCTAATACAAGATTGCAAGTGGGTCTTCGCCTTGGATTTGGCCTCCTTATACGAGATCTAAGCCCTCCAGAGGGTCATGAAGGCACTTGTAGGGTGAGCATTGAGAGCCATTGGCCTCCTCCACAGCAAAGCATTGATTGCCACACCATGGGATCCTTCAGCACCACATTTAGCTTGCTCGTGCCCCACTCATGCAGAGATGATGATGCACTTGGACCACATTGCCCAGCTGGCCACATGCATGCACCAGACACTTGGCAGTTGATCCAGGGCCCAGTTAGGGTTTTGTCTCACCTAGGGAGACATGGGAGGGCTTATATCACCATTCTAGCTCTCATGGATGGAGTATCGACAAATTGATCCAATTGGAAACCCATGAGACCATTTATTGTGGCCCCACAACCACTTGGGAACACCACAGACGTTTTGCTTGGAAACTATGGGGCCAATCCCTTGGTCATCATTATGAGAGCCCTCCTTTTCGATTTGGCACATGGAGGACATATATTGGCCTTCCAACGACCCCTTTGCACCATGATTCTATCATTTCGGCCTCATTAAGAAGGCTTATTATTGTATTTTTGAACTATTTGGTGGGCTTATCACCAATTAGGGTGTTATTTTGCACATTAGAGTCTTTTTTAGGGGTTTGTAGGGAAATTAGACCAATTTGAATTGTTAGAGGCTATATAAATACAAGTGAGGTTTCATTTGTAACTGATCATCACTTGGTATTTTCGCTAGCTCTTTTTGACAATTTCGACCTGGAATTTGTGGAGTGATTTGGATGGAATAAATGCATTTTGATATTTGGAAATCTTAGCTATCTTTTCTTGGAGCTTCTTGTTACAATATTGTGGATGGATATATTCTTCATTGTCTTGTAAGTACCTTTTAATGCTATATTTCTGAAACAATGATTGTCTAATGCGTGGAATTTCTTTCTTGTGGCTATTATTTTTCCATAATTCATTAAAAAAAATTGTTTTAGGCCTTGATGCTATTGGAAAATTTTGCATGTGTTACTCATGAAGATGATGAATGAATGAATGTTCCTAGGGGATCATTTGCATGTGCATCGTTGAAAATCCATAATATTTGCCATCGAAGTTGCTTTAGGCCTCCTTGAAGGGCGAAGGTAACAAAGTCGGGATCATTTTGACCCCAATCCTCCCAATAGTTAGGCACTAGTCTTAAATCCTACTTTTATCACCTCAAATTTCTTCTTTTCTCTCCCTCTCCCATTTTTTCCTAACCCTAGAGTGTCTCCTAGGGCCTAGTGTGAATTGCATTAGAGTGATCATCTTGAAGTGCAAGTTGGTAAGCAATTGCACTAAGATTTTCTCTAGGTGCCCTTAAATCTTGAAGCCCATCTCGTGGCTAGTTTTGGAGAAACCTCAAGCCCTAGTTCCAACATCATTTTTGCCCATAGGCTTCTTTGGTTAGTAGCTTTCAAGGGTCATTTACACCTTAAAACTCAAAGGAAGTTCACCTCTCATTGACCCTTCTTCTCATCCTTGCTTGACCTAGTCTTATTGTTGATGGTCATCCTGAACCCTAGGTCGTGCTTGGGTCCCCCTAGGTCTCTCTTGTGGTCCCAATCATTATATGATAGCCATCTCACAAAAAAATAAGAGAGGTCCTTCTCCTTCTTTAGGAAGTCTTGATCTAGTCATATCTATCATATTGATTCATCCCTTTACCTAGGTCTTAGCCTCCTATCAATAAGCCTTTCTTGGAGAGCCCTTTTTTTGCTTTTGAAGCAAGCAAACCTATTAGCCTCTCCTTTGAATGGGATTTTGGAAATCACACAATATATTATCATTAACCTCATCATTCTAGTGATTTCCTCCATACCAAGACTCCTCCCGTCGGTGAAAACCCGAGAAGAGAAGAGGACTTAGGATGTGGTGACAATGGACCTGCTAGTTTGTGCAACAACATTTTTGGTGTTGTTGGGGACACAAGACCTGTGCCTTGTTCCCATACGACATCATTGATATATCCTTTTGGCAACTCCATTGGAAGAACGAAGCCCTAGCTCTTCATTGAACTCCAAAGTCAAGGTTTGTAGGGTGAAGCAAGCATCTCTTTAGGGACCTTTGAATTCACCCTGGTGACTTCTACATGACTAACATGCCTAACTAAATAAGAGATGTCTTTCTTCGATGATTTTCCTGCCTTGGACATCATCTCACCTAGACCACCATACGTGTGGTGCCCAAGTTTGATGGCGATCCACTATCTGCAATTGATCATGTGGCAATATTTGCCACATATGCCTCAAAAGTTGAACTGGTTCATCACGATGTCTTCATGATGTTATTTATGAGATCCCTCCATGGTCAAAATTCATAGTTACATAATTCAAACCTAAGAGTATCTCATCTATTGAACTGTTCTTTGATGACTTTCTTAAACATTTTCAGGGGTGCCAACCATTAAATATTCAAAAGGAAGCCTTTATTGAAGATCTTGGGAAAGTTGATCCTTATTCCCCTTTGAACTTTGATACCAGTGATTACTTACATATTGAAGAGGGGAAATGGGAAGTTCATGGGCAAAGTTTTGACAAGGACCCTATCTATGACACTGACGATGATGATACCAATAGGACCTATTGACCACTACGTGTCAACGACCCATAGTAATACACCCCCTTTTTTCGCAAAAGGGATAGCGTTTGATCGACATGTCTGTGCCGTTCAACTATTATCATCAGCCTGATCATCATGTTATATTGTAAACCCTTTCTGCATGTGTAAATTGTAAATAGTCTCAGCAGATCCGTGTCGTGTACGTAATTGCCTAGGTAAACCTAATTTTTTGGTGATGATCTACATTCCGGGAGGTTTTTTGTCTCTCCGATCCATTCTCGGATGGTCGGCAGAGTTTTCCTTCAGCCTTACCCCAAAGCCAGAGTGGATTTTGTCACTAGGATCTTAGGAGAATCCTAGTGTTCTAGATCGATTCTATGTAAAAGTGATTTGGGAATAATCCTAACTATTTGGTTAGGTTATTTTATTACAAATTGCTTGGTCTGCTGGATTATATTTGTGTCGCAGAATTTGGTAGTCTGTGAGGATTTTTTGCAAATGGGTTTTCCCCCTTGAGATGTAAAAAATGTGAAAATCATGATGTAAAGTGTCCGGAGGGTTGGAAAAATAATTTATCCCCTCATAGGTTAATTAATTAAATTTTCTGGCCAAAATTAATTAAAATCCTAAGCCAGAAATTTAATTAATTCTAGGTCCTAGGTAAATTTAAATTCTTCGAAGGCAAAATTCGTTGGTCCTTAAAAAATTAAATTTTAAGAAGTCCAGGGACTGAGGTAAATTAATTATTTTGCTAAATTTTAAGCCCTTGGTCCCTGGGGTTAAGTCAAAGTCAAAATTTTGAAGAAATTAATTCAAAATTTTAATTTTTGAATTAATTAAAATGCATTTAATTAAAAATTTCGAATTTCCTCAATAATTTAAAATTTCGACGGATGAGATTTAAAAAAAAAATTTAATCGTCATCAACGGTTGAGATTGCTTTGACAAGGATCACTCGAACTAGCCGTTGGAGGATATATCTTTAAATAGGACGTCATTTGTCAGTTGAGATCATCCGATCTTTGGATCGTGTACTAAGCGAGAAGCTCTCTTGTAATCTTTTTATGAGCAATAAAGAAAGACTTTGGGGTTTAATTTTATGCTGGTGTTACTCTTCCTAGAAATATTGTAAGATGTGTCATTTTCATGCATAGATTTCTTTTTAGCCATTGATGATAGCTTTCTGAAGAGCGATTTGAGTACAGGTATCTTGCTCAGTCGCTGGGGTTTGAATGATAATTTAAGTTTTGAATATAATAGCAGGTATCTCTATTTATCTGAATTTTATTATCGTTTTCTCGCTCTATGTTGATGGTTAAATTGAGTTTTGCAGGAAATCCTTGATTATTAGATCATCGGGTGTTCGAGGAAATTCTCGGCTGAACCAGCCAACTCCCAATCCGTGTTTTCTGAAGAGCCCAGCTTAATTTGATCCCCGACTTATCATAAGATAACTTTTTATGGTGATGCATGAAGGGTTTTAAGCTCAGTACCTCCTCTAAAATTCGAAACAAATAAAAAAATAAAAAAAATAAAAAAATAAATTGTGCTAAATCGATAAATCTGGTTGTTGAGAGCCTCAGATTATCAGATCTAGGAGCAGAGATGGACTCACACTCCCTAGATCTGATAGATCTGCCATTCATGTACATAGATCTATAATTATTTCCAGTTTTCTAACTTGGGTTTTCTAGGTTTTAGTTTTTTGGGTCATTGTATATATCGCTTGGGTGTTTCTTGTTGTCCTGCAGCTGCAGATTTGAAGCTAAAAGCTGTGCAGAGTCCAGATCTAGGCCCTGGAGGGTAAGATCTGGATCTCTGGGGGTTCATCAACATCATTTTGCAGGAATATTAATCAGCCTTTTGCAGTCCAAGGGTTTAAATTTAAAATTCTTTAATTTGGAAAAATTCATAAGGGTTCCAAAAAAAATTTAGATCTGGATGATTTCTTGGGTTTCAGGGTTAAATTTTAAGCAGAGATATAACATTGTAACCTGGAATTTCTGGGTTACTTTTGGGATATCATTTTTTTTTTTATTTCTGGGTTTTGTTGGAAAATTTCGAATTTTTTAAAAATCTCGTCGTCTTTTGTTGCATGCCTTCATGTCTTCAGCGCCCTCAACGCAATGTTCTTTCACTGCTTTTTTCCTATTTGCAGTCCTTACCTACGCTGCCCATCTGCTTTTCCGGATCTGAAACCCTTCAACGTTGCTCATATCCGAGTTTCCTGTTGCCATACCTACGCAGCTCCTTCCTCCATCACCAAACCACTACCTCTTATCGCTCCATCTCACTACCCTTCCTCATTTCTTCTCCCGCTGGCCATTCTCTGCTCTCTACCCTCGATAGAACCCTCACGCAGCCATCCCTCCGTCTAGCAAAACTACTCCCTAACGCAGCCTGCCCTCAGCACCACACTTCAATTCCACGCATCTCCGTCTATGTTGCTCAAAACCTCCTTCCGCTCTTCGACTGGCCACATCTGTCTGCCAGCTCCAACCCTTCCACGCGTTTTACTTGCTGCGTGTACCCTCTCTACCAGAACGTCGAGCATAGTTTTTAAAACCGACCGTCCTAACCGGTAACCGATCAAACCGGCCAGTCAGCAAGACCACCGGTCCGAACCGGCTGAAAAACCCGGTCAGCAAGGTCATTTTGCCTATTTTGAGCCCTAATCGGCCGATTTGTGGTCAAACCGGCCAGTTAACTGCCATGACTATATGAGATGCTCATTTTGGAAACATTTGCAAGGTTTAAATACTTCAATACAGAGGTCTTGTGACATATGATTTCTTAAATCCTTTATGCTCATCAAAATTTCAAATATGCAAATATACAAAGGGAAGACAAACTCTCGAGATGGTCTCTATCCCTTCTGAAAAACTAGAATCTGCAAGGGATGGAGCCACTCGCGTATGCAAACTAAGTCACAGGGTTCGGTGAACCTGAAGCTTCAGGTTCGAAATTCGGCGAACCTGTAAAAAAAATTTGAGGTTCATTCAAGTTCAGCAAACCTGAAAGTCGAACCTCAAGTCGAACTCGAACCCCATCGAACCAGTCGAACCTCAACAAACCTAATCGAACCGAATCGCGAACTTAAACGAATTTTTTCAGGTTCGAAGGTTTTCCTTGACGGTTTTGTTGACGGTTTTAGAAAAAAACCAGGGGCCGCATACCGCCTTTTAGCAATTCTTCCCGCCAAATAATTTTTAATAAACCGTCGCTGGCTACCATTTTGGCACACACTGTCAGGAAGAGTATCGATTGAGGCTGAGTGTGTGTTTGTGGAGTTCTCCGTTGTTGATAACTTGATAGCGGTAGCGCTGTGCAGTTTGCAGTGAGTTTGAAGACGCGCAGCCCTGAGGCAGTGGGCACGCAGTGTGACTCGTGACCCTGAGGGCCAAGGCTTGCTGCGTGAGGCTTTGAGCAGTCGCACAACGCAGACCACCGACGCACCACGGCACCAGTGTGCACGCAGCACCCTTTTAGACATAACTTCAGTCTTCACTGTTCAGAGGTATTTACAATTTTAACATCCATGCCCCGAACAATAATCTATGTTTTCATGTTTAGTAAATTATTTTCCCAAAGACCTGTGCCATTGACTAATTAGTAGGATTTCAAAACTTCTTTGAATCAGTCCCCCTTTAGCGTTGCAATCTTAAAAGAAACCGAGGTTGTGTTCAGTAACTAGTCATTTTTTTATTTAAACCGTGTATTACAATTTCCGTAACAACTTTAGCTTTCCAGCAATCGTTGAATGTAAACTCTAGCCAGAAATTTCAGACCGGTGAATCCCAGTACTTGTAAAAATAATCATGTTTACAACCATGTTTCCTGGTGTTCATGAAAAGTCTTAGTTTCCAGATTATCTTTAATAGCAAACATCATCAGATTTGCATGATCTGACAAATGCCAACAAAAAAAACATAACAGAAGGTACTTTCCGGCATATACCCCGACTTGCCATAGGCTGGCATGTTGACTCACAGCTTCATCTGCTGCTTCATTGACTGGATCTATCACCTACATGTTCAAATCTTCATTTTCCAGGAGCTGATGCACTGTATTGTCTTCCAAGAGTTTCCAATGATCTGAATTCACTGATTGAGCCTAGTTGGAATTGGAATGACATGTAGATTCATGTTTTAAACAACCACTATTGTTCATTCTGAATTCTTCTAGATTCAACCTAGTTGAGGTTTTTGAGGATAGCCACATTATTTAACAGCTCCTTGATGCATCTGGGATATATGTTTCATTTCTCTAAATACCTTCTCAACAGGCCAAATGTTTATGCCATAATGAAATGCATTTGTGCTAGGATTTAAGTGCATGAACAAGTTCACTATAAATGTTGATATTTTCATGTGTTACATGATGAGTTTTAAATTTATGTTATTTGTATTTTGGCAATATGAGATGACTATATGGCACTGATAACTAATTAAAATGAAATTATGGAAACAATCTTCTTGTTAAGACTCAAAATATGGTGTCGGAAAATGGGGTGCACACGTCTATGAATAGCAATGCTAGATAGAGAAAACAACTCTTTAATAATAATGCGGTAACAGTGCATCTTTCACACACCATTAATCACCAGAGGTGATGTATTTATAGTATTTCTAGTTGGTTAGGTGGTGTAACAACTTAGCCTCCAACATCAACATTTAATATTACATTGATTCAAGTCGCAAACACAAAGTGACATAAATATCAAGCCAAAGTCTGAAGCCAGAGAAAGATCTAGACCAAACTCCTAAGGGAGTTTTGTGGGGACCAAAATTCTCTAGATTGCAGATCAATGATCGCTATTGGAAATGGCTTAGAAAAGAAAGCATGTAGGCATTGGTGCCATGCAGCTCTGACATAAATTGATCTGAAATTTTCCAGATGCTGATTCAGAAGCTGGAGTGGAATCTCTCATTTCTTTATCCTGAGTTTGCACAAAACAAATCTTTGAGCAACTTCTTGGATTTAAATGTTTTCATTTGTTTTCTGCTAGTGTCAGCAAAACTACGGAAAAATACTCTGCTACTGACCACTGAATCCTGTGCAGAAAGACGGTAAATATATTACAACAACAAACTTCTGCTTGCTAATTTATGGCAGCTATAAAAACTCCACACAGACTAAGACGATTGTTCAAAGATGGATGCATAGGAAGAGGTGTTGAAAGATTTCAGAGAGTATATTTTCAGGTGAACATGAGATAAAATAGTGCCTGCACAGTTATCTCATTCCACATTATTCAGTGGCATAAAACTATTTCCCATATTCCAAACTGGAGATACATGACCAAGTGGTAAAACTATGGCTGACCACTGTGGGATTCATTTTCCTTAGCAACAATATATAATAAAACTATTGATAATCAAGTGCATGCATGATGCATTTGCAAATTGCAACCTGCTTAAATGTCTTCAATCCATCCACCATTGTACTAAAAACTAGTGTTTTGTTCTCTTTAGACAGTGACATCCCAAAAATTTCCATGAGATAAAGAAATTGCATTCCTTCTTCCCAAAATAGTTGGGAAGTCCAACCACTTTGCCATGAGGTCTCTTTCAAGAACTGAATTGATACTTCTTTCAAAGAACTCAACAAATAGGTCCAATATACTTCTGGTCTGTGTAATGTTTTGTTAGTCAATTATTTATGTGCTTGTTAGAACTTAGAAGTGGAAGTCTGGAAGATAGTGTCCTTCGTAAATATATCTTACTGTTAATTTTGGCAGAATGAGCCTCATATGGGCATCTTCAATTATTATGACAGCATTCTACCAGACTCCAGTTAGTGAGTCCAATGAAAAACTGCCCACTACAGTTCAAAATGTTAGATCTTTAGTCCAATGATTTGGTTTTACACAATGATGTACATAAATCATTAAATGTATAATCTTTTTATTAAAATTTGAGTATTTTATGCATTGTTTATAATATATATGACTGTTTTTCCCCAGCTGCAATACAGTTTCAGTTTTGATAACTTCTATATGCTTGTAATAAGATTTAGAAGTGATCCATATTAAAAGATAAGTCAAACACCCTATCAGGGTTCTAGGACCTAGTATAATTCAATAGATTTTTTTACTTTTACTTTTTAATCAAAATATCAAGTTTTATTTGTATTTGAAAATTGAATTTCACTATTTTATCATTTATTTAAATTCGAATTTTAATATGCCATTGCCAACAAAAATGCAGACATATTTGTCATGGCACCTCCAAAATCAACGGCAAAAGGATGGAAATATGTGGAGAAATTGGACGGGCCTCATGGGAGGCATTTGAAATGCAAGTTATGTAATAATGAATTTTTTGGATCTTTAACTAGAGCCATGGACCACTTACTTTCTGTCACTAATGGCAAAGGAGGTGGCGTTGAAGGTTGCAAGAATGTGTCTGCAGAGCTCAAGGAGACACTTCAGAAAGATTATGACAATATACAAAAGGCTAAGAAAGTGAATGAAAACAAAAGACAACGTGTTCAAACAGAAATTGCAATGAGTTACAATTCATTATCTGCACTTTCTTCAAGCACGGTTGGTGTTGGGAGTTCATCTCAGTCAAAGATCAATAAATCAACTTCAAGTGGGACAGCTACATTAAATACTCTTTGGAAGCCCATGCAGAAACAAGAAGTTGATGATGCTGTAGGTGATATGTTTTTTGAATCTGCAATTCCATTTAATGTGGCAAGAAGCCCTTACTTCATCAACGCGTGTAAGATGATGGCAGGTTTTGGTAAAGGATATCTCCCTCCTAGTTCTGAGACTATAAGGACCACTCTTTTGAAGAGGTCAAAAGAAAGAGTTACAAACAATTTGCAGAAGATCAAAGACTCTTGGAAGGAAACAGGGTACACAATTTTACCAGATGGCTGGTCAGATATGAATCATAGACCTCTTATTAATGTGTTGGTTTCTTGCCCTAAAGGGGTACTTTTTTTGAAAGTAGTTGATGCATCAGGGAATAAGAAGACCTCTGAATTTATTTTCAAGATTTTAGAGGAAGCTATTCTTGAGGTTGGAGAAGAAAATGTGGTCCAGGTTATAACTGATAGTGCTTCAAATTGTGTTGGAGCAGGAAAAATGGTCATGGATAAATACAGAAAAATATATTGGACACCTTGTGCTGACTTATTGTTACATGACTTGGCAAAGTTTCCATGGATTAACGAGACAATTTGGAGGGGGAAACAAATTTCTCACTTCATATTTAACCATCAACTCACATTGAGCTTGTACAGGAATAATGCATCTAGAGAGTTGCTCAGGCCTTGTGACACCAGGTTTGCCACATATTATATTACTATCAAAAGGCTAGTTGAAGAAAAAGGGAGTATAAGAGGTGTTTTTTGCAATAATGAGTGGGAAAAGTCTCATCTTTCAAAGGAAGCTAAAGGAAAGGAGTTGGAACAGGTGATTTTAGGGAATGCTTCTTGGAACAATGCTCAGAAGGTCTTAAAAGTATGTGAACCAATTGTTGATATGCTTCGCATGGTTGATAGTGATACCCCTTCCATGGGTTTTGTTTATGAGGGCATGGATCGTGCTAAAGAAGCCATTGCAAAATCTCTTAATAATGAGAAAAATGAGTACATTGCAATATGGGAGATGATTGATGAAAGATGGAAGATGTTGCATAGTCCTTTACATGCAGCAGCTTGTTATTTGGATCCTAGACTCTTTGGGATAGAAAGAATAAATGATGCAAAAGTCATGAATGGCCTTTATGATGCAGTTGAACGATTGGCCCCTGATCTAGAAGAATGCAGGAGAATTAGAGAGCAGCTCCGAGCATATAGGTTGGAAGAGGGAATATTTGCAAGGTCTAGTGCAGTACAAGATAGGCCCAATATTCCTCCAGGGAGATGGTGGCAGTTTTATGGATCAGAGACTCTTGAATTGCAACGTTTTGCAGTTCGTATTTTGAGCCAGGGATCAAGTGCCTCTGCTTGTGAAAGGAACTGGAGTAGCTTTAACCATATCCAGTCCAAGAAAAGAAACAAATTATTGTCTACAAGGTTGGAAGACCTTGTTTATGTTCGCAGTAATTTGAAGTTGGCCTTGAGTAGTGTGGCCAAAGATGCATCTAGTTCCTCTGAGCCATGGTTTGATGCTTATCTAGAGCCAGAAGAAGATGATATTAGCACTGATGGTGACTCACTAGATGATCCAAATGTTGGAATTCCATCTATTGATGACTTTGATGATCACCATTATAGTGCCTTTACTATGCCATATGCACATGATGATTGAGAGCTTTTTGATCATACTAGAGTCTAGTAGGCCATAAGTATAGATTATCTATGTTTTTTGAATTTCCTAGAACAATTTTATGGATTATAACTATTTGGCAATGGTCTTTATGACTTCCTTATTATATTAGCATTGATGATGACTCACTAGATGAGCCAAATGATGGAATTCCATGTGTTGATGACTTTGATGATATTATGACTCTGATGATATTTAAAATTTTGAAATTTGAAGATGTCCTACAATGATGTGTATGTTTAAATTTTGATCATGTTTTGATTATGTGATTTTTTAAAAGATTACTAGTATTTGACATTCATTTAAATTTTGAAGACTGAAAATTATGTCATTTCTTTTTGCAAACTACATTTAACTAGATGTTAGAATGATTACATTATTCATGTATGTTTACTAATAAGAATTTGTGTTCATGTGTTTATGGATCGATTTTGAATTTTCTATTATTTTGTCATATATAGATATATACATATATAAATATATATATTGAAAAATATGTATAGTCGAACCTAATGCCGAACCTCATTCGAACCTGATCGGAAAATTCGAATTCGAATTGAACTTAATCGTTGTCGAACTCGAACCGTGTGACATAGTATGCAAATAAAATAACTAAGAATCCCTATCAAATAACTTTCTCTATAATTGACTAGAAATCTGAATTTCTTTTCTACCACAATAACAACAATTGTGGAAAAAGTTATGGTCATCTTACCAAAATCCGTTTGATAGGTATATATCATGTATGTCCCAATTTGTGATAGATGTATGCTTGTCAATAGTTAATAGTGTTAAAATATATAAAACATATGAACTGCAAAGTCATTTGTTTGATAAGCTTAATCTATGAAGTGCTTTTAGGAGAAGCCTGGTGATTTAAAAATTCTAGAAGCATTAGGAGCTTTTGTATTCAATATTACAGAATAGCAGGAGCAAATCTCAAAATGTACATATAATAGTAACATGCAATGTGTACTTGCATAATGGTCATCAAAACTTTGTAATACTACCTGATATGCAATACGGTTATGATTGAATATAACTGCGTGGATAAAAAACTCAACTTTTGTGGCTTGCTTAGTCATGGATATGAAAAATATATTTTTCTTGCAATACTTGGATTTATTTGTGTGAAGTTTCAACATGACTTGCCATTTCTTTTTCTTTGGTTTACGCTTATCTCTGTTCTAGGACTAGTTTCTAATTTTCAATACAAAACCTAAAATCTATTTGGCAACTTCTTTGAACTTAAACCAACATATATCAGTTCAACGGTCCATTAGGTCCACTTCTATTGTTATTGGTGGCATTGCTACTGAGGTTGCAGATCAAGCTGAGGCATCCTCAGACTCTGAACCAAATGATGTCTATGTAGCTCCTGATGATGATCCTGTGTCTAGTAGTGGTGATGAACTTGATGATTGAATCATTGATCATGTGTACACTCATCACTGTAGACTTGTAGTAGGCCAATGGCCTCATAGCTTGCAACATTGTTTTTGGACTTTATAGGCCATTTAGAGCGTCATTGCTTCTGTGTTTTACTATTTTGTCGATGATATCTATTACACTCAGTGCCATTTTGATATATTCACCTTTACATGGTATATAAATGAGCAAACTTTGCATATTTTGTCTCTATTGGCTTGGAATCATGGTTTTAAATCTTAAAAATAGTTTTCTTTCAATAAAAATTAATTACTTAATGTATTTTTCTAGAACCGGTTCGTTTAGACCTAACCAGTCCCGGTTCGACCGGTTCCGGTCAGTAACCCGGTTCATTAGGTGGACCAGTCCGGTCACTAGTTCCGGTTTTAAAAACACTGACGTCGAGCTTCATCCTCACTCTCCACCTACAAACACACTCAAGACTGCATCTCTCTGTCCTAATCCGCGCTGCCTCCTCCATCGTTTTGCTGCCAAGAAACCTCGACGACATCCTTACTCCTTCCGTCGAGTTTTCCTCAACCTGAACCTGCACACGACAAACAAAAGGCTCTCGATTTTCTTTTACTTATGTATGAGTTAGTCTCTTTTAGGGTTAGTGCATTCAGTTTTATTTGATTTAATTAAGACTTTAGTTAGAATCATTTAGTTTCAAAAAAAACAAAAAAACAAAGAATCCATTTTGTTTGATTTAGTTTTCTTTATATTCAATTTCATTTCTTCTTTTTTTGTTTCTTTAACGATTTCATTTCTTCTTTTTTTGTTTCTTTAATTTATAGCTAGGGTGTATATATTTTTTTAGTTTCATTAAAAATTTAACTTAGGACTTTAACAACTATAAAAACAAAACAAAAAATCGATTTAGTTTTTTTATTTCATTTACCTTTTTTTATTTTAATTTTTCATTTAAAAAATCTAAAAACTTTTAAAAAATTAACCTTTTCACATTTTATTTTTCCTTTCTTTTATTTCTGATTTAAAAAATTCAATAAATCCTAAAAATTAAAAAAACATTAAAAAATTCTAAAAATTTTAAATTTGTTAAAGTGAAATGAATTAAGGGGTTTTCGCTTAAACATTAAAATTTTTAATGTGGCCTATAGCCCATTAAAAATTTCGATTTTTTAATCCGTTGATTTGTTTTACTTCTTTAGTTATCGCCTAAGGAATAATTAAGATTTGAATTTGAAGTTCCTTAGTGTCATTAAATGCATATTTCTCTATGGTCAAGCTGCGATAAATGCTTTAAATATATTGGCTGTCGGAGAAGGTTAACTGGCTCTAGATTTGGGTAATTAATGAAAATCATCTTAAATCTAAAATATCTTGTGTGATACAGTTTTGGGCATTTATATTGATTATTCATGATTGTCATTATTCGTCACATATTTGCAAAGCATTCTGGATAACTTGTTTTACTTTATGTACGGTTAATTGAACATAAAGGCACTGGTCTATAATTGTTTCTATCTCGTGATCGTGTCTTGGTTACATTAGCGTTTAATATTTTATCTAAGTTAATCGAGATTTGTTTACTTTCATCAAAGTTGTCCATCATTAAAATCTCCTAGAGTCTATTTTTCACAGGCTATCTTCATCCATTTACCTAGGGACTACCCCCCTTGCCTTGCCTAGGAGAGAGTCTAAACGGAGTAAGGATCAAGAGTGACAACCCTTACTCTGAGCGTTGTCGCGGTGCCTAGACACTTTGTGCGACAACAGGACCCTTGTCTTTCCTCACAATCATGGGGATGTAGTTGAGTCTCATGTGGACCCTTTCCTCAACCCTTCTTACACTATCACTGATAATGAGGAATCCTCTCTCTCTCTTAAGTGTGATCATCATGAACAACCTGCTTGTTGTGTCTCTCCATGTCATCAGTCTCCCTTTCCTTTCAATCATGACCTTGTGGTGGCCATAAAGCCCGATATAAATGGTAGGGACCATGACGACGATGATATGCATGAGGTTGCCATTCATCAAAGATTTGTGAGCTTGATTGTTGATATCTCTATCTTTTGGTTGAAGGAGAGGATCCTGTGGAGTAGATTGCATATCTTTGCTCCCTCTTCCCCTGTGACCCTCCATGTGTGGACATTTTATTTTCCCACCTCCCACCCTTGTGACCTTCCATATAGTCGTTCCTGTGATTGCCTTTGGATCTATTGCATGAGTAAGTAGAGGGGCAGTGGTTCTCATATTGACTTGATTATGTGTTGGTTGCATTGGGTTTATGATTACACTTAATACTTGTATGATGTGATATGCATATTAGAGTAGGATGCATTGCATATTAATTTTTGCATTTAGAACTAACATCATATTATATTATCATTAAATGCATTTAGGTTAAAACTTGCATTTAGAATTAGATTTTATTTCATGTTGATTTTTATGGCCTAACAAAAAGCATGGGCGATCAAAAGACGCCATAAGAACATGTTGCCACGTGTTTAGTCTTTGAATGCGCAGGTTACGGGTCTACGGTTCCAAGAGATTGTTGGTGTTCTTGTTGATTTGGGGTAGCATCGGATGTGCTCTAACCACGAACTTTGGTGGAGAGGTTGGGGCACATGAGATCTCCAATACCCAGAAAGGGTTTGGGCAGATTCTAAATAGTTCAGGAGATATTAAAATAATTAATATTTTTAATGGAGTCCCTAAGTTTGATTCTAAATAGTTCAGGAGATATTAAAATAATTAATATTTTTAATGGAGTCCCTAAGTCTAAACTTAGGGAAAATAAAATATTAATGTGTATTAATATGAAACTATGTTAGAATGGTCCAAAAGACATGGATCAAGCCAAATCTAATCTTAGCCGTTGATTAGGGACTTAATCTCGGCCGTTGATTTGTCAACGAAAAAAGTATAAGAGGAGGCTTGAGGGTCACTTGGAGAACACACTAAGGGAGACCAGTCAGTTCAATTTCTGGAGCGAGGTTTGTTGAGAAATTGAACCAGTGGTCTGGAGCGCAGTCAGGAGGCAGCAAGTATGGAATAGAGAGACGGGAGATCAGCGCAGAGGCAGAAGAGGTAGATGCAGGGCCAGAGGAAGCCACGTAGAGGCAGAGATTACGCAAAGCTAGTAAGGCCTGTGTCATCCACGCAGAGGCTGTAGGAGTGACGCAAAAGGCCAAAGAGGTTGCGTAGAGCCTCAGTAGGCTGACACAGAGGTTAGTAGGGCCTACACTGGCTTCAAAAGAAGTGCTGGAAAATTTGTCTATCTGTGGGTAATCCAGTTTGGCACCCTGTTGTACTAGAAAATTGCTGAATAATAAAATCCTCCCTTGCTGCACCAGTTTTCCCACATTGGGTTTTTCCAGGGACATTAGTCCAAAATAACTGTGTCAACGTGTGCATATGTTTGTTTCTATATTACGGTGTGATATATGCAGCAATATTTATTTTAATGTTTGTTGAAGTAATTTCATGAATAACTTATAATGAAATAAGTAGGAAAAGTAAATCAGTTGCTGCAGTGATAGAATTTTCACATGGTATCAGAGCATGTAATCAGAGACAGAAAGGGAAAGTCAGTTATGGGTCAAGACCACGATGCTGAGGCATCCACCTCAGGGGACTCACGCAGATTTTCAAAAGATTGCACAAGAGAAAGACATTTCGATTTCTCTATGTTGGCTTCCAGGTTGGAAGAAGAAGTGGTGTGCATGGCTAGTGTTGCATCATCAGAAGTATGGTATATAGACAGTGGAGCCTCGTGGCATATGACGGGAATCAGGGAGTGTTTCTCAGAATATCGAGAAGAGAAAATAAACTTTCAGATCACCATAGGGAACAAGGCAAAGTGTACTCCAGTAGGAAAGGGTACCATAGTTTTTCAGACAGAATCGAGAGAGCAGTTTCGTGCCACAAATGTGTTGCATGTACCAAGATTGGGGATGAACTTACTTTTCGTGTCACAACTACAAGGCAAGGGCTATAACGTCTACTTCATCAAGGAAAAGGTATACGTCAAACACCCGAGCTGGAAAAAGAAAGTGCAAATTGAGATCAAAAGTAATCGGTTGTATAGATTACAACTAGAATCTCCAACAGCACTAATAGGCAGTCATGGGGACAAGGACTTGAACGAACTATGGCACAGAAGGATGGGTCACTTGCACCATGGAGCTCTGAGAATTCTCAGGAGCACTGTAACAGGAGTTTTGGATCTAAGTACAGAACGAGATGATGTATGCAGGGGATGCGCTCTAGGAAAGTATGCCAAAGCGGCATTTCCTAGGAGCAAACACAGGGCCAAGAGTGTACTAGGATTCATACACTCAAATATCTGCGGACCTATGTCTGTCAAAGCTCTCAACGGTGCCGAGTATTTCCTTACCTTCATTGATGACCACTCGAGGAAAACTTGGATTTATTTTCTGAAAACCAAGGATGAGGTTTTCTGTCGATTCAAGGAGTTCAAGGCTCTAGTGGAGAATCTGACTGGTAAGAAAATAAAAGTCTTGCGCTCAGATAATGGTGGAGAGTATGTCGATAAGCACTTCACTGATTATTGCGCTGAGGAGGGCATCAGAAGAGAGTGGACAGCGCCCTAGAATCCGGAGCAGAATGGGGTGGCAGAAACGAAAAACAGGACTATTGTAGAAGCAGCTAGGACCATGCTGTATGATCAAGATATGCCAAAATTCCTGTGGGTAGAAGCATGCAACACAGCTGTCTACGTTCAGAACAGGACTCCTCATTGGGCATTGGGCAAGATTACTCCAGAGAAAGTCTTCATTGGGAAGACACCTGAAGTCAGTGATTTTAGGATATTTTGGAGTTCAGCATATTGCCGCATACCCGAAGAAAAGAGGAAGAAGCTGGATCAGACTGCAGAAAAGGGGTATCTGGTGGGATATAGGAAGAACGCTAAGGCATACAGAATCTATCTTCCAGGGAGTAGGAAGGTAGTAGTACGATGAGATGTAAAGTTCGTGGAGGACAGAGCTTTCAGAAGATCTCGCGAAATGCCTTCCGAGGAGCATTCGCAAGAGGATCCGTTGGTCATGCCTCTTCAACCAACGGAAGTAAAGAATTCTTCCTCAGGATGAGGAGGAGGAGCGAACAGAAACACCTACTGACAAAGGAAGAACCAGCAGGGAACTTCGTCAGATTCTGCGTGATGCAGAGAACTTCATCGGAGAGCCAAGGAACAGTAAGACGGAGCGAAAACAGCCAGACAGGTATCAGGCGTTAGTAGCTCAAGATGGGGAGCCTGCTAGTTTGAAGGAGGCAGCTCAGCATCAGGTCTGGCTAGATGCAATGGTGGAAGAGTATAACTCCATAATGGTAAACGATGTCTAGGAGGTGGTGTCAAGACCTCAAGACAGATCTGTGGTAGGTTCAAGATGGATCTACAAGATCAAATATGTCATGGACGGCAGTGTTGAAAAATATAAGGCCAAGTTTGTGGCTAAGGGGTATGCTCAAAAGAAAGGGATTGACTATGAGGAAACCTTCACCCCGATAGCCAGGTATACATCTATTAGGACCGTGATATCTCTTACAGCCTAGATGGGATGGGAGATCCATCAGATGGATGTCAAGACGGCATTTCTGAACAGGGTAATAGAAGAAGAGGTATACATTGAACAACCAGAGAGCTTTGAAACTCATGAGAAGAAGTCTCATGTATGCAGACTGAAGAAAGCCTTGTATGGGCTGAAGCAGGCATCGAGAGCGTGGTATGGTTGAATAGATGGCTACTTGCAGAAGATAGGGTTTGTCAAGAGTGACGCGGATCCGAATCTCTACTATCTGGTCGTAGAGAACGAGCCACTTATCTTAGTATTATATGTGGATGATCTCTTCCTGACAGGATCATCCAAACTCATTGTGGACTGCAAGAAGAATCTAGCCACAGAGTTCGATATGATGGATCTAGGAGGAATGCACTACTTCCTAGGGTTGGAAGTTTGGCAACAGAAAGGAGAAATCTTCCTTCAGCAAGGGAGGTATGCTACAAAAATCTTGAAAAGGTTCGGGATGGGAGACTGTAGACCTATGGCTACGCCAATGATCACCAACTGGAAGAAGATTAATGCATCAGAAGACAAGGATGTCGATCCCACCCTATACCGACAGCTCATAGGCTCCCTGATGTATCTGATCAATACCAGGCCAGATATTTGCTACGTTGTCAACACCCTCAGTCAGTTTATGGTGGAACCAAAGAGGGCACACTAGGCAGCAGCCAAACACGTTCTCAGGTATTTACAGGGAACAGTTGACTATGGGCTCTTATACACCAAGGGGGAGGATATCAGGTTGAGTGGATTTACTGATGCGGGTTGGGTAGGAAGTTCAGTGGATCGGAAAAGTACCTCTAAGTATTGTTTCAACATTGGATCAGGAATGACCTCTTGGTGCAGTAGGAAACAGAAGTCCGTGGCTCTGAGCTCGTCTGAGGCAGAATATATGGCAGCAAGCACAGCTTCGTGTGAGGCCATATGGCTTAGAAAACTGCTGGTAAACCAATTCAAAAGAAATATGGAGGCGACCAGGATCATGTGCGATAACCAGAGTTGCATCAAACTCTCTGAGAATCCAGTGTTCCATGATAGGTCGAAACATATTGATATCCGGTGTCACTTTGTCAGAGATTGTGTCCAACGAGGAGCTGTACAATTGAGCTACACTCCTATAGGAAAACAAGTGGCAGATATCCTCACCAAGGCCCTTGGAAAGTCAAAATTTGACTACTTCAGGGAAAATATTGGGATGGTAAAGAACCCCTTTCAGAAGTAGTGTGTTAGCAACACGAATGAAGAGGGAGTTGCAGTGCAGATGCAGTGTTGGGAGAAAGGACCAGCAGCAGCACAGATGCAGAGGGAGTTGCAATGCGAATGCAGTGTTGGGAGAAAGGACCAGCAGCAGCACGGATGCAGAGGGAGTTGTCGTACAGATGCAGCAATGGCAGTATCAGAGTCATAGCAGTAGTACAAAATGCAGCAGTGCAGAGGATGTTGGGCAAGGAGGCTTAACATCAGCACAGGGACTGATGCCGAATGATTAGGGTGATACTCAGTGAGGAGTATTACTAGAGCACCTCGCTAAGAGGGAGTGTTGATTTGGGGTAGCATCGGATGTGCTCTAACCACGAAATTTGGAGGAGAGGTTGGGGCACATGAGATCTCCAATACCCAGAAAGGGTTTGGGGAGATTCTAAACAATTCAGGAGATATTAAAATAATTAATATTTTTAATGGAGTCCCTAAGTCTAAACTTAGGGAAAATAAAATATTAATGTGTATTAATATGAAACTGTGTTAGAATGGTCCAAAAGACATGGATCAAGCCAGATCTAATCTTAGCCGTTGATTAGGGACTTAATCTCGATCGTTGATTTGTCAACGAGAAAAGTATAAGAGGAGGCTTGAGGGTCACTTGGAGAACACACTGAGGGAGACCAATCAATTCAATTTCTGGAGCAGGGTTTGCTGAGAAATTGAACCAGTGGTCTGGAGAGCAGTCAGGAGGCAACAAGTACGGAACAGAGAGATGGGAGATCAGCGCAGAGGCAGAAGAGGCAGACGCAAGGCCAGAGGAAGCCACGCAGAGGCAGCAGAGACTGCACAGAGCCAGCAAGGCCTATGTCATCCACGCAGAGGCTGCAGGAGTGACGCAGAAGGCCAGAGAGGCTGCGCAAAGCCTCAGTAGGCTGACGCAGAGGGTTTCAGGCTGATGCAGAGGTTAGTAGGGCCTACGCTGGGTTCAGAAGAAGTGCTGAAAAATTCATCTATCTATGGGTAATCCAGTTTGGCACCCTGTTGTACTAGAAAATTGTTGAATAATTAAATCCTCCCTTGCTGCACCGGTTTTCCCACATTGGGTTTCTCCGGGGACATTAGTCCAAAATAACTGTGTCAATGTGTGCATATGTTTGTTTCTGTATTACGGTGTGATATCTGCAGCAGTAATTATTTTAATGTTTGTTGAAGTAATTTCATGAATAACTTATGATGAAATAAGTAGGAAGAGTAAATCAGTGGCTGCAATGATAAAATTTTCACAGTTTTCGTGACCTCCCCATTCAAGTATGTTTGTGCACTCTACTGAGATCTCATGTCCCAGTTGGAGCCAGATGTTACGCACCACTAGTGGGTGACACCCATAGGAGAAATTTTCTCCAAGATTTGTCTTCAACTAGCAACCAATAGCCCCTCGCAGCCACCAGATAACCCGATGTGTCACCATTCTTCGCCACTTGAGACAGCCATTATGTGACCTCGCCCATCCGTTATGATTGTATGATTAAGCTCTACCCCTTAGCACATGGGAAAATGCCAAACATGAGCTCTACCCCTTATCATGGCCATCACCCTGGTTCCTAGGGCCCCTATATGAGCCCCTAGCATCATTAAGGAACCCATGACTGTCCCAACCCCTGGTGGGCGATGAACTACCCAACCTTAAGGGGGTATTCACTGTTATATCATTCACATCATGCTCTCATTCCCTGCAGCCCCGCGCAGTTATAAAAAGAAAAATCAATAAAAGGCAAAAGGAATTTGAAGAAGGGTGGAAATACAAACGTTGGAGTAACTCATGTACCACGATTGCTCCCTCCTACATCTATACACCCATGTATGGGCCTCCCTCCTTACAGCTACCCTTGTACCATGGCATGTGACTTGGAGCCTTCCCTTGCTACCCTACTCCGTTCCACCATTATTTCACATGACACCTGTCATTTGACAGATGTACCATGGACTTGTCACTCCCTTAGAGGTTGAAACCACCCAATAGGATCCTTTATTAACCACCCTTTTGAGCCTGGGAACACCCATATATTCTATAGCCCATTATGGAAGGGCATGCCACTATGAAGTGTCCACATGATTCCCTGCTTTGTAAGCTCATTTACTCAATTGCACTAATGAATTGTTGTATTGGAAGGTGAGGAGACACATTAGATCTTATACAGGATTGCAAGTGGGTCTTCACCTTGGGTTTGGCCTCCCTTTACGGGATCCAAGCCCTCTAGAGGGTCATGATGGCACTCGTAGGGTGAGCATTGTTAGAAAATCAAAAAGGTAGAAAGATTTTCTTTATCTAGATAATTACTTGTGATATATTTGAATTCTTATTAGCTTCTTTTATGTCTTCTTTTATCTTCTTATCATCAAGCAACTATCAAAACCAAATGCATGAAGATCAAAACAACAAGTGACACAGTATGTAGGCTCTCAGCCAGGGCAAAACCCCTCTTCTAGGGGAAAACCCAAAAATTCTCTTCTCTTCCTTTAGAACCAAATCAAATGAGACAACCAAGACCTTTTAACTAAGATAAAGATCTCCTCCAATCCACCAAGTCAACCTCCCAAGATATTCCTTACAATCAACTTCTAATCAACAAAAATTAACCTTCTCCAATATTGCATCAACCATGAATTTCTTCCCTACTGCATCAGAATTTCGGCCTTACTACAAACTTGCAATTTCGTCCCCTTCCTGCAATCCAGAAACTCACACGTGTGAGCTAGAAACAAGAGAAAATGTGCTTCTTTCCTTCACTAGGGTTCCCCCTTCCTTCGCTAAGGTTTCTTCTCCTTCTTCAAGTCTTTTTCACCTCCTTCGCATTCCCTTTCAATGGCAAATCTAACTTCACTTTGATGGATGCTCAAATAGGTCGAATTGAAATTCTATACATAGTCCTTCTGTGTGGTCGAATTACCTTAGTGAGGCCAACTTGTCTTCCCTTGAGGCCGACTTGGTGGAAGAGTGACAAGTGACGAATTTTACATAAAAATAATTTTCTTCTTTGATACCATGAGCCCAAGAAGGGTCTAGTACATAATGACAACGATAATGCCTCAAAACACAAACCCTAGAAGCACTCAATGGGTGCTTTGACCTAGAAACAAAATAAATAATGCATGAAACCCATGCTTATAAATATTTTTTCTTTGACAATAAATTTTATTTTTCTTTCATTTGACAAATACATACAAATTACATAAGACAACAATTATGAAGACCGATACTAGTTATATTTCTCAACAAGCATTGAGAGCCATGGGCCTCCTCCATAGCAGAGCATTGATTGCCACACCATGAGATCCTTCATCATCACATTTAGCTTGTTCGTGCCCCACTCATGCAAAGATGATGATGCACTTGGACCACATTGCCCAGTTAGCCACGTGCATGCACCAGACACTTGGCAGTTGATCCAAGACCCAAATGGGGTTTTGTCTCACCTAGGGAGACATGGGAGGGCTTGTATCATCATTTTGTCCCTCATGGATATCGACATATTGATCCAGTTGGAGACCCATGAGACCATTTATTGTGCCCCCACAATCACTTGGGAGCACCACGGATGTTTTGCTTGGAAACCAAGGGGCCAACCCCTTGGTCATCATTATGAGAGCCCTCCTCTTCCATTTACCACATGGAGGACATATATTAACCTTCCAACGGCCCTTTACACCATGATTATATCATTTTGGCCCCATTAGAAAGGCTTATTATTGTATTTTTGAGTGATTTGGTGGGCTTGTCACCAATTACAGTGTTATTTTGCACGTTAGAGTCATTTTAGGGGTTTGTTAGGCAAATTAGACCAATTTGAATTGTTAGAGGCTCATATAAATACAAGTGAGGCCTCATTTGTAACTGATCATCATTTGGGATTTTCGCTAGCTTTTTTTGACAAATTCGCCCTGCAATTTGTGGAGTGATTTTGATGGAATAAATGCATTTTGATATTTGGAAATCTTCGCTATCTTTTCTTGGAGCTTCTTGTTGCAATATTGTGGTTGTATATATTCTTCATTATCTTGTAAATACCTTTTAATGCTATATTTTTGAAATAATGATTGTCTAATGCATGGAATTTCTTTCTTAAGGTTATTATTGTGCCCTAATTCAAAAAATATATATATATATGTTTTAGGCCTTGATGCTATTGGAAAATTTTGCTTGTGTTACTCATGAAGATGATGAATTAATGAATGTTCCTAGGGGATCATTTGCATGTGCATCCTTGAAAATCCATAATATTTTCCATCAAAGTATAAATGTCTAAAGTTGTCGTGTAGTTGCATCCATAGAAGGGCGAAGGTGACAATGTCAGTATCATTTTGACTCCATTCCTCCCAATAGCCAGGCACTAGTCTTAAATCCTAGTTGATCACCTTAAATTTCTTCTTTTCTCTCCCTCTCCCATTTTCTACCCTAACCCTAGAGGATCTCCCACGGCCTCATGCGAATTGCATTAGGGTGGTCAGCGTGAAGTGCGAGTTGGCAAGAAACTGCATTGGGGTTTTCTCTAGGTGCCCTTAAATCTTGAAGCTCATCCCGTGGCTAGTTTTGGAGAAACCTCAAGCCCTAGTTCCAACATCATTTTTGCCCCTAGACTTCTTTGCTTAGTGGCTTTCAAAGGTCATTTACACTTTAAAACTCAAAGGAAGTTCACCTCTCATTGACCCCCCTTCTCATCCTTGCTTGACCTAGTCTTATTGTTGATGATCATCCTGAACCCTAGGTCTTGCTTGGGTCCCCTAGGTCTCTCTTGTGGTCCCAATCATTATATGATAGCCATCTCACAAAAACCTAAGAGAGGTCCTTCTCCTTCTTTATGAAGCCTTGATCTAGTCATATTTATCATATTGATTCGTCCCTTTACCTAGGTCTTATCCTCCTACCAATAAGCCTTTCTCAGAAAGCTTTTTTTTTTTTTGCTTTTGAAGCAAGCAAACCTATTATCTAAGCCTCTCCTTTGAATGGGCTTTTGGAAATCAAACCATATCTTATCAATGACCTCAACATTCTAGTGATTTCCTCCATACCGGGACTCCTCTCGTCGATGAAAACCCGAGAAGAGAAGAGGACTTAGGTTGTGGTGACAGTGGACCTTTGTCCCAAGGTGTTGTTGTGCCCTCTAGCTTTAGCCTATATACTAGGCCTACTAGTTTGTTCAGCAACAAAGAGAACACTAGTGCCTACTATATTTGGGGGGCATACGGGGTTCTATACGAATCCTATACGCCTTACTGTTCACACCTGGAAACACACTTAGGGACAGAGCTTCTGAAGATTGTTCTTGCTTGAAGAAACCCTCAACTAGGGTATACAATCTATTGTTCTAAACCTTAGTACAACTCTGCATTGCCTAGCAACCATCGCTTAGAAGAGTCATTCCTTTGCCCTTTCAAGATGCCACTTCTTGCAATCTAAAAGTCCCGATTATGGGCACTGTTTTCTGATATTTTCAGCCCTCTGTTAGGGCACACCTGTACGAACCATGGGTCTGCCCTAATGCGGCCTAGCCAAACCTCCAAACTCTTCCTCAAACCTCATGCTTAGGCTTTTGAACTTGCTCATTGATCCTTTAAGGTTATGCGGCCCTCTTCCTGCAACATACTAGGCCTTACAGCCTTCTAGTACACACCTTATGTGAAAAATCGGAAACCCGATTCCTATTGCAGCAATTGGAAACAATTCTCCTAATTGTTAAATTAATTTTTAAGAATTTATTTATTGTTTGCTACTGCAAATACTAAATCAATCACACTGCAACCTATACAAATAAACTGCGGAAGAAATAAACGCTGGAATAAATACTAGCACACACACATAAAATAACACAGTGATTTTTGGACCAATGTCCCTAGGAAAACCCAACTCGGGAAAGTCGGTTCCACAACAGAGGGTTTTATTATTATGCAACAGTGAAATAATCTGAGTACAACTAGATGCCAACACTGGCAATCCTACAGAGAAAAACTAGCAAGAAAAATCTAGTGAGGAATTCCCTCACTCCACAGGCAAATCCAGGCTCTAACCTCAGCTCAAATTGAGCGGTCCAAACTGGCTCTGCGCAAACACTACGTCACCCTAGCGCAGTTGCTCATGCACTGAGCTCGGAACAACTTCTCCTCAAGTCGCTTGATCAGTTGATGTCAGGGAAAATGTCTCTATTGGCCTCTGGAACCTTTGCCTAGCTTCTGGCACTAAAACTCTGCTTCTCCCCATCAAAATCGAAATTGCCTCTAGAGGCTACTACGCTACTCTGCGTCAACCTCACTGTGGCTCCTCTGCTTCCCTGCAAATCCACTCACCGGAACTGGAATCCTTCCTCCGACTTCATTGTCCCTGCCCCTCTCTCACTGCTTCGATTTCTCTAGCTCTCTCTCCGACAACTGAATGTTGCTACTCACGAAATCGATCTGCTCATGAAATCGAAGTGCTGAAGTGATTTCTCCAAGCCCCATCGACTTTTTCTTATAATCCCCTGTTGAGACTTCAATGGCCAAGATTAGATCTTAATCGATGGCTAGGATAAACTTGAAGTCGATCCGTGTGAGTTTTTAGAACATTCACACCATAACTTAATTAATTCTGATTAATTAGTCACATTCCTTCGAAAATATTTAAAAACTGACTAATAATCTAATTAAGTCATTTCTAGACGGAATTTCCAAAATCAATTTATGGGTTTTGGAGATCTCATGCATTCTAGCCTCTCCACAAAATTTCAAGGCTAAAACACATTCGATGCTACAACAACTAATGCTCCTGCATAGCGAGGAATGTGTTCTAGAATTGTTGCCTTCTGCAGCAACACCCTGTCTCTGCATCATCTCATGTTACGATGTTGATGTCTGGCTGCTGCTGCCCACCAACTACTGCGCAACTCTGATATATGTTGCATCTGTGTTGTTGCTGACTCTGCTAAACTGCTGCCAACACTACATCTGCACTGCGACTCCCTCTCATCTGTTGTTGCTGCAACTGCAACAACTGCAACTGAGAAGCATCCTAAATACTAAATCCACTGTGATCAGTATAATGCATATGTCACCCGAGTCTCTGACTGCTGCTAGTATTTGCATTGTCACTAAGGCATCTGCGCTGCTACTAACTCTGCACTTATGCCACCTCTGCACTACGCTCCCCAGCATCTGATTGCTACTAGACTCTGCATCTGACTACATCTATTGCCACTGATCCATTCTGCTACAAAAAATATTGTGGTCCCTCTTAGCAAGGTATTGATCCAAGAGGTAGACCTCCTCAAGGATCCTGCCCATCTGTAGCACTCTAGGGCTACAGCACCAAGACACCCCACTTAATTCCTGGGGGTATATCTGCAAACATGGCAAAGTCTTCCTACAACCTGGAGGATAGCTTATCGATCTTTGCTGATGCTGCCTGTTGGTCCTCCTTCTCCTACTTGTCCTTCTTCCTGAGAGGACACTGGATATTGTAGTGACGAAGCTCACCACACCTGAAACACTTGACCTTTGACAGGTCCCTCTTCTTCTTTCGCTTCTCCCCCTGTCCCTGACTAAGACCCTTCGATGCGAGGGCCACATTCTCCTCCTCCTTCACCTACTTCGATCCGCTGCTGCTGCCACTGATGGAGTTCTTCACTAGGTCTTGTCTCAACTCCTCCTGCTGCAAATCTGCCCACATCCTGTCCCATCTTGGCAAGGTTTCTCTGCCCAAGATACTTTGGACAAATACATGCCACTCCTCTAAGACACTGTTGAGTGCCAATCGCACTAGCTCTGTGGGTTGAGGCGTCGCCCCAACAGCTGACAATTGGTTCCCAGATCTCTTGAACCCTCGTGAGGAAGGGGTCTATGTGTTCCCCTTTCTGCATCCTGGTGCATCTCAGCTTCTCCTCTAAGTGCATCTTTCGCTGCTCAGAAGTGCCCTGATGCAGTGTGGAAAGTGTATCCCATATCTCTTTGGTCGTCCCTTGGACGCTATGTGTGATACAACATGATCCCCAACACCATCAAGGATCAACCTCTTTGTGCGCACCATCTCCTTTCTGTACACCTTCAGCTGATCTGCATCTGTGGGGATACCTACCACTGCATCTATGATTGGTTTCAGGCCATACTCATCCAAAAGGAAGGACATCCTTGCCTTCCAGATGGCATAGTTGGAAGCACCATCCAACCTGTCCTGATCTCATATTCTAGCAGTGACCACTCAGTAATGTCGAAAATCTCCTCTTCCCTTTTGCTCCGCTGTTGCTAGGCTATTCGCACTCCCTTCTAGAGTGAGAGACTCTACTCACAACGACTGCTGATCTGCAAGGGAAATCGAACTTCTTGAGACTAGAAGTTCCATAAGGAAAATTTTCCCTCAGTGGTGCTCTTCTTCCACCCAACGCTAGTTCTACTCTAGCAAACTATTGCAAAACTACTACATCCACCTAGAGATCTGCTCTGCCGAAAATATTGGTTGTTGCCTCTGCCTCTGGAATCCCTCGATCTAGAGAGATCGGATTTTTTGTCCCCCTCCCAGAAAAAATCGATTCTCCTCAAGAAATTTGACCTCTTGGCCAAGGTGACTGTGCTGCCTCTGGGGTTTCGACATGCTGCCCCTCAACGAACAGCAAAACTCCCTCTTCCTTCGCTACTGAGCTCTCCAACCGGTGATTTATGCTCTAATACCATGTGAAAAATTGGAAACCTGGTTTCTATTGCAGCAACTGGAAATAATTCTCCTAATTGTTAAATTAATTTTTCACAATTTATTTATTGTTTGCTACAGCAAATACTGAATCAATCACACAGAAACCTACACAAATAAACTGTGAAAGAAATAACCACTAGAAGAAATACTAGCACACACACATAAAATAACACAGTTATTTTTGGACCAATGTCCCTAGAAAAACCCAACTCGGGAAAACCTGTGCAGCAGCTGGGGATTTTATTATTATGCAGCAGTGAAATAATTTGAGTACAAAGGGATGCCGAAGCTGGCAATCCTACAGAGAAAAACTGGCAAGAAAAATCTAGTGAGGAATTTCCTCACTCCATAGGCAAATTCGGGCTTTGACCTCAAGCTCAAATTGAGTCGTCCAAACTAGCTAGCTCTGTGCAGTCACTGCATCACCCTAGCGCAGTTGCTCCTGCACTCAACTCAGAACAGCTTCTCCTCAAGTCGTCTGATCAGCTGCTGTCTGGGAAAATGTCTCTACTGACCTCTGGTACTGAAACTCTGCTTCTCCTCAGCAAAATCGAAATTGCCTCTAAAGGGTATTGTGCTGCTCTACGTCAGCCTCACTGTGACTCCTCTACTTCTCTGCAAATGCACTCATCAAAACTGGAGTCCTTCCTCTGGCTTCACTATCCCTACCCCTCTCTCACTGCTTCAATTTCTCTAGCTCTCTCTCCGACAATTGAATGTTGCTATTCAGGAAATCGAACTATTGAAGTGATTTCTCCAAGCCCCATCGAATTCTTCTTATAATCTTCTGTTGAGACTTCAACAGCCAAGATTAGATCTTACTCGATGGCTAGGATTAACTTGAAGTCGATCCGTGTGAGTTTCTAGAACATTCACACCATAACTTAATTAATTATGATTAATTAGTCATATTCCCTAAGTTTAGACTTAGGAAATATTTAAACACTAACTAATAATCTAATTAAGTCATTTCTAGGCCCTTATCGTGCACACATCCCTCCATTAACTGTGAGCTTGAGCCCCCCTCCCCCATTTTCTCCACAACCCCGCCGTCTTTACAAGCTCTGAACCCTCTCCTACAATCCCCTCCCTCCCCCTCTGCATCGGGCTCGCACACCTACAACCTCCGATCTCGTCCTTTGAACAGTTCCTCCCTGCTAGGTCTCGGCATCCCCCCCTCCTTTCCGAGATTAAACCCTCCAGAGGTAGGCCTTCAAAGATATCCAAAGCCATCAAATCTGCGGTGGCATCTGTAGCGCAGGGTTGACAGACCACCATTGAAAGGGCACTTAGAGCATCTGAAACCCTTGATACTGTTCCCTAATGATTTGGCTCTCTTTCAATTGTAGGGGCCTGGCTAGCCCAAAAAAAAAATTGGCCCTCAAGCCCCTGTTGAACTGTACCCCCTGTGACATTATTCTTCTCCAAGAAACCCTAGGGCCTTCTGATCAGATCACTAAGATCTTGCAAGCCCTTCTACCTGGCTGGCACTTCCAAGGCCTGGATACTATGGGCCGATCTGGGGGTCTAGCCATTGGCATCAATCCAAAATCTATTAGGGTGATATCCTCTTGGGGGGGCCAGGGTTTCCTGGGCATGGACATTTTCTCTGCAGATTTAGGCATACAGATTCGCATCATTAATATCTATGCCCCCAACCAAAACAGACTTGCTTTTTGGCAATCTCTTCTGGATAACCCCTTGATTAATAGTACCACTATTATAGGGGGAGACCTGAACTTTTCCATTGGAAATGAGGAATCCTGGGGGCATCACTCGCAGCTTGACCCTCTCTCAGACCAGCTGAGCTCTCTTCTGGATCAATATGGGCTCATAGATGTACCCATGAACAAGAAGATGCCAACTTGGCATAATAGGCGTACTGGCGAAGCTGCCCTTGGTAGAAGGCTGGACAGATATCTTATACATGAAGAGCTACTCAGAACTCTCGCCATCTATAGGCAATGGGTAGGCTCGAGGGGAATCTCGGATCACTCCCCCATCTTCTTGGAAGTGGCTGGCCCATCCAGGAAACCAAGGGCCCCTTTCAAATTTAACTCTTCTTGGTTAAAGGATCCGGATTATATTAAGATGGTTTCGGATTTCTGGCATGCCCAGCCACCCCTCAGGGATCAAAGAAAGGCTACGGATTTCTGCAGAAACCTGTATCAGCTCAAGAGATTAACCATTGACTGGACTAAAAGGAAAAAAGCAAGGGATGACCAATCCCTTGTGGATATCGAAGATCAGCTGGCCTCCTTAACGGATGTTAGTGGGCTTGGCTACTTATCCACTGAATCAAAGCTTCGTCTAGTGGATTTGGAATCTCAGAGATCCAAGATCCTTCTGGACCGGGAAGAATTATGGAGACTCAGAAGCAGAGCAATTTGGCTACAAGCGGGGGATGGCAACACAAAATTCTTCCACAATTTTGCCAATGGAAGGAAGGCCAGCAATACTATATGGCAGATGCCCTCGGATCAGGATCGTTTGGCCACCACTCACTCACAGCTCGCCCAACTTGGTATCTCCCACTTCAAGCAACTCTTTAAAGCTCCCTTGCCCCATCTCTTGCTAAAATCATTAACCTACCTGGCCATTTCCCTGAGTACTTGGAACCGAATGGAATTGATGATCTCATAAAACCAGTTTTCATGGGGGAATTAGAAAGCACACTCAAATGGTTCAAGAAAGACAAAAGTCCAAGGCCAGACGGTTGTCCAATGGAATTCTATATTGCTTTCTTGGACATCATTGGACCAGACCTGCTAGGAGTGATAGAAGAGAGTCAGTCTCTTGGTCGCATATATGCCCCCTTAAACTCCACTTTCATTGCCCTTGTACCCAAGACTGACTCCCCCACCTCCTTCCATGACTTTTGCAATTGTCTCTACAAATTATCGCCAAGATTATAGCCAATCGAATCAAGCCTATCCTCTCAGAACACATTTCTCAAGAACAATTCGCCTTCCTCCATAATAGACATATTCATGAAGCCATTGGCTCTGCCCAAGAGGCCCTCCACACCATTAAATTGAGAAAACTAAAAGGGATGGCGCTCAAAATAGACCTCTCAAAAGCTTTTGATAAAGTAAGTTGGTTATATCTGAGGATGATACTCACACATCTGGGTTTCCCTCTGGAGTTCACCAGATGGATAATGGGATGTATAACTTCAATATCCTTTGCAATCCTTATAAATGGGTCAGCCTCCCATTCCTTTCAGGCGGAAAGGGGAATCAGGCAGGGATGCCCCTTATCCCCCTTACTGTTCCTTCTAGTTATGGAAGGCCTGAGTAGATTGATAGCAACAGAGAAGTGAGCTGGGAGACTCAGGGGACTTATGATAATTGATCACTTCCTATTGACTCATCTAGTTTTCGTTGATGATATCCTCATCTTTCTAAATGGGGGTATACAGGATATCATTACTCTTAGGGAGACATTAAAACTCTTCAGTGCTGCTACAGGAATGGAAATCAATAGGGAAAAGTCTACTGTATCTTTCTCTAAATGTTCCCAGCAAGAAATTCATCTCGCCCTACAAAATTTCCCTTATCAAATACTGGATCTATAGGATGGACTGAAGTATTTGGGCTTCAGGATAAACGCTGATGGCTACAAAATAGCAGATTGGACCTAGTTGATCACAAAGGTGGAGAAAAGAATAAATATCTGGTGTCATCGCCTTCTATCCATGGCAGGAAGACTAGTACTCATAAAAGCAGTATTAGAAGCAACCCCAGTCTTTTAGATGTCCTTGGCCTGGATTCCCTTGGGGATTCTACATAGGATCCAACGAGTTTGCAGCCATTTCCTGTGGAAGGGACATAAGGATGGAAAGCCTTATGCGTGGGTCAAATGGAGTAGAATTATGACCCCCAAAAAATGGGGTGGATGGGGCTTAAAGCATCTCCCGGCCTTTTCACAAGCATTGGCTGCAAAGCAAGGCTGGTTACTTTTGAAACACAAGAGTCTATGGTCGGAGGTGGTCACCCATAAATACATTTGGCCCAGCTCTATTCTAGATTGGATAAGGCAACCTACATGGAACAGAAAAGGCATTTCAGTCATTTGGAGGGCCATATTAAACACCCTGCCCATCATCAAAAGAGGACTTATCTGGAGGATCGGAAATGGGGCGTCAGTGCATATCGAGATTGATCCTTGGATTGGTAGTGGGAATGTTTATCAACTACCACAGGAATTGATCACACACCTCAACTACAATGGAGCCCTGTATATATCACAACTAGGAGACCATCGTAATACAACCTTTCTTCAGCAAGCATGGCACACAGGAGAGGCTTGGAATATCCCGAACCATTGGGAAAGACAGTGGAGAATTTATCTGCAAGCTCTATCAGAATCCCATGTTCGCCTCAATGAAGAAGAGGATGAATTGATTTGGGGTTTAACTAAAAATGGTCATTACTCCTCCAAGCAAGGGTATGATCTCATTCACGCTGAGCACAAACCAGACAAATTGATGAGTTGGTGGAGTCAACTTTGGAAGTTAAAAGCACCTCCACGCACAAAATTATTAATGTGGAATATCATAATGGATAAAACCCCCACAGGAGCTAATCTCAGAAAAAGGGCTTTCCCAGGTCCGACTTGGTGCGTTTTATGCCACGAGGAGGAGGAAACAAATCAACATTTATTCCTCACCTGCCCTATTTCCCAAATACTCTGGACACAAGCACTGCACACTCTAAATATTAAGCAAACCTGGAGTGGCGCTGATATCCAGAATGCCTGGGACAGTTGGTGGGAAGCTGCAACTGAACCAAAATCTAAAAATCTGCCGCTATTGGTCACTTGGCACATTTGGATGGGCCACAACATTATCATCTCTCGAGACCGAAATATAAACTAGGCCCTAATACCTTCAAAGCTATGAAGAACTCCCGACCGAGGAATTTGTCAACAGAACTCGGATCATCACACAGGAACAGATTGACAAAGCCCACCCCTGGGCATATTTTGATGGGGCTGCAAAAGCTCAGGGATGTGGGGGAGGCATAATCTTTCATCTATCAGACACTCATTTTTTCACATATGCATGGGTTTGGGAGAGGGTACAAATAATTACGCAGCGCTGATTACACTTCGACACTTGTTACATTTTACCATTCTCAAACAATGCAGACACTTTCAAATATTTGGGGACTCCAAAATAGTCATAAATTGGTTTAACAACACAACTTTATGCCATGCATATACTCACAGAACTATTATGGATGAAATTGTTTTTCTTAAAACACATTTTGATCACATTTCATGCACTCATATCTACAGGGAGCGTAATGAAAGTGCGGACAATCTATCGAAAGAGGCAATGCATCGTCCTCGAGGAGAATGGCTGATCATAGAACACACACCAAAGAGGACCTACCAGTACTTCCACAGATCATACATAGATCAGGAACTTCGGAGGGCAGACAGGCCCTAATATCAGCAGCATATACTTGTCTCTTTCACAGATACTTTCTTATTTTGTAATTAGCAACTTTTAGCAACAAAACAACGATCACTGGTGATTTTCTAAATATGTAATTATTTATATATGTACAGCACACCCAACTGGGTCTATCTATTTCTACAAATTTTGTAACTACAAACAGCTGACTACGGTCACAGTATTTGCATATGCCTATGGGCATCTACAGCATGTAATTTCCAACAAAGTAATGGAAATTACGATTTTTCTTCCCGGGAAAAAAAAAGTCATTTCTAGGCGGAATTTCCAAAAATGATTTTTAAGTTTTGGAGATTGCATGCATTCTAGCCTCTCCACAAAATTTCAAGGCTAGAACACATCTAATGCTATAAAAACTAACACCTTACTGGGGTTTCAACCCTCTCCTTAAGTCCTAAATAGCTACGGCCTAATTCACAGAGATTTGACTTGCATTCTTGTGCCCAGAACCTCATCCAATCACTTAACCAACAGCTCCTCCTACTCGGCCAAACCAGATCTTAAGAGAGCATAAACAACCTTGTCCTTCTCCAAACTTTTAGCATCACTAATTAGGTCTTTGGCCTCACAAATTGCCTCTCTTCTCTTGGACGAATGCACTAGGATGGATAATCAACTTGATGTTGGTTTAATTTTGCACTTGCTCTGATACCATGTAGAAAATCCACAAAATTCTGATCTGCTAATATGAACAATCTGAAATATAATTTATTTTCATATAAACATAGAATTTCTCTACTAAACTTTGCAGTAGAATAGGAGCAAAAATAAATCACAGTCACACAGTAGCAAAACACAATAAAAACACATTGTTTTTCTAGGGAACCCAACTGGGAAAACCCTCTGCTTGATTATTGATAGAAACTGAGCAATAGATCTCTTACAAATACAACTTGTTTCAATCTGAAAACAACCTTGTTTTCCTACCTTGAACCAGGCTTGAAACCCTTGCAAGATTGTTGATCCCTGCCTCCTAAATTTATGCGCACTCTTGAGCCCTATTTCCTTGCGCTAGAGCTCCTAAATCCTAGCGCAATAGGCCTCCTATTAAATAGGGATTCTCCCTATTTTTGTGTGCACTCTCCAAGGAAATCTGCTCTCTATCAAACTCGCACAAGCCTCAACACACAAGCACCAACCTGTGCTCTCTACTGCCTTGTCTCACCAACTCGTGCTCACAAGACAATGAATCAAATTGTGCCTTCATTCCTCCTTTTAATGCAAATCGAATGGCTAAGTTTAGCGAGTTTCTAATTAAAGAGTTTGCTTTTGTGATTGATTGAGTTAGCATGAGTTAAATATTCAGGCAACTCGTCCTATCTCAGATCAAGGACATTGAGACGCACACACATTTTTTTCCTCAATTAACTCACACTAGAAGATTGATAACTCAGCCTTCCACTTTAACACATCAGTTAACTGCATCTTAACTCCTAACTTTTAGGAGCAAATCCTAAATTATAAGAATTTGTCTGAACTTATAGGAAACTCGATCATGCCAAAAAGAAACTCATTGTGGTTCCTTTGATTATAGCACAAATCAAGGAATCCTTTCTCGCTATTATTTTCAACACAAAATAAATTTGAAGATTCTCAACTAGAAATCTTCCTAGGGTTTAAAAAAGGATCTAACAAAGAACCATATAAAAAGAATGAACCCTCACCACTAGATAAGTACATTTGCACTTAATGATCATACATAAACAAATCCAACGAGAGAGACCAATTACTCAAGAAATCATGTGCATCCACAAACCCTAGCCATGAAAAACCCATAGAAGTTGCAAAATCATCCACAAATCATCTCCTCAATGAGACGCATTTAGGTATCCATCATAGCTAAGAATAAGAGTAACAATAGACAAGTAGTGAAGCCCTAAAAACATGAAATAATGCTTTTATCTCTTACAGGCCATGGAAATAAGGCAAGAACACAAAGTATTCATGATACAAGAGTACATAAGTCTCAAGACTTTCAAAAATGCCTCCTAAATGAATAATAATGTTCAAAACATCTAGTCATCCTCATAAATGTGTGCTCCAAAGCCACATATGCGACATAAATTCTCTCCTATGGTGGATGGCTCGCTCTAGGTAATGTGTAGGGGCTCCAAAACTGAAACTTTGCCTCCAAAAATTGCAACGTTTCATCATTAAAAGATCATATCATCCCTCAAAGGTGTGACATCATCATCAAAGGTGTCCAACCATCATGGAAAGCATCATATCAATCATCAAGGTGCAACGTCTCATCGCAAGACTGCTATGTTGCCTCCTATATGGGCTACGACATCTCAACAAGGTGCCATGTCATCACAAAGTCCAATGTTCTCAAGTACGTAAGGAACCTCGATCAAGTGTGGAGAAATTCATCATCAACGTCCTCCAAATGACCACTTCTATGCAAAGCATCATCATCAATAAGGGGCTCCAAGCATCCAAATGTGACCATCTGACATTTGCACAAGAGTCAAAGCAACATAAGAAAGTAATTCATGTATGATGCAAAAGCCATAAGGTAGATCACACTTCAAAAATCACAACAGCTTATGACTTTATGCAATTTGTCAAATTTAAGCAAGGGAGGATCATCATAAAACCCTATTAGGTGTGTTGCTACCCAGGAAGAGGAGTGTTTTCCGAGAAACCAATCAACATGTAAGTGTAAATGACAATGGTATGACTTGGGATTTACTTCATGGGAATGGTGTCATTGAGATGCAAGGTTACATAAGATATCCATCCTCATGAGTGCCTTTGCAAAGGGAGTGCTTATGCATTGAGTTAACCATTCCTCAGTATTGTGTCTTACCAAACCCCTTTTCTCCTTTTTCTTATATCTTTATTTTGCTTCACAAGCCCCTTTAGCTTGTAAATGTATTTCATTACATAGAAGTCAAGATAATTTAATATAGTCCTTTCCTTATGAATTTCATTGCATACGACATAGGGCAATGGCCTCATAACATGAGGTTAGAGCTCAAACTTTGGATTTTTATCTATCGTTAATATTTGTTTCATTTTTCTTTCGCATTTTGAAATTTGTAGCATGTTCTTTCTCTTTCTTTATACAGTTGCATCAACCTCAAGCATCCAAGCCCCTTTTTTCTCACTGGATATGAAGCACGAACCCTTTTGGGGTACATGTAACAATGAACCCAAAAGAAAGGGCAACGGAAAGGGGAATAGATAGAGTATGTTAAGTGTAAAAATATAGGGGCACAATACCCTTATCAAGGTCCCCCCGTAGCACCCCTTTCCCTAAGAGTGGCACGCTGCAACACTTGACGAGAAGATCGATGACAATCACTAAGGTGAAACAAGGCAAAAGGCTTAACTTTCAAGCATCATGATTCATTATCTAATTCAACCCATGATCCCTACTTTCATGTCAAATACATTGAATATACACTTAGTATGAAGCAATGGACAAATGTACATCTTGTGTGTAAGGCACCAAAATCATCAAATGAGTGAGTTGAGCATAATGTAGTGAAAAGAAAAAAGACGCAGCACCTGATAACATTAACCCAAAAGGATAAAGAAGAGAAAGCTGCCAAGCTCAGACAGGAAAAAGAGGAGGAAGCATCTATGGGTTGTTGTTTGTGGAGAATGTTAAACGTCATCATCAAGACAATTGTTTGCGATGTGTGGATCATCGAAGAAAAATATCCTATAGTTATCCCTAGAAGTGAGGAAGTAACAAGGACCAGAAAGACTCCCTTGATCTAGGGCAAACATCAATGAATGTGCAAGATCCTCCTTTCCATGCCTTAATGACATGGATTATGCACTCGATCTGCTTCTTGGAAGGCCAAGTCTAGGCAAAAATATTTCATTCCATCTCATCAGTTGCTAAATAGGAATAACAACCCCCCTTATTTTCATACTAAATTATAGATTCAAAGGTAGGGTTCTTTCTTCTCTTTCAAAATCAGCAACCAAATAGCATGATCAGAGTTCTTTCTCTTTGCAATTAGAAACCTAGTTTCTTAGAAGATTAGCAAAAGCATATCTCTCCTCAAGGATTATGCCTTCATGCCCAAGATAATGGTGTATTTGTGACCAACATTAGTACTCTTTCCAATAATGACTAGAGAGGACTCTCAAAGAAAGTAACAATAGAAAAAATTCACAAACAATGCATTCTCTTTCATAAGTAAAGGATTTTTACTGCACTAATAATAGTGTCATTGGTTTTCGTATATATAAGCAGCATCCTAATTCAAAATTGACACCAATAGTCCTCTAGGCAAGCACCCTCATCGCTTTGTTAAAAGGGGCAACCCTTACCTTACTCATTTTCTAGAGTTAGAACATAAAAGTCCTCAATTTAGACTCCCTTTTCTTTAACTTGAAGATAGTGGTGAATATTGCCACAAAATCTTGCAGGTCTGGTGAAAAGATGTTATTCTTGAGGCATGGTTTTCATGCTCAAGAGAAATTTATTTTTAGGTCAAGCACCCATTGAGTGCTTCTAGGTTTGTCATAAAGTCAACTGACTCATTGTCATGTATTGAAGACCCATTTGGGCATGTTACATATTGTAAAGAAAAATTATTTAAGTCAAAAGACCCTCCAAGACCTCATCATGGTGCAAAGATTAAGTTGGTGTAAAGATAGCAATTCGTACCCCTCACAAGACTACAAATAAGAAGGAACTCGACCTCATTTCTACACTCACTCAAGCAAGTTCGATCTCCTCAAGATAGAAGCTGGAAAAGGACGAAAAGGAAGAAGAAAAGCAAGATCGAAGTTTTTGGGCCTCTCCCTCTCTCGTGTTAGGGTTTCTACAATTGTTGGGCAAGTCGAAGTGCAGGAAAGTTGTTGGACAAGTTGAAGTGTTGAAAAGTTGTTGGGCAAGTCGAAGTGTTGGAAAGTTGTTGGGCAAGTCGAAGTGCAGGAAAGTTGTTGGACAAGTTGAGGTGTTGGAAAGTTGTTGGGAAAGTCTAAGTGCTAGAAAGTTGTTGGGCAAGTCGAAGTTGCAGAAGAAACTGTTGGGTCGAAGTTACAGAAGAAACTGTTGAGGCGAAGTTGCAGAATAATTTAGTGGGGGTCGAAGTCGCAGCCAAAGTTGGTGGAGGTCGAAATTGCAAAAATTGTTGCAAGGAAAGATCGAAAGGTTTGACTTGGTCTTGGAGGGTCTTGGTCAAGAGTCATAGGTCTTGGAATTCGTCAATTGAAGTTCTATAAGAAGAGAAGAATTCTTATGGGTTTTCCTCTCAAGTGGAGAGGTTTTGGCCCTGGCTGATCGCCTACATCTTGTGTCCTCTTGTCTCATTGTTCTTTATGATTTGGTAGCTATTTGATGATAAGAATACTAAATATAATTAAGTGAAAGAAGAAGCTAATTAAGTTAAGTAAAAATACATCACAAGCAGATATCAAAGTAGGAGAAATCAACTAATCTAGCTGCCCTAGATTTCTCAACATGGTATCAGAGTTAAGGTGACTACATTAAGGAAAAGTAGCTTAAAGAAGGATACTCAAGGGCCAAAGCATCAAGAAGTTCGATCAAGCAAGAAGTCTAATACCTAGCGAAGACAAGGAAAGGTAAAGGAAGGAAGAGCGAAGTACTTTTGGGTCTATTTTCTAGGCTATATTCTCCACATGTGCGAAGTATTAGGGCATCCTTCTACAGCAGCAAGTATCGAATTACAGCCACCATCAAAGGTCAAGTTTGCAAGCCGAAATAACAAGAAAAAAAAGCCAAGTCGAGCAAAGTAGAAAGGAGGCAAATTTGTCCATCTTCTAGCCACACGTATGATCTAGGGTTACTATAGAAGGCCAAACTTATAGACTTGCTACAGCAAGCCAAAGTTCTGAAGAAGGGTCGAAATTTGAGGTTGTGAAACAAGTTTGACTAGTGTTGACCCGAAGGAAGAGAAGCAGGAAAATGCTTTGTCATTATCATCAAGGAATCAATGTGATCTCTCTTTGAGTCAAGGATAACTTTCAAAGGAAGACATCTTCACCAAGAAGACATCTTCTATTATCTACATCATCATCAAAATCATGAAGGCTTCAAGTGTAAGATTTCATCATCTAGGAGTATCTTCACTTGTCAAGTAAGTATCTTTATATCTATATTTGAATATGTCAAAATGACTTCATTTTGCAAGGAAAGCAACAAATTAGTTGGGTCGTCAAACTTTCTTATATGGAAGGAGAGGATAGATTTGAACCTCATAGAAAAAGTCGTTGAGCATGTTAAGGGTTATGTCATTAAACCTCCAAAGGAAGAAGCTCAAGTTATAGCTAAATACATGAAAAGGGAAATAAGGGCTCAAATGATTCTTATAGAATCCATCAAGGATCACCTCATTCTGTATGTAGACAAGTTAGAGACATCAAAATAAATCTACAAGCACCGTTGGAGAAGTCATATCTTTAAAGAACCGAGTTGTATAAAATGAAGATATCAAAGGACGAAGGAATAACCTCATACTTCATGAGGATGTCAAAAATTCGAGACCAACTGCAAGAGTTGGGGGGAAATCATGTCAGATATAAAAATGACCATCGTGGTGCTCAATTCATTACCTGATGAATGGGGCAACTTCGTATCAAGCATTTTCGGAAAGAAGGAAGCCACCCCATTCAGTGAACTCTGGTCATTATGTAAGATTGAAGAAACCAGGTTAAAAGCTAAAAGTGATGAGGGACCAAGTGAACAAGTTCAAGCATTTGCTGCCATGGCTAAAACAAAAGGAAAGTTTGGAAAATTTGGTCCTTAGAAAAAGAAGGGGAAGGATATGTCGAAGATCCAATGCTATGGTTGTTAAGAATATGGGCATTTCAAGAGAGATTGTTTGAAAGTCAAGAAGGACAACAACAGGAAAGAAAGAAATGAAACTCATATCACCAAAGAAGTGGAAGACCCTGATGAGAAAAAATCCAAAGGGATAGATCTTCACTATTAGGGTTTCTCCCATGCATAGCAAGGAGAAGTAGGAGGTGAAAAGACCTCTACCATGGAAGTCAAGATGAGAAGCATCATGACTAGATGCATCTTAGTAGAAGATGGCATCATGTTAGAAGCATATCGTTAAAGCAAGAGCTCATGACATTATTAGAGAATCTTGAAAGGATAGCTGAAGTAGAAGTCTACATGGTTGTAGCAGTCATCATAGAAAGGAAGTAGCTCTTGGTAACCTCATTGAAAGCATAAGTAGTATTTATGGGAAAAAAAATAGTTATCTAGCATGATAGAGGATAGAAAGAGTTCATCATGTATCACCATCATTAGGAAGGAGCATTTGCAGGATGGGGATAATCAAGATCCTCCGTTGGAATCTTCATTAGAAGGTTCACCTCTCTTAGAAGCAAGTGTCTCACTGAGAATTCCATCACCTCTCTTAGAAGCAAGTGTCTCACTGAGAATTCCATCACCTCTCTTAGAAGCAAGTGTCTCGCTGAGAATTCCATCTTGTATGAGATTCATGATTTAAAAGGGATGATGGTATGATGACAAATGAGTGCAGCGGGTCAAGGTGGTTGAAGTACTTTAAATCAAGGAAGTTGCCAAAGGAATCCTAGATGACCAAAAGGAAGAAATGAGGTATGTATGCATGTATTTGATAGATTGAGTTATATCATATAGTTGCAGATAGCATGGATAAATGCTCTATCTCATGAGCATGATCAAAGAAAAGGGGATCTCTTCCTTGAAAAGATACATGAAGGCATGGTTCACATATTGACTAGACGAAATCAACATGATATGTCCTCATATGGAATGTAAGGTGGTTGACAAAGATGAAGGAACTATGGATGAAAGTTCCTGGGGAACAATATGTGAAGAAAGAAAGAAGAGATCGTGAAAGATGCAACTATGAGCATGTAGAAAAGGAAATCAACATCCAATGACTAGAAGAATTGACCATGACATCTCCATGGAAAAGGTATGAAGACTCTGATGAAGTCTGGAAATAATGGAGACACTTGACATTGAATATCTTGGAGATGTGTCAATATGTATGAAGGATGTTGATGTTGCTACAAGCAGATGTCATGATGAACAGCCATCACAAAAGGTAACTTTGATTAGATATTCATTTTTTATTTTTTGAACAACAGTTGGACGGGTTGATATAGGGATACTGAAAGAGAGTTGTAGATGTCACCTACAACTAGCACTCATGTGGTTGGATGAAAGATCCTAAAGGAAACATGACTTGGAAGAGGTAGTTGTATGAAGAAAAGCCAGATGTGGATTAGAAGACCACTTTCCGATGAAGAAAAGGATGACATGACTGACATAGTTCATGAAGGAAAGTGATGGATGGTCAATGCCCTATGAAGAAGTCCCAAAAGATGAAGGCTCCATAATGATAAAAATGAAATTCATGACATCGAAAGGAGGAGCTCTTCAAGCAGCTAAAGGTACCATGATCTCCACCGAAGAAAAAGTGAGTTGCTGAAAACAAGTCCCTAGTTAAGAGGGAGCTTGGATACATTCCTTTTATAGGAATGGGTTGGTCATCCCTAGTTAAGAGGGAGTGACAGATATGGTTCTCTACTTCATGTGTCATGCACTAGACCAGGACTAACAACCATAAGTCTTAGTGAAGGCCATGAGGAGAGATAGACACATCATTCTTATCTTCACTTTGGAAGAAAGAATGGAGGATTGGGTAAACATCTGGCATCCGATACTCTTTGAGGATGAGGTAGGGCATCCAAGATAAGAGTAATGAGATAGGGCATCCAAGATAAGAGTAGTCGTAGAGGACCGATATTCTTTGAGGACTAGGAATCCAAGATAAGAATAGTCCTAGGAGGACATACCCTGTGAACACTCGGGTACGCTATGTGCCTTGAGAGACAATGATGAAGTGTTTTTATCAATCATTGGTCTCGCCAGCATTGTGCTTTGATCTTGTGGAGAGATAGAGTTGTTAATCAAGGCCTTTCTATGTGCTAGTTGATATGATGCTAAACAAATAGGTTACCAATCTTACTCTTCTTATGAGAATTCTTCAAATCGAGAATGTCCAAGTACCTTGTATGGATTATGAATACCTCCCTAGTTAAGAGGGAGTGTTGAAATATGTAACTAGGTTCAGTTTGCATAATGACATATGTGATCATGATATTATGTATTTAATGAAAAGAGAAAAAATAAATTTATTATTGTTATTCTTGAGGCATGGGTTTCATGCTCAAGAGAAATTTATTTTTAGGTCAAGCACCCATTGAGTGCTTCTAGGTTTGTCATAAAGTCAATTGACTCATTGTCACGTATTGAAGACCCATGTGCGCATGTTACATAATGTAAAGAAAATTTATTTAAGTCAAAACTGAGTCAAAAGACCCTCCAAGACCTCGTCATGGTGCAAAGAACAAGTCGGCCTACAGATAGCAATTTGTACCCCTCACAAGCCTATAAATAAGAAGAAACTCGACCTCATTTTACACTCACTCAAGCAAGTTTGATCTCCTCAAGATGGAAGCTGGACAAGGACGAAAAGGAAGAAGAAAAGCAAGATCGAAGTTTTTGGGCCTCTCTCTCTCTCTCTCTCGTGTTAGGGTTTCTACAGTGGTTGGGCAAGTTGAAGTGTTGGAAAGTTGTTGGACAAGTAAAAGTGTTGGAAAGTTGTTGGGCAAGTCTAAGTGTTGGAAAGTTGCTAGGCAGGTCGAAGTTGCAAAAGAAACTATTGGGTCGAAGTTGCAGAAGAATTTGTTGGGGGTTGAAGTTGCAGAAGAATTTGTTGGGGGTCGAAGTTGCAGAAGTTGTTGTAAAGGAAAGATCGAAAGGTTTGACTTGGTCTTGGAGGATCTTGGTCAAGGGTCATAAGTCTTGGAATTCGTCAATTGAAGTTCTATAAGAGAAGAATTCTTGTGGGTTTTCCTCTCAAGTGGAGAGGTTTTGGCCTTGGCTAATCGCCTACATCTTGTGTCCTCTTGTCTCATTGTTCTTTATGATTTGGTAGTTGTTTGATGATAACACTAAATATAATTAAGAGAAAGAAGAAGATAATTACTAAATATAATTAAGAGAAAGAAGAAGATAATTAAGTAAAAATACATCACAAGCAGATATCAAATTAGAAGAAATCACCTAATCTAGTTACCCTAGATTTCTCGACAAAGGACTCACTAGGCGAGGGGTCAAACCTTATGGCAACGATGAGAAAGGATTGTGATCATTGCCTCAGCGAACTTCCTCCTATTGTTCAGTGGAATTTCAACCACAAGGCAGGCTTCCCTATGCCACCTATAAGGTATTTGAAAACTAGGGCTCAAGGTGACTTATTTGAAGGTCTAAAGATGGATAGAGGGCTTAGAAAGGCAAAAGATGACCATGGTATTTGAAGCTAGGGTTCAAGCTCTCTAAGGTTAGATCAATAATAAGGTTGCTATAAGTTAGGGTTTGAATGATATTCAATATTAGGGCATGCAATGGCATATCACAACTTAAGAAAAACCCGACAAATGATATTCAACAAGAAAAGGGCAAGGGTTTCCAATAGACACAAGGGATAATTCAAGCAAATAGGTTATAGGGTGATTAGATGTGTATAAACAACAATAAATTAAGGTGATGTCAGCCCTTCTAGGGCAACCAAGACAACTTATAATGCTAGATTTTGCTTTTAGTGGGTTGATATAGATTGACCTACAATTTAGAGCCACTTTGAACAAATTAAGCAACACTATTATACACAAATCTACATCTAAACCCAAGCAACTGCCCTAGCTGTCTAGGAGAGAGAAAGTTTAGGGAATTTTTTTTATTATTGAGGTGACCAACACACTTCTAGACCAGTGCCTTAAACTACAAGGGCTTATGAAGTCTTAATGGAGCAAAATACCAAGGAAGGATTATGATAGAGTAAGGGGGGATGCATTAGGGTATCCACTTCTAAAACTCTAGTTTATTCTTGTGAGGGGAGAAATTAGTTATATGGTTTGCACACATAGAGTTTCCTCATAGGCTATGAAGAAGACAATTTTACGTACAATTATGAAGCAAAGTTTCATCAATGATAAGCATTTAGATATTGAACAATAGAAACTCTACTTTAAACAAAAAAGCATGCAAAATATCAATAATCAACAATCAAACCTAAAAAATCTTCCACAATGGCAACTTTTTCAATCCCTGAATAATATCTCCAAGAAAAAGTCACATCCAATAGCAACTCGTATCCATAGAAGATCACATTATGCCCAAGTAGCAAAAAGTATCTAGTTCACACTCCCTTTTGGGGAGGTCGAATTACGTGTGTGATGATGAGAAGAGAAGTAGGGAGGCTCTATTTATATGAGCCTTCTTCCACTCACTTTAGAAATAACACGACTAAGAAGCCCTAAAGACAAGTTCACTTTGAGTGTTTTACAAGAAAGAGGTTTCAAGCCAACCTCATAGCTCAAAATCAAGACAAATATGCCATAAAATCCCACACGCATGGGAATAAATGCTCTAATATGATGTCACCCTCCAAGTGAGCTCAATAAGCCATCAAAATGTGATATAAGGGCTACTGAGTGCTCCATACTCCAAGAATTGTCTCAAGGATCATGTGCAAACCATCAAAATTCACTCACACGTCATGTCCAAGGTGTCCCACGTCACCCTCAGAGGAGGAAAAGGGGTGACATGGCAATAAAATAGCTCAAGCATTAGGGGCCCCCAAGGTGATATGCAAGCCTTCCTTTGTCATCTCAAGGATAACGACCATCATCTAGGCTTTGAATCAAGTGATGCCCATCAAACAGTGTCAAGGCCAACCTGGGGTCATCCTAGGTCCATTGGAAGCATCATCTGTATCTCCAACACTATGCATCATAGGCTCAGTTTTTTCTGCATTCCTTGGATGTCAAGCATTGAGTGAAGCCCTCAAATAGCCTAACTGTTAGTTTTTGTAGCATCGAACAAGTGTTCTACTCTTGATCGATGTCAAAGAGGTTAAGAACATGATATCTTCAAAACCCAGAAAAGGTTTTGCGAGATAAGCTTGCAAAAATCCTTAATTAAATTAATTAACCATCATTTAAATTTTTCCTAAATCTAACTTAGGAAAATTGGTTCATTAATAGGAATTAATTAAGGAAAGGTGAGAAAGCTCTAGAAACTCACACGGATTGAGTTTGAGATGATCTTAGCCATTGATAACGTATTAACGATTTAACCATGGTTGTTGGTGATCCAACAAGAGGTTATAAGAGCAAGTTGATGGGGTTGGAGATTTTTAAACACACACATGGCAGAAAGAATATGAAAGATAAAACATGCAAGTACAATTTTTTATTGACAAATGATATACATTTATAGTACATTATGTGACCATTGGGTTTCACATCCCAAGGTCTCTTGGACTACTTTGTCTATTCAGCTTCCACACTAACCCATTGAGGATTAGGTGTCCAACATTCCCCCCCTTAATCCGAAGGGTTATGTATGAGTCCAAGAAGAGATCTGTAATACAAAATCTGCAAATATGCATGGCAACACTAGGCTGAATGTGCTCTATGAAATGTTGGTATAAAGGGCGGTGGTTTAAGGATGACCACCAACACTAGAACGCTTAGTGCAGTTCCCGGAACTCTTCCAAAACTGGCAAGAAGCTGAAGTCTTCTGCTAGAGGAAGTGTTCCTATTGTTTTGAAGAGGGAAACCTTCAACCATGAAAGGGAGGTCTCACCCCGCATAAAAGGGAGAACTTCAACCTGAAAAGGGAAGTCTCAACCTGTGATGGTTTAAGGATGACCAACAACTCTGGAATGCTTAATGCAATTCCTGGAACTCTTCCAAAACTGGCAAGAAGTTGGAGTCTTCTGCTAGAGGAAGTGTTCTCAATTTTGTTCCTGGAATTCTTCCGAAACTGGCAAGAAGCTGAAGTCTTCTGCTAGAGGAAGTGTCCCAGATTGCCAACTGAAGGCATGTTTACGGGCATATTTGTTTCTAGCTACAACTCTGAAACTGGTGTGGCAGGTTGTGGCTCAGGCTCACTTGATGTGACTTTGAAGCTTGTAGATGACCATCATTTCCCCCCTGTCACATACAAGGTGAGAAAATGGAGAAAACTCAACTGCAAAACTGTTCAATACTCTGGAACAAGTTCTGACATGTGTTTGGAATATCTTCTTGGCTGTTGATGCCCATTGCCAAGAAGCGATCCATCCAAGATGAATCTTTGTTCTTGCAGGACGTTTATTTTTGAAGCATCTGTGTGAAGAATGGGTGGTTTTATGACAGTGCTTACATGGATGAAGATCAAAACAGTGATCTTTCAAATGGCCAACTCGATCACAGTGTTGGCATTTCACAATCTGTTGTTGTTGTTGTTGCGGTGGAAGAGGAGTAGAAACTGGAACAGCTGGAGGTGAACTGTCATGAGGAGCAAGTGAATTGTCATGAATAAATCCAGCACTCTGAAACTGAATGGGCTTTGAGTAGTCTGGGATATGAAAGGACAAGTCCTTGTCATATCCAAGACCGGTTCTGTGCTTGTTGTGGACAAGTTGTTCCCAAGGTCTGATGATGGGCTTGGGAAGTGCAGACTGAGTTTCTGCATCTGCATGTACAGCTGCTACTTTATTGGGCACTGGATTTGAATGAACTTCAACAATATTGTCTCGCTGTTTATGGGAGTCTGTTTCAATCTTCTGAACAGAAACAGATTCAGAATGATGACTCCACTGCTGTAATTCTTCTTGTTGTAGCTGAGATTCAAGCTGCAAAAAATCAATCTTTTCCTGTGCATTTTGTAGACATGTCTGAATTTCTAAGAGAGATCCTATGCTGATTTGTAATGTGTCATCAACAGTAGATTGTATAAGAGTTTTCATGAACTCTAATACTTCACTGATTCTAGCCATTTTTCTTCAATGTCAGATTTACACCTTGAAAACTGATCACAATTATTACTTAATGCAGAAAAGTAATATCCACTCACAGTACACAGCGATATCTTGTATAAATGTGCAGCAAATGAATCAGGGAATCAATGCATATATATGTAGATAGAAACTATAATGGGTTTTAAATACAATGCCACAATTGGGGCAGCAGCAACTGCAAACTTGCTTGGATCCTTCAAGTACTCCTTCACTTTCAAATCAGAAATGATGGCTATCAAAACTTCAATAATTATAACACCATGTCATGGGCATTGGAATGAATCTCTAGCATGCTGAAACAGCGGTGATAGACCTCCTTACATGTCCAAATACTTAGCAAACTGTATAGTGTTGGTCATATATACCATAGCATTTTACCATGACCTTTCAAGAGCCTTCCAACTATGCACAGTTTCAGGAAAACCTCCAGGAGATTAGAGAATACTCGCCCCTGCTTTAGATGTATATGCAACCAATTATTAAGGAGATTTGACTCTTTGACAGTGATAAAATCTGCCCACAAAGGACAACTCGAACACAAACTGATAGAACTTGATTTGAAGATGCTTTTAAAACATTTGATTTTAATAATATATCAGCCTGCAACGTATATTATTTTTCTGCGCAGAGGCATACAAAACTCGGTTTTAACGTACCATTCAAGCATATGCACATTCCAACGCACAATTCATACTTTTCAATGCTTCAAATGATGTGTATATAATGCAAACTATTCCACGGCTTCAACAAAGGTGGCATATATCGGACTTTTAGGAATAGGTTTTCATGACAGCGCAGCCCTTCAAAACAGTTCAACTCCCAAAGAAAACATTCATCGATCAATATAGCACAGCATACATACCATATAATACCAAGAAGTCTTCTAACAAACGCAAAGCATACACTGTCTAGTACAGGGTTGCAGGAATCGCCCCCCCCCCCCCCCCCGCCGGATCCAAACCCAGAACCGCGGATCGGAGCGAAGCGTCCCGGAATCCACCCTGGAAGCGCGGATCGGATTTGGAGGTGGCGCGATTCCGGCAGAAAATAACGATTCCTGCCATTTGCTGTTGCGGCCGCCCGGAACCGCGGATCGGAGGACGCTTCGGGCACGGGGTGGCGCCACGCAACCTGCCCGGAAGCGCACGCCACCCGCACGCCACCCAGGCGCAACCCGGACGCAACCCCGCGGGCCAGCGATTTTTACTTCTTTTTTTTTTAATTTGTTTTAAAATGTAACTTAACTAGCATGAGGGGGTGGGTTAGGTGAGTTTAGGGTGAGTCTAGGGTGACTTTAGAAAAGAATAAAGCCCCCATTCTCTTCTCATTTTCTCACTTTGAGTTTATGAGAGTTGGAGAAGAGAAGAGAGGAGAGGAGAAGAGAAGAGAGGAAAGGAGAGGAGAAGAGAGGAGAGCTTGGAGGAGTGAAGAAGGAGGAGCTAGGAGAAGGAGGAGGAGCTAGGAGAAGGAGGAGGAGCTTGGAGCAAGAGCTTGGAGGACTTCATCTACAAGAGCTAAAGAGGTAAGTTCAAACCCCAAACTCCCTTGTTTTTTTGAAAAAAAAATTGTATTTTTCTCCTCCCTCTCCTACTCTTTCCCATTGTTTCTACTTGCTCCTTTATTTACAGGTTGTCCACCACCTATATCCATATTCCAAGATGGTGTTCTTTTGGCTTCTATGTATCATTCCACTCTTGGTTTTAATGATGGCAAGGGTGAGGAATAGAGGGGAAGAGGAAGGGGATGAACTTGGTCCTAATAGTAGTGACCCAATGTATGATGAGGAGGAAGGGTTTGAAGAGGAAGGGGATGAACTTGAAGAGGACACTGAAGCACAAGATGGGAAAGGTACATCAAATCCCTTGTGGACCTATGTGACCAAACTTGAAGGGGGAAAGGGTGGTGGATCTTACAAATGGATGTGCCCTCATGGTTGTCATGGAGGAAAACCATATACGGGTTCATATACCCGTCTGAGGAGGCATCTTTGTGGGGTGCTAGACAGTGATGAAAAAAAGGGTTCCGTGGGGGTAACCATTTGCCCAAACATTTCAAGTGAACAAAGACAAAAATACATCAAAATAGAGATGGCTGCACAACGAAAAAACAAGAAACAAAAAACTCATTCTGAATCAAGTGCAACCTCTAAATTTGGTAGTTGCCCATCTCCTCATGGTACTTTTGCAACCTCTGGAGGTAGAAAAACAATAGGGGATTTCCTTAATGTTGCTGGGAGGGATGATGTGGATGGAAAGATAGTCCGTTTTCTTTGTGCTTGCGGTGTACCATTCAATGTGCTTCGCTCTCCCTATTGGCATGACATGGTAAAGGCCATCAATGAAGCCCCAAAAGGATACAAGGCCCCCAACTATGAGAAAGCTAGAACAGTGTTATTAGAAAGAGAAAAAGCTAAGGTTCAAAGAGCTTTGACACGTTTTACACATGAGTGGGTGGATTCTGGGGTATCCATTGTATCAGATGGGTGGACAAATATTAGAAACCAACATTTGATAAATGTTCTTGGTGTTTCTTCTAGTGGTGCAGTATTTATTGCATCTCATGACTCCTCCTCCATCAGTGCAACTGCACCAAACATTGCAGATCTCCTATTGAAATCAATCAAAGATGTTGGTCCGAATAATGTGGTTCAAGTGATCACAGATAATGCAGCAAATTGTAAGTTAGCAGGAAAAATTATTGAGCGTACTCATCCACACATCTTTTGGTCTGGGTGCCTGGTTCACACATTGAACCTTTTGATGCATGATATTGTGAAACACAAAGATTGTGGGTGGATTGCTGAGGTTTACAGGAAAGGGAAGCAGCTCATTAAATTCATCACAGGGCATACAAGGGTAAACTACTTCTATGGCACTTACTCCAAGTTGCAATTGCTTAAAATTGCAAAGACAAGATTTGCTAGTTATTACCTCACCTTTAGGCGGCTAGTGAGGGTGAGACAAGCTTTAACTAATCTGGTGTGTGCTGAAACATGGGATGAAATTAACAATGACACAGATGGTGCTAATGAAGTCAAGGACACTGTTCTTGACAGTTACTTTTGGTCACAGGTTAAATATGTTTTGCAATTCACCAAACCAATTTATTACATGATCAAGTTTGCAGATTCAGATCGACCAGTAATTGGGGAGGTGTATGAGCAAATGGATAGCATGTTGGGGCAGATTAAAGACATTGTTGAGCCTAGAGATACCACCTTGTACAATTATATTCGTGAAGAGGTGGTAAAATGATGGGATATGCTAAATGTTCCATTGCATGCATTAGCATATGTTTTGACACCTAAATACTATCATCCATCATGGCTTTCAAAACCAGCACCTGGGGGGGGAGTCAGGAGAAAACCACACCAAGATAAAGAGGTTCACGAAAAATATATGGCTGCATTGAGTAGATTAATCCCTGATGAGGAGGAGGCTGCATTGGTACGGAGACACGTGAGCAACTATACGAGCAGCACTGGTCCATTTTCGAGCATGCATGCAATTCAAGATCGAGAGAATTTTTCTGCTCTTGAGTGGTGGAACATGCATGGAGGGCCTACTCCACTTCTACAGAGTTTGGCATTGCGGGTGCTATCACAGGTGGTAAACACTTCTTCTGCAGAGAGGTGTTGGAGCTCTTATTCTTTCATCCACAGTGTTAAAAGGAACAGGTTGAATTTAGACCGGGCAGAGAGCTTGGTTTATGTTCATTACAACTTGCGATTGTTGTCCCATTACTGTGAAGATGCAAAGTCTAATAAAGACTTGTTGACTTGGGACAAGAATCCAAAGGAGCCCAATTTGGAGGATGGAGTGTTGCGACTAGAGCAATTAGAGGATTCTCTTATCCAGGTATGTCCATTGTGGTATGAATTTTCCAATTTTCCCTTATAAAGAATTCATGTTTTTAATTTTTTTGTTAACTAGTGTTTTTTTTTTGCATGAATTTTTTGAGCGATTCTAGGATGATGACACGGGTGTTGATATGCCACCACCCCCACCCCCATCTGGTCCCTTGGTTTCTAGATTCCATGGTTCAACACCAACGGCAGGGGGTTCTTCTTCATCAGTTCCAGTGCCACGACTTACACAGGGACCATCTTCTTCATTGCCACCACGTGGAGGCCCACCATCACGTTCTATTCGTGGTGGAAGGAGGAGAGATTAGTAGATATATTCACAATCTACTTCTTTTTGTCATAGATTACTCATTAGACTTGTAGACTTGTGAATTTGAATTTTGAACCTTTTTGGCTTGGCGGTGACCAAGTGACATATTTTGTAAACATTATTATTTGAATTTTGGACATGACAAATGTTGACAGTTGCTCACTTGCTAGATAAATCATAATATGCTCTATGTTTTATGTTTTATAATATGCTTAAATGTTTTATGTTTTATAATATGCTTAAAAATTTGATGTATGTTTGTAATAGCTAGAATATAGATGATTGTTGTACATACTAGTAACTACAATGGAATCATGGATGCCATATCTATCTTGATTTATGCAAAAATATGCATGTTTTCATGTCTTCTACAATTAATTTGGTATTTGGGATGTTTGTTTTGAGTATAAATGCAAAAAAATATAAAAAAATATATATATATAGCAGACGCTTCCGCGGACGCTTCGCTCCCTAGATTTTTGGAAAATGACGCTTCCGCGCTCCGCGCTTCCGCTTCGCTCCCGCTTCGTGCAACATTGGTCTAGTACCACAATCCAACAGAAATTGTTAAGACACCGTATTCACCATACTATTGCATATATGCCACTTTTTCACTGCAAATTTTACATCGGAGGCAACACTCCAGGGACCGAGAATCACTACAACACATTATCAATACAGCCCTCAAAAGTTCAACAGACTTTCCAACAAATATATACCACTGCTTGCATCAAAGATGAAATATTTGATGCCTATGACCGAAATGAACCGCTTGAAGGAAACAACCAAGAGTATATATTCAGGGTGAAGTCCTGAGACTTGCTGCAACGGTAAGGCTAGCGCTGTTACAAATGAGATCGCGTGGTAAGTCGGGAACTGTTACATAACCATTACATGACAGGTCGCGGGGATAGCTCAGTTGGGATAGCCTGAGCCAGATCTTGGATTCTACAAGATGGCAAGAGATTCTTCAGCTATCAACGTCACCTCAAGCTTTGGCAACACTTGGCAACATTGTATCAACTAAAAGCCTGAGAAGATTATTCCACCTTGTGGAGCGTTGCTATAAGCACCGTGAGCCTGTGCTTCTTGTCGGTGAAACTGGAGCTGGAAAAACGACAGTTTGTCAATTACTGAGCCTTGTTTCGGATCGGTACCAGAAGCAACCTAACCTGTTCGAGCAGCACCTCTTTACATGACGTGGTTCCTATCTCATGGGTTTGCATAATACCAATGGTTGGTAGTATTCGTTCACTTGGAACAGCTTATTTAACTTTAACGCGAGATTATGGGCTCCCTACTGTAGTCAGTTTGGTGGCTCGCTTCTTCAATTCATTAATAATCGTTCAATACTGTGAAGCAGCCTTAAGCTATATATAAATTGATGAACGAATTTGGTGATAAGAATACCATATAACACATTACAACTAAATAAACAGCACACTGAGTCATCGGTAGGACCTCCATAAGCTGTGATATATGCTTAGTTTGGATATGGCATTTTACAAGTCTCTTGGAATAGACCGTAGAACGCCCGTGCTGCGGATTCCTTTCGACTTACACGCCGCCTTAATGGACTCTGTTGGCACTGATCGTAACTTCAGGAGAACTTGTGCTCTGCCTTTCAATTTATTCTCCAATTCTTCATTGTTGAGCTCTTCTGTTTCCAAACCATCAGCCAGGGTGGACGCCACCACTTCCAGTTCAGTAATACGCTGCACAAGCTCCTGGTCTCTCACAGTTGAAGCGGTGTCATATTCTTCTATAGCGTTCATGAGCTGCAACAACAGTTCCCGTTGCGTGTCGATGGATGTGAACCGTCATTCATGTGAAAAACGGCAGCATTGATACGCATTCATTTGAAACGTATTGAAACAGTCATTCATTTGAAACCATTCGAATTGATACGCTGAGGTTACACCATTCATTTGAAACCATTCAAATTGATACGAATTGATACCATTACATTCGATATCATGAGCAGCATTTATTTGAAAAACGCATTGATATGTACAAATACTCAAAGCAGCAAACGTATTTCAGGCAGCATGAAAAACAGTTATGTTACCGGTGGTATGTCGATTCAACAGAGGCGTTCTTCTGCCTTCCGCTCTGGACCAAGTAATCATTCACCAAATTAATCCTTCAGAGGACAGAGGCGTTGAGGACAGTGCTCAGGTCAGAACGACAGAGGACAGTGATGTCAGTCAGCAGCGGATTTCAGGCAGAAAATTCTCAGGACAGAGCACATGCAGTGTCAGGAGCAGCTAATTATATGGAGGAGCAGTGCAGGCATTGTCAGGGGTATGGAGGCGCTTTTATATGGAGAGCAGACACCAGCAGCAGTATAATCAGGTTGCAGCTAAAATTGAGCTGAAGAAATATTCATGAGAAAATATTCATGAATTTCATGGCAGAAATAAACTGCACAGAAAGGCCATAAAACAAATGGCTCAAATTAATTATGCAGGGCAGGAATACGCCTGCTCTGATACCATGTTAAACACACACATGGCAAAAAGAATATGAAAGATAAAACATGCAAGTACAATTTTTTATTGACAAATGATATACATTTATAGTACATTATGTGACCGTTGGGTTTCACATCCCAAGGTCTCTTGGACTACTTTGTCTATTCATCTTCCACACTAACCCATTGAGGATTAGGTGTCCAACAGAGATAGACACATCGAGCAAGAGGAAGAGTGAGTTCCTTAGGCAGATCGAGCTATCCAATGCAGTGACTCAGCAAGAAGAAGAGCTTGAGCCAGAGAAACAGTGATTGAGGGAGCAGCAACAATGATTTCCGGTGAAGTTCCAGAGTCAACAGCAGGAGGGTCGCATTATTTCTCAGTGAAGCTACACAGAGGCAACGTAGAGGCTTAAGAGGGCAATTCAATTCAGCTGAAGAGGAGGTTGATTCAGGAGATAGTGGTCGGGAAAATTTCAAAGAGGCCAAGCGAGTCATCTCTAGAGGTAGATTCAGGCAGAACGACACATTTCGGGCAGCTCCTCAAGCATTGTGAGTAGGGCCCACGCTAGACTTGCGCAGAGGCTGACGCAGGGGCATTCGAGTGGCCCAGATAGAGCCAGTTGTTGGAGTGGGATTAGTTGTCGGGTGAGACAAATTTTCTCACTAGTATTTTGGCCGGATTATTTTGTTGAGGATTGCTAGTTTAGGCATCCAGATATTGTACTCATATTTTACTGTTGCATAATAATAAAATAAACCTTCACCTATTGCACCAATTTTCCCTTCATGGTTTTTCCAAGGACATTAATCCAAAAATATTGGTGTCATTTTTATTTTGTTTGTTTGCATCTATTTTCTCAGTTCCAATTTATTTTCTGCGGCATAATTTTATTGTGAAGAATCACAGTGTGATTTATTCATTATTTGCCACAACATAAACTGCATAATTAATCAATTAGAAGGATAAATTCCAGTTGCTACAATTTCAAGGAATTTTCACATTGTATCAGAGCTACATTGAAGATCAGATCAGAGGCTTAGTAGCAAGGAGTAGCAAGGAGAAAATTTTGCAGTTTCAGAGGGAGATATGAGCAGAATTTCTCACATTTGCGCAGGCCACCAAGAAGTGTGAAATTGCAGAGGCAGAGGGCTCAATTTCCAATTCTAGGTAGGAGGAAAATTTAATCGACCTCATAAGCAGAGATTTGCAGGTAGTGGATTTGTCGGGAAGCAGTTTTGATGGGCAAATCAGTCAATTCGTTGAGCAAATCTGGGCGTAGTTGATTTGCAGTAGGTTTTGCAACAGCAGATCAACGCTCACTGGAAGAGAAAGCACACAGAAAATTATACTCAAGATGTCTTCAATAGAATTCTCGGACTTCTCCAGTATGGCCACATAGAGATTTAACATTCAGGAGGCTATGAATTTGTCTTCCAAATTGGAGGATGAATTCGCTTAGATAGCTTGCCTCTCTAGCTCAACTTCACAGGGTGTCTAGTATATAGACAGTGGAGCGTCAACTCATATGACAGGAGTTAGAGAATACTTCTCCAACTATAAGGAGGAGCAAATGGACTTCCACATTTAGATGGGAAACAAGAGTAAATGTACTCCAGTTGGAGTAGGTACCATCAAGATTCAGAGGGAGTCAGGAGCAAGCACCAGTGTTACAGATGTGTTGCATGTACCCGGCTTAAGCATGAACCTTATTTCAGTGTCTCAGCTACAGGATAAGGGATATGATGTCCACTTTGTAGGGAAGAAGGTGTTCATAAAACACCAAAGCTGGAAGAAGGTGAAGCAGATTGGAGTTCGTAGCAACAGGTTGTACAAGTTGTAGCTCGATTCTCCAAAGGCACTAGTTAGCAGCAGCAGCAGTGATTGCAGTAGCAATGGGAGAGACCTAAAGGAGCTATGGGACAGGATAACAGGACATTTACACCACATAGCACTTAGGATGCTCAGGGAGATAGTAAACAACTATTCAAGAACTAGGCACAAAACATGATGATGTGTGCAAGGGGTGTGTACATGGGAAGTATGTTAAGGCAATGTTCCCAAGAAGTGACAGTAGATCAGATGATGTGTTACAACTTATACACTCAGATATTTGTGGTCCTATGTCCACTAGATCTCTCAGAGGGTACGAGTACTTCATCACAACGTTGCACGAAGCGAGGACACGAAAGCGTCACTTCCCAAAAATCTAGGAAGCGAAGCGCCTCAGAAGCATCTACTATATATTATATATTTTTTTGCATTTATATTCAAAAAAAGCATCCCAAATACCAAATTAGTTGTAGAAGACATGAAAACATGCATATTTTTACATAAATCAAGATAGATATGGCATCCATGATTCCATTGTACATCAATGATTAATTATTCGAGCATCAACCATCTAGATTCTAGCAATTACAAACATACATCAAATTTTTAAGCATATTATAAAACATAAAACATTCAGACAATAAAATCATCAAACATTCAACTTATCTAGCAAGTGAGCAACTGTCAACATTAGTCATGTCCAAAATTCAAATAATAATGTTTAAAAAATAGGTCACTTGGCCACCACCAAGACTCAAGTACACACTGAACTAGGAAGAGTAAGACAAAAAAGTTCAAATTCACAACAAGCCTACAAGTCTAATCTATGACAAAAGTAGTAAATTGTGAATATATCTACTAATCTCTCCTCCTTCCACCACGAATAGGACATGCGCCTCCACGTGGTGGCAATGAAGAAGATGGTTGCTCTGGAAGTTGTGGCCGTGACTATGGAACTGATGAAGATGAAGCCCCTGTTGTTGGTGTTGAAGCATGGAACCTGAAAACCAAGGGACCAGATGGGGGTGGCATCTCAACTCGATCATCATCATCCTGGATAAGAGCATCCTCCAATTGCTCTAATCGCAACACTCCATCCTCCAAATTGGGCTCCTCTGGATTTTTGTCCCAAAGCTTAAGGTCTTTATTAGTCTTTGCATCATCACAGTAATGGGACAACAATCGCAAGTTGTAGTGAAAATAAACCAAGCTCTTTGCCCAATGTAAATTTAACATGTTCCTTTTAACACTGTGGATGAAAGAACAAGAGCTCCAACACCTCTCTGTAGAAGAAGTGTTTACCACCTATGATAGCACCTGCAATGCCAAATTTTGTAGAAGTGAAGTAGCACCTCCATGCATGTTCCACCACTCAAGAGAAGAAAAATTCTCTCGATCTCTAATTGCATGCATGCTCCCAAATGGACCAATGCTAAGCATATAATTGCTCAAATGTTTTCATACCATGGCAACCTCCTCCTCATCAAGGACTAATTTATCCAATGCTTTCATATAACCAGATAGTGTTGGAAAATCAGAAAGGCAGTAAAGATTTTCTTAACCTTGATAATTACTTGTGATATTTCTTATTATTACGATTCTTTATGTCTTCTTTCTTTAGTTCATCAAGCAATTATCAAAAGCAACAGCACATAAAACAATAGACACCAAATGTAGGCACATGCCAGGGCAAAACCCCCCTCGAGGGCAAAACCCCCTCGAGGGGGGAAAAACCCAGTCAAGATAATTCTTCCTTTCAACAGTATTCTTTGAGACTCTTCACCCTAGACCAAGACTAGACCTTCCCTCCACACCAAGTCAACCTCCCAGAATTTCGACCTCTTCCCAGCAACTTCGACTATGCAGCAGCTTATGGCAACTAGCAGCTTCCAGCAACTGTGAAACTTGGAAGACTTTGATCTCCCAATCCAGGACACGAAACAAAGACAAAGAGAGAGAGAGAGAGAGACCAAAATTTCGATTTTCCTTGTCTCCTTAGACTTCCCCAAACTCACACTCACTTCGGCTTCCCGGCAACAGACTTTCCCAACTACAAGAGAACTTCACACTTCTGCCCAACAACAAGAGATTTCCGCACTTCTTCCTAGCAAATAGAGCATTTGAACTTGATGAGAGAATGATGATCCAAATGAATTCGATGACCTTCCTTTTATAGGCTTCTTGTGGGGTCGAATAGGGTCCTTAGGACAACTTGATCTTCTCTTAGGCCGACATGATGTGGAGGTTACATAATTCATATTTGACTCGATACTTAACCTTTTTACATGATTCAAAAGCCCAAGAAGGGTCTCTTTAAATGTACAATAACTATATAGACTCAGAATAAATCCTAGAAGTCCTCAATGGGGACTTTGACCTAAAACATTGTGACCCAAGCATGAAACCCATGCTTTAGTAAGTCACAATAATAATAATAAAATTTATTTTCTTTATTCTTTTGACAAGTACATTACATAATGATTCAAGTACATTATTGAAGACCGAACATAGTTAAATTTTCCAACACTCCCTCTTAACTAGGGAGGTATTCATAATGTACAAATACAATGGAAGATCTCAAACTATATGAACCATGAAGAATTTTAGGCACCGCAATGCCATGGACTAGATTCCTGACCAGGGCAATCTATCCAAACAGTCACTCAATAGTTTAGGCACCACAATGCCAAGGACTAGATTCCTGACCAAGGCAATCTATCCAGGTGGGACTAAGATGGACTCAAGCTTTCATCCCCTTTAGGTAACCTCAGGCTTACTTGCTAACCATCAACCCAAAATCCAGGTGTGTATCCAAAATAGAGCTCTTTGATTAACACCACCTTTCCAACTACAGACATCAACACAAACTGTCAGCCAAATGTCTTCCCAGGCAATGCTTGACTCATAAAGCCTCAATACCCCTTGATCCGACAGATCAAGAATGACCAATCTCTCCCAATCAAACTTGATTGGAAACCAACATGCTATCAAATCCTTCGAGAGATTCACCTATACAAACACAATCCCAATCAATAATATCCTTTCACATGCACATAATCAAATACAAACCTTCGAGGTCTTACAGACAGCAGATGTTGCTCTTCAACATTCTATAGTAGGACTATCAACCGAATTTTTGACAGAAGATTCCTCAAGCATATGTTTTACTTCCTAATTCACATGCACAAAACATATCCTCCGAAATTCATTCTTCAATTAATACCAAGCTATGCCCTCCCTCTCAACTAGGAAGCACCTCTTTATCTAGACTCCCTCTTAATCTTAGGGAGATCTCTTCTATTCATGCTTCCTCCGGGAGATTAGCTTCTTCTTTTTTGACATCGGAGAATCTTTTGTGGCTTCCAACCATTTCATCAGAGTTATCATCAACCTCATCATGCTTATCACATCAACGAGCATCTTCACCAAGTTGAAGATTGTGTGCATGCACAACTTAAATAACAAGTACAACCAAATCTATAGAAGCATGATGTTAGCCGTATCAAAATCACGGAAGCATTTCATTTGTATGCATATCAAATACCTAAACTCAATTACAAACAAGAGACATATACTCTTCAACATCTTTGCTAGGGACTTTGTTATACACCCTAGACTACTTCATAACAACATTCATTCCATCTAGGGTTTCAATGTGTCTTCCAAAGGTATGACATACCTTACTACAACATATAGCAAACCCTAGAAACAATTCACACAAATATAGATCTACAAAGCATCTAACAACCTTTCAAAATACATATGTTAGACTTCTCACTAGGGATTCATACAAATCCTAGATTTCATACAAAAGAATCAATCAAAGTCAATCACAGCTTAGTCATTAACTTGACCAGCTTCCACTAGGGTTAGTTCTAACCCCTAGATTTTCAATCAACCATCAAACAGTCACTAACATGACCAGCTACCACTAGGGTTAGTTTGCAAACCCTAGATTTCTGGCAATCATCAGACTCAACCAAAAATTCAAATTTCAACAATCTCTTCACAAATCTCAAATTATCATATAGTCAACATTCAGAGATTTCTACTTCAACTAAGGTTCAACTTCAAAACCCTAGAATTCCATTTTCACAAATTCAACAATCTTACACAGATCTCAAATCATCAAATTTCAGAGATTTTACTTTGACTCAGGTTTAACTCCAAAACCCTAGAATTCCACAATCTCAACAATCATTAAATACATAGATCTCAGATTGTTACATTACACACATTAGACAATGTCACTACTAGGATTTAACTGGAAAACCCTAGATTTTCATTTTCAACAATCACTTGATAGATTTCAAATTGTCACACACTAAATAGTTTAACTTCACTAGGGTTTAGCTATAACACCCTAGATTTCCAAATATCATCATCCTAGAATCTCAGACAAGGACTTCCATTAAATCCTAAAACTCATGACCATCAATGACTAGGTCAACACATATTTAGGAATTCATAACCATATATAAGCATATCATATGTCCAATAATATTAATACATCTGACCTAGACCAACCTAGGATTTCAACCAAAGGACATAACTATATATGCCTAGATTTCATCATCATGCAAATACATTTCATATCATGTGTTAGACAAACCCAACTTCATAAAATATCAATAAGAGTTAGACTCACAACCATCTTGATTACACTAGGGTTTGATGAGACAAACACATACATACCAAGTAAATCAATTCTAAGACAATATAAGGGCCTTGCTCATTCATTCCACCAAACCCTAATGAGTTAGGGTTCCAATGTAGAACACACATTCCATCAAACCCTAATGAGCTAAGGTTCCAATGTAGAACACACATTCCACCAAACCTTAATGAGCTAGGGTTCCGATGTAGAAACATAGCAAACCTTACATTACCAAAATTTCAAAGGTTTCGGGATTTTAGACTGTTATCACTTAACCCTAATAAGTTAGGATTTTTTTATCATACCAAAATCCCAAACAAGACATCATCAATCAAACTTCAACTAGCATTTCACAATATCCCTAAGCAGCGCAGGATTTCAGACATTCACATTAACATATCCTTTGGTTAGGGTTTTGTAGAACCTATCTAGGGTTCTACCAAAACAATTAAGAGTGGGCTGGGTAGATTTATCAAGAGATGAATCACCTAAACAAGAATCATTGAGATTCAATACAGCTAGTCATAACAAAGTTAGTAATAGGTCATCAAATAAATAATCCTTTCAATCAATGTATTCAAAGCGTACCTTTATTTCTTGACTAACCTTGCCTTGAGAGATCCTCCTTGTAGATGTTTTCCTAATCAAGACAATAGAGGGAGAAAAGTGATCAGTATTTGATATAATCAAACTAAATGAGTACATGAACCCAAAACTGAAAAGACATGAGATACTTATCTTTGGGAGTTGTTGAGGGCTCCCTCCAAAACTTGAGGGAAACCTACAATCTTAAAACAATACAAAAATGTCTTTTCCAAAATATGTTAAAAACCTATAAATTCTAAAACATATAAAACAAGATATGTAAAGCTACAAGCAAAGGACTTAATAGTGTAAGTCCCTAATGTCGAGTTCTTCAGGCTTGACTTTCTTTGAGTCTCCTTCCACAACAAGGTTGGCTTGATCTCTTCCTCTCTTCTTATTCTTTGGATTCTCTGGACAGTCACTTTTGTCGTGACCCTTTTATGACATTGATAGCACTCTATCTTGGACATGTCAACTTTCTTCCTTGGCCCCTTTGATCACTTTCCTTTATGATGAGCAACATAAGCATTTGATACTCCTTCAGGATTAGCAACCATTGAGATCCTTAATTCTTCTTGACTACAGGCGGTCCATAATTCTTCAAAGGTGGGAGCTACCTTCCAACTGTTGAGACCTGCAGCAAATGCACCCCAAGAGGGTGGCAATTCTAGTAGAGCAGTGATCACAAGTTCTTTGTCATGAACAATTTCATCGATGGCTAAGAGATCGTCCCTGAGTCTAGCTATCTTCACAAAGAAACTTGCCACAGTATCCTCTTTATTCATCTTCGTAGTGCTCAGCTCATTCTTCAAACTTGCTACTTGAGCAATGTTCTTAATAGTAAAAAGCTTCAACGAGGCTTCATACATCCCCTGAGCATGATCGATGTTAGCTATGAATGGGACAAGATTGTCTTTTATCCCTTCTACCATCAGAGTCATAGCCACCAATTCTAAATCCCTGAATTTCGCTTTGTCGACATCACTGGCTTCTTTTGTAGGCTTCTTTACATTTCCTTTTACCAAATCCAACACCTTGTTCTTCTCGAGGATTAGGTCAATCCTCTTCTTCCAAGATCTGAAGTTAGATGCTCCTTCAAGTTTGTTCTCACCCTTGATTGAGTTAGACATCCTCCTTGAATATAATAGAATCCTTCCCTGAGATAGTGCATCTGAATGAATCTGCATTTTTCTTTCTTTTTCACCAAACCTCTAATACCATGTTGGAAAATCAGAAACGCAGTAAAGATTTTCTTAACCTTGATAATTACTTGTGATATTTCTTATTATTACGATTCTTTATATCTTCTTTCTTTAGTTCATCAAGCGATTACCAAAGGCAGCAGCACATAAAACAATAGACAATAGATGTAGGCACATGCCAGGGCAAAACCCCTCTCGAGGGGAAAACCCAATCAAGATAATTCTTCCTTTCAATAGTATTCTTTGAGACTCTTCACCCTAGACCAAACTAGACCTTCCCTCCACACCAAGTCAGCCTCCCAGAATTTCGACCTCTTCCCAACAACTCCAACTATGCAACAGATTATGGCAACTGGCAACTTCCGGCAACTGTGAAACTTGGAAGACTTCGATCTCCCAATCCAAGACACGAAACAGAGAGAGAGAGAGAAACAACAAAATTTCGATTTTCCTTCTCTCCTTAGACTTCCCCAAACTCGCACTCACTTCAGCTTCCCAGCAACAAACTTTCCCAACTACAAGAGAATTTCGCACTTCTGCCCAGCAACAAGAGATTTTTGTACTTCTTCCCAACAAATAGAGAATTCAAACTTGATGAGAGAATGATGATCCAAATGAATTCGATGACCTTCCTTTTATAGGCTTCTTGTGGGGTCGAATAGGGTCCTTAGGCCGACATGATGTGGAGGTTACAAAATTCATATTTGACTCAATACTTAACCTTTTTACATGATTCAAAAGCCCAAGAAGGGTCTCTTTAAATGTACAATAACTATATAGACTCAGAGTAAATCCTAGAAGTCCTCAATGGGGACTGTGACCTAAAACATGGTGACCCAAGCATGAAACCCATGCTTTAATAAGTCACAATAATAATAATAATAATTTTCTTTATTCTTTTGACAAGTACATCACATAATGACTCAAGTACATTAGTGAAGAAAGCCATGATGGATGATAGTATTTAGGTGTCAGTACATATCTTAAGGCATGCAATGGAACGTTTAGCATATCTCATCGTTTTTCCACCTCTGCACGAATATAATTGTACAAGGTGATATCTCTAGGTTCAACAATGTCTTTAATATGCCCCAACATGCTATACATTTGCTCATTCACCTCCCTAGTTATTGGTCGATCTGAATCTGCAAACTTGATCATGTAATAAATTGGTTTGGTGAATTGCAAAACATATTTAACCTGTGACCAAAAGTACATGTAAAGAATAGTGTCCTTGGCTACAATAGCACCATCTCTATCAGTGTTAATGTCCTCCCATGATTCAGAGGTCACCATATTAGTTAGAGCTTGTATCACCTTGACTAGTCGCCTAAAGGTGAGGTAATAACTTGCAAATCTTGTTTTTGCAAGTTTAAGCAACTGCAACTTGGAGTAAGTGCCATAAAAGTAGTTTACCATTGTATGCCTTGTGATAAATTTAATGAGTTGCTTCCCTCTCTTGTAAAGCTCATTAATCCATCCACATTCTTTATGCTTCACAATATCATGCATCAAAAGGTTCAATGTGTGCACCAAGCACCCAGACCAAAAGATGTGTGGATGAGTACGCTCAATAATTTTTCCTGTTGCCTTACAATTTGCTACATTATCAATGATCACTTAAACCACATTATTAGGACCAACATCTTTGATTGATTGCAATAGGAGATCTACAATGTTTTGGGAAGTTGCACTAACGGAGGAGGAGTCATGACATGTAATAAATACTGCACCATTAGCAGAAACACCAAGAATATTTATCAAATGTTGGTTTCTAATATTTGTCCACCCATCTGAAACAATGGATACCCCACAATCCACCCACTCATTTGTAAAACATGTCAAATATGTTTGAACCTTTGCTTTTTCTCTTTCTAATAACATTGTTCTAGCTTTCTCATAGTTGGGCCTCTTGTATCCATTTGGGGCTTCATTGATGGCCTTAACCATATCATGCCAATAGGGAGAGTGAAGCACATTGAATTGTACACCGTAAGCACAAAGAAATCGGACTATCTTTCCATCCACATCATCCCCCCAGCAACATTCAGGAAATCCCCTATTGTTCTTCTACTTCTAGAGGTTGCAGAAGTACCATGACGAGATGAGCTACCAAATCTAGAGGTTGCACTTGATTCAGACTGAGTTTTTTGTTTCTTTTTTTTTGTTGTGCAATCTCCTCTATTTTGATGTATTTTCTTCTTTGTTCAGTTGAAACGTTTGGGCAAATTTGTATCCCGACGGTACCCTTTTTGTCATCACTATCCAACACCCCACAAAGATGCCTCCTCACACGAGTATATGAACCACTATATGGTTTTCCTCCATGACAACCATGAGGGCACAAAAACTTGTAACTTCCACCACCTTTTCCCCCTTCGAATTTGGTCACATAGTTCCACAAGGGTGTCAATGCAGCTTTCCCCTCTAGTGTTTCAGTGTTCTCTTCAGGTTCATCCCCTTCCTCTTCAAACCCTTCCTCCTCATCATACATTGGATCACTCATATGGGGACCACTATCCTCTTGTTCTTCTTCCCTTCTATTCCTACTCCCCCTTGCCATCATGAAAACCAAAAGTGAAATGATACATAGAAGCCAAAAGAACACCATCTTGGAATATGAATATAGGTGGTGGACAACCTGCAATTAAATAAGCAAGAAGAAAGAATGGGAAAGAGTAGGAGAGGAAGGAGAAAAAATACAAACAACAATGACAGAAAAATGAGGGAGTTTGGGGTTTGCACTTACCTCTTTAGCTCTTGTAAATGGAAGCCCTTCTTTACTCCAAGCTCCTCCTCCACTACTCCTAGCTCCTTCTTCTTCACTCCTCCAAGCTCTCCTCAAGTCTCTCTTCTCCAAACTCCCTTCTCCTCTCTTTCTCCTCTTTTCTCCAAGCTCTCTTCTCCTCTCTTCTCCAAGCTCTCCAAAAATAAAAGAGTGAGGAAATGAGAGGAGAAAAGGACTGTTATTCCCCTCATTCGTTTCCCTAACCCAAGCTAAACCCACCCCAACCATAGTTAAGAAAAAATAAAATAAAATAAAAAACATATTTGTGGGTCTGACCCGCGAAACCTCCTGGCAGGCATTAGAACCGCTCGGGATCCTCCCAGAATCGCCCCTAATCCACGGCAGATCCAATGTCAGAGCTGCGGTTCGGACATCCGGAATTACGGATCGGGCCGGCACAGTTCCAACAGTCCAAGAACTGTGTTTTCCGGCCCAGTCCGCGATTCCGAAGCCAGATCGTCCACTGATCCGTACGGGTTGTGATTCTGACTTTTGATCCAGGGGGGGTATTTCCTGCAACACTGGTCATAACAAATCATCATCAACTGGTTCATTGTCACATATGGGCATGACATCAAATATTCATCAAAGGTTAGTGTCATATAATTAGATTAGTTGACAAGTGTATCTACAAGAATTATAATCACAACATCACTTCTTTATCATATTACTCAACCATCAAGACAGGGCATCCAATTTTACCACATTTCAAAATTACTAAGCTTATCAAAACCTAACCAAGGTCACTAAGAAGATCATGAATATCAATCTTATTGTTACACTTTTATCATCAAGGTTACCATGCCGATCCCAAGCATTATCAATAGTATCAAGTTTCCATATATCAAAAACAATGTATCTAGCATGCTTCAGGAAATCCATCATGTAAAATACTTGCCAAATATCAAGAGCGCCAGTATATGACATGCGTCAAAAATCAAACTTACTTTCATATGCATGCATGAGTCATTTATGAAGGTAATATTCTTGACATACCTTAGGGCTTAACTTGCCATTCAATCTTGCAGCTAAATCAATATACTATACATACCTTGTAGTATTCATATACCTGTGCAACTTGTAACACTTATTTGTCATTGGCAGTTGTAGTACTTGCATATTGTAATTTTCGGATGCTACTTTGCAAACTTTCCTCAAGTACTTCTTTCTTTTTCCAACACCAACTCTTGTCTTCCTGTACTAGCTCTCTTTTCCTGCACCTTAGATGATCCTCAAGAAGGATCTACGTATCACATCTTATCTAGGGGTTAGAAGTATTTACATACTCAAATATTCATGCAAGAAGTATAAAACAATAAATCAAAACAAGAATAGTGTCACAAAGAAGTAACATAAATCTAAAAAGGTACTTATCTTTAACGAGAGGAGATCAACACCCTCTTGAATGAGCCTTCAAGAGTTAATATTGTCCATTATCCATGCAACCAGGCCTAATTGAGGTTAGCCCAACTAGGTTTACGCTTAAATCTGTCACAAGTGCTATAACAACTTCTCATTAATCATGCTAGGGTTTTAAAACTGCAAAACTCAAGCCTTTATCTTATCCCAGGGTTTCTTCCAAACCCTAACCTCATGATATCCATTAAACCCTAATAACCAAATTGCCTAGGGTTTCCTTCAAACCCTATCATTTTTTTAGGTCTCCTCCATCTTCTCTTGCTTCTATCGCAGGTGTCTTCTCAGGGGTGATCTCAATGACTTTTCTTCAGCCCAACTCTGATACCATGTTAATTTTTCGTAGGGCTATATTGTTTTTTGCTTTGATTATTGCATTTCATTATTTACATTTTGAATTCACCCAACAACATCATAATATCATTAGCAGCATATGCAATTATATAGAAAGAACAATATCATTATCAATGTAGCGGAACATAAAGGAACAATAGAAGAAAAGAATTCACACACAGAGACACGAGAATTGGTCAAAGACAAGGGAAAAACCCTACAAGGGGGAAAACCCTTTCAAATTCTCCTTCTTATTAGATTGTCATAAAATGTTTAGCAAAGAGAGAGTACAATAATCCATTTCTTCATTCACAAGACTATCCAGCAAGAATAACCAAACCATATCCCAGAGATGAACCCAGCAATAATACTAGACAAAATCATGATTCAGAAGCCTGCGGCCAACTGTCAACATTTGCGGTCAACTAACGAAACATGTGGTCCACTGTCAAATGAAACCCTAGGTCCCAGTCACACAGAGGAAGTGTCATGCATGTAGCTGGAGGTTTCCGACCTCACGGATAGGCTTGTATGCATGCAGTTGGAGCCAAAAAATTCTTGTGTCAACCCTACAGCTGGAAACCAAAAACCCTAATTCACACATGCGAGCTAGGACCCTGCAATTTATGACCTTTGTGAACCAATTTCCCGCGAACCAACTTCAGACCTATGTAAGCCAAACCAAAGAAAGAAGAATGATTGATGATCTCCAAATAAGGGTCACTTGACTTCTATTTATAGCCATCCAAGTGTGTCCAATTTCTCTTTTGGGCCAACCTATCATTTTGTACACATGAGGGTTTCCATATTAAAAATATATTTTTCCTTAACCAAATTAAATTCTTCCAAGGGGCTAGAAGGGGTCTTTCTCGATGAGGAAGATTGTCCAATGTAGGGAATTTGTCCCTGAGCTGCCAAATTAACGTTTTGTTTCTCCTAAACTAATTTGACTCTCTCCACACATATGACCCATTTCTACTGGAGAGCTCCCCTCTTTGACCTCTTCTTGGTCCCTCAAGCTCATGCATTCCACTCCCTTTTGACCACATCCACTATATTTTATTGTTTTTTACTTTTTCATCTGGATTTATCTTTATCTTGACTAGGTCTTCCCTCATGTGGACAAAATTTAGTTATTTACCACTTGCATTGAGCATCTAGTTTTGATTAGCACATGGATTATATTTAATGGTTTATGTAAGGAAGGCTCTCTCACCCATTTCACTTGTTATAGAATACAAAAAATATAAAAATATATATTTTTCAAGCATTTCTGCTAGGTTTTCTTCTTTCTTATTTGTTTTTAAAGAATATTGTCAAAGGGTTTTCAGCACTTCTCTTCTTTAAGTAGCAAAGTTGACAGCAAGGGTAAGAGTTTAAGGAAAGTATGTGTCAACTACCTTCTATTTTTATTTTTATTGCAGTTTATTTGGCATATTAGTATCAAAATGTCATTGTGATTTTATACTTCAAAATTTCGTTTATTTTCATTATGTTAATGGCAATTTTATATGTATTTGAATTTTGATCTAACCCTCTTGGAGAAATGTATAGTATTGGAAGCCATTTTTTCCTTGCAGAACCTTATCTATGCCCTACGGTAGAAGACAGCTCAAAACAAGAAAAAGGGGGCATGTCAAAGAAAGGGGATAATTCATACCAAATCAAAGTTAAATTAATTCTTTGTTTTTTCGATCCAAGTAATTTTTCTTTCATTCATTTCGAAATTTGGCAGTAAATTTAGGTATTAAATCAAATCTTCAGATAGTTTGCTACCTGTGATGCTAACAAATTTAAATAAGCCATACATATTATGATTTTTCTCTAACTCACATTCTAAAGATTTAAATGAATGGGGTAAATACATGCTTACTTAATCAAAATCTTGTGGAATATGCAATTTTCCTATACATTTTAGCTTGCTGACTTTTGCTTTAAACTCTGCAATCAATGGTTCTAAGCTTGCTGATATGATTTTAAATAGTAATAATTTCTGCACTATTTTCCTTGCTGCCCACACACATAACAGCTCAATAATAGGTGAATATTAACTAAAAATTAAGGCTAAAACCATGATATAAGATCGCTGATAAACATTGTTGACAATATGAAATTTTTGGAGTTAATTTCCTTTAATTTCTAGCAGTTTCTTAAAAACTTTCTTGGCTGGTTTCATGTTCAGATTTACAATTTCATTGTTATCTAAGCATAATATGTTATAAATGATCTTGAACACATGGGTCTGTGAAGACAGTAATTTTTATTTAAAGCACTCTTAATTTCCAGCAGCAAATTTTTCTCTTGATGACCATGGAATATTAACACTTACAAATCTGCAATTTATGTCTCAATTGTTAATTTCAACAAGCATCATTTCTTTTTTTTCCAGGAGAAAATCAGGGTGGCTCCACCCGAAGGGACCACAACCCCCGGCCAAACTAATCCAAGCCTGACCCCGAGGGCATCGAGGAGAATTGTACCCATAACCTCCCAATGGCAAGGTGCTTTAGCAATGGGACTTCTACCAATTAAGCTAACCCTCGGGGCTAGCAAGTATCATTTCACATTTCACTTCATGAATTGAAATTAAGTTGAGAATAATTTTCATATGCACACATTTTTAAAGTGAACAATGCAATACTCTTTTGTGGTGTATGGTGATTGGCATATTTTTCATGACATGTGAGTACATTTAGTAAAAGAAATTTACATAACAAATTTTATAGGATGTCAAATGTGATTTACTCTTTTGATTTTTTGGAATAATTCATATTTAAATGAGACATGCTTTCGTTTTGTGTATGACACTTATTTCTAATACATGAGCAACGTTCTCTCATTTAATCCATGTTTAAAAAATAACAACACACGATTGTGCACTGCAATAATCAAGCTACTTGTGCTCACAGGAATATCATAAAATCAAAACAAGTGATCACCAAACACCTTTACCGTGAGATTGTCTTGTCCTTGCTTCCATTACTACCCCTTTGTCCAATTTGGGCTTTATTTCAGATAGCATTGTAAGTAGCGATTTAATCTCAAAAAATAAGCATTTGGTTGTGAATTAGCTTTGCTTAGTTATTGTTTCCCTAATTTACCAACCACAAAAATAGAACCTAGGATAAGCCCAAGGGATTCTCCCTTTGGCTTGGTTCTTTCCAACCCTGAAGTGAGGAGTGAGCCATCCAAGTGACAATTGGTGGCTTTACTTAGAGGTTGTCTCAAGCATTCCATTTGAGTGAGGTTAGACTTTCCCTCTAGGGTGCAAGAGCTAACAAGTACCATCCTCAAAATGAGGGGAAGTGCCTGGTGGGCTTCCCCAGGAAATGCATTATGCGGAAAAATTAAATAAATAAATAATAACTTACCAATCAAATATAATTGCCTCAAGTTAAGATTCATGATGTTTTTTTAAAAAGATACCTAACCTAACAATAAGAGATCAAAAACATTCCATCCATTTTGTTATATTTTCTATACTTCATAAGCAAATATGTATGTTCCACCAAGACTCTAAGATGGGGAGATGCATAGGGTGGACGTGTGGGAGCACCCTCAAATTTTAGCGAAATTTAGGGGGAATGGGGGGAACGTCAAGGTATATATATATATATATATATATATATATATATGGGGAGATGCACAAGGTAGACATGTGGGAGTACCCTCAAAAACTAAATAAATAAATAATAACTTACCAATCAAATATAATTGCCTCAAGTTAAGATTCATGATGTTTTTTTTTTAAAATACCTAACCTAACAATAAGAGATCAAAAACATTCCATCCATTTTGTTATATTTTCTATACTTCATAAGCAAATACCTATGTTCCATCAAGACTCTGAGATTCATGATGTTTTTTTAAAAAAATACCTAACCTAACAATAAGAGATCAAAAACATTCCATCCATTTTGTTATATTTTCTATACTTCATAAGCAAATACCTATGTTCCACCAAGACTCTGAGATGGGGAGATGCACAGGGTGGACGTGTGGGAGAACCCTCAATTTTAGCGAAATTTAGGGGGGATGGGGGGGCCGTCAGGGTATATATATATAATTCAAATTCATATTCAATAATGAAAGAATAAATACATAATTGAATTAAATAATGAAATACATTGATCCATACTCATCAATCATATTGGTAAATGCATCATTCATCCATACACCACGAGATTCAATAATGAAATACATTGATTCATATTCCATTCATTATCCATCATTCTAGAATGTACATTGATTTAAAAATTAAATTCATCATTCATCATTCTAGATTCTAAATTGATTAGATATTTAAATTCACCATTCATCATTCTAGAATCTAATTAGTACTAAGAAAAATAGACTATAGTAGGTACTGAAGTCTGAACACCGGAATAGTAAATTGATATAACTCAAACTTAAAAATAGTAAAGATTGACGAGTCTGAGAACCAGTCTAAGGTCATCGATATCTAGAGTCAAGACTCGAAAGTTAAAATTGAAAACTAAAAATGGACAATGAACATTGAGGGAGCATCGTGGGGAGAAGAGGCAACAGTGAACCGTTAAGTCAGATAGCATCGCGAGGTAAGCCAAGTAGAGGTAAGCTCAGTAAGTCGAATGAGTGAGTTAGGGATTGCAAATTAGTTTAGGTTTTGATATTTGTTATGTATTTTTCTTTTTAGTTTTAATGTTATTCTTTTAAATTTTTGTTCTTTTATAATTTTTCTTTTTAAATTTGAAGGGTTATTAGCTATGTTGCACGGGGACCCATCCCCCACAAAAATACTCACTTACCATGTTCCAAGGACTTTTGGACCCTTAGGAAACGTCCCCAAACTGTTGGGGACTCCATTGAGGACTTGGGGACTTGGGGACTTGCTAGTCGTCCCCTAGATGTTCCGAATAGATTTCAGGGATGCTCTGAATAGATTTCAGGGATGTTTTTGGCAGATTTCAAGGGTTTTCTGGGCAGATTTCAGGGATGTTTTGGGAAGGTTTTAGGGATAATCCAAGCACAAAGCTTCAGTTTTGACAATCATGGACATTGATGATTGAACAATATGATCATTTTTCCCATTCATTTTTTTGGAATGCATTGAATCTAAATTTTTTGTACAAGTTGCAGCTCAAAACATGGGTTTTGTACGATGGGTTTCATTTTGCATTTCTAGTGATTTAGATATTGGATTTTCAATGGTATTAACATTTGTAGTTGTTTCAAGCTAGTATTATGCACAATCCTTACACTCGCCAATTAAAATCTCAAACAATTTGAAAAGGGGTCGAGTGACATTCCATTATTGGCCACTAGACATCAGCTTTAGCCTTAGAAAACTTAAGTGTAACTACTTTAAATTTGTAATAAGGTCCACGAACAATCTATCAAGGAGAACATATATATATATATTGTCGTCCCCAACCCCCATCCCCTGAAAATTTGGGGGTGCACTCTAGCCATTTTGGGGACTCGTCCCCGTCGTTCCCCCGTCCCCAAAATCAATGCAACTTAGGTTATTAAACAAAATTGAGGGGGGACGCATCCCCCCTCAAAAGGGGTGCTTCTAGGCTTGGTGCTCATGATTAAATGCTAGTTCCAGACCCTCATACGTGATAGAATCCAATGGAAACATTGCAATCAATCCTGAAATCCTAAAAACTGCTAGGTCTGATGGATTTTGAGTGGGATCTAAAATTCTACTTTCTTCAATGAGATCAAAACCATTGTCAAACATCTTGAATCAATTAATGGTAATGTTAAAAATTTAAGTAAAAGGATGAATTTTACATAGCATTAGTAGTGCCCTAGGGTTGAATATTAAGCTTGTTCACTCATAAACTATTGTTTTCAAGCAAAATTAAGTGGGGGCACCCACAAGCACCCCTTTCAAGAAAAAGTGTCTTCTACACCGGGGAAACATTTCCCTTGTGTCTCCTCGTGTCTCCCCAAATGGGGGACGTGGGGAAACATGTCCCCAGGCATCCCCCCATCACAAGAGCATGAGATGTGTGCACCCCACCTGGGGAGACACGTCCCTATGGAACACTAGCAAACACTTTAATTCTCTTCTGTTGCTATCACTGCACATGGTACATTTGCAACTTTACAGTGCTGTAGTCGTCAACTTTAAGATTACTTTCTATGTAACAAAGAGCCAAAAATTCTAGTTTATGAATCTGGCTAAATTATGGCTTTGGAGCTGAACCTGAAAACCTGTTTTAACTTTTAACTGTCATTTTACTAAATAGCAGAAATAAGGGGAAAATCCATTTGGATTTGTAACATAAGTGTATAAACACATTACTTTAGCTTAAATTTCTCTCTTCCAATTTTGGGTGAAATAACTGATCCAAAGATTAACCTCCACAATTACAACAGCTACAAGATATCAAATGACAGGTTAAATCTCACCTTGGAAAGTTGAGTCAAGCCATCTCGTATTTTAGGAATCAGCAATATATGGACTGGTGCCTGTGGATTAATATCTCGAAATGCCAACACTTTTGCATCCTCATAAACAATAGTTGCTGGAATTTCCTTCTTTATGATCTTGTCAAATCTGAAAACCAAGGTATATGCAGTATATGCCTTAAATCTAATACAAACAGCATTGTAGTATGGTGTTCTAATTAAAACAATGGCTATAAAACTATTCAAGGTGACCAAATAACCACAGTACAGCATGCAGCAATGACCCAAAATTCTTGCATTAAATTTCAATCCTAGAAAACATTGCATCAATTGCAGATATAATTACAGCTTTGTCAAGCTTACATGGTTGGGGCTCCTGTCTCTGCTAAAGCAGCAGCTGCTTTTGCAGCAGCTTCTTCATCTACTGAGGCTCTAGGTGATGAGAATGCTCTGCACAAACATGGAACTCTCTAGATTTCAGCTCCTTTTCAACAAAGTAATAATTTAAGCAGCATTTAATAGAATGCCAAAGTTTAATAACAATGTGTCCAGTTTAGAGTAGTATACTCCATAAATGGCTTATAATCTCCCAGGACTAAATTTGCATGACTTAATATCAGAACCAACTCAGCAAGTTCTTTGACTCAGATTCAGTCGCAACACTCGCAGTCAACATCGAAAAATTAACAAATATTCAAAATCTAATTAAGATAAAAACAGATCCACGCACAGCAAATGTAAATACAAACAATTAGACACCAAACATGCCAGTTTGCTGATTTATATTGCACGTCAGGGTGTAAACAAGCCGAATCACATTGAGAATCGAGATACATAAATTAAAACTTCATCTGAGATACAAAATAAGTGAAATTTTGAGAAACTAAATGACAGACTGAGTCATAATGCATGGACATTGAGGCTCTGAATGGTCTCTGGAGTCCAGAACTCAGCAGACTCTGGTAAATATTCAAAGTCATGACTAATGACTCATCAAAATCATCATCACATCCTGGTCTCTCAGGGATGTCCTCCAATTCAATCTCTACTTCCACCAAACTCCCCACTTGACCCTGCTAAGGGACCAAACCTAAAGGTCATACACCCAACTCATCCACTTATGGTCAATTGAACAGCTCCAAGTCCATCCAACCAAAATCCTCCTACAGAAAAGTTGGTAGCCGACTCTACAATATCTAGTCTATTCAAGGAGGGCTCAATCTCCTCCAAGACCATGAGATCTGCAACAGGTGTTGAATAATTTGTCATGTCTAAACCAAAGATTGTATTGCATAAAAAGTTAAAAACCAAATCATTTACCCATTGTTCTAAATGGTTTTGCATTGTGTGAATTGGAGATAGGGAATTTGAGGCTGCATTTGGTTTTGTTTTTGGTCTAAACCATTGTTTAAGCCTTAATGTAAGTGCTCTTCTTGAGCTTGCATTTGTTAGATTTCTAAAAACTCAGCAATCTAATCTGTGAATTTTACTAAGTAAAGAGCAGAAAACTGAACTCAGATATTAACCTGCAAATATACTTAATTTACTAACTATCATGCAGCGGAAATAAGGAACAAATGAAGACAAACACACCAGAAAACCATACACAACAAATTTACCCAGGAAACCCCAACTGGAGAAAACCTGCAATCTTGGTGTTTTTATTATTCTGTGCAGCAAACATTCAGAAAAATGATTACAAATGTAAGGGAAAACTTTCCTTTTGTCTGCTAATCTTCTACCCAAGAGATCTGTGCACTTCACACCAACTCAGCCTCTCTTTTGCGCCCTATACTAACACATACAGGCCAGTACGGCCCTTCTACACACTAAATGTGGCCCCTGGCAGAAGTCTGCGCTGGCTGGAAATGATCTGAGGCTGAATCAACCTCTTTCTACCTCTATCTGCACTGATTTGAAGCACTAGTCGCTGAACAGAAAACCTTTATCCTTTGTAGAGTTGAACATCAAGTTCTCTAGTGTATAATGACCAAGTCTGTGCCCTTTTTCCCTCTTAGAAGTTGACCTCGGCCCACCAATGCCATGAAAGGCTAAGATTAAATCTACTTGGATTAGTTGAGATCGCTCTAATTCTTGATTATAGGAAAATTTAAATTTTCCTAAGTCATAGAATAATAGAAAAAGTGAAATCTACGCCTTGGCCCCACTTGTGGTCCCTCTACCAAATTTAGTGCACCTGCTAAATCTGGCTCAACCCTTCCTCCTCTAACCCCATTTAACACTCCCTCTTAGATAGGAAGGTGTTATGAACTACACCCAGTTTGTCCCTAATATAGACAAAGCTCCCTCTAGCAAAAGCTTTGATCAACATGTCCGTTGTCTACTCTATTGTAGGAATATACTAAAGTCTGATCTTGCCCTCTGAACACAGTGTCTAATATAGTGATTCTAGATCTCGATGTGCTTGGAGCAATCATGAAACAATGGATTGTCAAAAAGCTTAACTCAGCTCTGATTGTCACTGTGTATGATTGTAGGCTCCAACCTCCAACTGAAAATCCCAACAAGCAGCTTCCTCAACTAGATGGCCTCACAAGCTGCCAAGTTGGAAGACATGTATTCAGCCTAGGCTAAACTTAGTGCCACTGATCTCTGCTTTCTGTTGAACCAAGAAACAACTATTGACCCAACACTGAAGGTGTAACCTAAAGTATTCTTCCTGTCTGCGGAACCCCCTACCTAATCTGCATTTGTGAAGCCTTTCAGCTTCACTCCATCAACCTATCTGTACAACAACCAATAATCCATTGTGCCTCTGAGGTACCTAAGAATATGTTTAGCAACAAGTTAACAACCCAGTGTACTCAAGTAGGTTCAACCATGAATTCACTCAATTGGTTCACTGCATAGAAAATGTTCGGTCGTGTGTTCACAAGATACATCAACGACCCAATCAGTGGTTTGTAGAGTGTGGCATCAACTCGCTACACTCTACTAACATCTACCTTCCCCCAGTTCATCACTTGAGATGTGGCCATGGGCTTACAATCCTGCATGTAGAACCTCTTGAGAATCTCCAAAGTGTAATTCCATGTCCCACGAAAATTTGTCCATCTCCCTACCATGCCTCCAACCCAAGGAAATAGCTCATAAGCCCTATATCTTTCATGTCAAACTCTGTTATAAGATCCTTCTTGCAATCAGTGATGAGCTTCTCGTTCCTTTGTCAATATGAGGTTATCTATGTACAACACAAGAATGAGACATTGTCTCCCAACCATGATGTAGTAAAGGTTAGGGTCAGCTTCACTTTTGGTGAAGCTCAGTCCCAAAAGATAGTTGTCAATGTGAGAGTACCACGCTCGTAGGGCTTGCTTGAGCCCATATAGAGTTCTCTTGAGCCTGCACACATGCATCTCCCTGTTATGTGCCTCGAACCCCTCTCATTGCTCTATGTAAATCTCTTCCTCAACCACACCATTGAGAAAGGCAGTCTTCACGTCCATTTGGTGGATCTTCCACCCCAGTTGTGGTGCAAGTGCTATAATGCTCCCTGTTGACCACTCCATGTCACCTACCCTATAGCAGTACACTCTTTTTTTCGCAAAAGGGATTTCATCATGTTCCAGTGTTCAGATCATCCAGGATTCATCATTAGTCAACAATTTGTCAAATTTGTAAACTCATTCTGCATGTTTGTAATGTAAATGATTTTAGTAAGACCATAATGTATGTAACAACCTAGGTAAAACTATTATTTTGATGGCGATTTTCATTCTAAGAGGTTTTTCATCTCACCAATTCATCTGTTTCTAAACACAAATGATCGGCAGAGTTTTTCCCTCTAGCCTCACCGCAAAGCTAAGATGGATTTTGTCGTCAAGATCTTAGCTAAGTCCTAGTGTTCTAGTCGAGTCTCCTGTAAAGTGATTTGGGAATAATTTTATCTAATTGGCTAAATTATTTTATTACAAATCACTTGGTCTACTAGATCATATTTGAGTCGTAGAATTGGGTAAATAATTAAGGGTCTATAACAAACGGGTGTTCCCCCTTCATGGGTTAAATGTAATTATCTTATGTAAATAATATTTTAGCCATGATCCCCGGATGCGGGTGGTAATTAAGGCGAGTTTGGTGATGAGACGAGGCGACGGTGGGCGAGGCAGCCACATGGCCCTCTACAACCATCCCAACAACAACATGAGTGATATTCATGGCACCTCGCAGGCGGCATTTAATGCCTGCTCTAGCCGAGGCAAGGCCATTACCTGCATAACTATGGAACCGAAGCACATTCCAGTCACCCTGCCCCTGTTTCACTGTGCTTGCCCTCCGCAAGTGGGAGAGCCGACTGAGCGAACCAGCACTGGGCGCAGATGCTGGATTGTGTGTTGTCTTGACCTGGGTAATGGCTTCCACCATTCCCATACAAACCTCTGCAACTCGGCTCTTGTCCCTCAGCACCCTGTAACCTCTGCTCAAAATTCTACTGTCAATTCCTCCTCCGCCCCCTGACTCTTCCACTGCTCCTATCTCCATCATGGTTCGCCACCGAATGCGCAGCCGTCAAGGTGGCACGCGAGGTGGTAGCTCCCACTCTGCTGCTTTGCATAGCCACAATTCGGCTTCAGCTGAAAATCCCCGCCATTATAGTCTTGCAGGTCTTTATCCGAATACCAAAAGTGGTAGAGGCAGAGCCTGCCTCCATTGCTCTAGACGCGACGAGGCAGCAGTCCGCACTGCTACCTTTCCTCTGCCTCCGCATCAGGTCCCTCACACGACGCAGTTCCGGTTCCGTAGCACTCTGAATTGCCCGGTCATTGTTGCCACCGTCTCCATCTCCATTTCTGAAGAGACTGAGCAGCACATTCCCATGACTGTGTCCATGGAGGAGACGAACAGAGCGGGCCCAAGCCAGAACAGAGACAACAATGACGAGCTGGAAGGTAATGGAGGTCGGAACAGAAGACATGGGAAAGCCATTGCTGGCAGCTCGCATGATGACTTGGGCGTTCCAAGTGACACGCGGGCCATGGAAAGCCGTCTGGAGGACACGTCGAGCCCGCAGGTGGAGGCTGGAAGCAGGGAAGAAGGACATCAGGAAGCGGAACGTGGCGACGCGGACAACCCGTGGGCATGTCCAATCGTGGAGGAACCTGTTCCGGCTGACCTTGAGGCGCGTATCACTTCTGCCAGGTGGCATTTCATTTAGTTCTGGGTCTAGTTTTTGTCTTGCTTTTGTGTCATCAGGGTAATCTGCTGGTTGGTTGGTCCAGTCAGGACAATCTGTTGTTTTTCTGGGTGGTTTTGTTGTTGTTTTTGATGGGTTGGTCTCATCAGGAAAACTGTGGTTTAAATCTGGTTGCATTTTGGACAGTTCTTCTTTTGGACTGGTTTCCCCTTTGTAGGGGCAGTCTCAGACAATTTTCATGGTTGCGTGCTGATTAAGGCCGAGACCCTTTACGGCCCGAATACTCTGTAACTATTTTTGTATCATATCAATAGATTAACCTTACTTAGAAAAAAAAAAAAAAATTTAGCCATGATGCTAAGCTAAAATATTAGAGGGTTGGAAACAATAATCAATCCCCTCATGTGTCAATTAATTAAATTTTCTGGCAAAAATAAATTAAAAATCATAAGCCAGAAATTAAATTAATTAGAGTCAAAATTAAGTTTTAAGAAAAATAAATTCTCCAATTAGAAAATTTGGGGGTTCTAGAGAAATTAATTTTTTGAGGTTCTCCACCAAGAAAATAGTGAAAATATCAAGGAATTTTGAACCCTTGGGCCTTGATGGTTAAGTCAAAGTCAATTTTTTTAGGAAATTAACTCAAAATAATTAAGTTTGAGTTAATTAAAAATCAATTAAATGAAAATTTCGAATTTTCCTCAACAAAATAAATAATTTCGACGGTAACGATTAAAAGATAATTAAATCTTTATCAATGTTTGAAATTACTTTGACGGAGATCAAGCCAACTAGCTGTTTGGAGAATTTATCTATAAATTAGAAGTCATTTGTCACATCAAAGGATCTGATCTTTGGATCGTATACTTGCTCTTAAAGCTCTCTTTTAATCTTTTCTGGAAAAATATTAATGCAAAAACTTTGGGATTTACATTGACAGTGGTGTTCCTGTCCTGCATCTTATGGTAAATTGTTTTTATGTTCTGCTAAATATTATTTTTTATAAATTGTTGGTGAATAGCCTTTAAGGAATAATCTATTGCACAGGTATCTTGAATAGTTTATTGGATTTTAAATAGCATTTTAATTTAATAGAGTTAGCAAGTATCTCTAGTTCTAGAAAAATTACATTGTTATTTTATATCTCTATTAATCTGACAATTTAATCTGAAGTATGTAAAAATCATTTGAATTTAAAAAAAAAATGGGTGTTTGGGGAAGTCCTCAGCTAGACCCGCTGACTCCCAAGGCATAAGGTCTGAAGAGCCTTCCTAATCTAAATTCCTAGACTTATTTTACGATTTTCCTTTTGCAATATTTTTAGGGCTAGTACCTCATTTTTTAAATTAATCATCTTTCATAATTTGTGCTAAATAGATAAATCTGGTTAAGAAGAGCTTATATCTACAGATCTGGGAGTGGAGTTGAACTTCTACTCCTCAAATCTGTGATTTAATTGTATAGATCTGAAGCTTTTGTAGAATATTTTAAAATTCTAACATCTGGGTCTTGGGGTTTTAGTTCTATTTTGTATATATCGGGTCTTGGGTATTTTGTTTTTTACTTGTGCAGGTGTAGATCTGAGATTTTTCAAGGAGATCTGGGGGTTTTAAGACAGATCTAAGCCCTGGAGGGCAAAATCTTGTTTCAAATTTTGTTTGCAGGGCCAAAAATCGAATTTTGTCCATTTAAAGGAAGAAGATTGGGGTTTTAAAATTTCGTGAAGTATTGGGTTAAGTTTTTAAGGCCCTAGAAGCCTAGCACTGCCTTTTCTCCTCAGATCTGCCTCCTCCAAGGTTGAACGCAACCCTCCAGTCCTCTCTCCTGCTTGCCGCAAGCTCTCAAAGCCTCCTCGCTATCCCTGTGGCTCCTTTCCTCTGGCCTGTGTCCCCTTATCCCTCCTCCTAACCCTCAGCAGCTCCCTCCTGCTTCGTTGATCCCTTCACGTTGTTGAACACAGCCTTATCCTTCCATCCGTAGGCCTACCGTGGCCTTGGCTGCCTATCTGTAGCCTCCTCCTGCTCCCTGCCTTCTCCCCTCGGTTCCTCCTTTATTCCTCCGCCTTCATCATCTGTAGCCCTCACGTTGTGGCCCACTCCTCTCCTTCTCGGCATTTTCTAGATCCCTTAACGTTGCTTAAGCAGCCTCCTCTGCCTCTGCCTCAGCCTTCCTCCATTCCCCTTGACTGCGCTGCCATTGAAGTTTTCACTGTTGCCTGTAGCAGCGTCCCAAAAACCCCATTTTTTAAACATTCTCTCCTTGCTGTACAGGATTCATCAATTTAATTTGCTACAGTGGAGAATAATCAGAATTCTGGTTGGTGTATTATCGAGTTTTGAAAAGAAGTGTGGAAAAGGAACTGTGTTTTAGGTTGTTCATCACTGAAGAAATTTGCCAAAATACTTCAAGGCCTAGGACCTTATGTTTCGTTTCTAAACCTTCACTTTTATCACTATCTAATACATCAAGCACATCATATCTAAAAAGTGATATTAATTAAACACATTTGCAAGACATATATGGGGATAAAGCTATATTTTGAATGATTGTCATATGCCTTCTGAAGTCTGATCATAGCATTGACTTGCGTCATTAATTTGGGTACATTCAGAAAATAATTAATTCAGAACTGTTTAGCACACTTGGCATTAGTTTGGCATTTTAAGCTCATTGCCATCCTAAATAAATTCACTGTTGTCCTGAATATTAATCTCTGAAATTTAGGTGTTGTAATATTATTTCAAAGCTAACTGTCATAAGAATTTAGAGGGCTAATTTCTCTGTTGTCATAAATTTAATCTCTGGAAATTTAAGTAATTTTGAAAGATAAGCAAGGCTGAAATTAATTGAGGGTTTGAGGAATTTGAAAAGTCTGAATTCTTAATTCTTTCTGAGTTCCATGATCTGAAACTTGCAGTCACATATTTGGTCAAGAGGGTAATCTAGATTCTAAAGAGTTGTTGATATCTAATTTCTTGTTCCATTAATTTGTGAAGGTTATTTGTGTTAAGATTTAAATCCCTTTGAGCTAAGCGGTATTGAAGGTGATTTACCTTAATTACATATCATTGAATAATTTTGGATAATTGATTGATTGAAGTTTAATTGTGCATTTTTTGGATGATTAATCTTCTTGAAAGCTTCAAATCATTATCATTGGCATTTTTCATTGAAATTGGATAAGTACTCTATTGTGAATTTGTGATAAATTGTCTATCTTTCAATTCTCAAGTTGAGTATTTTCATTTCATGTTATGAGCATTTTCAAAGTTGGCATAATTGGGATCGTCTAATCAGACTTCTTGGATAAAGTACTTGGCGAAATAACTCAAGATAAATCATAATCTAAGTACTCTAAAGCGTTAACATCCTCCTTCTAGATAATCATCCTCTTTCCTCGCTTTGCATCCACATTCTAAGTTAGTCTTACATTTAATAATTGACCTCCAAGCATAAGCTTGGTTGAAAGAAAGATAAGAACACCTTTTGCTTCTTCTCTTGAGAAGTCTAGTCTTTTTAGTGTCTAAAACGGTGACCTTGCAGTCGTCAGAGCCACAGCCTCTACAGTGTCGGAGGCACCAGATACGTTAGATTTCAAGGAGAGGGATCGTTAATCACACCCTCATGTGCTTCACCTTGACTTCTCTCTGCCATTCGCTATAAAGTTTAGGCTCAATACAGACAAAGATCAAAAGACATATTTAGAATAGGCATTTAAATAAAATCAATCAAGATTCCTGCATTTCACTTAAGTCATAGGAATTGCATTTTCATATAGGATAGTACTCATCAAAGCAGTAGTTGTCCATCCTGTACTTGGTCTCAAAATTTGTAAAGCAAGAGTATTGAACTCCATAAGGCACTGGTTTCAATATTTATAAATCTAATCAAATCCTTAACATCTTGCTAAATCTAAACAAGTACTTGGTCACTCAATTGTGTCTCCCTAACTAGTTGGCTCCCAACTAGTTGCCTGTGCTAGCTGTCACTATTGGGGTGGGCCCTGCTTACTCTTCTCTCTCCTCCTGCTCCTGTGTAGCCTCTTCATTTGATTGTTGTATGGCCCACAAAACAATTAGCTGTGATGTGGCCTGAGGGGCTGTTGAGCCTCCTACTTAGGAGCCTACAACTCCTCCACTTGTGTTGTAGCCTGATCACGCTCTAAGGACTTCCTAAGAGCCTTTTCCTCCTCAAACTTGACATCACACCTCATAATTGTCTTCCTCAATGCTGGTACGTACACCTTGTACGCCTTAGATGTCTCATTGTAGCCCACCCAAATGCCTTTTTCTATCGTAAGCTCCATATTCTTCCAGCTCTCTTAAGGCACATGCCAGTTAACCAAACTGCCAAAATCCGGAAGTGAGAAATGTTTGGCTTCTTGTCGGTGAATGCCTCCTCTAGTGTAACTCGTCCAAGCACCTTAACTCCTATTTTGCAGATATACTGCAATGTTGCATGCTTCTGCCCAATGGAATAATGGCAATCCTGGTCATGCAACATGGTCTTGGCTGCTCCAACAGTTGATTTTTTATAGCATCAGATGTGCTCTAGCCATGAAAATTGGTGGAGAGGCTAAGGCACATGATCTCCAAGACCCAGAAATCGTTTGGAGAAATTCCACCCCAATGAAGAGATATTAAAATAATTAATATTTTTAATGAAACCCTAAGTCTAAACTTAGGAAAATTAAAATATTAATGTGTATTAATATCAAATAGGTGAGAAAGTTCTAAGAGACGAGGATCAAGCCAGATCTAATCTTAGCCGTTGATTAGGGACTTAATCTCGGTCGTTGAATGGTCAACAGGAAAAGTATAAGAGGAGGCTTGAGGGTCAGTTGGAGACACCCCAAGAGAGATCAAGAATTCAATTTTTTGGGGTTGGGTTTGCTGAGGAAATCGAATTAGAGATCAGTTGCAGTGAGGGGCAGTTCAGCAAGGGATTTCAATCCAAGGCTGAAGAATACATAAAGAGGCAGCAAAGTGCCGGAAGAGGCAGCGCAGAGCCTAGGAAGGTTGACACAGAGGCTAAGGATGCTAGCGCAGAGGACGTAGAGGGCCGTAGAGGCTGACGCAGAAGTCGAAGAGGGATTCAGAGGCAGCGTTGGGAGAGTCTGTGGGGCAGACTGGGAGTTGATCAGTTGACGCAAAGCCGAGGAAGGGTGACACAGTTCCTGAAGGGTGACGCAATTCTAGAGGAGTGCTTGGAGCAGCTTTTGTTGTCCAGCACAAGGAATAGCCGGATTCACTGTGGGATTGTTCATCTGATTGCTAATTTGCCGAAATATCTGTCTTCAGATAGAGGTACCACTGCCAAGGATATTCTCTAAAGGGTGAGCCATTTCTAGCACCCTAGTTGTATTCAGAAATCTGCTTAATAATAAAACCCTCATATATGCTGCACCAGTTTTCCCGAATTGGGTTTTTCCAGGGACGATTGTCCAAAAATAACAGTGTCCCTTGTGTTGTCTCAGTTTATTTCAGTTGTTGATTTGTATATTTGTGAAGGCTGCAATTATGTTTACTTCGATGTTTATGTTATTAAATAACTTGTTAATGTAAAGAACAAGTAGGAGATAGTGAACCATATATTGCAGTAGCAGTTTCTGATGTGTTAGATTCAGAAATTTTCACATAGTATCAGAGTGATTGCAGACCAAAGAGGGCTGAAGACACCAGCCGAAAAAATCTGAGAATTTGCAGCAGAGAAGTAGTTTTCCTGAGAGACAGCGTTGTTCCAAAGCTGAAGAGGAAAGAAGAGGAGTGACACAGTGCAAAGAGGGTGACGCAGAGGCTCACGTAGAGCCTGCGTCAGCATTCTGAGCCAGGAGAAGGGCCAGCGCAGAGGCAGAGAGGGGCAGAACAGGCTCACGCAGAGCCACGTCATCCTTCTCAGCCAGGAAGGATTGATGCAGTTGGCCGGGAGGAGCAGATTCAGCCTACACCGTGATTGCGCAGAGCCTGAAGGGCTCAGGTTCTTCAGTTGTCGGGGCTAAGGGAGCTGTGTAGATTGTGATTTGAGGAGTTGGTGGGACACTGGTTCTATCAGTACAAAACAGTGTCTAAGGAGACGGAACCAAGGTAGAGGGAAGCACTACCTCGACGGATTTCTAGCCAAGAAATCCAGATCCAAGTTGCAGCAGCAAAGGGGGATTGGAGAGGAGTGATTCGACAGTTGGCAGGAGGATTTCCAGGAGGGAAATCAGGACTCAGAGGGAGTCTAGCGGAGAAGAGCAGAGATGGCAGTGAACGGATTGAGGGATCAGGACAGATTGGACGGGGCTTCCAATTTTGTCATCTGGAAGGCCAGGATCCTAGCAATCCTGGATAAACATCGCATCAAGGACTATGCCTTGAGAACCATAGAGGTCCCAGTTGACCCTGATGCAAATGAGAAGTATGAGGGCCTAGGCGAAGGCGAAATGCATGATCCTAGAAGGGGTCAAGGATCATGTCATACCACATATTGTTGAGAAGAACACAACAAGGGAGATGTGGCAGACCCTGACCACCTTATACCAAGGCTCTTCCATGCAGCAGAAGATGTTATTAGAAAATCAGTTGAGGTCATATCAGATGCAGAAAGGAGAGGAGATAGATCACTTTCTTCTCAGGTTACAAGGGATTCGAGACCAGCTTACTTCCATGGGGTCTACACTGGATCCAGAGTTCATGGTCAGGACTGCCCTGAATGCAGTCTCCAAGGAGTGGGAGACATTTGTCCAAAGCATTTTGGGCAGAGCGACTCTCCCCAGTTGGGAGGAGATGTGGGCAGCTCTTCGACAGGAAGAGCTCAGGAGATTGACCAAGACGGGGAGTAGCAGCAAGGGGGCTCGAATCAAGAAAGAGGAGAAGGATGCAGCTCTAGCATCTGCGGCACAGTAGGGGGTTCAGAAGAGGAAGAAGAAGGATATCACCAAGGTCAAGTGCTTCAACAGTGGGGAGCTAGGACATTATGCTTCTCAATGCCCCGGGAAGAAAGGCAAGGGAGAAGCTTCCGACTCAAAGGCAGCTCCACCAAAGGCGGAGAAGGATGTCGAGACTGATGACGAATGTGCCATGAGTGTTCATGCGCCTCTAGAGAAGAGGTGGGGAGACATAGAGCTGTAGTCGAGAGGACTACAGATGTGGGACAAGGTCCTTGAGGTGCCCAAACTCTTGGATCACATATGGCTACGGGAGCCCTTAACGACACTAGCATGATGACAGGTGTCGGGTGGAGCAAAGTGTGATGAAGCAGCAAGGCAATGCTAGAGTGCAAAAGTCTGTAGCAGTGCAGTGGAGGTTGCAGCAATGTGAGAGGCACAAAAGAGGTTGCAGCAGCGCAATGGCAACAGAGGGAGCACAGGATAGCAGCAGAGGTAGCTTCAGCATCACGAGGCTTCCAGACTGACCAGGATGTTAGTGTTTGGGTGAAGTCAGTTACTTACTTCTCGGTAACTGAGTTGCAGTGCAACAGTTAGCAGTGGCAGTGCTATGGGCAGCATGTTGAGAGGGAGCTGCAGTACAGATGTCGCAGTGGCAATTGCAGTGTCATGGGTAGCAGTACAGGAAGCAGCAGGCCAAGCGTCAGCATAGGTACCGATGCAGAAGATCAGTGTGATGTTTCTATGGTGAAGCATTACTAAAGCACATTCCTCACTAAGAGGGAGTGTTGATTTTTGATAGCATCGGATGTGCTCTAGCCATGAAAATTGGTGGAGAGGCTAAGGCACATGAGATCTCCAAGACCTAGAAATCATTTGGAGAAATTCCACCCCGATGAAGAGATATTAAAATAATTAATATTTTTAATGAGACACTAAGTCTAAACTTAGAAAAATTAAAATATTAATGTGTATTAATATAAAATGGGCGAGAAAGTTCTAAGAGACGAGGATCAAGCCAGATCTAATCTTAGCCGTTGATTAGGGACTTAATCTCGGTCGTTGAATCGTCAACAGGAAAAGTATAAGAGAAGGCTTGAGGGTTAGTTGGAGACACACCAAGAGAGATCAAGAATTCGATTTTCTGGGGTTGGGTTTTCTGAGGAAATCGAGTTAGAGATCAGTTGCAGTGCGGGGCAATTCAGCAAGAGATTTCGATCCAACGCTGAAGAATACACATCAAAGAACCAGGAAAGTGTCGGAAGAGGTAGCGCAGAGCCTAGGAGGGCTGACACAGAGGCTAAGGAGGCCAACGCAGAGGACGCAGAGGGTCGTACAAACTGACACAGGCGCCATAGAGGCTAACGCAGAAGTCGAAGAGGGCTTCAAAGGCAGCGCTGGGAGAATCTGTGGGGCAGACTGGGCGCTGATCAGCAGACGCAGAGCCGAGGAAGGGTGACGTATTTCCTGAAGGATGACACAGTTCTAGAGGAGTGCTTGGAGCAGCTTTTGCTGTCCAGCACAAGGAACAGTCGAAGTCACTGTGGGATTGTTCATCCAGTTGCTGATTTGCCGGAATATCTGTCTCCGGATAGAGGTACTACTGCCGAGGATATTCTCTAAAGGGTGAGCCATTTCTGGCACCCTAGTTGTATTCAGAAATCTGCTTAATAATAAAACCCTCATATATGTTGCACCGGTTTTCCCGAATTGGGTTTTTCCGGGGACGATTGTCCAAAAATAACGGTGTCCCTTGTGTTGTCTCAGTTTATTTCAGTTGTTGATCTGTATATTTGTGAAGGCTGCAATTGTGTTTACTTCGATGTTTATGTTATTAAATAACTTGTTAATGTAAAGAACAAGTAGGAGATAGTAAACCAGATATTGCAGTAGGGGTTTCTGATGTGTTAGATTCAGAAATTTTCACACCAACAATACTCTTGTTCTTGCGCTCTACCACCCATTCTGCTGAGGGTTATAGGGTATGGTGAGCTCCCTCCTAATTGCTAGTTTCTATAGCATCAGATGTGTTCTAGCCACGAAATTTGGTGGAGAGGCTAGAATACATGAGGTCTCCAAAACCCATGAATAGTTTCTGGAAATTCTACCTAAAAATGACTTAATTAGATTATTAACCAATTTTTTTGATGTTTCCTAAGTCTAAACTTAGCAAAATTGGTTAATTAATCAAAATTAATTAAGTCAAGGTGAGAATTCTCTAGAAACTCACACGGATCGATCCAAAAATGATCTAAGCCATCGATTAAGATTTAATCTTGGCTGTTGGAGTCCCAACATGAAGATATAAGAAGGGATCGATGTGGTGATGGAAAATACACCAGAGACACTTGGAGAATTTGATTTTCCAGAGTAGCAGCATTCAGTTGCCGGAGAGTTCGAGCTTTAGTGAGGAAGCAAAGTAGCGAGGGGCAGAGACAATGAGGCTAGAGGAAGTTTTCCAAATCCAGCGAGTACATTTGCAGAGAGGCCGAGATTTCTCCAGCAGGTTGCGCAAGCCTCAAGAAGGCAATTTGATTTGCTGGGACATAAGACGTTTTCAGTTCCAGAGGCCAGGTAGAGGTTCCAGAGTGTCGAAGAGGCATTTTCCTAGCCAACAGTAGGTAGGACAGCTAGACTAGCAGTCAGTTCGGGTAGCAATTTCAGTAGGCAGCATCAGGTTGACGCAAAGTCTACGCAAGCCTAGCTGGACGACTTGCTTTTCAGAGGCAATCCAATTCCGAAATTACTCGAAGTGAGGGTAAATTCCCTCTAGATATTTTTGCCACTATTTTCTCTTCAGGATAGCCAGATTTCGGCATCCAGATTATTGTACTTAAAATTTCTCACTGTTGCTTAATAATAAAAACCCTTAGTTGTTGCAATGGTTTTCCCAAGTTAGGTTTTTTCGGGGACAATTGTCCAAAATTAATGGTGTCATTCTTATTGTGTGTGTGCTAATATTTTCTCAGTTTTTTCTTCCGCAGTTTTTATTTGTGAAAATCACAGTGTGAATTATTTGGTATTTGACGTAGCAAACTGCAAATAAATTGTTAATTAACAATTAGGAAAATAATTTCCAATTGTTGTGATAGATGAAATTTTCACACTAATGCCCTCCTTGGCACACAAATCCTTTAAGGCATTGGAGATGTACTCCCCTCCATTATCTAATCTTAGCGCATTGACCTTCTTCCTTGTCTGGTTCTTCACCAATGCGTTGAACTCCTAGAACTTCAAGAACACCTCATCTTTCTTCTTCATGAAGAAGATCCACGTCTTCTAGAAATGGCCGTCATTAAAGGTGACGTAATACTTGTTTCCCATGAGGGATGGAGAAGAGAATGGACCACATACGTCTGAATGAACCAAGTCCAAGATGCCCTTGGCTCGGTTTTCACTGTTGGGAAAGGACGTCTTGGCATACTTGCCAAGTGTGCAGCCCTTGCACATGTCATGCTAGTCTGTGTTGCACTATGGCAACCCTGTGGCTATCTCCCTGAGAATTTTCAGTGCTACATGGTGTAAATGTCCAACACGCCTGTGCCATAGCTCCCCAAGGTCTCGGCCCTGCTCATAGCCCTCTTTGCTACTCAAGGTCGCGGTTGTCTCAAACTATAGCCTGTAAAGGTTTTTCACCCTCACTCCAATCTGCTTCATAGCTCCAGAATTTAAGGGCTTGAGGTAGGCCTTTCCTCTACTGAAAATGACCTCATAACCCTTGTCCTCTAGGGTTGAAACTAAAACAAGGTTATTTTTTAAGCCCTGGAACGTAGAGGACATCCTTGAGATGAAGAGGGTTACTAGACTCCCTCTCAAATCTAATAGTACCCACACCCTTGGTCAAGTACCTGCCATCATCTCCTAGCTCAATGTGAAACTGCATGTCCTTCTCTGTCAACTGGCTGAAGTATTCCTTGTTCCCAGTCATATGGTTGGATGCTCCACTATCAATGTACCATATGTTATTGGCTACTAAGCTTGTCATGCAAGCTATGAGCGAGAACTCCTTCTCAAACTTGGAACTGAACTCATCCACCTCTGTCGAAGCTGCCACTTGGTCCTTCTTGGACCCTTTCTTCCTCTAAGGACACTTGGTGGCGTAGTGTCCAAACTGATGACACTAGAAGCATTTTACCTTGCTTATATCTTTCTTCTCTTTTTTGCCTTTAAAGCTGGACTGAGGACTCAACCCCTCCTGCACTCTTCTTTCCTTTCACCTTGCCCCCTTTACCAACTAGGGCAAAGTTCTCCTCATTCTCATGCTGAACATGAGCTCCAAATCTAACCTGCCTCTGAATCTCCTCCTGAACACAATCACCCCACAACCACTCCCATTCTCGAAGCTTCTCTCTACCACTCATTGCATCCTAGAAGTGATACCACGATATGTGAAGGCCTAATAGCGCAAGGATCACCATATCTGCTTCAAGTACTATCTCCCCCACATCGGCCAGCTCGCCCTTCACCAGGGTGAACCTAGTGAGATAAGAGATTATGGGCTCAAACTTGCCCATCCAGATGTTTCTTAGTTTTTCCTTGAGCATGAGTTTTCTGGCCTCACTTGAGCCCTGGTAGAGGTTCAAAATGGTTGTCCACATTTCTTTGGCAATCTTCTTGTCAGAAAGATGTGGCACAATATGGTCTTTGACTCCCTCAAGAATGATCCTTCTCGCTCTGGCATCATTCTTATTATGTTGAGCCAACTACAAGAGGTCAGTTGGTTTCGCTAGAGGGTTATCCACACACTCCTTCACACCCTGCTCCTCTAGCACCATAGTAATCCTCTCCTTCCATGAGCAGAAATTTGTTGCTCCCTCCAAACTGTGCTCTGGTCTCAAACCTTGGTAAGACATTATGTTGGTCAAACTCTTCAAAAACCCTAGTGCCCTGGTCTGACTAGTGATAATTGCACTTGTGGGTCAAAACCCTAGGTCACACTACTAGAAACCCTAGTGCAACCCTTCAGTTGTACTACGCTTTCCTTCTACACCTTAAACATGTTCCTGAGGTCGAAACACGGGTGTTGGTCTTCACTCAAAAACATGGCTCTAATACCATGTTAGATTTCTTAAAACTCAACAATCTAATCTGTGAATTTTACCAAGTAAAGAGTAGAAAATTGAACTCAAACTTTGACCCACAAATATACTGGGTTTACTAAGCGGAAATAAGGAACAAATGAAGACAAACACACCAGCAAACCATACACAACAAATTTACTCAGGAAACCCCAACTAAGGAAAACCTGCAATCTTGGTGCTTTTATTATTCTACTCAACAAATCTTCAGAAAAATGATTACAATTGTAAGGGAAAACTTCCTTTTTGCCTGCTTATCTTCTGCGCTAGAGATCTGCGCAATTCACACCAACTCGGTCTCTCTTCTACGCCCTGTACGAACTCGTACAAGCATGTATGACCCTTCTACACATTGAATGCAGCCCCTGGTAGAAGTCTGTGTTGGCTGGAAATGATTTGAGGCTGAATCAACCTCTCTTTCTGCCTCTATTTGTGTTGATCTGAAGCCCTAGTCGCTATACAGAAAACCTTTCTCCTTTGCTGAGCTGAACACCAAGTTCTCTAGTGCATAATGACAAGTTCTCTAGTGCATAATGACCAAGTTTGCGCTCGTTTACCCTCTTAGAAATCGACCTGGGCCCACCACTGCCACGAAGGGCTGAGATTTAATCTCCTTGGATGGTTGAGATTGCTCTAATTCTTGAATACAGGAAAATTTTAAATTTTCCTAAATCAAGGAATAATAAAAAAAAAATGAAATTTGCGCCGGCCCCACTTGTGAGTCCCTCTGCCAAATTTAGTGCACCTGCTAAATCTGGCTGAACCCTTCCTCCTCTAACTCCATTTCACAGCATTTGATTTGACAATTGTTGTTTGCTTGTGTTTTACTTCAAGTCTCTGTTGTGATTAAACTTAGGATGTTCTCTGCTTAACTTGATGACCCTTCTGTTGTGTGTGCCCTCATCATTTTATTTCTTCACATTAACCTCTTAGGTTCTCACTAGGTGCAAAAAGTAACCTAAACACACAGATGAGACCCCAAGGGCAACTTAGGCAAGACACCACTATCACGTCAATGGCATTTCCTTTCTCACTTTAGACTAAGAATGGATCTAGTCGATGGGATCTTCACTACAATTAACTAAGATTAATGTATTGTAGTATAAAATGTGTGGAATAGAGAGCTTAATTTTATTATCTGATTTAATGTTTATGATTGATGTTTTTATATTCATGACTTAAATCAGACTTAAATTAGTCTTAAAGATCTAATGACCAATACAGCACTAGTCTAAAATGATGTAAATGGATTCAGAGTTATGCAATGAAATTCAACAAACTTGCATCTGAGAGACAAATGATCAATTCCAAATCTGATTAAGAGACATTAATTGCAGAAATTTCATATCAGAAATAGGATATATCAACAGCCCTCTTTCCGTGATATAAACAATGAAAAATTAGGCCTTCAACTAGCAAATCAATTTAAATGCCAACCATGAAATAGAGTAGTTTCGCTTATGACGTATGCAAGTTGATCTATAAATCTTATTTAATGTATTTCCTCAAGTCAATTTCCAGACTTATCAATTCATCAATACCCTTTATTAAGAAACAAAACAACAACAAACAAGGGCAAGAAGGAGCAAAACGGCTAGGGTATTGACACTAGAATCCACATGCCAAAGTCTGAATCTGTCTATTGTGAAACTTTATCTATTGCAATAACTGGAAATATTCTTCTAACTGAAAATTTAATTATGCAGTTTATTTGCTACGGCAAACAATGAATAAAATCACAACTGCAATTTTCACCATAAAAACACTGCGGAAAATAATATACTGAAAACTAAGGAATTCTAGCACACACACAAGAATTTTGACACAGTTATTTTTGGACATGTTGTCGCGCGGATTGGCACGACAACGTTCAGACCGGGGGCTGTCACTCTGATCCCCGATCCCTCCGTTTAACCCTGTCTCCCGTGGCTAAGGGGGGTAGACCCTGTGAGATGATGAGACCAACTGTCGACCAGTTGGTTGGGAGACACGAGACACGGTAAGAAAAGCACTAGAAGGATTTGATTAATTTAGCAGACCAGTGCCTTAAGAGATTGTTGTCAAAATGATTACTTGTTAGATGATATAGAATATAAACCATGAACAGCAATCACTTATCATTAACCAGATAATCATTCATTTCGCATAAATATAAAATCTCGACGTGATGAATTCCCGCAAAACTTATACTTTTTTTTTTTTTTTTTTTTAATTTAAAAGAAAATGAATTTAAAATGAGACTTAGCTAGAAAAGATTAAAAAATAAAATTAAAATTTTAAGATCTAATTCTAACTAAGGTCTAAAATTCTAAATCTAAACTAAACTAAAATTAAACAAATTAAAATCTAAAAAAATAAAAAATAAAATGAAGTTAAATTCTAAAATCAAACAAAGCCTAAACAATGAAATGCCTTTTATATTCGATTTTTTTTTTTTTTATGAATCTAAATGCAACTATAAAAAAAAAAAAGAATTAAAATCTAAATATTTAAATCCTAAAAGAACTAACATAAAATCTATGTAACGAAAACTATTCAAAACCTAACAAATAAATTAAAACCTGAATAAAGCCTACGACTATACTAACGGATTGGCAATACTACGGTGAAGGAGTGAATCGAAACCAGGACGGCAGCAATAGATCGATTCAACGCAGCTGCCCACACCATTTCCTGAGCCAAGATTCGTGAGGGCATACACGATAACGATAAATCGATATTCAAACACACCCTAATCTACAGCGTGAGACGCGACTGCGTAAATTTACCTGAATGCATGAATGATTTCACACTGCAAAAAATGAAACCGCAGATTTATGCTAACCCTTCACGAAAATGCAGGCTTTACCACGACTTTACCTGGCCCGAGAACGATGAGAGACGGCATACATGTACCCAGCAGAACGTTACCAATTTGCAGACGTCTAGATCGCTGAGGATTGCGTGAGACTGAGACGGCGGATTGAATTTCTGAGCGTTTTGCAGGTAGGACGTAATCCCGCAGTGCCCACGCCTGCGATTTTGTCTCTTTGGTATCTCTTTTCAGTGTAAGATTGCAGGTAAAAAGGAGTGAGGGCTCTTGACAGCGCAGGAATGGTTTCAATATTTTATTGCAGGTGTATTGGCGATAAAAAAAAAAGCGTAGCAGTGTGGTAAGGAAGGAACCCACGGAAGTACAACAAAATCGTGACCCGGATGGATTGTTCGAGGTTCGTTCACGCTGGATACAGTGGCATGAAAATGGAGTAAACTCGTTTTTTCCTTTTTGTCCAGACAACCACCGAAAAAAAAAAAAAAAAAAAAAAAAAATCGCCCAGGATAACTCAGCGTATGCGTACAGCCTCTAAAGGGACCACGTGATGGCTTTAACGTTTAACTCCTGAAATATTTACGAATGGAACGATAACCTGAATGATTATGAGCTTTTCCTGGCACGGCTTCAGGTTGATTGCAGCGTCTTTACCAGGACTTTGACGGCGTAAAGATGAAGATCCAAGGGTTTTCAACAGCAAGAAGGATCACGCACAAGCTCGAAAAACCCTGAAAAGAAACCCTGTTCCTGCAAACACAAAAGAAAACAAAACCCAAATGCAAAATCTGTGTAAAGCAGAAATTTATTAAAACCCTAGATCAGCCTAATAATTTACAGATTTTGGCCCTTTTAACAGCCAGGTTAAGCAATAAGCACAGAAATATTATCGAAAGAAAACAACTTTAGATTTCACTGTGAAGAACTTCAGAAAAATATCTCATGCAAATCAAATAAATAAACCGAATGATAGACCCAGGATCAAATCCAACTGGGCTCAGCAAAAAATGCTTGCGGGAGTTGGCTGGTTCAGCCGAGAACTTCCCCGAACGCCCACAAAATTTCCTTCAATGATGTTTTCTGCACAGCTCAAAACAACCGTCAACAAAGAGGGCAAAAATGCTGCTACATCTCAAACAGTAATGGAGATACCTGCCATTACTTCAGAAACCCTAACAGCACCCAAACCCCAGCAAGTGAACAAGATACCTGTGCTCACAATACTCTACGAAAGCTATTATTAACGGCTGAAAATAACATATACAGAAAATGAAACAATCTCACAGCATTTCAAGAGAGTAACACCAGCAAGATATGGACCCCAAAGTCTTCTTTTATTAACCAGAAACAGATTTACAAGAGAGCTTCTTCAGTATCTGACTCACAGATTCCATATCTGAAATGACCCCTAGCACCCTATTTAAAGGAAATGATCCCAACGGCTAGTTCGAGTGATCCATGTAGAAATGATCTCGACCGTTGATGAGGATCAAGACATCTCTTGATCTCATCCGTCGATTTATTCACTTAAAATATTATTATTTTATTAGTTAGGGTTTTTGCTTTATTTTTTAATTTTTTTATTATTTTTTATTTATTTCATTTTTTTTAATTTTTATCTATTTTATTATTTTATTCATTTTTTAATTTTTTAATTCATTTTAAAATGGATCATCGAACTAAGCCTTCGGAAACATCACCTAAGACCTAGGACTTAGGACTCATGAGGGGATTTAAAACATTTTCGACCCTCAGGACACATTACATCATGACTTTTACAATTTACATCTTAAGGGAGAAAACCCCTTTAACATAGACCCTCACAAATCACCCAATTTTGCGACACAACTATAATCTAGCAGATTAACACACTAGGATTCTCCTAAAGTTCTAATGACAAAATCCATCCCGGCTTTGGGGTCAGGTTTGAAGGAAAACTCTGCCGATCCATGGATCGGTGAGACGAAAAACCTTCCGGGACATAGATTATCAAAGAAAGTTAGGTCCACCTAGGCAATTTTACATACATGACTCTGATCTGCTTAGATTATTTACAATTCATACATGCAGACTGGGTTTACAATCAAAATGATCAAGCTGCTGATGATGGCAGGACGGCACGGACATGCTGATCAGGGGCTGCTCCTTTCTGTCAAGAAAAACGGGGTGCACTGCATGGGTAGTTGACCAGTAGAGGTCAACATTTGGCTCTACTTGGGGACACGTTGCTGCTTGCAGAAATGTGAGAATTCAGAATCTGCATCCATACAACACAAAAAATAAGTAGCATCCATCCAAAATCATCATATACATTAAGCACAAGAAAGATAAAAGCTCTTCATTTATTAACTAATCTAGAAAAGCAAATCTAATCCTAAAACAAAAATAAAAATGCGGAAAAACAAGGAGTAGGGTTAGAAATACGATACAAAAGATGCCCCATGGCATCAGATGTGTTCAATATAGTGCATACTGAGCATTTGCCTGCTTTCAGGCAAATCTGTCGGCTGCTTGTCGGATGTGCCATGTCCAATTCTGCATATGGTAGGACTTTTTCCTATCCGAAAATCAAGCTGCTCGCGGCCGTCTGATATATCAAATCTTCTTCTCATTTTCTTTCTCTTACGCTCTTTCTTTCTGGCAGGTTGACTTACTGATGACCTGGAACTTTCTGTTTCAAAACTATCAGATGAAGTATGCGTGATATGTCTTTCTTTATCCTGCATCTGATCTTTATCATTCTTAAGTCTGTCCGGATCACCTTCAATTAACCATCTTTCAATCGAACTAATGACCTCCTCATAATAAGATGGAGCTTGTTGCAGCGCATGAGAAGGCTCCTGATCTATTGATGTCACATGGTTTCTTTCATCTTCCAATTGCTGAAACCTTTGAACCTGTATTCTAATGGCATCCATCTGTCTAGAGTGTTCAACCTTTATATCACCGATTTGTCTGGCATGGTGCTCCTGCATGTCTTTTATTACTTTATCATTTCCTTCCTTTATGTTCATCAAGCAATGTTGTATAAAATTTATTTCTTCTTTATGATTCGCTTGCATGTCAGCCACTTGATTATTATGATTGAACGTCATGATAGTCATTTCCTCATCCATAGTTAATAACTTGTTTTGCATAGAGTCAATTTCCTTATCATGATCAGCTTTCATAGTCACCATATTTTCCTCTAAGACTGACAACCTGCTTTGCATGATTCTAATTTCTGTTTCATAATTAGTTTTTATGGCCTCAATTTCTTTAGCATGGTGACTTTGCGTGACCTCAATCTCCCTGTTACGCTTTTCCAGATGGGTGCATAAAGTTTTCACATCATTGACATAATTAGTTTGATTGATTTCCATATTTCTCACCAGCATCATTAGGTCTCGTATAATTTGCTTTTGTTCCTCTTTTTCATTGTCATTTGTCCCTGATTTTTCACTATCATGAACTTGATCTACAATGTTTCCAGTGGATGACACATTCTGACATGATAAATCGTCTTGGGATCTTTCAGCTGGACCTCTTATCAAATTACTTTCATTCTGTTGCACAATTTTAGAGGCAGAAGGCAAGCTGTTTGGATAACCATATCTATTTTTAAAATCATCGACAATGTCTTCTAAAGAAGTGAAAGATTCCTTTGGAAAATTGTTAAACCAATTCAAAGCATCATCTTTTAAAGAAAGGACAAATAGACGCATTTTGATATCTTCATGATTAAACTGAGGGGATCTACAGTATATGGTCATGATGCGAGTAAACAAGACTATATGCCTTCTAACAGCGATTGGATCACCATCCGAGAAAATAGGTAACTTAGGAATGGCATCTTCCGGAAAATCATGGAGACGTTCAGTAAAACAACATGGCTTAAATGAATAATCCATGATGAATGATAAGGGATTAAAAGGATGATAGAACTAGATACCTGCTCAAGAAAATCAAGAGATGAAAACAGTGGAGTCGCCACTTGAACAATGAATCTGATTCTAGGATCCAAAAGGTAACCACAAGCAAATATGAGGAAAGCTTCTTGTCTGGGAAAAATGAGAAAGTGGAGTCGCCACCCAAACAAGAAACAAACCCAAGAGATGTTGCTGATATGGGATGAAAAGATGCCCAAAAAAAATTGAATCTACCAGCTCAACTGAGAGATGAGAGATGAGAAGATGAATGTCGATGAAACCCCAGGAACAGAAAAAACTCTGTCCCCGGCAACGGCGCCAAAAAATGTTGGCGTTGCCGGGCCAGATGAAAAGATAAAAAAGAGAAGGAAGATTTTCGTTGAAACGCCGAGAAAACAATTTCCCCGGCAACGGCGCCAAAAAATGTTGTCGTTGCCGGCTCAAACGAATGATAGACAGATGAACGATGAATGATGAAAAGATGTCGAAAAACCAAGGACAGAAAAACTCTATCCCCGGCAACGGCGCCAAAAAATGTTGTCGCGCGGATTGGCACGACAACGCTCAGACCGGGGGCTGTCACTCTGATCCCCGATCCCTCCGTTTAAGCCTGTCTCCCGTGGCTAAGGGGGGTAGACCCTGTGAGATGATGAGACCAACTGTCGACCAGTTGGTTGGGAGACACAAGACACGGTAAGAAAAGCACTAGAAGGATTTGATTAATTTAGCAGACCAGTGCCTTAAGAGATTGTTGTAAAAATGATTACTTGTTAAATGATATAGAAACATGAACCATGAACAGCAATCATCTATCATCAGCTAAATCACAATGCTCAAAACGATATCCGGTAACTGAAAATTTTGAAAAGATGAAAGCCTTAAAACACCACGAGAATCGCAAATCATTAACCAGATTATCAATTTCGTATGTCGACTTGAAAATTCTCAGATCTCAGCATGAAAGATATAACATGAAAACCACTGAAACTGGCAAAACTAATTTTCCACAAAATTTTAAATTTTTTTTTTAATCTTTTCTAGCTAAGTCTCATTTTAAATTCATTTTCTTTTAAATTTAAAAAAAAAAAAAAAAAAAAAAAATGTATAAGTTTTGCAGGAATTCATCACGTCGAGATTTTAGATTTATGCGAAATGAATGATTATCTGGTTAATGATAAGTGATTGCTGTTCATGGTTTATATTCTATATCATCTAACAAGTAATCATTTTGACAACAAATCTCATAAGGCACTGATCTATCAAATTAATAAAATCATCTTAGTGCATCTCGTCTCCCAGGCCAACTGTTTGGCAGTTGGCCTCCATAACCTAACAGGGTCTACCCCCCTTAGCCGCGGGAGACAGGCTTAAACGGAGAGATCGGGGATCAGAGTGACAGCCCCCGGTCTGAGGGTTGTCGTGCCAATCCGCGCGACAACAGGACAATTGTCCCTGGAAAAACCCACCCAATGCGTGAAAACTGATGCAGCAGATGAGGGTTTTATTATTATTCTTCAGCAGCAATTCTAAGTACAATGATTTAAATGCTCAACTGGCAATCTAATCTAAGGAAAATATTGGCAAAATTGTTGTGAGAATTTCCTCTCACCCCACAACTGATTTTTGCCTCCGAAATTACCTCCCTAGCCTCCGCGTTGAGCCTCCTGTGTCACTCTCTATGCAGTGCCTACGCACACTCTGTGGGGATTTTGGCCTTCCCTTCTTTGTCTCTTCCCAGAACTGAAAACTTCCTCCCGGAATGCTGCTACCCTCCTCTTCCACCTGCTACTCACCCTCTAGCTCTATCTTCTCTGCTCAATTACTGCCACTGAGAAAATTGAACTACCTGTGCAACTAAGTATCTGCACTAGTGTGTTCTCCATCACCACATCGATCTCTTTTTATAATCCATTGTTGGAGCACCAACGACCAAGATTAAAACTTAATCAATGGCTAGGATCATCTTTGGATCGATCCGTGTGAGTTTCTAAATGATTCTCACTTCATCTGAATTATTACTAATTAATTAACCATATTCCCTAAGTTTAGACTTAGGAAATATTTTAAAAACGGTTAATAATCTAATGGAGACGCTTCTAGGCGAAATTTCCAGAAAAGATTTTTGGGCTTTGTAGATCTCATGCATTCTAACCTCTCCACCAAATTTCGTAGCTAGAACACATCCGAAGCCACAAAAACTAACACTCCCTCTTAGCGAGGAATGTGTTCTAGTGTTGCACTCCCTGCCACAACACACTGTCTTTGTATCATCTCTTGTCACGTGTTGATTTGGGGTAGCATCGGATGTGCTCTAGCCACGAAAAATTGGTGGAGAGGCTAAAGCACATGAGATCTCCAGTACCCAGAAATGGTTTGGGCAGAATCTAACCAGTTTGGAAGATATTAAAATAATTAATATTTTTAATGGAGTCCCTAAGTCTAAACTTAGGGAAAATAAAATATTAATGTGAATTAATATAAAACTGTGTTAGAAGGGTCCAAAAGTCATGGATCAAGCCAGAGTTAATCTCAGCCGTTGATTAGGGACTTAATCTCGGCCGTTGAATTGTCAACGAGAAAAGTATAAGAGGAGGCTTGAGGGTCATTTGGAGAACACACCGAGTTGATCAAGATTTCGACTTTCTGGGGCTAGGTTTGCTGAGGAAGTCGAGAGAGTGATCAAAGTTGCAGCGGAGGGGCAGTGAATACAGAAGTAGAGAGGCATAGATAGCACCAGGAGGATCAACACAGTAGCCGAGAGTGAGGGACGTAGAACTAGCCAGGGGTTCACGCAGAGCCAGCCAGGAGCTGCGTAGTGCCTCAGAGGGCTAATGTGGGTGACACAAAAGGCCAGAGGGATGACGCAGTGCCTCCAGAGTCCAAACGCTGACGCAGGCCAAGCCAAAGTGACGCTGGGAAAACGCTGGGCCAGAAAGGGTTGACGTTGTCCCTAGAGGCTAACGTTGGGGTTTTGTGGGGCAGATTGGAGCTCTGAAGCTGCCAGAGTGATTATCCGGGGTTTCAGCCGGAACATCTGTCTCCGACTAAGAGGTACTATTACCGAGATTATTCTCTTTTGGGTGAGCCGGTTTTGGCACCCAGATTGTATTCAGAAACTGCATAATAATAAAACCCTCAGATAGCTACACCAGTTTCCTGCATTGGATTTTTCCGGGGACATTGGTCCAAAAATACCTGTGTCAATGTGTTGATTCTTGTGCATATGTTTGTTTCTGTATTACGGTGTGAAATCTGCAGCAGTATTTATTTTTATGTTTATTGAAGTAATTTCATAAATAACTTATTGTGGAATAAGTAGGAAAAGTAAATCAGTTGCTACAGTGACAGAATTTTAACATGGTATCGAAGTGTGGTTGCGGATCACAAGAGAACTGAGGACATCAGCCGAGCAGAGCAGCAGCAACAGAAAACAGATGTCCCGAGTGACAAAAGTTGTTCCTAGCAGAGTAGCAGCAACGAAGGGGTGACGCAGTGCCTGCATCATCAAGATTGAGCCAGGAAGAGGCCAGCGCAGAGACTGAGGAGGGTAGAAAAGGCTCAACCACGCAAAGACCGAGAGGGTTGACACAGTTGGCTAGGGGAGCATTTCAACCATTGCCTGATTGCGCAGAGCCTAGGAGCTCTAACCTTCAGTTTGTTGGGGTTTAGGAGGTTGTGGGTAAGTTGCAGAGCGGAGTTGGTGGGGTACTGTAGTCAGAACAGTACCTAACAAGGCAAGGCCAAGGAGGAGAGAGTTGCTATCGAGGATTTCTTGCCGAGAAATCCGGATCAGTGATGCAGTTGCACTAACAATCGGAGTGGGGGCATCTCAACATTGGCAGAAGGGTTTCCAGGAGGGAAAACGAGGCTCAAAGGGAGTCACACCAAGAACTTCTAGGAGGGAAGTAGAGGAGCAGCGAGATGGCAGTGAACAGGGTAAGAGACTAGGACAGACTGGACAAAGCCTCAAACTTCGTAGTCTGGAAGGCCAGAATCTTATCCATTCTAGACAGGAATCATGTCAATCACTTCGCCTTGAGGACGATAGCAATCCCAGTTGACCTAGCTGATAACGACAAGTACGAGGAGGCAATGGCGAGGGCCAAGAGCATCGTTCTTGACGGGGTAAAGGACCATGTAGTACCACATATTGCCAAAAAGGACACGGCAAATGATATGTGGGAGGCCCTAAAGAAATTGTACCAGCATACTTCTATGCAGAGAAGGATGTTACTAGAAAATCAGTTGTGGTCATACCAGATGCAGAAGGGAGAAAAGATCGACCCCTTCCTCGGTGGATTGAAGGAAATCTGGGATCAGTGGACTTCCATAGGAACCACGCCAGATCAAGAATTGATGGTGAGAACTGCCCTGAACGCAATCTCAGAAGACTGGGAAGTGTTTGTCCAGAGCATACTGGGTAGGGCAACCATTCTAGATCGGAAGGAAATGTGGGCGGCTCTTCGCCAAGAAGAGATCAGAAGGCTAAGCAAGGCGGGAAGCAGCGGCAAGGGGATCAGAATCAAGAAGAAGGAGGAGGTGGATGCTGCCCTAGCATCTGAGGGAAAACAAGAGAAATAGAAGAAGAAGGACCTCTCCAAGGTCAAATGCTTCCACTGTGGGGAGTTGGGTCATTATGCGACCTAGTGTCCAAGGAAGAAGAGCAAGGGAGAGGCCTCAAGACCAAGGTTGCGCCAGCAAGGGCAGAGAAGGAAGTGGAGACAGACGATGACTATGCCATGAGTGCTCACACGCCACTTGAGCAGAAGTGGGGAGACATCAAGTTGTAGTTAGATGGACTACAGGCGATGAGGGTCATGATCCTTGAGGTACCCAACCTCTTGGATTATACCTAGCTACGGAAGCCCCGAAGAGGAGTAGCAAGACTGGCGGATGTCAGTAGAGACGGATGCGGATGGAGCGACAAAGAGGGCTACAATGCAGAAGTCCCAAGACAGCGTGAGGCAACAGTGCGAGAAGCATAGAAATGTCGCAGCAGCGCAGAGGTTAGAGAGGGAGCACTTGTCAGCGATAGAGGGAGCTTCAGCATCGGGAGTGTTTCTAGCAGGGTTGCGTGGGAGCGGCTCCCCCCCTCGAACCCGCTCCCGAATCGCGCTCCCTTTGGGAGCGACTCAGGAGCGACCAAGGAGCGCGCTCCCGCAATCGCTCCCGCATAGGAACAATTTCGGGAGCGAAATTTTCGCTACGTAACCTTTTTTGCCATTTTTTTGTAGTAATATTCTAAATGCAATTTTTTTCAAAGAAATAAATAATTTTTTAGTGGGGCAACCTAATTATCAAGCTTATGGCCCTAGTATTGATACGTGATTCATGGTAATGTTAAATTCTTAAAGTAAAAGTGACATTCTCCTTAATTTTCATTTTCATCCTTTTACTTAAATTTTTAACATTACCATGAAATGACTCAGGATGTTTGAGAGTGGTTCCGACCTCATTGGATTTCATATGGAGAAAGTAGAATTTTAAATCTCATTCAAAATCCAACAGACTTATCAGTTTTTCAGGATTTCAAGATTGGGGGGATTGCAATGTTTCCATTGGATTTTGTCATGTATTAGGGTATGGAACTCATATTTAATGAAGAGCACCAATCCCTCTATGTACCTTGATGTTAGTGACATTGGTTGTCGAACTCCTCTATCATGACCCTACTAAAAATGTAACCATCACTCGAACAAAATCTTGACTTGACATGCTATGTTTTTTCTATCTTATGTTAATGAGGGTGATATTAATGACAAAGATCTTGATTTTCCAACAAGACTCAAAAATTAGACATTTCTCGCGGCGGCAAGAGACCCAAGCATTAGCAATAGATAATAGATTTACTTGTCTTTTCTAGTTTCTAGTAGTTTTTATAACTATTGACTCTTTCATATTTATTATGATATTTTTTGTAAACAATATATGACAATTTAAGTTTGAAGTTTGAAGTTGGCAATTATAACTCATTGGTAATGAATTATGAATATGATGCTTCGTGAAAGTTGAAAGTTGTTTCATTTCATTTCATTTTATAACATTTCATTTCATGTTAGATATTATTTGTTGTAATGGTTACACTTAGCTTACAAGTACAACTTTGGTGATCAATAATGATAAATGTTATATATTGAATTTTGAAAGCTTGAAACTTTAAGATTGATGAATCATGATTCATGAGACTCAATATGTTGTATGTTACTAACTTGTGGACGTGGTTGATGAAGATTATAACTTCTAGATGATTGTTGTTATATTGTTCAATCTATGTTTTTTTATATCTAATTCATCATTCTACATGTTTTTGTTGACATATATGCATCAAAATATAAAAAATATAAAAATATATATATTATATACAAAACGCTCCGGGATTCGCTCCCAAACTGGGAGCTTCTGAAAATGTCGCTCCCGCTCCCAAGTAACCTTGGTTTCTAGCCTGACAGAGATGTCAGAGTTGGGAGATCAGTTACTTACTTCTCAGTGACTGAGTTGCAGTGCAGCAGTTAGCAATGGCAGTGCTATGTGCATCACAATGCAGCGTGATGAGAGGGGTTGCAGTGCAGATGCAACAGTGACAGTGGCAGAGCCATGGGCAGTAGCACGGATGCAGAGGAAGTTGTCATACAGATGCAGCAGTGGCAGTGGCAAGGCCATGGGTAGCAGTACATGATGCAACAGTGCAGAGAATGTTGGGCAACAGGCCTAGCATCAGCATAGGGACCGATGCCAGATGATCAGGGTGATGCTCAGTGAGGAGTATTACTAGAGCATAGTCCTCACTAAGAGGGAGTGTTGATTTGGGGTAGTATCGGATGTGCTCTAGCCACGAAAATTGGTGGAGAGGCTAAAGCACATGAGATCTCCAATACCCAAAAATGGTTTGGGCAGAATCTAACCAGTTTGGAAGATATTAAAATAATTAATATTTTTAATGGAGTCCCTAAGTCTAAACTTAGGGAAAATAAAATATTAATGTGAATTAATATAAAACTGTGTTAGAAGGGTCCAAAAGTCATGGATCAAGCCAGAGTTAATCTTAGTCGTTGATTAGGGACTTAATCTCGGCCGTTGAATTGTCAACGAGAAAAGTATAAGAGGAGGCTTGAGGGTCACTTGGAGAACACGCCGAGTTAATCAAGATTTCGACTTTCTGGCGCTGGGTTTGCTGAGGAAGTGGAGAGAGTGATCAAAGTTGCAGCTAAGGGCAGTGAATACAGAAGCAGAGAGGCAAAGATAGCACTAGGAGGATCAGCGTAGTAGCCGAGAGTGAGGGGCTGCAGAACCAGCCAGGGGTTCACGCAGAGCCAGTCAGGGCTCACGCAAAGGCAGCCAGGAGCTGCGCAGTGCCTCAGAGAACCAGCGTGGGTGATGCAGAGGGCCAGAGGGATGACGCAGTGCCTCTAGAGGCTGACGCAGGCCAAGCCAGAGTGACGTTGGGCAAACGTTGGGCCAGAAAGGGTTGATGTTGTCCCTAGAGTCTGATGTTGGGGTTTTGTGGGGCAGATTGGAGCTGTGAAGCCGCCGTAGAGATTATCAGGGGTTTCAGCCGGAACATCTATCTCCGACGGAGAGGTACTACTGCCGAGATTATTCTTTGTTGGGTGAGCCGGTTTTGGCACCCAGATTGTATTCAGAAACTGCATAATAATAAAACACTCAAATAGTTGCACCGGTTTTCCCGCATTGGGTTTTTTCAGGGACATTGGTCCAAAAACAACATTGTCACTTGTGTGCTTGTTTTGTTTCCTTCAGTTGATGATCTGTAATGTGTTAAGCATGTACTTGTATTTATTTCTAGTATTTACATGGTAAATAACTTGTTAATTAACAGAACAAATAGGTAGGAATAAATCAGTAAAGTACATGAAGGGTTTCTAACAGTTAGACTTAGAAATTCCAACATCACGTTGTTGACATCTGGCCATACTACCCACCAACCACTGTGCAACTCTAATATACGTTGCATTTGTGTTGCTCCTGACACTGCCATACTACTGCCAACACTGCAACTCCCTCTCATTTGTTGCTGCTGCAGCTAAGAATCATCCAAGGTAATCTACCTCTGCTACTGAAACGGGTTCTCCACCATACCCATCTATTCTCAGAAATAAATGAACTTAGCTCTTCCTAGAGCTTTCATGAGTATATTTGCAACCTGCACTTTTGTGGGAACATATTGTCGCTGGACTGCTCCACGTTGTACACAATCTCTGATGAAATGACATCGAATATCTATGTGTTTCAACCTGTCATGAAACATTGGATTCTCAAAGAGCTTTATGCAACTCTAATTATCACAGTAGACATTGGTCGCCTCCATCCTCTACCTGAACAAGCTCACTAGCAGCTTTTAAAGCCATATAGCTTCGCACGTAGCTATGCTTGCTGCCATGTACTCTACTTCTGCAGAGCTCAGTGCTATTGACTTCTGCTTCCTGCTACACCAAGAAACCATCCCTGATCCAACACTAAAGCAGTACCCAGAGGTACTTTTCATGTCCACTGAACTGTTTGCCTAATCTGCATCTGTGAATCCACATAATCTGACATCATCTCCTCGGGTATATCTCAACACATACTCGATTGTGCCACGCACATACCTCAGAATGTGCGTCATTGCTGCCGAATGTACCCTCTTCGGCTCTACCATGAACTGAATAAGGGTATTGATTGCGAAGCAAATAATGGTCTAGTATTGACTAGATACGTGAGAGATCCAATAAGTTTTCTATACAAGGTGGGGTCAACATCCTTGTCATCCGATGCATCTATCTTCTTCCAGTTGGTGATCATGGGCGTAGACATGGGTCTGCAATCCTGCATTCTAAACCTCTTCAGAATATCTGTAGCGTATCTTCCTTGCCCAAAGAAGATCTCCCAATCCTTCTGCCACATTTCCAATCTTAGCAAATAGTGCATCAACCCCAAATCCTTCAGGTCAAACTCTGCTGCCAGGTTCCTCTTGCAGTCCTCTATGAGCCTTGATGATCTTGTCAAAAAGAGATCATCCACATACAAAACTAGGATCAGTGGCTCACCCCCTACCATCAAATAGAAAAGGTTGGGATCTGCATCACTCTTGACGAATCCCATTTGCTACAAGTAGCTTTCAATCCTACCATATCATGCCCTTGGAGCCTACATGACTCTGTATAGATCTTTATTCAGTCTACACACATGAGTGCGCCTCCCATGAGTCTCGAAGCCCTCTGGTTGTTATATGTACACTTCTTCCTCTATCACCCCATTCAAGAAGGTTGTCTTGACATCCATCTGGTGAATCTGCCATCCCATTTGAGTTGTTAGGGATATAACTGACCGGATAGAAGTGTATCTAGCAACTGGGGCGAAGGTCTCCTCATAATCTATCCCTTCTTTCTGTGCATACCACTTTGCCACGAACCTAGCCTTATATTTTTTCACACTGTCGTCTATAACATATTTTATCTTGTAGATCCATCTAGAACCTGCAACTGATCTGTCTTCTGGCCTTATCACTACCTCCCAAACATCATTCATCATGATAGAGCTATACTCTTCTATCATGGCATCTACCCACACTTAATGTTGTGCAACCCCCTGAAAGTTGGAAGGTTCTGCAACCTGAGCCACCAATGCTTAGTACCTGTTAGGATGTTTGCGTTGTCTTTTGTTCGTCCTAGGAGTTCCATTAAACTCCTTTGCATCTTTAAATGTCTGACGAACCTCTCTGCTGGCTCGACCACTAGTCGTGGGAGGTTCAACGAGCTCCTCCTCATCCTGCCTCTGTTGCTCCGTCTACTGAGAACTCCCTGGATTTCCTACACCTCAGGAAACACTGGTACTCATCACAGTACTTGATCCTTGTGACTGTCCTCCTACCTATCCCACTGGCTACCCCTGCTGCTCGACCAAAGGAGCTTTTGTTGACTAATTTTGATTACCTGCAGGCATCTCATGAGATCTCCTAAAAGCTCAGTCCTCCATGAAATTCACGTCTCGCCTTACTACAATCTTCTTATTGCTAGGAATGTAGATTATGTATGTCTTTGAGGTTTTGTTGTAGCCAACGAAGAACCCTTTCTCTGCAATCTGATTCCAATTTGGTACGTTGCTCATCTGGCACGTGGCAATAAGCAGCACTGCCAAAAATCTGAAGTGACTAACTTCTGGCTTCTTCCCTGTGAAGACTCCTTCTGGCGTTTTCTTCCCCAATGCTTTATGAGGAATCCTGTTATGAATATATATTGTCGTGTTACATGCCTCTGCCCATAGAAATCTGCGTAAATTATGGTCATATAACATAGTCGTTGCTCATCTGGCACGTGGCAATAAGCAGCGCTACCAAAAATTCTGAAGTGACTAACTTCTGGCTTCTTCCCTGTGAAGACTCCTTCTGGTGTTTTCTTCCCCAATGCTTTATGAGGAGTCTTGTTCTGAATATATATATTGTCGTGTTACATGCCTCTACCCATAGAAATCCTAGGTAAATTCTAGTCATATAACATAGCCTTTGCAGCTCCAACAATGGTTTTGTTTTTCCACTTCGCTACACCATTCTGTTGTGGATTATATGGAGCTGTCCATTCTCTCTTGATGCCTTCCTTCGCACAGAAATCTGTGAAGTCTTTATCAATATATTCTCCACCATTATCTAAGCGAAGCACCTTGATCTTCTTCCCTGTCGCATTCTCCATGAGAGCTTTAAACTCTCTGAAACGATCGAAGACCTCATCTTTGGTCTTCAAGAAGTAGATTCAGGTTTTCCTGGAATGGTCATCAATAAAGGTGACGAAATATTCGGCACCGCTGAGAGCTCTAGTGGACATCAGGCCGCAAATATCTGAATGTATGAGTCCTAACACGCCATCAGCTCTGTTGTCACTTCTTGGAAATGTTGCCTTAGCATACTTCCCAAGTACGCATCCTTTGCACACATCATCGTGTTCCATGCCAAGTTTTGGAACCCTTGTTACTGTTTCTCTGAGCATCCTGAGTGCTCCATGGTGTAGATGTCCCATTCTCCTGTGCCATAACTCATTCAGCCCCTTCCCACTGCTACTATCACTGTCTATTAGTGCCATTGGAGAGACAATTTGCAATCGGTACAATCTATTACTTCGAACTCCAATCTGTCTTAACTTTTTTCCAGCTTGGGTGTTTGGCATACACTTTCTTCCCTACGAAGTGAATTTCATACCCCTTATCCTGTAACTGGGATACTGAAATCAGGTTCATACCCAATCCTAGCACATGCAATACATCTGTAGCGTTGGTGCTTGCTCCCGACTCCCTCTGAAAATCTATGGTACCTCTCCCCACTGGAGTACATTTCGTCCTGTTTCCCATAGTAATCTGGAAGTCCATCTGCTCCTCCTTGTAGCTAGAGAAATATTCTCTAACCCCTGTCATGTGAGTTGATGCTCCACTGTCTATATACTAGACACCCTATGAAGTTGATCCTGATAAGCAAGCAAATTTGTCCTCCAACCTGGAAGACAAATTTGAAGTCTCCTAAATGTCACTTCTATCCATGGTTATGTTGAAGAATTTATAGTGTGTTATTCCTCTTTCACCTGACAATTGTTCTACACTAGCAATCTGCTGCAAAACCTTCTACGCCTAGCTAGAGATCTGCCCAACGAAATAACTAAGCTGCTCCCTCTGCCTCTGGAATCACTTGAACTGGAAGAATCGAATTTTCCTGCCCCTCTCAAAAAAATTGAACTTCCTTAAGCAACTTGGCCACTTGGCCAAAAGATTGCGCTGCCCTTGGGAATTTCGGCCTTTTGCCCTTGCTGAGCAACGAAAATTCCTTTCCTTCATTCTGAGCTCTCCAACCGATCAACTGTGCTCTAATACCATCTGAAATTTTTATCTATTGCAATAACTGAGAATTATTCTTCTAACTGAAAATTTAATTATGCAGTTTATTTGCTATGGCAAACAACGAATAAAATCACAACTACAATTTTCACCATAAAAATACTGCGGAAAATAAAATACTGAAAACTAAGGAATTCTAGCACACACAAGAATTTTGACACAATTATTTTTGGACAATTGTCCCCGGAAAAACCTGATGCGGGAAAACTGGTGCAGCAGATGAGGGTTTTATTATTATTCTTTAGCAGCAATTCTGAGTACAATAATTTCGCTGCTCAACTGGCAATCTAATCTGAGGAAAACAATGGCAAAATTGTTGTGGGAATTTTCTCTCACCCCACAGCTGATTTTTGCCTCTGAAATTACCTCCCTAGCCTCCTGCGTCACCCTCCGCATAGTGCCTACACAGACCCTGTGGGAATTTCAACCTTCCCTCCTTTGTCTCTTCCCGAAATGTTGCTACCCTCATCTTCCACTTGCTACTCACCCTTTGGCTCTATCTTCTCTACTCAATTACTGCCACTGAGAAAATCGAACTGCCTGGGCAACTAAGTATCTGCACTGGTGTATTCTCCATCACCACATCGATTTCTTCTTATAATCCACTATTGGAGCACAAACGGCCAAGATTAAAACTTAATCAATCGCTAGGATCATCTCTGGATCGATCTATGTGAGTTTCTAGATGATTCTCACCTTATCTCAATTAATATTGATTAATTAACCATATTCCTTAAGTTTAGACTTCGGAAATATTTAATCAATGGTTAATAATCTAATTGAGACACTTCTAGGGCGGAATTTCCAAAAACGATTTCTGGGTTTTGGAGATCTCATGTATTCTAGCTTTTCCACCAAATTTCGTGGCTAGAACACACCGAAGCTACAAAAACTAACATCTATGTGATATTTGTTCATGCATATTTCAGATCTAGAACAAAGACTAAACGCCTCCTTTTAAGATATACAAACCAACAAAGAAAGAGGTACAAGCAAAACAAACTGACTAGGTGTTTAAGCTAGAAAAGGTCAACGATTTTCTTCCAAACCCACAAGATGACTTTAATCTGATTTTGGTGATTTATGTGATGAAATATTCAGATCTAAATCATTTATTTAAGCTAGAAAAGGTCAACGATTTGCTTCCAGACCCACAAAATGACTTTAATCTGATTTTGGTGATTTATGTGATGAAATATTCAGATCTAAATCATTATTTTAGTGTCATTTTCAGATTTTACAAATCAGCACTCAAACTAGGGCTAAAACAAGCAAATATACCTAAGGTTTCAAGGAAAAAATCAACGATTTTGCTTGAGAATAGAGTCAAACTCAAGTTTTGACTTTTAGGGTGTAAATTGCACTAAATGCAATCTGACTTGTGGTTTATCACTGCTGTAAATTACAGGTTGCTAAATAGAAAAATTTTGCGAAATTTTGAGATGAATTTTGAAGTTTTGGGGTTGTTGAGAAGAAAAGAAACCAGTGCCTTGCTTTGGTCGGGCTATGGGATCAAGATGCAACCTTTATGGGGCAATTCTTCAAGAAATCTATAGGACAAAAAGGCTTTCAAAACAAGATTCAATATGTCCTAGATCTAGCAAGCCGATTATCACCAAAACAAAAAATCCTGAATGTAGGGCTCTTCAAGAATCGTACCACCTCCAAGTCAACTATGGAGTGTTCCTTGCTTAAAAGGGATTGAATGTTGCTTTTGTTCACATGGAGTAATAGAGTAAGGAATCTTCACTTTAAACAAGGTAACAAAAAGGTTGTAGACATACCTCTTATAACGTAGCAATACCACTCCTCTATGGCACCCAAGTTGTCTTTGACAATCCAAACATGCAATAAAGACTAGCTAGTATGCACCAAGAATATTTGTCACATTTCAAGAAGGTTGATCATCCATTCCACAAACCCTTAGACAAGAGACAAGACCAAAAGATTTTATTCCAATAACTTCCAACAACTTTACAATTAGGAGTCGTCTCTTATTCATAGATGAAGAGCTCAACAACCTCTACAATAAAATATTATTAGAGCTCTAACAAATCCTAAATCTATGCTTAAAATACTAATAACTTTCTTTTTTTATGTTATTTTTGGCAGTTTCTAGGGGTTGCACCTGCACTTCCACATCGTATTTATACTACTTGTATTCCTCAATCCCATTGACCTACTATTGTGGCCATTCATTGTACATTAATAAAACTATCTTATCTTATCTTATCTTATCTAACAAATTAAAGATGATCATGTAAATAACAATATAAAACGGTGGACTAATGCCACATGGACAATACAAAACAATAGATGCCTCAACAAAGTGGACACCCTCCTCAAATAGTGAGAAAGACATGGTCAAAGTACAACAAACTTCCTCCTCTAAGGGGTTGACCTCCTCAAAATACAAGAATATAGCCTCAAGATGCTCCAACAATCTCCACACGTGTGGATCCAACGAAAATAGGAGGGTTTTCCCCTCAAAATACTCCATCAAGTACTCAAAAAACCCACACATGTGAGCAAGACATCCCAAAGGTGAGTTGCTCCCTGAAAATGCTCATGTGACATCCCAAAGACAAGTTGCTCCCTCAAAGTAGTCATACGACCTCCATAAACAATGTCAAGTGAGTGGAACAAGAGGTAGGTGGCACTCCAAGTGCAACAACCTAGGTCAAAATGGTAGAAGCAAGTCAACCCCTCAAATGAATGATGATGTGGCACCTGCGGCTCCAACATGATGCAAAGGGCTTGTCACAACACCCAAAACGGGTATTACAACATCCAAGGCAGTCACAATGCCCTAGGCATAGGCTCACAGTTCCCAATGCAATCACAACTCCCAATGCAAGTACACAATTCTCAAGGCAAGTACACAACTCTCAAGGTAGAGATGCAATTCCAATGCAAGTAAATTGATCCCAATACAAGTGGGCCTACCCATAGTGATGACTTTGTTAATTTTCCACTATTCTATGTTGTTACAATCACTTAGCCCAATCTTTTCTTCAATTAGCAATCAAATTTAATCTTCCAATGATAAATAGCAATTGTAGATAGAATAGTAAATGCAATATACAGTAGAAGACAATCAAGAGCAATAACAAGAGACGCCAAATTTGATCAAAGACCAGGGAAAAACCCCACAAGGGGAAAACCCTTTCAAATTCTTCTTCTTATTAGATTGTCACGAAATGTTTAGCAGAGAGATACAATGATTCAATTCATCAACTAAAAAGTCACAGTCAATACTTTGACCATCCAAGAGATCAACCAACCAAAATCCAATGAATGAGCTTCAAAGTCAAATCTGGGCAACAAGTCAAAGTTTGCAATCCTACCACAATCAACAGCAATCAAAGAAGCCCTAACTAATCCACAAGTCAACAGTCATACTCCTCCAAAAGAGCTTGGTCGACAATCAAAATATTTGGCCTTCCAAGTTGGTCAAATCTCAATCAAAACAATCCCAAACAACTCGGTCAAACTTGGTCAAAGGAGAGAGAAAATCCCAACAGTCAAACTTCAGATTGCAGAGGTCAAAGTCAGCAATTAACAACAGTCAAAAGTGCCCAAAAAATCTCGGCTCCACAGAAAAATTGGGCCTCAAAATATCGAACTTTTGCAAGTCAAAGGAGGTTAAAATACCAAGTCAAACTTGGTCAATGGTCACCCAAATACAAAAGTCAACGCATAATTTCATATTAGCCCTTGAACCTTCGCACGTGTGAACTCGGTTGCCCTGCTTCAGACCTGTACGAACCAATCACAAGAGGAGAGAGAAGAAGATGTGTGTTGATGTGATGTCCAAATGAGGTTGCCTTGACTTGTATTTATATGTGACTTTAGAGACCCAATTTTGTCTTTAGGTTGACCTAAACTTTTGTGCATATGTGGGTTTTCACATCAAAAATATATTTTTTCCTTAACCAAATTAAATTCTTCCAAGGGCAAAGAGGGTCTTCTCCTGATGAGGAAAGTTGTCCAAAGGACGGAATTTGTCCCTGAGCTATGAAATTAACACTCCCTCTTAGCTAGGGAGAAATTTCCAACTGCAACATATGTCCCATCTCAAATGTCTCGTCATCATCAACTCAAATATCGTCTCTACTCATCTTTGCTCACCTGTTGAACACTCTCGAATCTAAAAGAAGAAGAATTTGACATCTTAAGGGGTCTCAAGCTACCACTCTCTATCCAAGGACAACAGGCAGGATACGACTTACCACAAGGATAAGGATCACACTCTATCCTATTGACCTATGACAATAGGCACAATACTACTTACCATGAGGTAAGGATCACAAAATATTCTATTGTCTGTTGATCTTCCCAACTTGACCCTCAAGAGTCAGTGGTAGAACACATGCATCCCATAACTTGAGCAGGATACTACTTACCATAAATGGCAAGGATCGCGCCTAATTCAAGTAGCCAACACCCATTGACCAGATGGGTCGGAAACAATCCCAACAAGCCCAACTTGTGGATAGAATGCCAACTGGGGTATACTCTGTCAAGTCCAATGAGTGACAATAGGCAGGATATGACTTACCGTGGAAGGTAAGGATCACAGACTATCCTATTGTCAGACAATAGGCAAGATACGACTTACCATGGAGGGTAAGGATCACAGACTATCCTATTGTCCAAAGTTCCCTCAACCCTAGGAGCTCTCTGGCTCAATTCCTCTCCCTGTGAGCTCAAACAGGGGGGAAGAGCATAGCTCAGTGTCCTCAATCAGCCAGGACCCTTACCCAGGAGGGTCACATCCATCAATCCAAGTTGCTCTCTGAAGACCAAGAACTTCCCTTTCGGCAAAGCCTTGATGAGTATATCCACTATCTGCTCATCAGACGAAATGTGATGAAGTCTCACTCTCCCCTCTGCACTATATCTCGAATATAGTGATACCTGATCTCGATATGTTTGGACTTGTCATGAAACACATAATTCTTTGCTAATTGGATCCCACTCTTGTTTCGCAATATATCATTTTCATATCTAGGACCTGCTCAAACAACTCTCCAAAGAGCGTTCTCAACCAAACTGTCTCGCAGCTAGCCATGCTAGCAGCAATATACTCTGCCTTTGTCGTACTCAAAGCTACGGACTTCTGCTTCCTGCTCATCCAAGATATCATGGCAAACCCCAAACTAAAGAAGCACCCTGATGTGCTCTTGTTGTCAATAACATTTCCATCCCAGTCAAAATCAATGTATCCATGAAGTCTCACATCTCTGGCAATATATCTCAGACCAAGATTAATCATCCCATGCAAATATATCAGCACATGCTTGGCAACGACCCAGTGTGCATGAAGAGGCTTAGTCATGAATTGACTCAAAGTGTTGACTGCAAAACATATGTCCGGGCAGGTGTTCACTAGGAACATCAATGCTCCAATCAACTGTCGATACTCAGAGGGGTTTGCCAAGTCAGGTCCAGGAGCATCTCCACATATCTTTTTGAAATTCATCTCCATCGGTGTGGCCAAGGACTTGCATTCTACCATTCCAAATCTTTCCAATAGTTTCACAACATATTTTCCTTGAGAAAGGAAAATCTCACTAGGTCTTTGCCACACTTCTAATCCCAAGAAGTAATGCATCAAACCAAGATCCTTCATTTCAAACTCAGAGGTCGTCTCCCTCTTACACTCGAGCATCAAGCGCTCACTGCCTGTCAAGAATAAATCATCAACATATAAAACCAAAATCAAAGGCATATCTTGGACCACTTTGAAGTAGAGGTTCAGGTCAGCATTACTTCTCATGAATCTAAGCTTCACAAGGTAACTATCAATGCGGGTATACCAGGCTTTAGGGGCTTGCTTCAAGCCATATATAGCTTTTTTCAACCTGCAAACATGAGACTTCCTATCCTTCACTTCAAATCTGTGAGACTGCGCAATATATACTTCCTGTAGTATGCCCTGAAGAAATGCAATCTTCACATCCATCTGGTGAAGGGTCCATCCTTGACTAGTAGCAAGGGCAACAATAGAACGAATAGTAGTGTATCGGAAAACTAATGCAAATATGTCAGCATAGTCTTCTCCCTCTTTCTGGGAGAAACCTCTAGCCACAAACCTTGCTTTATACTTTTCAATGCTTCCATCAGCTCCATGCTTGATCTTGTATAGCCATTTCGAGGTCACAACATATTTTCCTTTAGGTCTTAGTACATCCCATATATAATTCTTCATACTAGACTCATACTCTTCAACCATGGCATCCTTCTAAACCTGCTCTTGGAGGCTCAGCCTGGATGATCGAGCTCATAGCTACAACATATCCTTGGTACCAACATGGCTTCTTGCTTTCTCTAAAGGTTCCTTTCACAGGAACATCTCTTTTGGCATCTTGTAATGTATTACGAGGCCAAAGGGGTCTCTTTCTAGCAGGAGGATCACATGGAGGAGGATCCAAAGGGTCCATAGGCTCCATGGGATCATTAGCAACATCTTTCTATGGCTCAAGCTCCTAGGCCATCTAGTAAGTCCATGTCAACATCCTTCTTTTCAACAAGAGGAGGAGGAAGGTCCCTTGCTTTTCCAAGGGAAACATCTTCATCAAAGGTTACATCCCTACTAAACTTGATTTTCTTTTAACCATATATATATATATATATATATATATATAAAAGGCTTTAGAATTTTCACAATATCCAATAAACATACCTTTCTTTCTGGTGGCTTCCAGCTTGTTCCTTTTGTCCTTCGGCACATGAAAATACACGGGGCAGCCAAATATCCTTAGATGAGCAATATCGAGCTTCACACATGTAAACACTTCTTTGGGAGTTTTGTTATCTAGGGCTTCATGAGGAACCTTGTTTTGAACATAGACCGTTGTATTTGTGGCTTCTCCCCAAAGGAATTTTGGTAGCTTTTGATCATGTAACATGGCTCAGGCAGCTTCCATGATAAACCTGCTCTTTCTTTCAGCCACACCATTATGCTCGGGATCATATGGTAGAATAGTCTCTTTCTTGATTCCATCCTCGTAAAAGTCAACGAACTCATTTGAGGTATATTTCTACACCATTGTCGGCCTTGAAACTTTGATTCTCTTTCCAGTTTGATTCTCTATCAGCACCTTGAAATCCTTAAACATGTCAAATGCTTCATCCTTATGCTTCAAATAGAATATCCATGTTTTCTTGGAGAAGTCATCAATAAAGATAATATAATAGAGGTAGCCACCAAGGGAGTGCACAAGCATGGGTCCACATTAGTCAGAGTGGATGAATCGTAGAATATCATTAGTCTTGTTTTTGCTGGAGGGGAATGGTCCCCTTGTCTTCTTTCCACTGGGACACCCCAGACATACACAATCATGACTAGCTTGAACATCAGGCATCCCAGAGACCAGCTTTCTTACTTTAGGGAGGGCTTTGTAATGTAGATGTGCCAACCTTCGATGCCATAGCTCACTTTGATGATTAATATCGTGGACCATAGCTCACAGTGGTTTCCCATTGACTCTATAGAGTCCTTCAATTCTAGATCCCAAGGTGAAATCATCCCTCATGCGAAATTCCATAGGCCAGGTGAGGACCTTACCTCTTATGAAGGCAACTCTCATTCCTTTGTCTTCCAAGGCAGATATGGATATCAAGTTCTTCTTTAATCCTGGAACATATATTACGTCATGAAGAAGAACGGTTTCCCCAGAGTCCAAATGAAATTTAACAGAACCAAAGCCCTTTACAGGATATGTAGAGTTGTTCGCAAGAATGATCTTTAGATTTGACTCCATCTCAACCAAATTTGAGACGACTTCCTTGTACCCAGAGAAATGTCTAGAATGTTGATTTCTGGTACCATCAGATGTGCTCTAAGTCTCAAATTTTGCATGGAGGCTTGGGCACATGTATTCCAAAGAATCCAGAAACAGTTTTATTAAAATAATTAATTATTTTTAATGGGACCCTAAGTCTAAACTTAGGAAATTAAAACAATTAATGGGTATTAATCTAAATTGTGGGTGTAACTTCTAGAAGAAGACGAGGATCAAGCAGAAATGATCTTAGCCATTGATTAGCTTCTAATCTGAGTCGTTGAATGTCAACGAGGAGATTATTTAAGGAGGGTTGAAGGTCATTTGGAAAGACACACAGAGAGTTCAAAAGTTCGATTTTCTGAAGCAGAGCAGCTGCCAGGAGAATTTCGATAATGAGCTTGTGCAGTGAGGGGTGGGGATAGTTGGGTTGGAGTATCTTCTCCAGAGTCGAGGATACGCAGCAGAGAGGCAGAAAGACACCAGAAGGAGGCAGCGCAGGACCCAAGAGGGGTCGACGCTGACCCTGAAGGGCTCACATAGAAGCAACGCAGTTCTCTAAGCAGAAGTTCAAATTTGCTGAGGGAACTGACATTTCTGACCCGGGAGGGCTGGAAACTTCTCCAGAAGGCAAATTGATTCCCATTTGAGCTGACGCAAAGCCTTAGAGGCTAACCCTAGGCCTATGAGGAGGCAACGCAGAAATAGTCGAGGACACATTGGTTTAGCTGTCGGAACTTGTCGGGTAGAGTGAGGTAATCTCACAAATTTATTATGTCAGTTTATTTCTCTGTAACTGGATTGTCGGTAGGGCATCGAGAGTTGTATTCAGAAAACTATTGCATAATAATAAAAACCCTCCGAGTTGTTGCACCGGTTTTCCCGCATTGGGTTTTTCCGGGGACATCTGTCCAAAAAACACTGTGTCATTTGTGTTGTATCTTTCTCTAGTGTTTTGTTCTTGTTTTGGGCATATTATTTAATTGGTGTAAGTTGCAGTGTATTAGCTTCGATATTTGTTGTAGGAAGTAGTAAATAATTTGTTTCAGAAATTAACAAATAGGAGAAGTTTAATCAGTTGTTACAATAGGGATTTCGGTTTGCAGAATTTTCACATGGTACCAGAGCTAGTGCATGTGAGCTAGTGCATGTGAAGCAAGAAGAACAGTACCAGAGAACCCAGCGCTGAGCAGAAGAGGGAGATCAAAATAGCTGCAGGAGGCAGCAGTTCGAAACCCCAAAGGGTTTGCGCAGTCCAAGCCGAGAGGGAAAAATTTTGAGGAAGTCTCTCTCTAAGTGAGTCAACAGAGAGAAGGGCTTCCAGATCGAATTCTTGTCGTGGCAGAGGGAACAGCATTGAAACCTCATCATGAGGAGGAGCTAGTGGGACACAATTTTTCTGTAGGTCGTTTTGCTGGGCAGAAAGACGTCAGAAGAGAGAAGAGAAGCACAGTGAGGGAACTTTTCCTTAGTAGACTTCCTGCCAAGAAGTTCGTTCTCTTATTGGTTGAGCAGCAGCAGTAAGAAGCAAAGAGAAGCAGTACGACATTTTTGTGGCAGAGATGGCAACCAGTGGCTTGAGAGATCATGGCAGGTTGGATGGGGCATCCAACTACGTCCTTTGGAAGGCGAGAATGTCATTCCTTCTAGATGAGCATGCTCTCAAGTCATATGTCGACAGCGTGGTGGTTGTGCCTGCAAATGCAGATCCGTTGAAGAAGTACAAGGCAAAAATGGCGAAGGCAAAGAGAATGATCCTCGACAGAGTGAAGGATCATGTTTTCTGTCACATCGCTAGCAGAGGGACTGCTAAGGAGATGTGGGATGCGTTGTCTACGTTGTATCAGGGATCTTCTGAGCAGTAAAAGATGTACCTTGAGCAGAAACTGAGATCTGCTCAGATGCAGAAGGGGGAGCGTGTGGATCCATTCCTCACGAAGCTTCAAGAGACCTGAGATGAGTTATCAGTTGTGGGGTCTACACCTCAAGATTCTGAGTTGGTTAGACTGGCCCTCAATTATGTCTCAGATGAGTGGCAAGTCTTTGTCCAGAGTATCTTGGGCAGGGCGACTTTGCCGAATTGGGATGAGATGTGGGCAGCTCTCAAGTAAGAGGAGTTGAGGAGAGACTTGGTCAAGTGTAAACTTGACGGAAGCAGCAGCAATGGGTCAAAGCCCAAGGAGGAGGATGAGAATGCAGCCCTTGCATCGAAGGGGCAGCAGGAGCAGCGGAGGCGGAAGAAGGATGTCTCGAAGATCAAATGCTTCAGGTGTGGTGAAATGGGTCACTACGCAACACAGTGTCCTCTCAGAAAGAAGGACAAAGATGAGAAGCACGATTTGAAGGTTGCATCCATGAAGATCAAGGAGGAGGAGTTCGCCATGACAACCGAGATACCTCTAGGAGGGAGGTGGGCTGATTTGGAGTTGTACTTCAAAGGAGCTACAGATGGGCAGGATCCTTGAGGAGCCCACCTCTTGGATCATACCTTGCTACGGGAGCCCAGTTTTGTGGTAGCAGGATGGACTAGTGTCGGATGGTGCCAAGGAGTGTCGGAGAGATAGTTGCAGTGGCTAGGAGCGCCAGAGACTGAACAGTGCGAAGTGAGTTGACAACAGAGCAAAGGTCAGCAACAACGCAGAAGATTCAGAGGGTCAGCGCAAAAACTAGCAGCAATCAGATTCCTGCATTCACATGGTATCATACTGAACACAGTTAGTTCAGTAATTTGGGATGTTTTTCCGTTGCTGATGTAGTAGCAGCAGCAGTTTGCAGTGCAGGGGCAGTTGGCAGTGGCAGTGCCAGCAGCAACACAGATGCAGAATTTCAAAGGGAGTTGCAGTACGGATGCAGTGTTGACAGTGGCAGGGTCAGTAGTAGTACAGACGCAGCATTTGAGCAGTGGTTGGTGGACAGCATGTGAAACATCAACAACGCAGAGGGAGATGTTACAAAACAGGGTGATGCTTCAGCAAGATGCATTGTTAGAGCACATTCCTCGCTAAGAGGGAGTGTTGATTTCTGGTAGCATCATATGTGCTCTAAATCTCAAATTTTGCAAGGAGGCTTGGGCACATGTATTCCAAAGAACCCAGAAAGCGTTTTGGGAAATTCCACCCAGAAACAGTTTTATTAAAATAATTAATTATTTTTAATGGGACCCTAAGTCTAAACTCAGGAAATTAAAATAATTAATGAGTATTAATCTAAATTGTGGGTGTAACTTCTAGAAGAACACGATGATCAAGCAGAAATGATCTTAGCCATTGATTAGCTTCTAATTTGAGCCATTGAATGTCAACGAGGAGATTATTTAAAGAGGCTTGAGGGTCATTTGGAAAGACACGCAGAAAGTTCAGAAGTTCGATTTTTTTAAGTAGAGCAGCTGTCAGGAGAATTTCGATAGTGAGCTTGTGCAATGAGGGGCAGGGATAGTTGGGTTGGAGTATCTTCTCCATTTTTTCTGCAGACTGTTTTGCTAGGCAGAAAGACGTCAGAAGAGAGAAGAGAAGCATAGTGAGGGAATTTTTCCTCAGTAGACTTCCCGCCAAGAAGTCCTTTTTCTTATTGGCTGAGCAATAGCAGTAAGACGCAGAGAGGAGCAATTCAACAGTTTTCGTGGCAGAGATTGCAACCAGTGGTTTGATGGGATCAAGATGGTTTGATGGGATCAAGATAGATTGGACAAAGCATCCAACTATGTCATCTGGAAGGCAAGGATGTCATTCCTTCTAGATGAGCATTCCCTCAAGACATATGTCAACAGTGTGGTGGTTGAGCCTGCAGATCCAGATCCGCTGAAGAAGTACAAGGCAGAAATGGCGAAGGCAAAGAGAATGATCCTCGATGGAGTGAAGGATCATGTGGTCTGTCACATCGCTAGCAGAGGGACTGCTAAGGAGATGTGGGATGCATTGTCTACGCTATATCAGGGATCTTCCGAGCAACGGAAGATGTACTTAGAGCAAAAATTGAGATGTGCACAGATGTAGAAGGGGGAGTGCATTGATCTATTCCTCACGAAACTTCAGGAGAACAGGGACGAGTTAGCAGTTGTGGGGTCTACACCTCAAGATTCTGAGATGGTAATACTGGCCCTAAACTCAGTGTAAGAAGAGTGGCAAGTCTTTGTCTAGAGCATCTTAGGCAAGGCAGCTTTGCCAGACTAGGATAGTATGTGGGTAGCTCTCAACCTAGAAGAGCTGAGGAGAAATCTAGTCAAGTGCAAGCTTGACGGAAGCAGCAGCAGTGGGTCGAAGCCCAAGGAGGAGGATGAGAATGCAACCCTTGCATCAAAGGGGCAGCAGGAGCAGCGGAGGCGGAAGAAGGATGTCTCAAAGATAAAATGCTTCAGGTGTGGTGAAATGGGTCACTACGCAACACACTGTCCTCTCAAAAAGAAGGGCAAAGATGAGAAGCACAATCCAAAGGCTGCACCCACAAAGATCGAGGAGGAGGAGTTCGCCATGACAACCGAGATACATCCAGGAGGGAGGTGGGTTGATTTGGAGCTGTAGTTCGAAAGAGCTACATATGGGTAGGATCCTTGAGGAACCCACCTCTTAGATCAATTCCTTGCTATGGGAGCCCACATCAATAGTAGCAGGATGGACTAAGTGTCAGATGGTGCAAAGGAGTGTTGGAGCGATAGATGCAATGGCTAGAATGCCAAGTCTAAGCAACATAGTGCAGAGTTGCAGAAGTGCAGGGAGGCACAGTGCAGTAGCAGCAGCAACAGAGTGGCTTCAGAGGGACAGCGTGGGACTAGCAGCAGTCAAATCTTCAACCTCGATATGCATCTATGTCGAACACTTGTTCAGTAATTTGGGATGTTTTTCTGTTGCTATACAGTAGCAGCAGCAGTTTGCAGTGTAGTGGCAATTGGCAGTGGCACTGCCAGCAGCAGTGGCAATTGGCAGTGGCAGTGCCAGCAGCAGCACAGATGCAAAAATTCAGAGGGAGTTGCAGTATGGATGCAACGCTGACAATGGCAGGGTCAAGAGCAGTACAGATGCAGCATTTACGCAGTGGTTGATGGACAACATGTCAGACATCAACAGCGCAGTGGACGATGTTATGAAGTCAGAGTGATGCTTCAATGGGAGGCATTGCTAGAGCACATTCCTCGCTAAGAGGAGTGTTGATTTCTGGTAGCATCAAATGTGCTCTAAGTCTCAAATTTTGCAGGGAGGCTTGGGCACATATATTCCAAAGAACCCAAAAAGCGTTTTGGGAAATTCCACCCGGAGACAGTTTTATTAAAATTATTAATTATTTTTAATGGGTCCCTAAAAGTCTAAAATTAGGAAATTAAAATAATTAATGGGTATTAATCTAACTGTGGGTGTAACTTCTGGAATAAGATGAGGATCAAGCAGAAGTGATCTAAGCCATTGATTAGCTTTTAATCTAGGTCATTGAATGTCAACGAGGAGATTATTTAAAGAAGCTTGAGGGTCATTTGGAAGACACACAGAGAGTTGATTAGTCAGATCAAATTGAAGCTAGAGGTAGCACAGTGATTTGTAGTGATCATGTAGAGAGGGGCAAAGGGATTTTTGGCTTGAGGATCTTCTCCGGAGCCAAGGATACTCAGCAAAGAGGCAGAGAGACACACAGAGGAGACAGCGCAGAGACCAGAGAGGGTGACGCAAAGCCAGGAAGGGCTCACGCAGGCCCCATGCAGAGCAACGCAGAGGTCTCCAACGCAGAAGTCCGAGTTTGCTGAGGAGATTGACATTTCTGAGTTGGGAGGGCTAGAAAAGGCTTCTGAAGGCAGATTGATTCTCAGTTGAGCTGACACATGGACCTTAGAGGTTGATGCAGGGCCCATGCAAGGGTAGCACAGATGTAGTTGGGGAACTCTTGGTTCAACTGTCGGATCAGCCGAGACTTGTAGTGTAGAGTGAGGTAATCTCACCAGTTTCTTTTGCTAGGTGATCTTCTAAGATCATTTTTGCTTGATCCTCGTCTTCTTCCAAAAGTTACACCCACAATTAGATTAATACCCATTAATTATTTTAATTTCCTAAGTTTAGACTTAGGAACCCATTAAAAATAATTAATTATTTTAATAACACTGTCTTGGGTGGAATTTCCCAAAACGCTTTCTGGGTTCTTTGGAATACATGTGCCCAAGCCTCCCTGCAAAATTTGAGACTTAGAGCACATCTGATGCTACCAGAAATCAACACCACTCACCCTGTACACAACGCACCAATAGGGGAAGGTGAACCACTCACCCTATGGTCGCTCATAGCTCCAAGAAGTACCCCAAGCCCCCAGGAACTCCCAGAGCTCAGTGTTCAACTCAAGCGGGACCCTCATAGGAGGGTCTTTCGACAACTCTGAGTCTCTCTCGAAAGCCTAAGAATTTGACCTTCCCTAAGGGTTTAGTGAGGATGTCTGCGACCTGCTCATCAGTGCTAATGTGTTGGAGCCTTATTGCTCCCCTTTGTACCATATCCAGGATAAAGTGATACCTAATATCAATGTGCTTGGAGCGGTCGTGGAACACAGGATTCTCTGAAAGGTGAATCCCACTTTGGTTGTCGCAGTAGATCACGGAGGTATCCAGCACATGCTCAAATACCTCACTTAAGAGCTTCCTCAACCAAACAGCTTCACAACAGGCCATACTAGCTGCAATGTATTCGGCCTCTGCAATGCTTAGAGCAACCGATTTCTGCTTCCTGTTTTTCCAAGAAATTGAAGTAGACCCCAATGAGAAGCAACATCTAGACGTGCTCTTACAATCCACCACACTACCAGCCCAGTCAGCATCAATATATCCATGTAGCCTCAAATTCCCGACAGTGTATCTCAGTCCATAGTTGATTGTGCCACGGAGATATCTCAAAAGATTCTTAGCAGCAATCCAATGTATGTGATGAGGTTCGATCATAAATTGACTCAACGTATTCACAGCAAAGCATATTTCAGGAAGGGAGTTTACCAAGAACATCAAGGCCCCCACAAGTTGTCTATATTCGGAAGGATTTGCCAATTCGGACCCACTAACACTTCCACATAGCTTCTTGAAGTTGAGTTCCACTGGAGTAGACACTGACTTGTAATCCACCATCCCACATCTCTTGAGCAACTTCACAATGTATTTTCCTTGAGAAAGGAAAATCTCACCTGCCTTTTGCCAAACCTCCAGGCCTAGGGAGTAGTGCATTTGACCTAGGTCCTTCATCTCGAACTCGGAAGCCAACTCACTCTTGCATTGATAAATGAGAGGGTTTGCACCTGTCAGAAAGAGACTATCCACATAAAGGACCAAAATGAGAGGCATGTCCTTTTCAACCTTGAAGTATAGGTTAGGATCAGCTTCGCTCCTTATAAATCCCAGCTTCATAAGATATCTATCAATCTTCTCATACCAAGCCCTAGGGGCTTGCTTCAACCCATAGAGGGCTTTCTTCAAGCTGCACATGTGTCCTTCGATCTTGTACTTCGAACCCCTCAGGTTGTTCTATGTAGTCTTCCTCCTTAAGCGAGCCATGCAAGAAAGCAATTTTAACGTCCATTTGAAGGCTCCATCCTTGAGAGGCAGCAAGAGCAATAATAGATCAGATAGTGGTATATCGGGCAACCAATGCAAATATCTCGTCATAGTCCACTCCTTCCTTTTGAGAGAAGCCTTGAGCAACGAACCTGGCCTTGTAATTTTCAGCACTCCCATCAGCTCCGTGTTTGATTTTGTAAAACCATTTAAAAGTGACCACAGACTTGTTCTTGGGTTTAGGAATCACTACCCAGACATCATTCTTCATGGTTGATTTGTACTCCTCATTTATCGCATCCTTCCATACTTGGGGTTTCACGGCTTCTTCGAACATACATGGCTCTAATTGAACAATAGTACTCATAGCAGCTAAGTACCCTTGATACCTGTTCAGCTTCTTACTTTCACGAAATGTCCCTCTTGGAGCAATATGTCTTTCAACATCTTCGAGAGTATCTTTGAGCCACAAAGGTCTTTTCCTTGAGGTAGAGGGATCACCAAGAGGTGGATCAATGGGATCCATTGGGCATCGGTTCATCTATCGAAGATTCATCCTGCTTTCTTGCAACATCATCATTGTCCTTCCTTGGGATAGGGAGATCTTTGGCTTTCCCAAGGGCAAAATCTTCATCAAAAGTGACATCATGGCTTATTTCCACTTCTCTTTGACCAGGCACATAGATTCTATATGCCTTCGAAGTTTCACTGTAGCCCACAAATGTTCCTTTCTTCCCAAATGCTTCTAACTTGTTTCTTTTCTCTTTAGGCACATGAAAATACACGGGACAACCAAATGAGAAACATTAGGTTTCTTACTAGAGAAGACTTCTTCGGGTGTCTTTAAATCCAATGCTTGATGCAGGCTCCTATTTTGAACATATACAGCAGTGTTGGCAGCTTCTCCCCATAAGAACTTCGGTAGGCCTTGGTCATGAAGCATGGCACGGGTGGCTTCTATGATTGTTCGATTCTTCCTTTTAGCAACTCCATTTTGCTCAAGAGTGTATGGAGTGGTGGTCTCCCTCTTAATACCAGCCTCTCTACAAAAATCATTGAATTCATTTGATTCATATTCGGTTCCATTATCGGTCCTCAATATTTTGATCTTCTTCCCTGTTTGATTTTCAACCAAGGCTTTGAAAGAACAAAACCATTTGAACACTTCGTCCTTCTTCAAGAAATAGATCCACGTTTTGCGAGAGAAGTCATCCACAAAAATTGCATAGTATAAGTATCCTCCTAATGATGTTACGGGCAACATACCAGATAGATCAGAATGGACCAATTGAAGAATGTCGGTAGTTTGACTTTCACTTGAGGGGAATGGTCCCCTTGTAAGCTTTCCAGTTGCACAACCTTGACAAACACCTTCATGATTTATGTTGAACTCGAGCATACCTGTGACCATCTTCCTTACCCCAGGTAAGGCTTTGTAATGAAGGTGAGCAAATCTTCAGTGCCATAATTCAAATTGAAGAGAAGTATCACAAGTCATAGCTCCCAAAGGACTTCCTCCAACTTGATATTGACCTTCAACCCTAAATCCAAGTGTAAATGCATCTTTAGGGCTTCTTTGCCAAATGTGTACCTTTCCATCAATGAATGCTACCTTGAAGCCTTTATCTTCCATCGCAGAATTAGACACCAAGGTCTTCTTCAAATCGGGTACATACAATACTTCTTGTAGATGAAGGGTCTGACCTTGATTTAAGTGAAGAATGACAGTCCCTATCCTTTCACGGGGTAGGTGGCATTGTCTCCCAGTATGACCTCCAAATTAGTCTTCTTTTCAATCAAATTTGAGAGGGCCTCTTTGTACCCAGTGAAGTGCCTTGAGGCACCACAATCAATCAACCAGTGATCCAAAGTATCCGAAGGAGAGGCAGCAGAGATGGCGGAAATAAGATAAAATTCTTTTTGTTTTTCTATAACATTAGTTTCCTCATACCTGGAATTTCTCGTCCTTTTGGGAGGTCGACCATTACCATATCAAGCAGCGGGAGCATTCCTCTTTCTTTTATTGTTGAACCTATTGTTCCTTTGATTGCCATTGCCTTTGAAATTGTTGTGATAGTTCTTGTTGTTTTCGTCATCCGGTGGAGTATCCTTCTTGTGAGGACACTCTCTAGCATAGTGGCCAAACCTGTTGCAAGTGTAGCACTTTCCTTTACTTCCTTCTTTGAATCCCTGCTTGAATCCTTGCCCTTGTCTCTTTGGACCAGCATTGTTCTTCCTCTTTGCATGAGCGAAGAAGGCAATAGTTTCATTTCCATTTGAAGGCTTGTCTCTCTCCATCATCCTCGTTTCATGTGCATCTAGCCAATAATTCATCGAAACTAGGAATCCTGTCATTGTTAAGAATGGTGGTGTTAAACACATCCCATGCTCTTCCAAGAGCAATGGCAGTGAGCTCCCTATCAGCAACAACTTCTCTGATAGATAGAAGATCATTCTTGAGTTTTGTAATCCTCATAAAGTGCAATTGGATAGACTCCGCTCTATCCATCTTGATGTCTTTCAACTTGTTCTTGAGAAAGAAGAGTTGATTTGCATTGTTCACTTTGAACATCCCAACCAGCGTTTCATACATCTCCTTAGATGTTCCTAAATCAAAAATATAAGCAACCAAATGTTTTTGAATGGAGTCTATAATAATTCTTTTAGCTTTGACCTTACCTTTCTTGTACTTTATTTTTGCGGTAGCAGGTGCATTTGAAGGAGGCTCCACTACTCTTCCCTTTACATAGTCCATAGCATCATTCTCTTCCAAAGTCAAATCCAAAGTCATCTTCCATGAATGATAGTCGGATTTGTCCTTGAGCTTATACTCGAATTTGAAGTATGATGTAGTCGCCATTGAAGCTAGACCAATATTCTTGTCCAACAACTCTTTTCTTTAGTGATTGTTTTTCTCTCTCTTGCTTGGGCTTTGTCTTCACCTGGGCTCTGATACCATATTAAATTTAGTTAACAATGGTATGTTCTATGCTTAGCTCAATTACTTCATTGTTCCTTAAGTAGCCCAATAGCAATTTCCAATTTAGATTTCTAGTAGCAATCACATTAACCATTAATCACATTGATAGTAAAAGTAGATAGAACATAAAACAATATGCAGAAGATGAGCCAAGACAAGAGGACACCAAATTTGGCAGATGCCACAAAAAAAACCCCAATGTGGGGAAACCCTTTAATCAATTCTTCTTATTATTATATCAAAATGTTCAGCGGAGAGAGAGAGTACAAAAGTCATATTGACTTTGCCCAATTCAAAGCCAAAACAGTTCTGTCAATTTCTGCAGTCAAACTTCAGCGCTAACCAGAAAGTCAATGTTGGTCAAAGCAGCTATAAATGTCCTCAAAACAGCTCGGTCTTCCCTAGTCAAACTCGGCCTGATCAAAACGTCAAAGTCAGCCCAAAACAGTGCAGTCAAACTCGGTCAAAGGAGAGAGAAAACAGTTGTAATTTATGCGGTCAACCTGCAATTTGGTCTACAGTCAAAGTGCTCATAAAACCTTAGTTTTTGTGCCAAAAGTTGCGGCCTGCTGAGACAGAAATATCCCCAAAAGATCGAAGTCAAATGATGCCCAAAAGGTGTTGGTCAACATTGGTCAAACTGTAATCAACTCTATAATTTCGGCCCTGTAATTCAGCTTCTGAAATTCGTCCTTCTTGATCCACACGTGTGAGAGAAGAATGCCCAATGTAGTACGAACCAATGAGAGAAGGAGAGAATTTGTGAGTGATGAAGATGCCAAATGAGATGAGAGGTCACTTGTATTTATACAAGTCATTGAGGGTGAAGTGACACATCCATTGGGCTTTCTGAGCCTACATGATGATGTGGCCAACCTTGACAATTTGCACATGTGTGGGCATAAATTCAAAATCACACTTCTGCTTGCCCAAATGAGATGATCTTTATATCAATTTTCGTCCTCTCGAAAAGATGAATTTAATGCAATGATCATCTCCATCAAATGAGCTGTCCTAAGGTGGAATTTGGCCCTAGTTTCCAATTTTAACCCATCAGTGGCACTAGCAGCAGGATCGAAGGGTGTGAAGGAGGAAGAAAATGCGGCACTCGCATCAAAAGGGAAAGCAAAAGGTCCCAGTCAGGGACAAGGCTCGCAGGGAGAGAAGAAGAAGAAAAAGGATCTATCCAAGATCAAGTGCTTTAGGTGTGGCGAGTTTGGCCACTACAGTACCCAATGTCCTCAGAGGAAGAAGGACAACGAGGAGAAGCAGGATCAGGTGGTAGCATCTACAAAAATAGATCAGTTATCCTCCAAGTTGGAGGAACAATTCACTTTGTATGCAGTTATACCTGCAGGAGAGAGGTGGGGAGACATCAAGATCTAGACTCCAAAGTTTTGCAAAGTTGGGCAGGGTCCATATAGGAGCAACAGTTGCAATTTACTCCTCACATGGATCATTAACCTTGTTACAGGGCCCCACAGTATTCAATAGCAAGTGGATCAGTGTCAATTGGTGCAGTCAGTTCCAGAGTGACAATTGCAGACTAGTTGAAGTCAGATGTTGAGGAGCACAGAGCAGTGTTGATAGCAGTGCAGGAGGCACAGTGCAGAGTCAACAACAGCAGATTTCTCAATGGACAGTGCAAAGGCTAGTAGCAGTCAGAGACTCAAGAGACAATTGCAACACAGAGACACAGTTGATTCAAAATTATGAATACTTCTCAGTTGCAGTAGTTGCAGCAGCAGCAGCGGCAGTTAAAGGGAGTGTTAGTTGGGTTGTAGTGAAGATGCAAAGTTGGCAGCAATTTAGGATGTACAGTGCAGTGTTAGTAGCAGCACAGATGCAGCATGGTATAACTACAGTTAGTGGCAGATGAATCAAAGTTAGCGCGGTGGTTGATGGCCAGTTGCAGGTAGCTACAATTTTTAGACATCGGCAGCGTGTATGGGATGATGATGCAGAGACAGGATGTTGTAGCAGTGCAGCACTAGAACACCTTCCTCGCTAAGAAGGAGTGTTAGTTTTTGTAGCATTGGATGATGTTCTAGTCTCCAACTTTGTGGAGAGGCTAAAACACAATAGATCTCCAAAACCTAGAAATCGTTTCTGGAAATTCTACCTAGAGATAGCTCAATTTAATTAATTGACCATCATTTAAATTTTTCCTAAGTCTAGCTTAGAAAAATTGGTTAATTAATAGGAATTAATTGAGAAAGGTGAGAATTCTCTAGAAACTCACATGGATTGACTTAGAGATGATCTCAGCCATCGATTAAGATTTAATCTTGGTTGTTGAAGTCTCAACTAGAGATTATAAGAGGAGGTCGATGGGGTTGATGGAGAATACACTAGAGGGTCGAGTTCCTTGGCAGTGATCGAGTTTCCCAGCTGCAGTAATTCAGCAAAGAGAAGTTTGATCTAGAGAGGGGGCGCAGAGATAGTGAGGGGCAGAGACAGTGAGTTTGGAGTAAGACTTCCAGTTCCAGAGAGTCAACTACTAGAGGGTCGAGTTTCCTTAGTGAGGCTGCACAGGGCCTACGCAGAAGCTTCAGACGTAGAGTTCGATTTGGCTAGACTGAGGGTCAATTCAGTTGTTCGAGGCTGGGAGAATTTCCGGAGGGGCTAGCAAGTCATTCTCAAAGGCTGAGTTGGGCTAGACAGCTTGATCAAAGCAGCTTCCAGGCAGTGTGATTTTGGCCTGCACAAAAGCAGCGCAGAAGGCTAACGCAAGGGTTCGAGCAGCCCAGTTGTGCCAATATTTGGAGTTGGATCAATGTCAAGTGAGGCAAGAATTGTCTCACTAATTTTTGTGGCTAGTTTATCTTGTAGAGGATTGCCAGTTTCAGGCATCCAATTGTACTTAGAATTTCTCACTGCTACATAATAATAAAACCCTCAGTTGCTGCACCGGTTTTCCCACATTGGGTTTTTCCGGGGACAATTGTCCAAAAATAATTGTGTCATTTTTATGTGTGTGCTAGCAAATTTCTTAGTTTCCAGCATTTTATTTTTCGTAGTATTTTTATGGTAAAAATTTGCACTGTGATTTATTTTATATTTGTCATAGCAAATAAACTGCAAAATGAATTTACAGTTAGAAGAATAAATTTCCAGTTGTTGCAATTAAACTTGTAAATTTTCACATTTCCTACAATATGCACAGTAGAAACCAATCTCTAATCTAATAAGTACTACCTAATTATGTTTAACAATTTATCTTTATGTTACTGATATCATTCAACAATTATACACAGAAAATCTCAACAATAATGCAACGAAAATAGTAAGATCATACAGAGACAGGCATGCGCAATAGAGACAACAAATTTCCCATGGGAAACCCAAACTTGGGAGAAAACCCAAAAACTCTTCTTCTAAGAGAAATTATTCTTCAGCAAGGTTTACAATTCAAAATTTTCTAGAAATTTGTGCCAAAATCCAAGTCCAAACTTCAGTCAATTTGTCCTCCATCTGCTCCCACATGTTACTACTATTGAAGAAAGATGATGATTCGAATTGGTCAAATGAAAATGTCACATTGTATATATATACAAGTCGAATGGGTGCATTTACCCCAAGGGACACGTCCCTTCATGAGCTAGGATGACTTGTCCATTTTGAGCCTACATGAAGCCCAATAAAAAATTGAATTTTTATTTTTATTTTCATAAATATTCTAGGTCGACTTAGGAGGCCTCTTGACATGCGGGAATACCTCCTGATGCTACACAAAAATCAACACTCCCTCTTAACAAGGGACGTATTCTCCTTGGCTACAACAAATTTCCCCTTAGCTGAAATTTCTCCTTCAAAAGAAAAGTTCATGAGCTTTCTATGTTCATGCATGTCTATAAATCACTCCAACTTGGAGTGGGCAATGTGAGTATCTAGGGCCTTTTACCTCTAGACAAAGTCCTTTATGGCTCCTCAGGTAAATGTATCAATCTCCTCTGGTCAAAGTCCTTTATGACCTAACCAAGTCCTTCTGGCTTCTCAGGAGAGAATTTTCCCTTGGACCATTCACCTTCAACCAAAATCCTTTATGGCTTCTCAGATGAATTACATCTATCTCCTCTGGTCAAATTCCTTTATGACCTAGCCAAGTCCTTTTGGCTTCTTAAGAGAAGATTTGTTCAATCCTCTAATTGCCCTCGGCCATTCAGCTCTAGTCAAAGTCCTTTATAACCTAGCCAATGCCTTCTAGCTTCTTAGGTGAATGTATCCATCTCCCCTGGTCAAAGTCCTTTATGACCCAACCAAAGTCCTTTATGGCTTCAGGAGATGGTCTGCCCTAATCCTGCAAAGACATCAACCCTCCCTCTCAACGAGGGAGACATTCTGCATCACGCCAAGCTTGTCTTTGAAGTATACAAACTTCACTCTAGACAGAGGCTTGGTGAGAATGTTTGTAATTTGCTCATATGTGTATATGTATTGAAGCTCCAATGCTCCTCTCTGCACCATGTCTTGGATGAAGGATCTTGATCAAGGAGTCTTACAAGAAGCTTCCAAAGTCACACTATTTCATGACTTGCAACACGGGCTGCAATATACTCTGCCTCTGCTATACATAGTGCGACAGAAGTCTACGTCCTGTTAAACCAGGATATTAGAGCTTATCCCACCCTAAAGCAGCACCCTGTTGTACTCTTTTTGTCCTCTGTACTCCCAGCCCAATCTGAATCTGTATATCCCTGCAGCTTCACTTCACTGCCTGAGACATATCTCAAACCATATCTATTGTACCACGTAGGTACCTCAACCATGCTTTGTTGTAACCCAATGTATCTGCCTCAGTTCAACCATATTTAGGGTGTTCACTACAAAGCAAATATCAGGCTTGGTGTTAACCAAGTACATTAATGATCCAATCAACTGCCAGTACATCGTGAGATCTAACAAATCTAAATCTCCAATCCCAAGAAATAGTGTATCTAGCCAGAATCCTTCATTTCAATCTTTGAGGCCAACTTCCTCTAACACTTAAGCAAATCCTCTTACCATTATTGCTCCCTCTATTACATAGGTAAGTCCTTCTACCATTGCTTCTCTCTATCATGTAAGCAAGTCCTTCTGCTATTCTTGCTCCCTCTGTCACATATGCAAGTCCTTCTACTATCTGACATGGTCTCCTTAGAGAAAGACATACTACTCCTAAAGACCTTCTGTCTCTGAGCATCTTGACAATCTCAATCCATGACATCCTCTTGGAAGCTTGACCCTTCCTCTTTGTCTGACTATCTACTCCCTCGGAACCAGAAGCTCTTCCAGTCCTCTAGCATGATCCTAGATGTTTGTACAATTTCTCCCTCTCGAACACCAATCACTCTTGCTAAGTCCATGCTCAAGTTGTTAGGTCATACAAGAACCTATCCATCGAAGGCTGCTGCAAAAAAATATCCTTGTAGTCCACTCCCTCTTACTAGGAGAACCCTCCTGCCACAAATTTTACTTCATTCATCCCGATGTTGCCATCTGTTGCCAGAATTATTGCCTGGCAGCCTTCACAATGTACCTGCAAACCTCATTCAGGAGGCCATAGAAGAAGCCATTATGACCAAGCAAAAAATACAAAGACAAGGGGTTGACGGTTAGAATACGAGTATGCATGGAGTTTGGGGAAAGCATCTAATAACCAAGCAGATATGTATGCTCTTCTCCAAGGTTTAATGCTAGCAGTTTCAATTTTGATTAGATCCCCCATCATAACAGGTGATTCAAACATCACAATCAGGCACCTTGCTCTTGGCACAAGTCCTACAGAAAGGAAATTTTCGCATTTGTATAAAAGAATCACAAATCTACTAGCTTCATTCTCAATTTTCAAGTCAAACATGTTTTCAAAGACCTACATGGTGTCCAAACAAATTAGTAAATCAAGCTATTTAGCTAGCCCCTGGAACCTTGTCAATAAACGAAATTCAGAGGAACGCCCCAATTCAATGGCCGGTGTAAGTGCAATATAAAAAAGGTGGCAAGAAATATATGGCTGCTACATGCAGCAATCGTAAAAGATTAGATCAACCAAGTGACCAAATCATCACGTCAAATAAGGTTCAAGCATAGTCCAGCGACATCTACATCACACGACTTCAGCCAACCCATATCAGGTGTAAAGGAGCCCATTAAACTTCTCCCCTGCAGATCGAATACAAATCCCACTCCAGAGATCATTCAAGCCGTCTTTCCCATGTGATTTCTTCGAGGGACAATCATGAATCGATGTGAAGCAAAGATGAAGCAGCATGGGAGGAGGCGACCCATTAATTGGGTATTGTGCGCAAAACCCAGCATTAGCATCTGGAGACAATAAGGCACAGGAAATTGACCAGTATTATAGCAGGCACACGGCAGTTTGAGGGCAGCCAGGATTCAAGTAGCTCCATAAGCGAGACCTATAAAATGGGCAGAGGAATTTGGTAGGCAGTAAGATCAGGTTCAACTGGGGAAATGGATAACAAAGGGAAGAAATAGTGTGGAATCTCAGAGGTGCAGAGGATTGAGGAAGCAATCAAACTAAGATTTCGTTGACAAATAGAAAGGTGGACAGGCTCTCACTTCAGACAGACACATTAACAGGCATTCTCTCTTCTCAACAGAGGCAGCTGCATGACGTCAAACTCGACCTTCAGCACCTGCACACTCAACTTCAGACCATTATGGAGACAAAGCAAGGAGAATTTCATGATGTTGGGAAGCAAGTTATTTCCATCAACTCTGTCAAGCCTGACCAGCATGTATGCACTGATCTCAGTCAAGTAGCCACAAAATGCAATTTCATAATCATAGATGAATAGGAGTTGATTTCAAGTGCTTTTTGACAGTTTATGCCTTCAAAGTGTGGCTATTTTCTAGATAGTTTCTTTCAGTTGTATCCATATAGACATAGTTGTTGTATAGTTAATTGACAAAGCAAAGATTCAAAGGGCCATATCATATTAGCCTTCAAATTTTCTGCCTCTCTATACTTCAGGAAAAAATTAATGTACCTCTCATGTGCTTAGGCACATTTTGCTCATATAAATATATTGTTACTGTTAAAAAAAAATTTACACCTCACAAGGTAATAGTGTGTGGAATCAATAAATATAAGTGGCCTCATCAAAGAAGTTCCACTAGTTAATGGCTGAGGCTTACGAGGTTGGAGTTTTGGTCAATCAGAAACTATATGTAGTAGCAGAAGCTATATAATTGGTTGTCAAGCGAATATTAATGTATTTGGAGCTCTGCTCATGCTGGAGGTTGCCATTTTGAAGAAGCAAGTGACTATTGAATCCAATACTGAATATCAATAAAGGTTTGCTTACTGTTGTTATTTTCCAAATCTGGTTCTGTTTATTTGCTTTCTGCGACTATGTTTTTATTTGTTTTACTCTTTCGGCTAAACAAGGAACAGGACCCCTGCAACTTTGATGGCAAATTCCGTTTATGTTGCCGCTAGTTTGAACAGTCAGGACTCTGGACTTAGGCAATCTAAATATAATTTGTCCAGATAATGATCCACCACCTGTGATGGTTATGGGCAGCTTCTCGGTTTATTCTGATATGTCATAATTTTGTCTAACACGTGACTGATACTAGCCATCACTGTTTGATGTTTTATGGAGATGGAAGTTAAGACTCCCAGACTGATTAAACATCTTCCTAGGTTCCTATATCCACTGCTGTCAATGTAATTATGAACATATAATAATAGCATCATTGTTTACTTACTAAAATATAACTTAAACTGCATATAACACTGTTCAGATATGTTACCTGAAAGTTGAAACGAGAAATACTTACAAAGTGAAATGCGAAACGGTTCACACCAACAAACGAAATTTCTCAGGTTTTGCAGTAAGAAACACTCCATTGCTTTTTAATACATAATATTCAGGAATCATTAAAATTTAAAACCTAAACTATCAAACTCAACATGCAAAAGAAAATTGTAAATCATTCAAATTTATTAAATTAAAATGAGATATCATATTTGTTAGTTTTTGTAGCATCAAATGTGTTCTAGCCACGAAATTTGGTGGAGAGGCTAGAATACATGAGATCTCTAAAACCCGGAAATTGTTTTTGGAAATTCCACCTAGAGATGACTTAATTAGATTATTAACCAATTTTTTAATGTTTCCTAAGTCTAAAATTAGGAAAATTGATAATTAATCATAATTAATTAAGTCAATGTGAGAATTCTCTAGAAACTCACACGGATCGATCTAGAGAAAATCTGAGTCATCAATTAAGATTTAATCTTGGCCGTTGGAGTCCCAACGGGAAGAAATAAGAAGGGATCAATGTGGTGATGGAGAACACACTAGCGTCACTTGGAGAATTTGATTTTCCAGAGTAGCAGCAATCAGTTGTCGGAGAGTTCGAGCTTCAGTGAAGACGCAAAAACAGTAAGGGGCATAGACAGTGATTCGGAGGAAGTTTTCCAGATCCGGAGAGGCAGCAACAAGGAGGCCAAGTTATTCCCAGAGAGACAGCGCAAAGGACTGCACAGTTGCTTCAGAAAAGCAATTCGATTTGGCTGGAGGAAAAATCGATTCAGCTTCCAGAGGTCGGTAAAGTCTTCCAGAGGGTCGGAGAATCAGTTTCCTCAGCAAAGACAAGCGGAACGACTTCATCAGAGGCAATTTCGAGCTTAGACGTCCAAGGGTCTGCACAAGCACTACGCAGAGGCTGATGCAGAGGGTCAAGGAGGACGAATTTTCCCTTAAATAATTTTGGCCATATTTTCTTGTTGTTTGGATTGTCAGTTGAGCATCCATATATTGTACTAAGAATTTCACTGTTGCATAAAAATAAAAACCCTCAATTGGTGCACCGGTTTTCCCAAGTTGGGTTTTCCCAAGTTGGGTTTTTCCAAGGACATTTATCCAAAAATAACGATGACATTTCTATTGTGTGTGTGCTAGTATTTTCTCAGTTTCCAGCGTTTATATTTCTGCAGTTTATTTGTGAAGATTGAAGTGTGATTAATTTGGTATTTGTCGTAGTAAATAAATTGTTAAATTAATTCCAGTCGCTGCAATAGGATTTTAGTTTTGGAATTTCCACATGGTATCAGAGCGTGAGTGATCAGTCGGGAAGCAAAGAAGTGAAAAAGGAAATTTCGCTGTTCAGTGTGAGCAGCAGGTTAAAATTCCTGGAGGCAATGCAATCCATTGCCAGGCAGGCCGATTTGCTTGGGGAAGTTCAATTTTTCAGTGTAGAGTGGCAAAAAAAATTGACTTTCCAGATTGAGTGATTCCAGCAGGCAGAGGGAGCAGCAGCAGCTCAGTTTTCTTTTTGCTAAGCAGATTCCTTGGTTGGACGCAAAAGGTTTTAAAGCAGCAGAACCAGCGTCAGGTGGAAGAGAAAAGCACGCACAGCAAAGGGGAAATTTCTCTCAGGGAACTTCTAGTCTTGGAAGTTTGATTTTTCCAGCAACAGATTGGCAGTAACTAAGTGCAGATTCTCTCACTCCATAAAGGACTGCGTATAGTAGAACCAACAACCAAGCACAAGGAAAGAGAGAGTTTTCGATTTGATCAGAGATGGCCACAGCAGGGCTTAGAGATCATGATAGGTTGGATGGAGCTTCCAACTATGTTATGTGGAAGGCTAGGAATATGGCCTGAAAGCCTACATAGATAATGTGGTGCCAGTTCCCCGGGATGCGGATCAGCTGAAGGAATAAAGAAAGGAGATGGCGCGGGCGAAGAGGATGATTTTGGATGGAGTTTGAGATCACATAGTCTCGCATATTTCTGGCAAGAATACTGCTAGGGAAATGTGGGTAGCTCTCTCCACGCTATACTAGAGTACTTCCAAGCAACGGAAGATGTTCCTGGAAGAAAAGTTGAGATGCATTAGGATGCAGAAGGGGGAAGGCATAAATCCCTTTCTCACCGGGATTTGTTGAAGAATCTAGGGCAAGATAACAATAATGATTCTTCTAACTATGATAATTGCTTGTAATGTCTTTTTACTTATTAGGATTACCTTCTTATTATTATTATTATTATTATTATAGTGTGTTCTTCTTTCATCAAACAGCTACCAAAAACAAGAAGATCAACAAGATACAAGAACACAAGATGTAGGCTCCAAGCCAGGGAAAAACCTCTCCTCTTGAGAGGAAAACCCTTCGGTCTCTTCTTATAGATTCTTTATTGACGAATACCAAGACCTTTGACCAACACTAAAGCCCTTCCAAGACCAAGATCAGCTTCTCAATAATGTGCTTGCTTTACTGCTTTCCAAACCCAGCAAAATCTCTTCCGGCAACACTTCTTCGACCTCCAGCCACAGATTTTCGGCCCTAACTGCAAATCTGCAACTTCGGCCCCCCGGCAGTAGCTGCTACTTCGCACGTGTGGACAAGAACTGCTTCTTCTTTGCCTCTAGCTGCCTCGCTCGTCCTAATTTAACTTCTGGATCTAGAAGGGGACTTTATTGGCCCTTCTTTCAACCCTTTTTCATTAGATCAAACCCTCACAAGGAAACCCTAGCCAGACTGCAGAAACCCTAGCGAAAAGCTGCAGGATTTCAGCCTTCTTCTTCGCACGTGTGGAGAGAAAGAGAGAGAGAGAGACCCAAAACACTTCTTCTTCTTCTGCCTTCTTCGCTATCCTTTTCTACTTCTTCCTTTCCTTGAGAGAGAGGAATGATTGTCTCCAAATGAGGTCGAACTGCCTCCTATATATAGGCCTCCCAGGAGTACGAATTCCAGTTTCTAGGTTGACTAAACAGGCTGGCAAGCCGACTTGGTCTTGGAAGGCTCAGTAAAATACAAAAATTATTCTTTTTACAATTTAAAAGATACGCAATGTGGTCTTCATATTACGACAATGCCCCTATTTGACTACTTGACTTATAACAACCCTAGAAGCACTTCTAATTAGTGCTTGACCTATAAAACAAATTTCTTGGGCAAGAAACCCAAGCTCAATAATAATAATAATCATTTTCCTTTCTTTTACAAAATACAAGAATCAAAAGTACATTTCATATTTATGAAGACCAAACCTAGTTACACTTTCTTCAATAGGATTCGAGAGGTCTGGGACCAGCTTGCAGTTGTTGGGGCAGCGCCTCAACCATCAGAGCTAGTGAGGTTGGCACTGAACAGTGTCTCTGAGGATTGGCAAGTATTTGTCCAAAGTATATTGGGCAGAGACACGCTACCAGGATGGGACAGAATGTGGGTTGACTTACAGCAGGAGGAGTTGAGGCGAGCTCTTCTAAAGAGCTCCATCAATGGCAACAATAGCAGTGGATCGAAGGGTGTGAAGGAGGAGGAGAATGTGGCCCTCACATCAAAGGGTCCCAGTCAGGGGCAAGGGGAGCAAAAGAAGAAGAAGAAGGACCTATCTAAGGTCAAGTGCTTCAGGTGTGGCGAGTTTGGCCACTATAGTACCCAATGTCCTCTCAGAAAGAAGGACAAGCAGGAGAAGCAGGACCAGGCGCAGCACATGCTGAAATAGATAGGTTGTCCTCCAGGTTGGAAGAAGACTTCGTGATGATGGCAGACATACCTTCAGGAGTGAGGTGGGGTGACTTGGAGTTGTAGCCCTAGAGAGCTACAGAGATTGGGTAGGGTCCTTGAGGAGTCCACCACATGGATCATTACCTGGCTATGGGGGCCCACAGTATTCAGTAGCGGGATGGATCACTGGGAGTTGGCACAGTCAGTACCAGAATGACAGTTACAGACTAGTAGTAGTTAGATGCTGAGGAGCACAATGCAGTGTTGGCAGCAGTGCAGAGTGGCACAATAGCAGAGTCAACGGCGGCGCAGAGTTTTCAATGGACAATGCAATCGCTAGTAGCAGTCAAAGACTCGGGAGACAGATGCATCATACTGAACATAGTTGATTCAGTATTTTGGATGCTTCTCAGTTGCAGCAATTGCAATTGCAACAACAACAGATGAGAGGGAGTTGCAGTGCAGATGCAGAGTTGGCAGCAGTATGGTAGTGTCAGCAGCAGCACAGATGCAGCATTAGAGTTGTGCAGTGGTTGGTGGGCAATAGCAGCCAGACATCAACAACGTAACAGGAGGTGATACAGAGACAGGGTGTTATGGCAGGATGTGTAGCACTAGAGAGAACATAGTCCTTGCTAAGAGGGAGTGTTAGTTTCTGTAGCATCGAATGTGTTCTAACCACGAAATTTGGTGGAGAGGCTAGAATACATGAGATCTCCAAAACCCAGAAATTGTTTCTAGAAATTCCACCTAGAGATGACTTAATTAGATTATTAACCAATTTTTTAATGTTTCCTAAGTCTAAACTTAAGAAAATTGGTTGATTAATCAAAATTAATTTAGTCAAGGTGAGAATTCTCTAAAAAATCACATGGATCGATCCATAAATGATCTGAGCCATTGATTAAGATTTAATCTTGGTTGTTGGAACCCCAACAGGGAGAAGTAACAAGGGATCGATGTGGTGATGGAGAACACACCAGAGTCACTTGGAGAATTCGATTTTCCAGAGTAGCATCAGTCAGTTGCCGAAGAGTTCGTGTTAATTTTAGGCAACAATGGTATGTTCTATGCTTTAGGTCAATTTTACTTCAATTTCTTTATTAGCCCAGTATCAATATTCAGATTAGCAATCACATCAACATGAAAGTAAAATCCAAATAGAACATAAACATAAACAGTAGAAGACAAGCCAAGACAAGAGGACACGAGATGTGGCATCAGCGAGGGACAAACCCCAATGTGGGGAAACCCTTGATCAAATCTTCTTTTAGTTTTCAATAGTTCAGCAGAGAGAGATAGTACAATTTACAAATTCTAATAATTTATAACAGCAGCAAAAGAGCCCTAACCAGAAAAGTCAACGCTGGTCAACAGGGCAGATTTGACCCTCAACAAATCGGTCAACTTTAGTCAACTTTGGCCTCCAAACAGCAAGATAAAACAGCCCTCAAAACATTCAGCCCAGTCAAAGTTTGGTCAAACAGCCCACCTGCAGTCAACCCTAGCTACAGTCAACGTTGGTCAACGATCAACGTTTGGCCTTGATTTCTGTGCCCAAAAATGTTGCCTGCCCAAACAAAGATAGCCCTCACAAAAACACAGTCAAAGGAGGTCAACGCACGTTGGTCAACGCTTGGTCAAACTGTCCAAAAATTTGGTCTCCTGAAATTTCGGCCTCCTGAAATTTCACTCTCCTGAAATTTTGACCTCCTGAAATTTCACTCTCTTGAAATTTCGGACGTGTGGAGAGAGAGAGGCCCAGAAATCTGTACCCAATCAATGACGAGAGAGCGAGAGAAGTGTGAAGATGAGTGTGTGTCCAAATGAGGCCAAGTCACCTTTTATTTATATGCAACATTGAGGATGAATAGACGTGACTGTTGGGCTTCTGAGCCTACATAAGTTTGTTGGTCGACCTTGAAAATTTGACCATAAACAAAATAAAATCATAACTTCATTTGTACATGTCAGAATCGGATGATCTTTACATCAATCCTACACCTCTCGGAGAGAGGAATCCAAGAAAAATATCAGTTGTCATAAATAAGATGACCCGTGTGGCGTTTGGCCCTAGTTGCCAATTTTAACAGTTTGAGCTTCAATGAGGAAGCAAAGACAGCAAGGGGCAGAGACAGTGATCCGGAGTAAGTTTTCCAAATCCGGAGAGGCAACAGCAAGGAGGCCGATTTATTCCCAGTGAGGCAGCAAAGAGGACTGCGTAGTTGCTTCAAAAAAGCAATTCGATTTGGCTAGAGGAAAAATCAATTCAGCGTCCAGAGACCAGGAAAGTCTTCCAAAGGGTCGGAGAATCAGTTTCCTCAGCAGAGACAGGGAAAATGACTTTATCAGAGGCAGTTCTGAGCTTAGACATCCAAGGGTCTGCGCAAGCACTGCGCAGAGGCTGATGCAGAGGGTCCAGGAGGACGAATTTTCTGAAGGGAAGTTGTGTCGAGGTTGCTTGAGGAAGAAGGGAAGTTCCCTTAAATAATTTTGGCCAGATTTTCTTGTTGATTGGATTGCCAGTTAAGCATCCATAGATTGTACCCAGAACTTCACTGCTGCATAATAACAAAAACCCTCAGCTGCTGCACCGGTTTTCCCAAATTTGGTTTTTCCGGGGACATTTGTCCAAAAATAATGGTGTCATTTTTATTGTGTGTGTGCTAGTATTTTCTCAGTTTCCAGCGCTTTTATTTCGGCAATTTTATTTCTGAAGGTTGCAATGTGATTAATTTAGTATTTGTCGTAACAAATAAATTGCTAAATTAATTAACTGTTAGAAGAATTAATTCCAGTTGCTGCAATAGGATTTCAGTTTTGGAATTTTCACAATATTCATACTCAGCGACATGATACAGATTAAAATTGCAAATATCAAAATGTCCATTATTTGGTCATAAACTATAAATCAGTCCACAAATAGACCAATATTCAGATTTCATCTCCTCCATTGACACTTTTGGAGTGAAAGAGAAAGAAGCACCACTCTGACCAGTAGTATCATGACTATGGCCTTCTAACATCTTTCTACATTGGCATGCGACAACTCCAAAGGCAACTCATCATCACCATCATCCTGAGAACCGACATAATCCCATATCCTAGTGGGTGAAACAAGGTACTCTTCCTGTTGTCGTGGTAAGGGGCGGGAATTTGCATGAATACATACTAAAACTTGTGCCTTTTGCAAGGTTAGGTGAGTCCTCTTAGCAGGTCTGATGAAGGAATACTAGCTCCGATTTGGTTCACTCGTCAACCCTACTCACATATCATCGCAACATGGAGATGGTGTGATTTAAAATTTATAATAGAAATTTGAATTAGGGTCTTTTTGTTGGTCGCTTCTGGCTTGAGAGAAACGACCAGCAGAAATGCTGAAATTTTCTCAAGAAATGGGATTCCTATCCAGAAACGAGAGACAAGCGCCAAAAAATTGTAATGGGGTTTCGTTTTCGGAGCGGGTTTGTACAGAAACAGGCCCTTGCAGTGCATTGAACTTGACGCAACAATACTCGGTTGGGCCTGACAGTTGCATTGACAGGTAATGCTGAAGTAATTCCGGACAACGTCACATGAAATGTTAAAATATTTATTCATGAATACATTTTTTTGTATATATGTAAACTTGCTCTCAAATTTGTTATTATTTTTCAAACAGTATGTTTAGGAAATATGAATTTATAAACTTTAACACAATTCATTTTCAGAAAATCTCAATGCAATAGCATACCTTCTAACAGGAGCCAAATTACCAATTTGTAACATTCCGAGAGGCTTCAGATTTCTCGATGTCTGATTGTAACACCATCGCCCTTTAGTTGCTCGCAATAACGGAGCCCTGCAATCAACATTTTATGCATAACTGCTGCTCGGATTGTTCATGAATGAGCACTTCAAACCAGGAAATCTCAGTCTACAATGATTCACAAACTTCTACATATATATATGAGAGGGTTGTCGCGTACTCACTGAATTGAAGAGAATGTGAACGACAACGTCGCCATATGGGAACAATGGCGCATCTGTTTGAGCATCGTGGTCTTTCATAGGCCTCCCTCGCCATTTTTCACCTTTTATGAGCACTTTAATATGGTTTTACGAATTACGAATTTAGGTAGGGTATTCCATAGGTAGTTCATCATTTTTATGTTGAAAATTTAATTATATTTTTTATAATTTGAGAGTGGAGGTAGAAGAGTGTAACCCCTAATTTTACGATAACATAACTTATATTTACCATTTAAATCTTGAAGTTAATTATTTTTATTAATGGTTATTAAATTTCTATTATAGTTTATTAATGTAAATAGTTATGGAGACTATATAAAATTATTTGTCAGGTTATTTGTGTAATTTATGTTTCAAGTTATGGTAGATATAAAATACATGTGTTACACATTATGGTGTATATGGAAGAGATGTATTAATTTTAGTTTGTTTAGAAGAGTTGTGATCACACCATTAGATTTATGTTGGTTTAGTGTGCTAATTAGTTGTAACTCTAAAGTAAATGATAGATCAAAGCACTATGTGGTTTTCATTTATATATAAGAAAAAAAGAAAAAGAAATAGTGTTGATTGACTACATTTAGTGGTGCACAATCATCTTCAATGGGAGTAAAGTGTATGTGAGATTGACCCTGTGGTGAGAGATCCATGAGATACCATTTCTCTAAACAAGGAGGAGCTCATTCTTCTATTACATTGATTTTTTAACAATCGATGTGCAATGGCTTCAGTGTCTAGTGACAATCGATGTGCAGTGGCTTCAGTGTGCAATGGCTTCAGTGTTTTTTGTTTTATTTTGCAATGGTTATATTACCTAGTGACTTCATTTACCAGTGTTCCCCATTTCTTTTGGATGTTAGCTTTTGGCTTCCTTTCGAATACAATATTGGTCTCCACCCATCCTATATCAACCTTGGTTTATAGTTTATGCTCATGATTGATCCAAGAGGATCCAAAAAGGCCTAAAATTCAAAGTTCTCAAAATTTGTTGGAAATAATGTCATGTCGAAGAGCTCAACAAGACGATTCCAATGCAACTTGAATCGCATTAAACGGAGCCTATATGCAAAAGTTATGGTGTTTTGAAGTTCATGTCAAATAGCAAAAAAGTTGGACAAGATGACACATGGCACGTCCTACAACGCCACGTGGTAGAACTGTACAATGACATGTGGCATTCATACAAATGATGTAGCGGGACCAAAAATTGACATGCAGCAAACTAAACAAGCAACACGTGATTGAGCCTCAGTAGTTGGCAGGATAACTAAACATTAATCGAGTTGTTGATTGGATGCCACGTCCTACAACGCCACGTGGTAGAACTGTACAATGACATGTGGCATTCATACAAATGATGTAGCGGGACCAAAAATTGACATGCAGCAAACTAAACAAGCAACACGTGATTGAGCCTGAGTAGTTGGCAGGATAACTAAACATTAATCGAGTTGTTGATTGGATGCCACATGGCAGCCTTTAAAAGGCCAGAGAGGCTTGAGATCCGAGTCATAATTGTTGGAGGATATATTTATCCGCAACGGTTTAAAATAGTATGCAAATGGAACCAATGGGGTTTGACCATGCAACCACCAACACAAAATCTCAAGCACTCTTCCAATAAGCCATGCCATGGCTATTGGAAATGTAAATAGATGAGGTTATATTTAACATTATGTTGTAACGAAATACCAAAAGGGGGAAGGCCACGGGCTTGACCCCCACGACCTCCCCGCTAAGCTATATAACTACTGTCGCATGTCGTCAATACAATGTAAGCATGTAGCCATGTAAACATGTGGCCTCATAACCATATTATTTTTTGGATAAACAAAAGGTTACACACCAATCGAGTTATGGTTATAACCAAAGTGTTATTTATATATATGGTTACAATGGATGGGGCCGCAACCTCTGCGTGCTCAGCCCTGGCGCTGTAGACCCCTGATGTTATTTATACCAAATTGTGATGCCATTGCACCACACAGTGTGTTCATGTATAGAGGGTCAAACCTTTATGTTTTGAAGGCCAAGTTTAAACTGTTTGTGATATAGAAATCGGTCTTTTGCCTATTTTGAAGATTGAGAAGAGGGGGAGGTTTTGATAGAGGTTCTTTAGGTCAGTATACAATTGTGTGGTTGTGAAAATGAAGACAAGCTCCTTAGTCTTGTGTTGTGTTTTATCACTGTGTTTTGTGGTAAGACACCATTTTCATGCTCTTTTGGTGATCAGAGAAAGGAGAGACTTTTGTGAGGAGTTCTTTGAGGCTTTATATAGCTGTAGAATAGAGAGTCAACTTTAGAGATTGAGGGTTTTGATGTAGTTTGAGTCATTTCGTATCATAATTAAAGAGGACACTCCATTGGAAGTGGACCCAAAGACGTAGCCCACATTAGGTGAACTTCAATATCAATCTCATTGTGTTTTTTAGTTTATCTATAATTGTTTATTTATATTCATATCATTTTAAAATCTTTTGCTAAGTTTGGTATTTCTCATTATATTTAAAAACAACAAATCATAGGCAGAATGGTATTCGTGGCTCACTCATGTGGGTCTTTCTCCGGTGTACGGATTACAAAAAAACTTTCTATCACTTTTTAATCTTTGTGGATGATGATCTCCTTTTCGAGAAACTTTATGTTATCGAATGGTATGCTATGCACCAAATTATTATCTCCTTCAATGATGCTACAGGTCTCTATATGGGTAAAATGTTAATTACTTTGTAGTGATAAGAGACAAATGTTTTGGAGATTGCAAGTCTTTTTGCGATGGAAAAGGCTTTAATGGAAAGAGGTTTTAAGTATATTGGTTTCATTCTAAAACCAAATAACTATGGTATCAAGGATTGGAGTTGGTATATAGATAAATTTGAGTAAAGGTTGCTATCATGGGCCCATAAATGGTTAAATATCGGCGAGAGATTGGTTCAAGTACATGTGGTGTTACAAAGCCTAGCGGTTTATTGGGTGCATCTATATATGATGCCCAAATACATCAATAGGAGGATAAATTCTATCATTAAAAAAAATTATTTCGGCTTGCTCTAAAGGTGCGGATAAAATACACGTTACTGGTCTAGAAAACATTTTAATGAGTAAGGAGGTTGGGGGATGGAGTATCAAGAATATAAGAAAATTTGGATGGGCCCTGTTGATGAAGAGTTTATGACATGCTTTAAATGGTGGTGGTATTTGGCAAAGTATTATAAAGGAAAATTACCTGAGAAATAAATCTTCAATGACATGGCTCAAGGATGGGGCTCAAGCACCATGCTCCCCTTCAGACATATGGAATAACATCATGAAAGTTAAAATATGGCTAATAGGGAACTTGAAATCGTAGGTTGGATTTAGTTTTATGGTGGAGATATGTATGGATCCCATTAGGGGTTTCATTGGAAATCATTCACTACATGTTCCTCTTATTAGGTATATTCATGATCTAGGCATATATTATTTAAATCAAATTCAGGTCTCTCATTGTAACTCCTCTTTATATCCTTCATGGGAAAGCTCTTGGGATCTTGGACTAGTTGGAAAATTGGCTGAAACGTGGGAAAAGTACATGAATAATCTTTTCATGATTGGTGTTACATTGAATTAAAAAGAAGACGTTTTCTCTTGGGATGGAAAAACTGTCATGGTATAGATCTTAGTGGAGGAGGCCTATTGGTACATCACCCTTGTGACCCAGTATTCGCAGGAAAGAAGATGGTAATATGGGGTTGGAACATCCCCCTTAAACTTAAAAGTTTAGTATGGTTGGCTTGGCAGAATAAGATTTTGACTTAGAACAACTTATTGCACAGGGGTTTCATAGGCCCGGGGAGATGTGTTATATGCAAATTTGAACAGGAGGATGCAGTCCGTCTTTTCCTAAGATGTCCTTATGTAGTCTTTATTTGGTGTGGTGTGTTACAAGTATTAAATATACTTGTTGATTCAAACACAAATACTATGGAATCTTGTTTGCAGGATTGGATGTTTAGATGTAAGGAATATCGTACACTTCCACTCTGTATTTTATAGGGAATTTGGAGATGTTGAAATGCAATTATATTTGAGGATTCCCACTTGAATATAAATTGCACTTGTATTCATATTATTGCATACTTAAATGAAACAAGGTCGGTGTTTGACCGGGGGCCCTCGAGAAATTTTCAACCATTGAATATTTGGGACAGATATCCTATGGGATTTTTTGATGGGGCAAAAAAAAAATTATTTGTGGTTGTGGAGCGTGCATTGTCTTAAAGTCGGGATTTTATTATCATTTTAGCTAGAGTGGTGGTGTAGGCTCCAACTCTCGTGCAGAGGTATTGGCTTATGGGGGGTCTTATATTGTGCTAAGTGATTGTCTATAGAGACAATGGATATATATGGATTCAAAGAGGGATATAGAATGGGTATCGAAGTGGTCTACTTTCAACCCTCCTTTACTTATAAACTGGATGCAAAGAATTTTGTGGTTGATTGAGTTATTTCATGGGGTGACTTTCTTTCACATATATAGGGAACAAAATGGAATTGTGGATGCTTTATCCAAGATGGGTCGCAAATACCAAACTTGGGAGATTATAGTTTCTGCCTACGCCAACAACATTTTCTAGAGGATGGGGAAAATCCTCTTTACATAAGCTCTTCTACATTTGATGTGGCACATCGGTTCTTCTTTTATGTTGTATAATGATAGTCTTTATCATGAACAAAACTTAATATGTTACATTATCTAACTTTGTACATATTTAGTCAGTTAGTAAGTTGTAAAAGTAGGAATGTAATATCATATTTTGCGAGCATTTAGATTCCACACGCTTGTCTCGTGCAACTTGGCTTTTACTATATGTAAACAACTTTTATCAATAAAAACTATGTTGTTTTTTTCCTCGTTGAAAAAAGGGCTTGTATTAAAAGATCTTGATCAAATTTAGTATTAGAGCTAAATGAGTTATTTTGATTTAGTTCTTGAGTGTGGATTATTACCGAGTCTAAGCTTAAGAAGGGAGAGGGTGAAATTTAAGCTTACAATCCCGAAGTTGGTTCTAGGAGCTTCACTCAAAGAGGAGAGATGGCTTCACCAAGACGAGAGAATCCTTTTATCTCCGAGTCAGATTTTCTCGAAGCATTTAGTCAGTTGCAGTCAAGGGTGGAAGAGCTCTATAAAGAAAGAGGAATTCAAAAAGGAGAAGGCATTAGTCAAGTAAAGAACGAGGGTGATCAACCCCCTCTTCCTTCATTTTCTCCTCCTCCTTCAATACCTCCCTCTCCTCCTCATTCTTCACCTCCTTCTTCTCCTTCTAATTCTCCATCGCCATCTCCTTGTAAGAAGATTGCTTCAAAGAAGCCATTGTTGAAATTTGATGTCAAGTTTAAATTACCATTGTACAATGGTGAGATTAATGCAGAAAGATTATATAATTGGGTTCGATAGATAGAATTGTATTGTGGTATTCAATAGATTGTTGAAGAAGAGGTAAAGATTCAATTAGCCTCTCTTTGGCTTGAAGGTGCAACGTTGGTTTGGTGGGAAAGTAAACTTCAAGAAGGTATAAAAAGCAATGGTAAGCTCCTTTCTGCATGGTGAGAATTCACTAATGCAATAAAGAGATAGTTGTATCCTTTAGATTATACTCAGAAAGCAATCATTGAATGGAAAAATTTGAGATAAGAAAAAGGAAAAAACATGCAAAGTTCTACTGAATAATTTAGGAAGAAAGCATTGGTTTTGAATATCCCATTAGATTCTCTAGAGACGCTTTTAAAATGCAATGGTGCATTGCATAGTTACCTTCACCACAATATTATTTTATTTAATCCCACTAATTTGGATGAAGTATGTGCCCAAGGCACTCATCTTGAGTCTAGGGGAAATAAAGTGCAGAGTGATTTTGAAAAGAAGCAATTGTCAAAGTTCTCTAAAGGCAAATTTAAAGGAAGGAGGAAAAGAAAGAAGATTGTTATAGTGAAGAGAGAAGAGGCAAAGATAATGTGCTTTCATTGTAAAAAGGAAGGGCATGACAATGCCCATTGTTGAAAGCTACATCCTAAGCTATGGCCTAATAGGTTTGGAGGTAAAGGAAAGAAAAAGAATGTTGCAACATTGCAACAAGATTTGGGATATGATTCAAGGGATGAAACTCAGGTCACAACTATAGTAATGCAAGGTAAAACATCTTTTCATGCTAGTTCTAATTATTCTATGTTGTCTCTTGGTGTTGAAAGCAAAAGAAGTGAGCTTTTTCATATAAGGGTGATTATTATGCACACGAAAGTTGATAGTCTTTTTTATATTGGTTCCCAAGTGAATTAAATATTTGAAGTGATTATCAAGAAGCTAGGATTAGAGACAATACTCACAAGAAACCTTATCCTCTCAGTTGAGTTTGTGACAATGCAAAACTACAAGTAATGGAGCAGTGTAAACTTAGATTTGTTGTCAAGTCAAAATTTGTTGATGAGGTTTAATTAGATCTTTTTCCTCTTGATATTTGAGGAATTGTTTTGGGAAGCCTTTATTTATATCATAGGAAAGTCTTATTCTTTAGAAAGGATAAAAAATCAATTAGTAAGGATGGGGTTGAGTATATTGTAAGAGTACACAACATGGAGACTAACTTATCACTTGTTAGTGTAAGGCAAATGAAGAGGCTCATAAAGTCTAGCAAGAAGTTTGTCCTTTTAGTCATGAAAGCAAAGGATGTCGAACAATCTGATGCGTTTAAGGGTTGTGATCCTAATGTTGGAATGTATAGGATGTTTGTGATTGAAAATGCAAAGATCAAGAAGCATGTTTAAAAATTGTTCAAAAAGGGAGACATCGGGCCTAGTTCCTCTCCATGCGGATCTCCTATTGTGATGGTACCAAAGAATTATGGTACATGGAGAATGTGCATTGACTTTCATGCACTAAACAAGAACACAGTAAAGAATAGATACCCCTTCCTTGTATCGATGATTTGTTAGATCGGTTAAAAGATGCAGTTTACTTTACTAAGATAGACTTGCGAAGTGGTTATCATCGGATTCATGTCGCAAAAGGTGATGTTTTGAAAACCACTTTCAAACACAAAGCATGGTTTGTTTGAATGGTTACTAATGCCTTTTGGGCTTTACAAAACCCCGACAACTTTTATGTGTGTGATGAACGATGTTTTTCAACCATTCATTGAGGACTTTGTGATTATCTACTTAGATGATATTCTTGTATTTAGCATAACTTGGGATGGGCACGTCAAGCATATCAGGCAAGTATTTGATACTTTGAAAAAGGAGAAGTTGTATGTGAAATTGTTGAAGTGTGAATTGGAAAGGAATCATTAGTGTGCTTGGGTTACATAATAGGGGGTGGTGAATGAAAAAATGGATCTCTCTAAGGTTGAAGTGATTGTGAATTGGCCCAAGCCTACATTAGCAACATAAGTTAGAGGATTTTTAGGAGCAGTACAGTAATGGAGACAATTTATTGCTAACATCTCGTGTTTGCCAATTTAATTGTCTTAAATTGTTACATAAATTATCGGGGGGAATTGGTAAACTTGTGAAGTGCAAATGCACTATATGTGCTAGAAGTCCTTTTTATTAAGTTAGATTATTATTGTACATGATTGAGTTATTGAAAATTACTTCTAAGGATGTTTTTCATTCCTATCTTACTCTTCAAAGAAAATGGATTTAACACATTAAATATTCCTAAAATTTCCTCACTCCTTTCTAATGAAATAAAAAATGCTCTTCACACTTGCAAAATGAAACTTAAAGCAAACTCACACTATCTCATTAAGAAAACTTAACTGATCTATTGCAACACAAATTTAATCTCTAAAAGCATAATTATTCATCTAACATTCTAGCAATCCTTTGCATAAAAACCAAAATGAAATTGACTTCTATTCAAAATGAAAACCACACATTTACTCATTATCAATCACTCATGCTTTGAAATGAAAACCATAAAGAAATCACTCATGCTTTGAAATGAAATACTGTAAAATGAAACTATAAAGAAATCACTCAAGCTCTGAAATGAAACACTCTGAAATTATAAAGAAATCTATGAAAAGTGATTACACTACCATTAGCATAATTACAAATCAACTTGAAAAAGGAACAATTAGTGAAATATGGTTATTGTAATCTAATTGAAATCAAGATTGCAGAATGATTCTAAAATATATGAGCAACTAGCAAAATGATAAAGAAAAGATACAAAAAATGCAAAACCTTCACTGTTTGCAAGGGCCCTCCACAAACAGGCGGTCACAGAACTTTAATCGAATAGTCAGCTACACATCAAAGCTTCATTTTTCATTAACAAATAAAACAGAGTTTGAAACAATACTATTGCATATAAAAATTAATCTTCTATTCATGTTTGTTGCATGGTATTTATAAAATCCTATGTCAATAATCGTTCGAGGCTTTTACGCCTACCCTAGCTAACAGAGTTCTAATTTTAGCTTCTAACATATATCAAAATATCGTTTGCTCACGATTTACTATTTGGCAAAGCAAATCGTGAAGCGCAAGGATTTCAGACTCTCGCTCGCCTGTTCAGCAACATGTCGACTTTTACCCTTTGACCATGCAATCGAACAATCCTTTGATGATCTGGTTCAGATGAATAGGAGGAAATCGTTAAAGGGATCAATCTCCACCTATTCATATCTTTCTCCTCTTAGCTGGCACCTCAGATCCTGATAAACCTTGGAATCAGCTACAGAAACATAGATTAGCTGCAGAATCATGCAAATTCGGTAGCTAATACAAATATTAAATCAATAATAAGGAACATTATTAAATATGAAAGATAAGACAATTAAACACCTTACCATGACAAAAACCTTGTTGTTTGATGCCTATTGAGTTGATGATGATGGTCAAAGAAAGGAAAAATAGGTAAGGGAGAGTGTCAAAATGAAGCGATCATCAGGCTCAACATCTCGTTCATTGCATCTCCTTTACATGCTTTGACTTGCATGAAACAAGTCTTTCAATGGGGATGCAAGCAATAGAAAGCCTTTGATACATTGAAATAAAAGATCATTACAACACTAGTGTTATCATTACCAGACTTGCAGTAGTAGTTTGAGATAGAGTATGATGCAAGTGGATACAATCAAGCATTGCATTTGTCTACATAGAGCTCTCCATTCAAAACTTGTTTTGGGTATCTTCCAAAATCTCCATTGGATTTGATTTTTGGGGAAAATGTTGATTTTGATGAGCAGAGAGATGAAGATAAAGCCTAAAAATTCATTCAGAAGATCCAGATGGTGCATCAAATAGTGCAGGAATAGTTAGAGAAGAGCCAAGACCAGTACAAGGCTAGGCATGATAAACACAGTATGGATCATTACTTCCAAGTTGGTGATCGAGTTTGGCTACATATCAACCAATATAGGTGTTTGGTTCAATCTAACCCTCTTTAAAAACTAAGTTACCTCTACAAATTCTACATCACATGAACCTTTGTCTTGTTACTACTTGCCTTGTTTAGTCTCTCAAAATCCGTTTTCGCTATCCTTACCTACCCCTTACACTTAATCTCTTCCATAATCTTTTAAATTCAATCTTCCCTTGAAACATTGAAGCATAAAAATGATATTTACCGCATTTGAATAATTTGAGGGTTATTTATTGAATAACAATAATGGCCAACATTAATGATATAAAAGAACTTATTAGCTACATTAAATAATGTCACATATTATGCATATCATTATATACTTATATATAACAATATTACTAATCACATATTAATATATTCACACATATATTTAAGGAGTTGTCTTTAGTGCGACTTTTTGGACTTTCCGGTGTCAGAATCCAATGGAAATTTTTGAGTTGAAATCTTGATTTGTGTTATTTAAACTGGTTTTTTGACCGTATATATGGATTCAACACCTTGAAAAACCCCTAGGGCACTTCGATTGTGCACGGGTTACCCATCAAACTTGTGATTTCAATAAATTCCTGCCGGATTTTAGAGAAATTAGACCAGAAAAACCCACCGGAAAAGCTTCCAAAAAGTCTCACTAAAGAAAACTCGTATATTTAACATCAACCTAAGCAATGATTAACAATCATAATACATAAATACTAATGATGTCCACAAAAGGGAGAATATGTCCATAAAAAGGGGGGATATATAAAAGATGCATTATAATAAACCTAACTTAAGGATGACTACGCTAGCACATTCTTTAACTAACACATGTATTATATATGTTAGCATAATCCTACCCCAAATAAATATTGGTAAAAACCATGTCAACCAGTCTTATTATATTGTGTATGTTGTCACTTATTGAAAAATTGTTTAAATGGTGCCAAATGATGTCAAAAGAGTGCAAAAGAGCAGAGAAGTTTGTAGTCATCTTCCAAGCCATAGAAGGAGTCAAAGCCTACATCAGATGCTCTCCATTGAAAATTTCTTTTAACAAGATTTCCAACGATATGTGGAAGTCCGAAAATGGACTCCTGGATCAAAAGATATTGTCTCGCAAAGTTTGAATGGTTTGAAGCCTTAAGAGAGAAGGAATATCGAAGATCGCAACATCATAGGTCCAGAAAATCGAAGATCGGTGATCGTGCGTTATGTCTCGACATATTGGTGATCACACATTGGAGGTCCTACATGTCGGAGGTCCAATGGATCGTAGAAAGCAGTATCGGAGCTCGAAGGAGATCGACACATCACAATATCGCAACATCGGCAATCAGAGAATCAGAACTTTTGAGGGTGACAACCTTTTAAAAGTTGTGACATGGGTAATGTGCCGATAGTGTAAAAACCACCAGGGGACTCCAATAAAGATTAACAAAGGATTTCATCTCAAAACCAAAGGTGGACGGACCCTTTTCTCCCTCCTCTAGCAGGATGCATGGCATCATATGATTGGTTCTGATAAGCTACACGTGACAGCGTATGATTGGCTCTGATAAACACACGTGGCAACATATGATTGGTTTCGATAAAGCTACAATGGCATATGACATCAGCATGACGTGGTTGTACGACAGGAAACGTGGTAGGTAGTTTTGGCGTTTTGAGGGGCCTAAGGGGAAAATCTGGGTGACATGTGTCACCACTTAGGAAGTGCCACGTGGAGCGATGATGTCATATCAGAGAATTAGAATGTCGCAACTCCAAATTTATTTCCCCGATTGGAAACTATCGATGAGAGGGGCTCCAATATTTACCTAGCGCATGGTCAAGAAGAGTTTAAAGAACCAAGGGGCACAAATCACTTTACAAAGGAAAAATGGCCCCTGATAGGAACAAATTGCCCTAGTGCCTTAAGGCTAAGTAGCAGGTCACAACCCTTGGTCCTATGATGAGAATGCAGAAAGGGGCTAAACAAAAGGGGCCAAGGACACTGAAACTCGTTGTTTTCGTAATGACTCTTAAGAATAAAGTTATGATAAGTCATAGCTCTGATATAATACTATGGCTATATTATAGGACATATTGGGTTACGATAATGTAATACAGAGAGGTAAGAGATGGATGAGTCGGCAGTTGTGTTTCCGTGACAACACTCAAGTCACCATAGGTGATCGCTCCAAGCTCCAGAGAGTGGGAAAGTTCAAGCAGTTAAGAGGAAAGCGACAAGCGAATTGACCGAGTATCTGAAGAAGAGCATTGTGGCAAAGACGTGGCCGGATCAAAGGCCATCATTGGAACGATAGGGAGATATTTTCCTCCATCATCATTCAATCTTCCCATATTTTGATATTTTGTAATTTCTCCATTTTAAAGAACGAAATAGAATCCTTTGTTCATTTAGGAATAGAGGCTTCGCATGTCAAGACAACTAGTCGATCAAACAACTGGAACTCAGCTTAGATGTTTTTGTAACTATTTTTCAAGCTCTCCCTCTCCTTATAAAAGGAGGGAAGAAACACTTAAAGAAGGTTCAGAATTTTTGGTAAGAACTCTTGGAAAGGGCCTTTCCTATTTTCGTGAAGGCGATGTTATGAATCTTGATGTATGCACATTTCTCATAATATTAATACAAGATTTATGGTGATTCCAACTTATTGGATTGCAGTATGTTCATCTCCCTCTGTATTTTCATATATGTTAAATATTCCTCTCAGATTTCATGTCACGTAGCTGCTAGATATATTTCTCATTAGATGCAGATTCATTTAGATCAAGCTATTGATGGAAAATGCTTGCATTAATGTGGAAACATAGTATTTAAAAAGAACTCCATGTATCTTAGCATTCCATAAGCATTTCCTTACTCTCGCTTCTCTCTAAATCCAGAGATATAGAATTATTAAAGTTTAAGCCTTGTATGATGGATTTCTCCTCTACTGTATTCTACCATTACATCTATCTTAACAACTGATTTGTTGCAAGCTCTCAATCTGATTTGGCCACCATTGATTGAGGATTATTTCCTGTGTATTCCCGTGTGTACATTGGTTCATACATTATATCTTTATGAATGGTTATGAATCAATCCTATTTGAATTACTTGTGACAAACTATGGTGCTACTAGTCCTTAAGACAAATCTAACAACACTAATTAAGATGTCCTAGGCACTGGCCTCCCATCAACCAAGAGGTTGTCTTTTTGTCATCGTTGCCGAGGAACGAATCAGAATATTTTTCCCTGGGTACGACAATTTTTACATTCCCTCTACCGGGTTAGCAAGGGAAGTGTAGGTTGAAGATATCTCACCTTGGTGACTCCACTGTTTGAATCTTATTGTAAACACCTTGGCGAATCCACTATCTTTATCCTTATTTGGTCATCCTGGCTTTCAAGAGGTCTCATACTCACTTTGATGCTAAACAATAGAAAACTTCCCCTACATCTGATCTTGAGATTACTCACCTAAAGGTGTTTTCAAAATGGCCATTCCTGCATTCTTGGCCAATAAATTTGCCCCACTGGATTTTTCTTCTATTGTTGTTTATCCGACATCATTTCTCTTCAGTTCATGAATGGTATACCTATTTGCCTATGATTAGTGGAAACAAAAATAGAAAGCTGGACCAACACCTCAAGGATTTTCATGAATGCATGGAACAATATGGTATTGCTTTTGAAGATGTGAAAATGAAACTATTCATGTATTCTTTAGATGAAGATGTTAGAGTTTGGTACAGAACAATACCTCATGGTAGCATATCTTCCTTAAATAGCTTTCACATAGCATTCAATCATTTTTGCAAAATATTATATCCACTGGGTGCTCTATTCAAAGATTGTTGTGCACATTTTAATGTTGAAAATATTTCTAAGGTTAATGATCCTGCTCAAGATGTTTGTGGGGCTCAACTCCAAGAAAAAATATACTAGCATCAAGAAGCACTACCTAGCAATCAAGAAATGGAAGAAGGAGACATTATCAAGTTACAAACCCTCAGAGATCTTATTCTGCTGAATTTGATGATTCTCCTTCTTATGATGTGTATGACTCTGATGGGGAGTCAAGCGATGCAAAACCACAATAGTCTCAGCCATGGGAAGCTGAAAAAAAAGAGTAGGCCCACCATGAGGTTAACAAGGAGGATGCAATTTACGATTCACATCCTTCACCTAGAGAACAAGTTCAAGAACCTTCTCCAATCTATGATTCAGATGATTCAGAGGAGTATAAGATGGTTGGAGACTTTTAAAGGGATTTGCTTACTAGCAAGTGGGGAGAAGGTTTCCAACAATTTTATTTTCAAGAAGAGCCCAAAGTTGAAGGACCAATGATCTAGGTGGATATTGGTGGCCACCCATCTATTCCACTTGGACCCCCAACACTATCTCTTTCAGTTTTTCAGTTTCCTTAATTGTAGCACAGTTTACTATTTTTGGTAGTTTTTTCGAGTCCTGAACTTCCAGGGCCATTTTGAGGCCCTAAACGACGTTTTTTTAGGGAAAACAGAGAGACTGGAAAAGTCCCAAATTCACCCTTTCATTTGTCTTCAACCTTCTCTTCGAGATCTTCGAAACGAGATATTATGATAGCCAAACGAAGATCGTATGCCAAAGTTATGACCCCAGGAAGTTGATGTACCAATTTACCCAAATGGAGCCCACAGTTTTGGCACTTCATCTCCTAGGGTTAGGTTTTTGGATGTTTAGGGTTTTCCTTTGTTTCTCAATAATAAATAGGCCTTTGAGCCTCACTATAACACAGTTCAGAGGCATGTAGCCGCCACATCTCTTCTCAGAGATAAGCTACCATCGCCCAAGATAGTTCATTTTTATTTCTCTATGTAAGCATATTTCACTTCTTTGATATTAATTAAATGAAGTTTTATTTTTGTTGCATCTCTGTGTATATGGGTATTTCTGTATTTTGTTGTGTTCCTGCATAAGTCCAGATCAATGGTATCAAAGCGGTCTGCTCTTTATCTATTTTTCTTTACATGTCCCCAACGAGGTTAGGAAATAAGGAGTTAGGGCTTGATCTGGTTGAACCTTTGCAAGACCAACCTATCAAAACCCGACGATCTCCCATGGCAAAAGAAAAAAAAAGACGAGGGGGCAGGAGATCCTTTCAAAATATTGCTCGAGGGAATGTGATGATGGATAAATTTTCCCAGATCCTTCGACGGCTACCCACAGGTGACACATCTTCATCCAGCAGCCACTCTAGAGGCGCCACTCCTTTAAAGGTACAAGTTAACTTTGATATTCACATATTTGAGGGCCAAATAGATGCATATGTCATATATAAATGGTTAAATTTGTTGGAAGGGTATTTTCTAGTTCATGACTTTTCCAATCGGGAAAAAATTACTTTTGCACTTCTCAAAACCGTCCCACACGTTAAGGACAGGTGGGAAACCTACTATGAACAAAAGGACAAGAGGGAATCCTCACTGTTTCAGTTGCACCCACTTGGAATTCTTTCTAAGACGCCATCAAGGAATAATATTACCCTGTCAAGAGCTATGAAGATAAATACATAAAGTGGACCATGCTACGACAGGGAAGGGACCAAGATGTGTCGAAGTTTACAAATGTTTTCCATACCCTTCGCATGAAGTTGGGTATCAAGGATTCTGAGTAGCATTTGGTACTCAAGTACTGCAGCTGCCTACACAAGTACATCCAAGATGAGATGGAGTTCCTGGACATCTCCTCACTCGGCATGGCATACTGATACGCTGTCAATATTGAGCAGAAGTTTAAATAGAAGAACTGAGACTTTGGATCTGCGAATCCGAAGCAAGGAAAAGGTGCCCCCAAACCACAAGCAAAGGACAAATCCAAGGCGGGGCGACCCAGGACAACTTGAAGAAGTTGCAAGCAAAGAACAACACCACGAAGACAAAGGACACAGGAAAATGGTGTGAGTTCCATAAGAGCTCCACTCACAACACGAGTGAGTGCCAGGCCAAGTAGTCACCGGTGGTCGAGCTGAAGGCTTTCGAATCATACGCATGTTCCAACTCTGAGTCAGAACTTGACAAGGGGAACGACAAATGGAAGCAGATCATTGACGCAGAGCCTAGTGCCACTGTGGCGACCACTAAGATCCAGAAGAATGAGCCTGAAGATCCAAAGGAGGGGGAATGCCCCTTCCACTCACAAATGTGTGTGAAGGGTTCTCCGCTGCAGTTCATTTTCGATAATGGGAGCCAAAATAACCTCATTTAAGCAGAGGTCATGAAGCGGTTGGGCCTATCGACTACAATACATCCGCATTCGTACACCATTGGTTGGCTTCACCAAGGGCGAGATCTCCGCATTAGCCAATAGTGCCACCTTCCCTATATCATCAAGCCTTTCACGGATGAGGTATTGTGTGATGTTGATCCTCTTGAAGTTTGTGATGTATTATTAGGACAACCATACTTGTGGAAGACGCATGTTATATACGAGTCTAGACCTCGCTCTGTGATTATTACTTTGGGCGATAAGTTGTACAAGATACCGGACGTAGCCCCGCCCATCACCATCTCTTTGATCACTGCAATGCAATGCAGTAAGATCATTTCCCAGTCTAGGAAATTTGTTTTCCTTATGATTCGCCCTCAGGGCAAGAAGAAGGTTGTGGCCACACTTCTAGACAGGGCTCCTCAATACAACAACATCATATGGACAAGGTCATGGAGGATTACAGGGACATTTTCGCCTCACCTATAGGGGTACCTCTGCACTGTCAGGTCAAGAACTCCATCGATCTGACCCTAGGCGCGCCGCTACCCAGTGGAATGATCTATTGATGCTCTGTTCTAGAGAACGATGAGATCAAGAGGTAGATTCATGAGCTGTTGCAGAAAGGGCACATCAGACCAAGCTCATCACCCTGTGGGAGCTTGATTGTATTGGTACAAAAAGAGAAGGATAGGACCTAGAGACTCTGTATTGACTATCAGGTGATGAACAAGATCATTGTCTGAAATAGGTACTCAATCCCACAGATTGATGACCTTCTGGATCAGCTCAAGGGGGCCAAATATTTTAGCAAGATTGACTTAAAGTATGGTTATCACCGGGTGCCTATCGAACCCTCCGATGTGTGGAAGAGTGCCTTTAATTCCAAGGAGGGCCTTTTCGAATGGTTGGTCATGCCTTTCGGGTTGACGAATGCCCCCACAACCTTCATGAGATTCATGGACGACATATTGAGACCCTTCACCAATGCATTCATGGTGGTGTATTTAGATGACATCTTGATTTTCAGCCAGAGTTGGGAAGAGCACTTCCACCATATTTGACATGTCCTTCAAACCCTACAACAACACACGTTGAGTGCCAATTTGGAGAAATGCACTTTTGGCATGAGCCAGGTTCAATATATGGGGTACATCATTGATGAGAAGGGTGTGCATGTGGACCCAACCAAGATACAAGTCATTTAGGATTGGCCAACCCCAACCACTCTTACAGAGCTCTGCAACTTTCTGGGTCTTGACAATTTCTATCGCAGGTTCGTATTGGGGTTCCCTCATATCACTTGGCCTTTAATTCTAGTCACCAAGGGCGGAGCAAAAGCAAATTTCTTTTGGTTCGAATCCCAATAGAAGGTGTTTGTCGAGTTGAAGCATCGCCTCTGCTCTACACCAGTGATCACATTACTAGACTTGTAGCAACCATTTGAGATTGAGACAGATGCCTTCAACTTTAGTGCACAACATTGCCAAAAAATCGTTTTTTAGGGCCTCAAAACGGCTCTGGAAGTTTAGGACCCGAAAAACTGCTAAAAATAGTAATTTGTTCTACAATTAAGGAAACTGAAAAATTGAAAGAAACAATGGTGGGGTCCAAGTGGAATTGGCAGGTGGCCACCAATATCCACCTAGATCATTCCTCCCCCTTTAGGAAGTAATGGTCCCCATTGTGTTGAGTTCCTCCATGAGATGGGGAAACTTCTGTTGAACTTGGTCCCTAGTGAGCCACTTGCCCTGGTGAAGGAGTTGGCCTGCTTTGAAAACTCGAAACAGTTGGATCTTCTGCTGGCGAGTGTGCTTGATCTGCGTGTCCATGATCCGATCAGTTGTGGCTTGTTCCATGCAATCTGGATTTAACTCTGTAGGTGTGAGTTGTTCTGCAATGTCTGATGTGTCTAGCAATGGTGGGAAGTATGGTCAAAGGCGGTCCACATTGAACACTGGGTGCAAGCCAAGGAATGGGGGAATGCTGAGCTCAAATGCATTGTCTCCCACAACCTTGGTAATGGTGTAAGGACCATATCGGAGTGGTCTGAGTTTTCGATAGGCTCCAATAAGGCGTTCCTTCTGCAAATGCAACCAGACTTTGTCGCCCACCTGAAACTTGTGTGGCACCCGATGTTGATCATGTCGTTACTTGTACTTGGCATTTGATTTCTCCAAAATGTCATGGACCTGCTGGAAGATATGTTGGATGTGCTCAATGAAGTTGTTTGCCTTATCGGTTTCGGACTGGGCATGAGCCGAATCTGCCTGAGTAGCTGCAAATGGCATGACCACATCAATGGGACATAGTGGCTGGAATCTCAAGTCCACTAGAAAAGGGTTGTGGCCAGTCGAGCTGTGGAGAGCTTAGTTATAGCTGTGTTGGACATAGGGGATGCTCTCATCCCACGTGCATGGATTCTTTGAGTAGTACACGATCATCTATTGACAACCTCTGTCTAGCCATCAGTTTGGGGATGGAAAGATGTGGATTTAGTGAGCTTGGTGTCCAGCATCGACTAGAGACTGGACCAAAATGTACTGAGGAAACTGTTGTCTCGACCTGAGATGATAGACTGTGGGATCCCAAAGTGTACCCACACTCGTTCAAAGAAGAGTTTAGCAGTGGCTTCCACTGTGATATTCTTCTTGCAGGCAGCCATAATGGCCATCTTCGAGAATCTGTCGACGACCACAAAAACACAGTCGTTGCCATGCTTAGTAGAAGGAAGGCTCGACATGTAATCCATGGAGATGGATTCCCAAGGTCGACTAGGGGTAGGTAGCGGAGTATAGAGGCCTTACTTCTTGATGGTCGGTTTGGCAATGGCGTAGGTAGTGCAAGATCTGATGTACTTCCCGACATCCTATTGAAGATTCGGCCAATAGAAATAATTCTGCAACACTACCACCATTTTCTCGACCCCAAAATTCCCAGTAGCCCGACTGTAGTGTGCTTCCCAAATCATCTTGGCACGCTCCCTTGAAAGAACACAAAGGTGTCCTAGGTGGCATAATAGGGCATCCTGGAGGTGAAAATCTGGAACTTACTGACCCTCCAAGAGCGTCTGGTATGTGTGGTCAAATTTCGGGTCGCTTTTGTAAAGAAGTGGCCAATCAGAAGTCTCATGCCCATAAGAGTTGAGCACGGTGGTTAACACCATGATCAGTGGTCGACTGAGGCAATCTACAACATTATTAGTGTTGCCCTTATTATACTTGATATTCAAATGGAACTGTTGCAGGTATGTGGACCACTTCTGATGGCGATCATTCTGCAACTTCCCTTGCGTCTGTATGAACTGCAGGGGTCGGTGGTCTGTGTGGATGATAGTTTCCTTTCCCAAAATATAATGCTTCCATTGTCAGGAGGCCTGCATAATGGAATACATCTCTTTGTCCTAAGTGGTATATTTCCAGACTGTGTATGAAAGTGTCTCACTGTGATATGCCACTGGATGCCCCTGTTGAGTAAGGATTGCCCCAATAGCATAGTCAGAGGCATCTATCTCGATCTCAAATGGTTGTTGCAAGTCTGGTAATGTGAGCACTGGTGCAGAGCAGAGGCAATGTTTCAACTTTGTGAATGCCTTCTGTTGAGATTCAGACCAAAATAATTTTGCTTTCACTCCTCCCTTGGTGACTTGACTCAAGGGCCAAGTGATATGAGAGAATCCCAACATGAACCTGCGGTAGAAATTGGCAAGACCCAGAAAGTTGTGGAGCTCTGTTAGAGTGGTTGGAGCTAGCCAATCCCGAATGACTTGGATCTTGGCTGGATCCACATGCACCCCTCGTTCATCAATAATGTATCCTAGATATTGAACCTAGGTCATGCCAAAAGTGCATTTCTCCAAATTGGCACATAGCTTGTGTTGCCGCAGTGTTTGGAGAACCTGTCAGATGTGGTGGAGGTGCTCTTCCCAACTCTGACTGAAGATCAGGATGTCATCCAAGTATACCACTACAAATGAGTTGGTGAATGGCTGCAAGATGTCATCCATTAGCCTCATGAAGGTTGTAGGAGCATTTGTCAACCCGAAAGGCATAACCAACCATTCAAAAAGGCCCTCCTTGGCTTTGAAGGTAGTCTTCCACACATCAGAGGGTTCGATTAGTACCTGGTGATATCCTAATTTCAAGTCAATCTTCCTGAAATATTTTTCCCTCTTTAGTTGGTCCAGAAGGTCATCAATCCGTGGGATCAGGTACCTATTCCGGACTGTGATCTTGTTCAGCGCCCGATAGTAAAAACAGAGTCTCCAAGTCCCATCCTTCTTCTGTACCAACACAATAGGGCTCCCACAGGGCGATGAACTCGGACGGATGTGACCTTTTTGCAACAACTCTTGAATCTGCCTCTTGATTTTGTCGTTCTCCACAACGTAGTGCCGATAGATTGGTCCATTAGGTAGCGACGCACCTGGGGTCAAATCAATGGAGTGCTTGACCTGACAGTGCAGAGACACCCCTGCGGGGGAGGTGAAGATGTCCTCGTACTCCTCCATGACCTTGTCCATCTGTTGTTGTCGTGCAGAGGGGCACTGTTTAGAGGTCATGACCACCGTCTTCTTCTTTCCTTGAGGGTGTATCATTAGGAAAACAAATTTCCTGGTTTTGGAAATGAGCTTACTGCATTGTTTTGCAGTAACCAAAGAGATGAAGGTAGGTGGTGCTATCTCCAGTATCATGTACAAATTATTTCCCAAAGTAACAATAAAAACATGAGGCCTTGACTCATACACAACATGTTTCTTCCATAAGTATGGTTGGCCTAATAATATACCACAAACATCAAGGGGAGCAACGTCACATAATACCTCATCTGTGAAGGGCTTGATGTTGTATGGAAGGTGACACTGCTGGCTCACGCGAAGATCTTATCCTTGGTGAAGCCACCCGATGGTGTACGGTTGTGGATGTGCTATGGTTGGTAAGCCCAGCCGCTTCACGACCTCTGCCGAAATGAGGTTCTTTTGGCTCTCGCTGCCGACAATGAACTGTAGCGGGGAACCCTTTACCCACATCTTGGAGTGGAAGAGGTGTTCCTCCTCCTCTGGATCTTCAGGTTCCTCCTTCTGGATCTTCATGGTGGCAATGGTGGTGTTGGGCTTCGCATCGATATCTACTTCCCTTTGTCATTCCCCTTGTCGGGTTCTGACTCAGAGTCGGAACATGCATCTGATTCCGAAGCCTTTAGCTCGACCACCAGTGACTGCTTGGCTCGACACTCACTTGCATTGTGAGTGGAGCTCTTATGGAACTCACTCCACTTTCCCGTGTCCTTCTTCGGCTTTGCAGCATTGTTCTTTTCTTGTGGCTTTGGCGGTTTGTCCTGGGCCTCCCCGCCTTGGCTTTGTCCTTTGTTTTGCAGTTTGGGGGCACCTTTCCCTTGCTTCAGATTCGCATATCCAAAGTCTTGCTTCTTTTTAAACTTTTGCTCGATCTTGACGGCATATTGGTATGTCGTGCTGACCAAGGAGATGTCTAGGAATTCCATCTCGTCCTGGATGTACCTGTGCAAGTAGCCACGGTACTTGAGAACCACACGATTCTTAGAATCCTTGATACTCAACCTCGTGCGAAGGGTATGAAAAACATTGGTAAACTCTGCACATCTTGGTCCCTTCCTTGTTGCAGCGTTGTCCACTTTATGTATTTATCCTCATAGATCCCGACAGGGCAATACTACTCCTTGATGGCATCTCGGAACGAGTTCCAAGTGGGTGCGGCTGAAAACAATGAGTTTGTACTTTCATCCTTCTACTCACAATAGGTTTCCCACCAGTCCTTGACGTGGGGGGCTACTTTGAGAAGTGAAAAAGTGATATTTTCCCAGCTGGAAAAATCATGAATGGAAAAATATCCTTCTAGCAGATTTAACCATTTATCTACAGCGTCTGCATCTATCTCACCCTCAAATATGGGAATGTCAAAGTTAACTTGTACCTTAAAGGGTGTCGTGCTTCCAGAGTAGTTGCCTGAAGTAGACACGTCGCCCTCGGGTAGCCGCTAAAGGATCTGGGCAAAGTTGTCCTTCACCGCGTTCCTTTGTTGCTCGAGGGCTTCTTCGAGCAAGATTTTGATAGGATCTCCTGCCCCCCTCATCTTTCTTTTCATCCGCCATGGGAGGTCGTTGGGATTTGCGAGGTTGGTCTTACAAAGGTTCGACGAGTTCAAGTCCTAACTCCTTACGACCTCGTTGGGGACATGCAAAGAAAAATAGAGAAAGAGTAGACCGCTCTGATACCACTGATCCAGATTTAAACAGGAACACAACAAATTACAGATATAGCCATAAATACAAAGATGCATTAGAAATAACACTTCATTTCATTAATATCAAATACTGAAATATGCTTACAAACATAATGGAAATAAGACTAGCTTGGGCGATGGTAGCTTATCTCTGAGAAGAGATGTGGTGTCTACATGCCTTTGAACTGTGTTCTAATGAGGCTTAAGGGCCTTTTTATTATTGAACAATAAGAGCAAACCCTAAACAACGAAAACCCTAACTCGAGGAGATGTAACATTAAGAGTTTATGGGCCTCGTTGGGGTTAGTTGGACAACCAACTTCTCGGGGTCGCGACTTGGTCATATTATCTCCGTTTGACGTGCATGATACCCCATTGGAAAGATCTCTCCAAGGACTACGACAAAACAGATGACTCTCGATGACAAATCGCTGGTACAAGATTTCCAAAAAAATGTCGTTTAGGGCCTCAAAACGGCTCCTGAAATTTAGGACTCGAAAAACTGCTAAAAATAGTAAACTGTGCTACAATTAAGGAAACTGAAAAACTGAAAGAAACACTAGTGGGGGTCCAAGTGGAATTGGCAGGTGGCCACCAATATCCACCTAGATCACTTTGTTTCTCCATTTGTTGTTGACACTCCTCAATTGTCATTTTTTATGCCTTTCTTTGTCGACTTGCTCTTGTTGTTCATTTCTATTTAAGATGGATCTAGGCTGATGATTAAGATGGATCCAAGATATTTCTTGCTCATTTATATTTAATATATATCTAAGTCGATGATTACTTTAACACAAAAATCAATTCAAATTGTCAATAGTTACTTTTTGCATAGACTGATATCAATGCACACTATTAATCTAATTACTTTGAAAGCAATGCATATCATCCATCTATTTACATCTAATAAAAAATTGACATCAACACTGAAATCAATGCATCCTCAATTGTGATATATTATGCCTTGTCGACTTGCTCTTGGTTGTCTATTTCTATTTAATATGGATCTAGGCTCTTTGTTGTTCATTTCTATTTAATATGGATGTAGGGTCATGGTTATTGTAACACAAAATTCAATGCACGCCATCAATAATTACTTTGTGCATCCAATGAAATCAATGTATTTAATGCAAACAATCAAATAGGATTAGAAATCAACATCTACATTGAAATTAATGCACCTAGTGCAACCAATAAAATATGATTAAAAATGAACATCTACACTAAAATCAATGTATCTATTTCAATAAAAAACAAAATATTAATGTCAAAGTTATCTAAAATCAATTTAGGACCTTGTGTATGCCTTTGCCCTTTTAATTTAGTGCAAATGTTTAATATTATAATTCTATGTTCAATATAATATAATATTATAATATTATATAATGTAAATATTTCTCTATAGTTAATTAATATTTTGTATTATATTATTACATTAAATTAAGCCTAAGATGATTAAATATTTGTTAGCTAGGTGAAGCCCCCTCTCAATTGCACTTGCAAATATTATTGACTTATGCAGGAATAATTTGTTCCTTCCTAATTTAATAAGTGAATCATAAAGTGACGCAGAAGCATTAAAGCTTCCCAACCATTAAGTCTTGGATGTGAAAAAAACTTCAAAATGGGGTCTTGATTTTTGAGAAGAATTTATGTTCTTCTATGTAAATAAATTGTATTTTCTAAGTTGGTATATTTTATGAGTTTTATAACTAATGAGTCATAATTTAAAAAAAAAAATTATGGATAGCTCTTATTTTGTCCATAAGGAAAAAAACTAATTTACCTTCAAAATCATGAGAGATTTAGGGAATAAATCATGAGAGCTTTATGGAAAAAATCAAGGAGTGATTTAGGGATCTAGGAAAATCCACTTGTCTTCTAAAGTTGTGTTTAGTCAATGTAAGCCTAAGGCAAAGCTAATGACAAAATGAATGTGAAATCAAGCCATAGAGATTAAATAGAGAGAAATAATGTTTCTAAGTATTTACATGTACAAGATTTGTTGAATGAAATTGATTGAAAGCATCCTTATGCTCATGATTGTACATGTATATTTGTGAACGAAGAATTCTAGCATCTATGTGTAATATGGAATTAACTTAAGAGTTTAAGTTATGTGTGAATGTTGATACTGATAATATATTGAGTTTAAGAATCTGTCATATGAGAAAGGTAAATCGTGTAGAATATTCGGAACAATTAAGTGAGGGAATTAATTATATGCATAGTCAATCTGTATGCAAGACATGCAAAAAATAATCTCTATTGTAAACAGAGACAAGAGTCGAATTCAGGCGAAGAATTCAAATTTGGGGTTTTTATGTGAAATAACCTCGTCGATTGAGAAACAATATTAAGAAGGTGAAGTTCCTATGAACTTCATAATATGAGATTAAATCTCTATTTGTTTTTATTAATTTTTAAGTATTAAGCGAAAGCATTTATGCTTGAGGCGTTGAACAGTAAGGTGCTTAAGAAATTATAAGAAGGTAAACTTGTAGAAAATGTGAATTTTTCCTACATCATAAAATAACCTAAAAAGGTAATAAGACATAAATATAGGATCGTGGTTTACCCAATTGTGAGAGAAGAGTCATGATATTATAAGAGGCTCCCATGTAACACATCCCATATTATTAGAAAATGATGGAAAACAAAAGGAAATCCTTGAGAAATATTTAGACACCCACTTCCATTGACTTAAATGCTCCTCAATTCCCATTTATATATACTTATTTGTTATGTAGAGATAAATAACTTATTTGCTTGCTCATTTGTAGGAAATCTTATTCTTATGTAGTGCTCACAAAAACCAAGGAAGTGAAAGGGTGAACTTCTTTTCAGAGTAGTTGTAATTATAATTTAATGGCATTTTTTTATTATTATTATTATCTAGTTATTGTTACCAAAAGTGGGCTTGGTCTACTTGAATATTACATGTGGGGATAAAAGATGTTATGCAACGAACTCACAAATAGATAGATCAACGACTTAAAAATTATCCTCTTCGAGGGGGAAACCTCCTTTACATTACATAAATGAACAATTCTTGGATGATACAAATGACAAGGCCTCCTTTGTATATATAGGGGTCTAAGGGGTCACAATATAATCGAAGCCTACATAACAATAATAATGTAAGGGAAAAACAATAATAACAATGGGCTTCTATGGGGTACACCAATAACAATATGGGGGCTACATGGGCACAACAGTAACAATAAGGGGGATAGACTAGTATGATAGGGACCTAACATGTCCCTCTATTTCAAAAAAGTGTTGTCCTCAATGCTTGAGTAGTTATGGATGCTTATGTATACCTCCCATGTGGAATCTTCAGCGGGTAAGTTCTTCCACTTAATGAGATACTCTGAAATTGATCGATTTCATAGCTGTCGGGTTCTTGTTTCTATGACTACTTCAGGCTCAAATATGATTTTTCCTTCTTCATTGAGTTCTAGAAACACCATTTGAACTGGAAGCTTGTCACCTATAACCTTCTTTAAGCATGAAACATGGAAAACTAGGTGTATTCGGGAAGGTGCAGGCAACTCCAATTTGTATGTCATAGTACCAATCTTTTGCAACACCTTGTAAGGACCATAGTATTTGGGTGATAATTTATTATCCTTCTTTGCTTGCTTGAGAGACATTTGTTTGTATGGTTGTAGCTGTAAAAATACCCAGTCACCTACATCAAAAATTCTATCACTGCGATGTTGATCTGCCTGTTGTTTCATTTGATTCTGTGCCAGAGTGAAGTTATCCTTTAAGAGTTGGAGAACTTGCTGTTGATGCTCAATGTGATCTTCCACTGCTTGAACCTTAGAATTTTCTCTTAAATATGATGTGATGGATGATGAATGATATCCATAAAGTGCCATAAATGGGGTCTTTTTTGTTGCAGTATGGAAGGAAGTGTTATGCCACCAATCAACTAGAGGTAACCACTTGACAAATTGTGTTTGTTTTTCAAATACAAAGCAACGAAGATATCCTTCCAAACATTTGTTCACTATATTTGTTTGCCCATCATATTGAGGATGATAAGATGAGCTATGAGATAATTGAGTACCAAGACAATAAAATAATTCCGTCCAAAAATTTCCAGTGAAAATGGGATCTCTGTCACTTACTATAATATTTGAATTTCCATGAATCTTTTGAATTGTTTCCATAAATGTAGTAGCAACTATGTTGGCTTTAAAATGATGAGATAATGCACAAAAGTGTGCATACTTGGCAAGTCTATCAACTACCACCATGATGACACTCTTTCCTTCAGACTCAGTAAACCTGTGATAAAATCCATTGATACCTCTTCCCAACGCTAACTTGGAATGGCTAAAGGCTGTAGCAAGCCCAGGGTCTTAATTATATCAACTTTATATTGTTAAAAAGCCAAACATTTTGCCACAAATTTCTAAATATCCGATTAAAGGCCATCCCAAAAAAAATTCTTCTTGACCCTATGGTAAGTTTTTAAAAATCTTGAGTGCCCTCCTAAGGGAGAGGCTTGCAATTCCAAGAGAATCTTTTGTTTGAGTTTGGAATTCTTACAAAGGTATAAGCGATCTTTGTACCATAATGAATCATTTTTCTAGCTAAATGTATGAGATGTACTTGGATCTTGCTACAACGTTTGAATGAGTGACCACACCTTTTCATAATTCTTCCATTTGTCCCTTGCTTCAGTTATCCACTCAGGTTGGATAATAGAAATGGCACAAAACAATGCTTCCACATCCTCATCCTTTCTTGAGAGTGCATATGCAACAACATTTTGCTTCCCTTTTTTGTAGATGATTTCAAAGTCATAACCCAACATCTTTGTCACCCATTTTTACTGCTCTTTTGAAGATAATCTTTGTTCCAAAAAGTATTTAAGACGATCATGATCTGTGTTTACCTTGAAGTGTCTTCCCATTAAGTAAGGTCGTCATTTCTTTAGTGTTTGTAGTATTGCCAACATTTCCTTCTCATAAATAGGTTTGTGTAAATACTTTCCTTTGGTTGGGTGACTTTCAAAAGAAATGGGTCTTTCTTTTGCATTAAAACAACACCAATTCCATTTTCTGAAGCATCACATTCCACAATAAAAAAATTTGTGAAGTCTGGCGTAGCTAAGACTGGTGCTTGGCACATTGTCTCTTTAAGATGTTCAAAGGAATTCATTGCTTCTGGAGTCAAAGAAAATGCATCTTTATTCAATAATGATGCTATAGGTTCCGTTATTCTCCCATAATTCTTAACAAACTTGCAATAATACCCTGTCAACCCTAGAAATCCTCGAAGATGCTTTATGGTTGTGGGGATTTTCCATTCCTTAAAGGTTGTAATTTTGTTAGGGTCTACCTTAACAGCCTCATGAGATACAATATGACCCAAATATTCCACCTCCTATACTCCAATGAAACATTTGGAGGTTTTTGCATATAATTGTTTCTCCGCCAATAGTTTGAGCACCTTGTCAAGATGCTGAACATGATCCTTCCAAGACTTGTTGTAGATTAGTATATCATCAAAAAATACTAACACAAATTTTCTAAAGAAGGATTTGAAAATGGAATTCATCAAACCTTGAAATGTGGAAGGTGCATTAGTACGGCCAAAAGGCATGACCAAAAATTCTTAATGACCCTCATGAGTTCTAAATGTTGTTTTCAAAATGTCTTCCATCTTCATTCTAATTTGATGATATCCTAAACAAAGATCCAACTTGGTGAAGTAAATTGCTTCATGTAATTCATCCAAGAATTCATCAATGACAGGAATCATAAATTTATCTTTAATAGTGAACTTGTTAAGCTCTCTATAATCTGGAAACATACACGATGATCCATATTTATTGTGCACCAATACTACTAGAGCAGAGAAAGAACTTTGACTAGGTTGAATTATACCAGCCTCTAGCATTTCTTGCAACCATAAGTTCAATTTCGATCTTTTGGGCATAAGGATATCTGTAAGGTCTGATGTTTGGAGGAACAATTCCTAGAATCAAGTGAATCACATGATCCTACTCACAAATAGGTGGGAGGCCTTTGGGAGTCTCAAACACCTTGGAATGATTGTCCAAGACTTTTGGGAGATCTGGAGAAATAGATGATTTCACTATTTGAACCCCTAGTGAGCATAATTGTGCAATTATGCCTTGTTGTTCTTTCTTCAGAAGCTTTGTCATGCCATTAGAGTTGATTATCTTTCCTGGTTTCCCTACGATACCCCTTAATTCAATTTCCTTTACTTCCCAAAAACATTTCAAGAAAAGTTCTTGAAAGTTGAAAGCTATCGTCCCCAAAGATTGTAACCATTGGACTCCTAGTACAACATCAACACCACCCGCTGGAATGGAAAGCATTGAACTATTCAAGACATATTCCCCCATGGTTAGCTTGATATTATGGCACTTTTCAGAGCAATTTATAGTTGCTCCATTTGCAACCATCACTTGACACTCTACTGCTAGATATAGGAAGCAACTCAATTCCTTGGCTATCTTACAATGAATAAAATTATGGGTACTACCTGAATCAATCAACACTATTACCTTTTTATTCTTGATATATCCTTCTATCTTGAGAGTTTGAGGAGTGGTAATTCCTACCAATGCATTACAATATATGGTCAGATTCATTTCTTCTTTCTTTGGGGTTGGTTCCTATTGTATATCCTCCTCTTTTGATGTTTCTTGTTCCTTTTCTTCCTCCTCTTCACAATCTATGTAGAATAATTTCTTCTCAGCGCACTTATGACCTTTAGTGTATTTGCTATCACAACTGTAACAAAGCCCTTTTTCTCTTTTTTCCTCCAATTGTTATGATGTCAACCTTGTAGGTTGTGGAAGACTAGGACCAACAACACTTCCATCTTTATAGTTGTGAGTGGTAGACTTCCTTGTTGCCATAATTTTGCTTTCAAATTTTCTTGCCACCCTAAATGCCGTCTCCAATGAATCAGGTTCCTAAAGGTGAGCCTCATGTTGGATATTATATTTTAAAGTCCCTATGAAAACATCAATCCTATGCTCCTTTGGAATATTGGTTACCCTAATATTCAATTTTTGGAAGTCTTCAATGTGCTCCGCCATTGAACCCTTTTGCTTGAGATTTATCAATTGGCTAAAGAAAATATTGCTCTTTGTATCTTCATAATGTGCTATCATTTACTTCATAAAAATTAACCAGGTGACAAGTGGTTTATGAGAACAAAGCCATCTATACCATACAAATTGTTTGAGCTCTAAATATAAAAATGCAATACGTACCTTTTGTGAGGGTTTCACATCATGTAGATCAAAATATTACTCCAAATGTAGTATCCAAGTTACTGGATCCCTTCCATCAAGCTTCCTCATATATATCTTTGGAATGTGGTGGTTCTTAAATCCCCCATTGGAGTCTCTAAAATCGTAATTGATATTCCTTTTATCTTCATCATAATTTTCATGGATTGGCTTGTCACCATTGGGATGCCTTTCTTCTAGAAACTTTGCCAAACCTTCCTTCAACCTCTCTATATTGAAATTAACCATTGCTTCCATGTCTACTTTTAAACCATCATTCAAAACTTCCATGTCGCTTTTTAACCATCTATATTAGCTTCTGTTACTTTTTGTGAGAGTGAAATTTGTTGCACTTGGTCGCGTAATTTGGATATATCATGTTGCATTTCTTCCTCTTCTTCATGCATCACATTAGAGCTTTCAGGTTGCTTACTAGGTGTTTCCATTTTATTTCTTCACGCCATCAATTAATGATATTTATGCTTCGCTATTCCCTTTGAATCACTTCAAACTAATTTTCCAAACAAAGCTTATGCAAATTTAAAAAAACACACACATTTTTCTTGTTTTGTAGGAGCTCGATATTGAATCTGTTGTATCTCTGCAATTTCCGATCTCCAATATCTGCAATTTCGTCCTGTGATATCACTCCAAGTCCTATTTCCAACCCCACAAGTCTGATCGAGATTGGATTCTTCAAGAAATAGTTATGCCCCATCTCTCACGATGACCTGATTATAGACTAGTTCAGTAGAGAGAACTTGTATAGAGTGCCACGTGTCACTATTTCGACCTTCGGCCCTGAAAATTATACCCAAAACACTACATTCCATCCTATTTCTGTCAGTTTTTATGAAATTTAAATCTGATGCTCAGATAGAAATTTATGACAATTTTCCCAAGGTCGCTTGTTTGAGATGGAATTCTGGAGCCTCCAAAAACCCTAACTTCCTCGGATCATATCTCCAAAAATATAGTGAGACAAGATCTGAAATTCACACACAAGGTTCACCAAGATTTAGGCTCCACGTGGTTTCAATTTCAGCTTTTGAAGCTGTTGACGGTGTTGGGCCCACGAACATGTCAGGGGGATCTCCCTAGTAAGAAGTCCCAATTAGACCTCAGACCATTTGGTGTAGGAGTCCCAGCAGTGGGTCGTGAGTTAATGCCTTGACGGCGGTGTCGCACAGAGGCAAGTAGAATAACTCTGTCAACAACAAGGGTGTGACTGATGTAGTGAGTCAAGGAAGGTGCATGAGAGGTTCCAACACTTCGAAGGGGAAAGGAGGTGAAGGTGAGTTCCAGGTTGAAAGGGATCAATCCCAACTCAGCTAGGAACACACAACACAAAGGACATGCACAGCTTCCGGCGGAGCAGTCCACTCGGATGCGCAGTCACGTCATACAAGGTAAGATAACATGTACAACACTCACGGATCAGTCTGAGATGAGTGTGACAGTTGTTATAGCAAGATTCAAGTGAAAGGTCTCTCTGATGTCTGGTAGAGCAGTCGACACATACGGTGACATCATTAACAACAAGATTCATATAATTGCATGTGAATCAGTTCATACACAAGTACATAAGTTAAACACCACATATCAGTAAAGCAATCGAAGCAGTCCAACTACAATAACAACATATGAATGAAAATGTGATGGCTCTTATTATATAAAGAAGTGTAAGTCACAATCATACAATACATCCATGTAAACTTGCTAGCCCCAACAATGGAACGTTACAACCACATCCGTCTGCTCCTCCAAAGAGATGTACTAGCTCCGTGTGGTGGAGAAGCCAAGGCACGTTACAATACTGTCCAAGCCTTCTTCAAAATAGTCTTAGTAGAAGCTTGGCTGACCAAAAGCCTATACAAGGAGTTATGAGGAACTATTTATAGCAAAGGATGGGGTGGCCCTTGACATTCCCCTTTGTGACCATTCAACTACCCTCATGATTCTTCACCTACTCTACGATTGTTACATCCACTCTTGACACTTGACTTACACTTGACATGACTCAACATTGCAATGCACATGTATCCATGTGAACAATGGCTTGGAAAAGCCAAACTAAACATCATTTGGACTTAGAAAACCATAGAAGTCCAACTGCTCAACATCCTCATGCTGATCAACAGTGACATATTGATGCCAAGATTGGTAGTCCTTGAGAGTGTTCGTGTGTTCTGTTGTGACATCCGTCTGAAACCTGAACCTTGCCTCCATGGAATCTGGGTACATTGCTCGGGCTCCTTTGTCCAACTCATTTGTGAGCATGCACATCATTGTCTTCAGTGTGGCCGGACCAACAACGTACTTGCGCATGATGTCTGCACTGACAGGCAAGTCTGGGCTAGTGGCGGTGCACATCAACTCGTTGAAGTATGAGTCAAGCTCCTGTCAGACCTGTTTATTGGTCTTCGCCTAGGTGAGAGTCCCAAGTGATGGGATTGCATGAATGTGCACTATAACCTACATGCTTTTGAATACTCATGCATGGGAAGCCTGTATGCTAGTGATGAGTTGCGTAGGTCTTCATAGTTCCAGATCTGACTCCGAAACATGCTTGCAGCTCGACCGCATTGGCCTTCATAATCTTTGGCAAGTGAAGCGGGGCTCACTTGTACTTCATCGTCCATGCTTGCATATTATCAAAAACAAATATGTATGTTCTTCAAGATGCGTTCTCTTCTTGCACATCGTTGCTGCCATCCGTGGAGATGAACGACTGCTTGATGCACAGTACCAAACTTGGAGTACAATGCTCGCATAACTATGTCCAAGGACAATACTTCATCTAGTATTGCCTTCTTCAGTTCAACTCAGGCGGACATTGTCACCAAGTCTCCTCCCTACTTGGCCACCTGTAGTTCCTTCGCCATTCGTTCATTCTCAGTTATGAGAAAACGAACACTTGAGCCAGTGGCTTCGACATACACTCTAGTTGCATCAGCCAACGCAGCTGGATGCTTGTGCACATCACTCACGATCAATTGCTCTTCAAATTGTGCAGGGGATGTTTGGTCCTCCGGAGTCGGTACTCTATGAGAATGCACAACTTTGTGATGAGATTCGTCAAAGGAGATGTTGTGCATCTCTACTTCCGGTTGACCACCAAGGATCTCAGTGCCTCCTTGGTCATTTGAGACTTGCTCATCATCGGGATGCAATGAAGCAAATGAGTCGACCTCTTTGCGGTGAGGCATGAGGTCGGTATCCTGTTCCAACCCCTGCTGCTCCATGTCTGCATCCAACTGTTCAAGCACCTATTCTATCTCATGAGAAAAGTCTTGCCCTTGCGATGGTTCACCCTGTTTGCTTGATGCTTGCTATTCAAATGAATCAACTACTTGTACAGGTGTTGCTTCATTTGTCTGCACATGATGCGCCCTCTGCTGAATCTGCTGCTGCTGCGCTTCTTGCTCCCGTTGGCGCATCTCTTGTTCTTTCCGAAGTTGTTCCCTCAGCTCATGCAACTCCTTCTCTGCTTCTTCCATTCTCTTCTTATCCCTCTGCCTTCACGCGATTCGCTTGTCACGCTGTTGCCTCTTCGCCTGAATAGCCATAGATGCTTGTTCTACAAGTGGATCTACTTGAAACTTGCAACTTTTCTCTTCCTCCATGCGGTCGACAATCTTCCTCTTCCCTTTGTCACACAAAAGTATGCTTGGCTCTGCTGCCTTTGTTGCTGTTGCTACTATTGGTGTTCTCCGTGGTGTTGCTTGATGCTGCTTTGCTAACCATTCTACAATGAAGCCGAACTGTTCATTAGGTTTGGAGGAATTGTAGCAGTACCTCCATGAGTCCTCCTCGGCCCAATGACATGCCCCATGGATCCAGTTGAACTGAACTCTCGCGCAGTGATCCTTCACAATGCAATGTGGGTCATATGGGTTGAAGCTTCGGAGGTCAAAAGGATACTTCCTCATCTGTTATGCTTCAACATCCGCTTGCTTGATACTCCGGATCTCATATAACCCAATCCGCAACAGAAGAGTGGGCCAAGGTGCCTTCTTCTTCCGCTGCAGTCTAGCTGTCAATCTTGCCAAGATGTGGTACACTACTTCCTGCATGACAAGCACGTCCAAGGCGAACTTTGGCAGAACATGCGGAGACTTCTCCACACTGAACACTCGGATGAATGTGTTAGACGGTGAGGCATACCAATCTGTAATGCCTAGCAATGCCTTCATCACTTCCTCTGACATGCAGGGTGGATCCTGTTCGAATATCAACCTATACACTGGGGTGACAAAATGGTCGGACAACCATATGATCACTCCTCTGAAGTTGCATTCGGACAACAACTTGAAATACGTGTTCACAATAGTCTCCGTCGGTGACCATGCCCAATCCAAGCCCGGGAACTCATGTCGGGCACAGACTGCATCTAGAATGTAAGTGGACATATAAATCTCTGCATGCATACCATTGGGTGACTGTCAAGCGTACGTGACTTGCTCCTTCAGTTGATGAGCCAATATGTCGAACCAGTTGCATGGTCTTCCTTCTCTAGCTAGTTGGTCCAGCGCGACCACCCAACTCTGAGGGAAGGTCTCAATGCTTGCTTGGCCACTCAGTCGACATGCGAATATGACCAAGTATTGGTATGCCTTCCTCAATATCTTTGTCTTATAAATCTGATTGGGTGTCATCCTAAAATGAGCTGGCTCCTTTACCCAATCCTTCATAATGTCTCTGGAGTGGCCTCTGCTGTTGGGCAAGCTGAACGGGGGAGTCATAATAGTCACGGACTCAGTCATCTGATACATGTCATCGTAATCTCGTGCCCAGAAGGTTGCAATCTTCATCCCACTGGCACTGCTCAAGGTCATCGTCTCAGGGTCAGTGTGAGAGACGATCCAGTGAATCATGTCCGCGCATGGGAATGCGGGGTATCTGCATGCAATCTAGTACAAGCCAGACTTATGAATGTTCACATACACCTGACGGTCTTCAAGGTCTTCCCCAAAAGTACCTGCGAATGTTTCATTCACCTCTTGCCACTTCAGTTTGATGTCCTTGTCTAGATACAACTTCGTATCTTCATAAATCGGCAAACCAGAGGACACCTGCTTAGCTACTGCTCTAGCTGCCATACCATCAGTGTCTTGAGATACTGTTCTCTTGGAAGCCATTGAGACAGATGAACACGTGAAAGATTTGGAAAAAAACAACATGCATGGCAAGAAATATGTCAGTGAAAACAAAGCAAATCCGGGGAAGGACACAACACATATCTGGGAAACTGATGAGCAAGATTGCGCAAATTTCATTGGGAGGCTGAGTGACTGGCTGCAAGAATTGCGCAAAAGGCAGTCTAGGTTGTCTAGGAGGTTGGACTGGCTACTGGATTTGTGAAATGCGCAATCCAGTTGGGCATCTGGCTACTGGGATTGCTGGCCCAGGGACATATTTGTGCAATTTCTTGGGCCAAGCAGCCACTGTCCCCCAGGAATGTGCAAATCAGTCTAGGAGGCCAGTGGTGGGCCAGAATGTGCAAATCTGGAAAGGAAGGTGAGCCTTCCTTCCCTAGATTGCGCAATGTAGCCTTGGTGAAGGCAGAGACTGGGCCAAGGTTGGTCTGACTTGCCAACGAGCAACTGAAAGCAAGTAAGTTGATGAAATGCATGGCGACACTAAGTGATAGAAGAAGTGATAAACATTGCATACCAAACATGAATGGAAGATTCAACAAACAGATCAACATTCATGTGGGTGAGGTTGTTCGTCGGTTGGGCGAACATCCGTGCAAAACAGTTTCATGCATGCGACAGTAGTGAGATAGTGATGAAAACTGAAACAGAGCTAGGACAAGCTAAAATACACGTAAATGACAATAAGCGTTTGAATAAATCAAGCAAACAACACTCACACAAGCGAATACACAAAAAGCGACAGAAATGCTGAAAAAAGACAAGTTGAGGCCACTTACCCGTGAATAGTTGAGCCGGATGTGTCGAAGAGTCCTGGATGTGTTGTGGGATGTCAGAGCTCCAAGATTGATGTGAATGAATGAGCTCTGATGCGTCGAATAAATAATTTTGGTCTCATGACGTGCATGCCACAAATCTAGGAAAAAGCGACACTTGGAGGGAAACTTCTAAAACAACTTTGCATGTAACCCCTGACTGCTAAAAATAGCTCCCTGAATCATGGGATGCATTTTGCATGTTGTCTCTTGCTATTCTGGGAAGATCAAGTCATGCATGCATGCAAGTCAAGTTTCCTCGGTCCCAGGTGGAACTGGTCAACCGGACTATTCATGCATGCGAGTGCTCAACTGCTCGGGAAAAATGCACATTCCTGGCTTGGAGCAGGGTTGACTGCCCATGAGGTTTGCGCAATTTATGGGTAGAGTAGCTGACTGCTACCTAGATTTGTGCAAATCCTGGGCTAAACAGATTGCTACTAGGAAAATTTGTGCAAACCATGCTGGGGGGTTGGTTGGCAGGATTGCACAATCTTGGAGCCCAGTAGGCTGTCAGAGAGGATTGCACAATTCCTGGAGGGAAGGTTGGTTGCCCTCCAGAAATGCACAATTTTCAAGGGGAAGCTGCTCAGCCTACAGCTAGACCAAGTCTGGGTAAGCAGCCTGTGAGGGGAATGGATCAATTGTGATCGACAGGCTGCCTTTGTGCGAGGAAAACACTGAGCTTGAGTACTTGACGAAGCAAGACAAAGTGCTGTGTAAGGTTGGTAGGGAGGCTCCAAAATAGGCTAAGGCAATATTTTGGAGGGTGGTTGTAGCTGCTACAACAGAAGCTTCATGGAATTATTTTTATAGGGAAAATGCCACGATGACCTGTTTGAAGCAGCGAAACCCTAGAATCCAAAGCTCTGATACTAAATGTTATGCAACCAACTCACAAATAGATAGATCAATGACTTAAAAAATATCCTCTTCGAGTGGGAAACCTCATTTACATTACATGAATGAACAATTCTTGGTTGATACAAATGAAAATACCTCTTTTGTATATATAGGGGTGTAAGGGGACAATATAATCAGAGCCTACATAACAATAATAATGTAAGGGAACAACAGTAACAATAGTGTACTTCTATGGGGTACAACAATAACAATATGGGGGCTATGTGGGCACAACAATAACAATTAGGGGGATACACTAGTATTATAGGGACCTAACATATATATTTTTATTTTTAAACATTCTTTAAGGTGCTTTTAAGCCTCAAAATATATGTAAAGCATGTTATAGGTTTTTAGTTATTAAATGGTATTTTAGAATAATAAAATATAACATTAAAAACCAATATCTGTATTAATATAAAAAATAATAGATGTACATATGTGTGTGTCTCAAAAAATTAAAGAGACATCTTGATCTTGTTTTGAAACATTATATTCTTGAGACATAGAAAGATGTATCTAGGTTTTTGAGTGTGAAGGTTGTTACTATTATTTATCATGTTGCTTGAGCTTTCTATAAATAAATTGCATAAAATATTTTGAAATGTCCAACTTTTTGTCCACTGGATTTGAATAAATGGTCATTGGGCTTATTGTTAAGACACTCCTTGATGGTCATTAGGTGTATTGTTAAGACACTCCTTTATAGTACAATTACTAGTTCAAAACCTATGGGTAGTAAAAGCTATCTAGCTATGTTGCGATGTTACTCAATCTATAGAAACATGTTTTGAATTGTTGTTTATTACATATTAATAAATTTACAAATGGAGTATTTGGATAATGTTAAGAGGAGACTAAATTGTTAAACTAAGATGAAGTGATTTCACAAGGCATAACTAATTTTGTTGTGGTATAAGCTCACATTAATCCTTTCTCTCAATGGCTTAGCTCTTACCTCTTTGAGAAGAAGATGAAGAATAATAATTCTGTGCTATAATATATGGATGGAATCAATACATCCTCTTGTGAAGATATATAACCTGTAATATTTGTTCTTATGAAAAAAGCTTAATATTTTATATTTATATTTGAAAATATTTTAGTTTCTAAAATTACAATTAATTTATGTCTTAGATAGGTTTGGAACCTATGAAATATTTGATAATTATAACCTAAGATAGTTTAGATTATCATTCAATTTGTTATCTATCTTCATACCTTTTAGATGAAAAAATTAGAAGACCTGACATGCAAAGGCTATTTTAACAAGTGTTGCAAAGGAACTTAGTCCTTGCCACACAAGGTAGAAAATATGCTTTGGGAAAAATTGCATAAGCTAAATTAATAGTGGTCAATAGTCAAATGGAATCTTATACTCTTTCTTTGGTAGGAACTAATAAATTGAGATGTGAAGTGGATACATTAATTTCTTACATAGGACCAAGGATTTACATAAATTTTGGTGGGTAGTAACCACTAGTAAGTCTACACATTTATAGATTTAATCATACATAAGTGCTAAGGAAAACATAAATAATGGTGGGAAGTAACTCCTCATAAGTACATTTGCTATCCACTTTTTATGCAAATACTTGCTTAAATTATGGTGGCAAGTAACTGATGTTAAATATGTTATTTACCTGAGTATGAACTATTTTCAAGGATTTCATTTTTGGATGGTTTTCATGCAAAGCTTAAGAATAAAAAATCACTGCAGAAATATCTAAGAAACATGCATTAATATTGCAATGATATCCATACAATATTTTATTATAAAGATTTACTATAACAACCAATATGAGTTGGGGGAAGATAATGAAGTATATACCGTTATAATAATAATAATTTATAGCCCATTATTGATCTAGTGCAAACATACCTCTAAATTCTGTTGTGGCCACAAAAGCTATTAAACCATTTTAGTTAGGCAATTATAACCAAATATGTATTTGTGCATGATTTTTTTCATAGAAATTTATTATTCTTATTATTATGGAAATCAATCAAAGAATGGAGGAAGGTGCATTTGTGGCAATCTGAGCAACATACATTTTTGTTTTTCATTTTAATAAATAATTATTAATGTGGGGTCTATCTATGATTTTTGAAAGAATTTTTATTGAGTCAACATGTAAATGTTTACACTCATTTATGAACACTACAACATCTCCCCCATACTAATTTTTTATGGAGCCAACATGTAAATTTTTACACTCATTTACGAACACTACAACATCTGCCCCATATTAAATTTTTATTGAGTTGACTTTTAAAATGTTTACACTTATTTACAAACACTACAACATCTCCCCCATACTGGGTTGTAGAGCATCTTGTGCCGCAATTAAAATTATGATAACAAAATAAATTGCAATTATCTTAAAAGTTTTTAGCATTTGATAAATTTCAAATGAAAACAAATCAAAATTACTTTTAAATATAATCAAAATGATCACTTTTAACAAGAGGAAAAAAATAAACAATTATATTCACAGATGTGAATATACATGTTACGGTACTTTAGATAAATGTTTCACCCTTTAGCTAGCTTGCGTTCTAATTAGAACAAAAGTACGAACTTGAATCCCTTCTAAAAATCAAAACAAAGATTAATTGTTTCAAGAATACATGACTTAAAATAAAACTACAAGGCATTCTTGGTTAATCCCCATTTCCTAGAAAAACAAAAATATTGATCCAACTACAACTTTAGGTCCAACACCTAGGTTGTAACAACTCAAAAGTGGAAGTCCATTCATTCTTGTTCCATCCCTCCACTAATTTTAAGATGCCAAAAGGTCCTACAAGAAGTGCTAGCATTTCCTTTGAGAGTTCATTAACCTTTGAATTCAGTTCCTTAAGCAAATGTGAGAAGGATAGTTAGTTAAAGGATAACATTGAATCCTAAATATAATGTAGAAGGGATTGAAGGCAAATCATTTTGAATTGAAATTATTTTTCTTCCCCAGTCAATCACCAATTTGGAATCCCCAAGAACCTATAAATTTTTGATAATTTTTAGAGAAGCAATGAAGAGAAGTGTTCTCAAAGCTATACATTTAGCTCAATTGTTTGAGCCTATATCTGATGCATGACATGTGACTAAGATAAGTGTAATAAAAAACTTATCTTTCATACTATAAGGTGACCTTGTGAGGTGTCGTCTAAATAACCCCAAGGAGTAGCATGGTTGAGGGGCTGAATCATACACGTTATCCTCTTCTTCTGTTATGAGATAACTATGAATTATTTGCATAACTTAATGATCATTCTTGCTATAATTTATGGCGGGACATTCAAAGTTTTAAAACTAATAGAATTTTGGGACAACTAGATTCCATATATCTGAATATGTAACAAATCCAACCCCTAAATGCTTAATTAAGGGTGCAAGGTATCCAAGCCCAAACTTCTAGGCCACTTTTTGGAAGCGAGGTTATAAGAATTCCTCTTCAAGTAACTCCTTTAAAACTTAATTATAAGTCTACTATCATCTTCTACTCATAGAGAGTTCTTCAATGATATAAATTTCATCTTAATCTCAGCCCTAGACACCAAGTTATGGTCACTGAAAGGTTTGTCCTTTCGTGCCATGTTTGCTGCCATACAATCGATGTTTCACCATCCCAATAGACCACTTTGACCTAAAATTCCACCCACATAGGCATACTAAGTTATCGGGTTAGTGGGCTATTAAGAGGAGACTCAATTTTGTGAATAACCTGACACCTTGATCCATAATAGTTCGATATTCGAGAGGAGCTCCAACCTCCTGATATGTGAACAATTTGATACACTAATAGTCAGATCACCATGCTTCTGGCCACTAACAACCATAACCCAACCATTTTAGGGTATGATGGGAACCAAGAATATATAATAGATAACAGAGTCTAGACATAGATTAAACAGAAGAGAAAATAATGCTCCAAGATTAGTGGGTGGTGTCTAGAGACATTATTATAACATTTAAGCTCAACACATTATGGCCAAAACATTACAATGCACAATGAACAATACAATCACAATCAATATTGATAATTACATCCATATATATTTGACCCATAGGTTCCTTTATTTACAGTTACCAAATCTAACCAATTTCCTTGGATTGCAGAGGATTTGGTCCACCAACAAGCATTGCTCATTACAACTATTTCCAGTAAATTTGTACTATCTTTTTACCCAATGAAATATCGAAGTCAATCTGATGGTTCAGTTGATTCCTTTGACCATTCAGTATATGGTCCCACTAGTCAACCAGTGGATCAACACAACGACCTCTCAACCAACTACTCCTCTACATAATCATTTTACTGGCAGTTAGATGCTAGCCAATCCTTCGACTGACTCTCCCTAGAAGCTCCAGATGTATGATGAACTATCATAACTTTAGATTCCAATACCCTCCCATCAACGTAATATTCTAGAGGTTTAGGAGGAGAAATTATGTTTTTAGGACATACCCACCCTATAATTGCAACTTCTTGAATCCCAAGCAAACTCGTTGTGTGACAAATTTGGCTTCAACCAATGAATTTGAAAATATATCAATAAGTTGATCATTAGTGCAGCAATAGATAAGAGTGAAAACATTGTCTTAAACTAAACCAACTGTGGTAAATACTGAGCATGGATTTTGACATGTTAATCTTACTATGTGCAACAAGATTGTCAACAATTTGAGTTGTAATTTGATAGTCACAATTGCTAGTAGTCAAGGCCAAAACAAGAAATCTAACCTCTCTCAAGAGTTGATGAATCCAAACCGCCTTTGTCCCTACATTACTATCTCCACAAGACTCGACTTACATAGTCGACACAATGACAACACATTGTCTCTTACACAATCGAACTAGCGGTCCAACACTAAATTGCAACACATAGCTAGATGTGGATTTTCTGTAATCATTGTCACCTGTCTAGTCAAAATCAGTGAAACCAACCAACATATTTGAACTTTGATTTTATATCAAAGTGAGTGGTACATTTAATATAGAAATCAATACTCTTTACAACTTTCAAGTGGCTTTCTCTTAGTTCTTACATAAACCAGGAAACCACACTAATAACAAAGGAGATGTCAGTTCGACTATGAGTCCAGTATATGAGGCTACCAACCAACCATTGATAAAGGGTAGCATTAACAATCTAAGAAGAGTGCTCTTTAGTGAGCTTGACTCCAGACTAAAAAGAGGTAGGACAATTGGTCTACAATCATCCATCTTGAATTGTTTCAACAACCAATACATATTTAGATTCAATGATAGAGATGCCATTAGGAAAAGGAAAGACTTGAAGACCAATAAAGAAACACAAAAGACCAAAGATAAGTCATTTCAAAGGTATCAACAAGTCAATTGTTTAATCTAAGAATTATATCGGTATTAGTTCCAGTGATAAGCAATTCATCCACATAGATACAACATTCAAGCTATCACTATTCATGTGTAATACATAAATATTGTGGTCACATTCACAACATTTGAACCCAAGATTGAAAAATAATTGATCAAACTTATCATACAAGGCTTGAAAGGCCTACTTCAAACCATACAATGACTTCTAGAATCGATAGAAAAGATTGGAATCTATTGCAAAACCAAGAGGTTTCTCCATGTAGATTTCTTTAGATAACTCACCATGGAGGAAGGCACTCTTAACATCCATTTGATGATTTTTGCATCCAAAATGAGCAGCAAGAGAAACTATAAGTCAAACAAAATTCTTATTTGCAACATGGGTAAAGTTTTTGAGTGTAGTTGATACCTTCTTGTTGTGAGAAGCCTTTTTCAACCAAGCAAAAACTTATGATGCTTAACAACACCTACAAAAGTGAATTTGGTCTTATATACCAATCAACTCTTTACAATGTTCATTCCTTGTGGTGGAGGACCCAAGTATCAAATGTGCTTCTTTAGAAGGGAATCAATCTTAGCCTTCATAGCTATTCCCATTTAGGTTGTCCTTGTGCAATCACATAGTACTTTAGATCAATTTCATAACATGAGTTATCAATGCAAGACTAGTATGCTACTTGTGATTGAGTCAGTCGGGCCTGTAGAAATATCATTGACATTATATCCAACAACTTCAATAGTTTAACAACCCAATGAGGTAAACAAGGTGTTGAGAAATGAGTATGAGCCTCAAAAAGTTGATCAGGAGAGGTTATAGTTTCAATTAGAGATGGTCTAATGTCAGTCAACTCAGGAATAATTGTCGACGGAGTGGTCGAGATACTAAAAAAAGGTATAGTTGAAGTAGTGTCTTCAACATTATCAAAGGGATCATTATTCATCATTCTAGAAGACACATTCAATAAATTGATGATGGAAGAATTCTCATGAAAGACAACATTTCTATTGATGATTGTTTGTTTTTTAATAGGGTAGAACATTTGAAAAGCTTTCGACTCTTCAGAATAACCCATCATGATGCAAGCATGAATTTTTTAATCCAATTTCTTTATGTAGTCATCAAGAATATGTGCCTAAGAGATAGATCAAAAATCTTGGTGGTTACCAACTAAGGTATTCTTACCACACCATTGTTCAATTGGAGTCACAAAATTAATGGTTTTAGTGGGAGAACAATTCATAAGGTAAGTGGAACAGTAAACATATTCAACCTAAAACTTTGTTGGTAATTTATTATACATGTAAAAGGCATCAAGCCATTTCAATTAAGGTTCAATTCTTTCGCTTGGTCATACCCTTATGTTGAGGAGTATGAGGAACGAATCTTCGCTGAGAGATATCCAACCAAGTAAGATAATATTCATATGGTTGATTCACATATTATCCGCCATTATTTGATCATAGGATTTTTATGGGTGGGCGACATTGCTTTTCAACCAATGCTTAAATTTATTTGAATCTTTCAAAGCCACAACTCTTATTCTTCACTAAGTGGACCCAAGCAAATATTGAAAAATCATCAATAAAGGTTAAAATATACCTTGCTTCTACCAAGAAATGCTTATTTGTGTAGAGACGATCATTGTGAACAAGTTCTGATGGTTTCTATGGATGCCATTCTTTCCAAGAGTCAAAAAGTGTATGGTGATGCTTTCCTAGCACACAGGCCTCACAAACTCCATCGAGCGGAAGAACCTTTGGTAGGCCATTAACCATATTCTTTGTCACCATTGTCTCGATGCTTAAAAATTTATATGTTTGAGTCATTCATGCCGTAATTGACTCTAATCATTGGTTTGTGCCATAAGAGTAGTAGGTTCATATTTGGGTTGAGATAAGTCACAAAACTTATACAATCCATTAATTGAGTTGAGAATTCCTGCATCTACAATTGATTGATTCCTCTTAATATCTTTAGTAATGAACTTATCTAGCAAAAATATACAATTTTACTAGTGTGTATCAATTGATAACTTGATAACAGATTTTCTTGTATACTAGGTACATGATAGACGTTCAATATTTTTCCATGTTAGCATGAGACATCTCCATGACCAACAATGTCAAGAGAAAAATTATCTGCCAAGTAGATATTTTGTTTGTCTAGGGAGGAAAATAAAGAAGTGTCCTTCGATATATGATGAGTGCAACCATAATCGATAACTAATTCATTTTGCGTTTTGTTAGTATGAAATGCTTGAGTTTTAAATGAAATGATAAAGTTGTGGACAAATTAACTGGTTTATTTTTTAGCTTACATATTCTCAAGCATTTTAACTTTCTATTCCAAGTCATATATTTTCTTGAAACATGTTTTCTTCACATGTCTTGCCTTCCCAGTGTAGTGACATGTTTTCTTCTTTTGATTCTTCTTGGTTGATTCAGATCCATCATGTTTTCCTTGAGTTTTATAGTCAAGACACTTAGATCGATTTCAAATTTCCTCTTGCATCATCTTTCCCTTTCCTTAGAATATATAAGCCTAGTGATTACTACAAGCTTCCATTCATCAAGCAACCTCGACTGATATTTGATCAACAAATCACATAAGGTGTCTGAGGGGCCTCTCATTTCGGTAAACCATAAAGCCCATCTAACCTCTTCTAGGCACATAAAGGTTTTATTAGACCTTCCTGTTTGTACTTAATAACATTTTATTAGCCTAAATGAGTTCTTAGGAGAGTTAAAGAGATTTTTCATGCTTTATCTGTCTAACACGATTATTGTGTGGGATAATCAGAGTATTTTGCATAGATTGCGAGGATATCCATCCAGAGAGATCCATGGGGCTTGCCCATTGCTACTGAAGGTTCAAACTTGGCTAGCTTAAGACAATAAATGGTCCTTCTTGTTGCTCGTAGGCTACCTAGGGAACATGATCCAATTTTCTAGGATTTTTGGAGGGAAAACAATGCTCCATTCAAGAAGGCTACACCTCATTTATTTCTATAAATAGAAGGCTCAATTAGCTCTTTAGGTAGTTAGTAGAAGTAAGAGAATAATAGTGTAGAGTCAACTTTTCAAGTTCTGCAAGTTTTTTCCATTTACAAGTAATTATTCAATTAATGAAAGACATCCTTAGTTTCAATTATTAATCAACTTCTCCCTAAGGATTCTGAGCTTTCTTGGGTTAGGGCCCACCCTAGGTGCTCAAGACCCTTTATGTACCATTATTTCTTATGCATTTTATTTATGAATATTGCTTTTATTCATGAAAAATTAGATGATTTATGAATAATATTTATTTATAAATCATATGAGCATTGGATGATAGCATTGGTAGTGGATATATTGTTCAAATCACATTCATGTTTATGTAATAAATTCATATTGATTGCTTCTATTTACTTGTTGCCCATTGTCACTGTTTCACTATTTCTACCTAGTGCCTTGTTTTGCAGCTACAAGAAACCCTACAACCAGATGACTTGATGAAGAAGCCCTACAATCATTGATGTGTGACACAGACATATGTGAATTATCATTTATTAGCCCTTACTTAGCTTCTTTCACTTTCCAACCTCGCCTTTAGCACATTTTGTTGCTCGTTGGATTGTCTCCTATAGCAAAACATAAATTAATGTAACAGTTTTTAATTTGCTTCCAGAACTTGCCCATGTTTGCTTCCAACTCACAATTCACCTTATTTGATGTGTTACAACATCCCTACTACCATGACGATGGAATTTAGAAGTGGAGAGACAATGTAGGTGCCTTGACTTAGAAATTGCTTCTTTCTTGCAAAATTAGGGTTCATTATTTACAAGCTTTTACTTCAGTTGTGCATTTTCTTTCTTTGCACAATAGAATATATATGATTTCATTTCATTGCAGTTAATATGGTTTGACTTCCTTTATTGCAATCATCATAGGTTTTATTGTTGTCTTTCATTCCTTTCAAGTTCAAGTTTTTCCTATAGCATAAAATAGTTAGAGCGATCTTTGCATAACCAGATTTCATCTTAGCACTTCCACCTCCAAAGTTAACAAATAAACGGATAGTGGTTAATGCACATATTGTGCCAACCCCTCTTAAGTTTTTACTAACCCTAGGTTGACAATTAAAATTGAGACCCTTAGGAGTTGCGGCATTGTTGTTGCAATATTGAGAGCCATCAATATTGAAGGTGTAATCCTTACCATCTTCTTTGTGTGATATCGAACTAGCATGAAATGAGGAACATAACACATCATAAGGTGTCCTTAGATTCATCAGGGATAATTCAATGAGTTTCCCATATTTTTCTAGATAGCCCTTTCCATAATTACCCAAATTCAACTGCAACTCTTCAACACAAGCTAGATAGCCCTCAATCCTTTCAAAGGAATGAGGATCAAGGGAGATCAATTATTTTTTTAACTGCATGACCTAAATTTCATCAATTTTGTTAAATAGTGACCTCAACTTCTTCAAAACCTCATGAGGGTAGTCAATATTACTCATATGAAGATGGATTTCCTGAGCAATATAGGTTGTGATGACCCAAACAAACTCATCCTTCTTTCCATTGATGAAGAACTTCATTTGATCATCTTTCAGATATTGGAAAATGGTATTTCTGTACTACTAGAGCCCTTTTTTCTTCAAAGGTGTTTCTAGATTTGATGCCCAAACAACATAATTTTCCTATTTAGAATAACAAGATCAATTTTGGAAGCCATCTTCAGACTTTTGATAGATTTGATCTATCTAAAACTTAGTTCCACTTGAAAAATTAATCAGACCATAGTCAATAATCGTAAGATCCAACTCAATATGATTTTGTAATAAGAGGGCTAGGTCTAAACCATCAACTATGATACCATGTTAGAGAATGAAAGGAACCAAGAACATATAACAAATAATAGAGTCTAAGTTGAAATTGAGTAGAAGAGAAAATAATCCTCCAAGATTCATTAGCCATTGGTAGAGACACTATTATAACATTTAAGCACGATGCAAATGATTAGAACATCAAACCACATAAGGAACAATACAATCACAATCAATATTGTTATGTACATCCGTATGTATTCAACTCATATGGTCCTTCATTTACACTCACCAAATCTAACCAATTTCCTTTGATTGTGGAGGATTTGGTCCACCAATGAGAATCAATAGTTACAACTATTTCTAGAAAATCCATGCCATCTCATTGGCTAGTCAATGGTCCAAGTTGACCTGACGGTTCAATCATTCCTTCGTTCATTCAATGGATGGTCTCAATATTTGACCATTCGACCAACCCGATGGCCACTCAATCATTTGGTTGGTTAGGTGATCATTCAATTGATGATTAGGTGTTAGTTGATCCTTTGACTGGCTATCTTTGGAAGCTCTAGAGGCATGTTGACGCAATTCATTTTGCCCGAATTTTGACATCCTAATCCCCCAATATCCTCATATCGGGATTTGTAATTTCCTATACCTGATCTTCAAGAATAGGAAGGTCATGTTAAGATACATGTTGGCATGTCACATGGGTGCCACATTTGCATTCCACCTCACCATGTCAGCATGTCATATCATCCATGACCTTTACATGCCACATTAGCATGGCATGTCACTTGCCATGTGGTCATCCTGGTCCATGTCATCTCGCCACATAAGTGCTACTCGCGCATGTCATATCAGACTAGTATTAGGCCTGATAATATGAGGATAAAATGCCTAATGACTTCATACTTTTCTCTCGACATCTGTTATATGAAATATTCATCTCCTAATCCCAGTATAGTTAGATAATAGTTTAATAAGCCTTGTGAGTTTGCTAGCGATAAAAGTTGTACAAGGAATGAAATGAAATGGAGGAAAGTAAATGGAACACTCATAGATAAATATAACATAGATTAAAATCATATGGTGAAAATACAACTCCTATTAATAAACAAAATACAAGAATATCGTAAAACACAAAATGGATAGAATGGTGGTAGCTATCTTTAAACATAAAGAGATGTTGGCTACACGCATTCACAAAATTTGTTACAAGAGGCCAAAAGAATGGCCTTTTAACATAAATAACATAAATAAATGACCCTATAGGTCCAAAACCATAACCATAGAAGATAAAATTCCAAAAGGTTTGCGGTTCCCAAGTTGGTTAGTTGCTACATCAACTTCCCGGGGGCACAAATTTTGCATGCAATATTTATTTTGGGTTCACGATAACTCGTTGGAAAGAACTATTTGAGCACTACAAGTTTTATCTGCGACCAAGACATGCTATGACAATTCCTGGCCCCTTAAATTTCCAAAATGCATCGTTTAGGGCCTCAAAATGGCCCCCAAAGTTTGGGACCCAAAGATCATAGAAAAATTTCCAAGAGGATAGAGAACCATTGAGATAGTGGAAGAGGTGGGTGGCCACTCATGCCACTTAGATTAGTCATCCCCCCGTAGGAAGGAATGGTCTCCATTGAATCAATCACCAACATAATGGGGAAGTTTTGTTGAATTTGGCTCCTAGTGAGCCACTTGCTTTGGTGAAGAAGTTATCCTACTTTAATAACCCAGTAGACTTGTATGTGTTGTTAATAGGTATCCTTTCTCTTGGTATCCATGGTATGATCCATTGTAGCCTATTCAATGTAGTCATGATTGAGTTTTGTGGGGTCCAATTGGTTGGCTTCCTCCATGGTGTCCAACAAAGGTGGAAAATGTGGCTAAAGTAGCTCCACATTAAATATTGGTTGCAAGCAAAGGAAATGGGGAATAATCAATTCAAATGCATTTTCACCCACAACCTTTATGATTTTGTAAGGATTCCTAGGTGGTCTTGTGTTAGGTCCCTATAATACTAGTGATTCCCCCATTACTATTGTCATTGTATCCCTTATAGTTATTGTTGTGCCCCTATTTTCCCCATATTGTTATTATTGTGCCCCATAGAAGCCCACTATTGTTATTGTTGTGCCCTTATATTATGATTGTTATGTCGAATTTGATTATATTGTGACCCCTTAGACTCCTATATAGAAAGGAGGTTTTGTCATTTGTATCTTCCAAGAATTGTTCATTTGTGTAATGTAAAGGAGGTTTCCCCCTCTAAGAGGCTGATTTTGAAGTCGTTGCTCTATCTTTTCTTCTATTTTGTGAGCTAGTTGCATAACAATTGGTATCAGAGATTTGGATTCTAGGGTTTCGCTTCTTCAAACAAGTCATCGTGGAAGTTTCCCTATAACTTTTTTTCTACAACGTTTCAGAAGCTAAAATTAAAACCCATTTGAGCTGAAATCTTGGTGAACCCCAGGTACAAATTTCAGATATTTTCCTGTTATATTTTTGGAGATATGATCCAAGGAAGTTAGGGTTTGTGCAGGCTCCCAAATTATATCTCAAACCAGTGACCTATGGAAAATTATCATAACATTCTCTCTGAGAATCAGATTGAAATTTTGTAAAACGTTACAGAAAGAGTACGACCTATAGTTTTCTTTATATCGGTTTCAAGTTCAAAGCTCAAAAGAGTGACATGTGGCACTTCATACAAGTTCGCTCTACTAAACTAGTCTATAATCTGGTCATCGTGGGAGATTTGACATAAATCTTCCTTGAAGAATCAAATCTTGATCAGACTTGCGACATTGGAAAGAGGACTTAGAGGGATACCACAGGATGAAATTTCAGACCTTGGAGATACGAAATTACAGAGATACAATAGATTCAATATCGAGCTCCTACAAAGTGAAAAAAGGTGTGTAGTTTTTTTTAAATTTTGCATAAGTTTGGTTTGAAAAATTAGTTTGAAGGAATTCAAAGGGAATAGTGAAGCATAATTATCATTAATTGATGCCCCAAAGAAAGAAAATGGAAACACCTAGTAAGCAACCTGAAAGCTCTAGCATGACTCATGAAGAAGAGGAAGAAATGCAACATGATATATCAAAATTACGAGACCAAGTGCAACAAAATTCACTCTCACAAAAAGTAATAGAAGATAAGATAGATGGTTTAAAGAAAGGTGTCGAAGCTAAGATGGATGGCGTGGAAGCTAAGATGAATAGTTTAAAGAAAGGCGTGGAAGTTAAGATGGATGTCATAGAAGAAAAACTTAAAGGCAACATGGAAGATTTGAAGACAGATTTGACAAAGTTGCTACAAGAAATGCTTACTAATGGCGAAAGGGTAGTAAAGGAAACTCATGATGAGAACAAAAGAAATCTTAATCATAATTTCATAGAATCTAATGTTGGATTGAAGACCCACTATGTTCCAAAGATTGATATGAGGAAGTTTGACGGTGAGGATCTCATAACATGGATACTATAGATGGAGCAATATTTCGATCTCCATAATGTGCAAATCAAACAAAAGGTATGCATTGCAACTTTATATTCGGAAACAAATCAGTTTGTATGGTATTGATGTCTTTGCTCTCGTAAACAAATTGTCACTAGGAAAATTTTTACGGAAGAAATGATAGCACATTATGATGATACAAAAAGCAACACCTTTTTTAGCCAATTGATAAATCTCAAACAAAAGGGTTCAATGATGGAGCACATTGAGGACTTCCAAAAATTAAATATAAGGGTAAAAGATATTCTAGAGGAGCATAGGATTGATGTGTTCATAGGGACTTTAAAGGATAACATCCAACATGAGGTTCACCTTTGGGAACCTGATTCATTGGAGAAGGCATTCAGGTTGGCAAGAAAAATGGAAAGCAAAATTATGGCAACAAGGAAGCCTACCACTGACAACTATAAATATGGAAGTGTTGTTGACCCTAGCCTTCCAAAACCTACCATAGGTTGATACCACAACAACTGGAAGAAAAAATAGCAAAAGGGCTTTGTTACAGTTGTGATAGCAAATACACTAAAGGTTATAAGCATGTTGAGAAGAAATTATTTTACATAGATTGTGAAGAGGAGGAAGAACATGAACAAGAAATGTCAAAAGAAGAGGATATACACCAGGAACAAACCCTAGAGAAAGAAGAAATAAATCTGACCATATCTAGTAATGCATTGGCCGGAATTATCACTTCTCAAACTATCAAGATAGAAGGACATATCAAGAAGAGAAAGGTAATAGTGTTGATTGATTCGAGTAGTACCCATAATTTTATTCATTGTAAGATAGCCAAGGAATTGAATTGCTTCATATATCCAACACCAGAGTGTCAAGTGATGGTTGCAAGTGGAGGAACCATAAATTTCTCTGTAAAGTTCCATAATATCAAGCTATCCATGGGAGAATATGTATTGAATAGCCCAATGCTCTCCATTCCAATGGGTGGTGTTGATGTTGTACTAGGAGTCCAATGGCTACAATATTTGGGTAAAATAGCTTTTAATTTTCAATATATTTTCATGAATTTTTTTTTTCGGAAGGAAAGGGAGTTGAATTAAGGGGTATCGCGAGGAAACCGAGAAAGATAATCAGCTCTAATTGAATGAAAAAGCTTCTAAAGAAAGAACAATGAGGTGTAATTGCACAATTATGTTCGCTAGAGGTTCCCACATCGAAATCATATATTTCTCTAGATCTCAAAAAATTATTGGACAATCATTCCAAGGTATTTGAGACTCCCAGAGGCCTCCCACCTATTCGTGATCATGATCATGCTATTCATTTGATTCCAAGAAGTGTTCCTCCAAACATTAGGCCTTACAAATATCCCTATGGCCAAAAGAGTGAAATTGAACGTATGGTTGTAGAAATGCTAGAGGCTGGTATAATTCAACCCAGTCAAAGTTCTTTCTCTCCTTCAGTAGTATTAGTGAACAAGAATGATGGATAATGGCGCATGTATCAGGATTATAGGGAGCTCAACAAGCTCACTATTAAAGATAAATTTCTCATTCTTGTCATTGATGAATAATTGGATGAATTGCATGGGTCAATTTACTTCACCAAGTTGGATCTTCATTCAGGATATCATCAAATCAGAATGAAGACTGAAGACATTGCAAAAACAACATTTAGAACTCATGAGGGTCATTATGAATTTTTGGTGATGCCTTTTGGCCTTACCAATGCACCTTCTACATTTCAAGGTTTGATAAATTCCATTTTCAAACCCTTCCTTAGAAAATTTGTGTTAGTATTTTTTGATGATATACTAATCTATAGAAAGTCTTGGAAGGATCATGTTCAACATGTTGACAGGGTGCTCAAACTATTGGAGGAGAAACAATTATATGCAAAAATCTCCAAATGTTTCTTTGGAGTACAAGAGGTGGAATATCTGGGTCATATTGTATCTCATGAAGGTGTTAAGGTAGACCCTATAAAAATTAAAGCCATTAAGGAATGGAATATCCCCACATCCATAAAGCATCTGCGAGGATTTCTCGGGTTGACGGGGTATTATTGCAAGTTTGTTAAGAATTATGGGAGAATAGCAGCACCTCTAACAACATTATTGAAGAAAGATGCATTTTCATGGACTCCAAAAGCAATGAAGGCCTTTGAACATCTTAAAGAGGCAATGTGCCAAGCACCAGTCTTAGCTACGCCAGACTTCACAAAAACCTTTATTGTGGAATGTGATGCCTTAGGAAATGGATTTGGTGTTGTTTTAATGTAAGAAGAAAGACCCATTGCTTTCGAAAGTCATCTAATCAAAGGAAAGTATTTACAAAAAGCTATTTATGAGAAGGAAATGTTGGCAATACTACATGCACTTAACAAATGGCAACCCTACCTAATGGGAAGACACTTCAAGGTAAAAATAGATCATGATAGTCTTAAATAATTTTTAGAACAAATATTATCTTCAGAAGAGAAACAAAAATGGGTCACAAAGATGTTGGGTTATGACTTTGAAATCATCTACAAAAAAGGGAAGAAAAATGTTGTGGCAGATGCACTCTCAAGAAAGGATGAGGATGTGGAAGAATTGCTTTGTGCCATTTCTATCATCCAACCAAATTGGATAAATGAAGCAAGGGATGAATGAAAGAATGACGAAGAAGTGTGGGCACTCATTTAAAAGTTACAACAAGATCCCAATACATATGATACATTTAGCTGGAAAAATGATTCATTATGGTACAAAGATCGCTTATACCTATGTAAGAATTCCCAACTCAAACAAAAGATTCTTATGGAATTGCACACTTCTCCCTTAGGAGGGCACTTAGGATTTTTAAAAAATTACCACAAGGTTAAGAAGGAATTTTTTTGGGATGGCCTTAAATCTAATATTCAAAAGTTTGTGGCGAAATGGCTGGTTTGCCAACAAAATAAAGTTGAAACAATTAAGAACCCAGGTCTATTACAACCTTTATCTATTCCAGTCAACGTTGGGAGGAGGTTTCAATGGATTTTATCACAGGTTTACCCAAGTCCGAAGGAAAGAGTGTCATCATGGTGGTAGTTGACAGACTTACCAAGTATGCACACTTTTGTGCATTATCTCATCCATTTAAATCCATTACAATTTCTACTACATTTATGGAAACAATTCAAAAGCTACATGGAAACCCAAAGATTATTGTAAGCGATAGAGATCCCATTTTCACTGGAAATTTTTGGACAGAATTATTTTCTTGTCTTGGTACTCAGTTAGCTCATAGCTCATCTTATCATCCTCAATCTGATGGGGAAACTGAGATAGTAAATAAATGTTTGGAAGGATATATTCGTTGTTTTGTATCTGATAAACATGCATAATGGGTCAAATGGTTGCCTTTGGCTGAATGGTGGTATAACACTTCCTTCCATACTACAGCAAAAATGACCCCATTTATGGCACTTTATGGATATCATCCACCGTCCATCACATCATATTTAAGAGAAAATTCTAAGGTTCAAGCAGTGGAAGATCACATCGAGCATCAACAAAAAGTTCCCCAACTCTTAAAGGATAACCTCACTTTGGCGTAGAATAAAATGAAACAATAGGCAGATCAACATTGCAGCGAAAGAAGTTTTGATGTAGGTGTCTGGGTATTTCTAAAGATACAACCATATAAACAAATGTCCCTCAAGCAAGCTAAGAAGGATAATAAATTATCACCAAAGTATTATGATCCGTACAAGGTGTTGCAAAATATTGGTACTATGGCATACAAATTGGAGGTTCCTGCAGCTTCCCAAGTGCACCTAGTTTTCCATGTTTCATGATTAAAGAAGGTTATAGGTGACAAGTTCCCAGTTCAAACAATATTTCCAAAACTTGACGAGGAAGGAAAAATCATATCGGAACCTAAAGCAATCACAGAAACAAGAACTCGACAACTACGAAATCGATCAATTTCAGAGTATCTCGTCAAGTGGAAGAACTTACCCGTTGAAGATTCCACATGGAAGGATGAGAATTTTATACAGAATCATCCAAAACTACTCAAGCGTTGAGGACAACAATTTTTTGAAGGAGAGGGGCATGTTAGGTCCCTATAATATTAGTGATTCCCCCATTACTATTGTCATTGTAGCTCTTATTGTTATTGTTGTGCCCCTATTGCCCCCATATTGTTATTATTGTGCCGCTATTGTCCCCATATTGTTATTATTGTGCCCCATAGTAGCCCACTATTGTTGTTGTTGTGCCCTTATATTATGATTGTTATGTCAGCTTTGATTATATTGTGACCCCTTAGACTCCTATATAGAAAGGAGGTTTTGTCATTTGTATCATCCAAGAATTGTTCATTTGTGTAATGTAAAGGACTTTCCCCCCTCAAAGAGGCTGATTTTGAAGTCGTTGCTCTATATTTTTTTTCTATTTTGTGAGATGGTTGCATAACATCGTGTAAGGCACTCTTTCTGTAAATGTAACCGCACCTTATCACCAACCTAAAACTTATGTGGAACCTTGTGTTGGTTATGTCACTACTTGTACTTGGCACTTGTTTTTTGTAGGATATCATGGACTATTTTTGGAAGTCTTGGATATGTTCAACAAATTTGGCTACACTATCTGCCTTGACCTGAGCATTAGAGGACTATGTTGGTGAAGATGCAATCAACATAGCTACATTAATTAGTGTTAATTGTTGGAACCCAAAGCACACCTGAAAAGGATTATGGCCAATAGAGTTATGGAGGGCTCTGTTATAGCTATGTTGAACATATGGAAGGTTTTCATCTCATGTACAGAAACACTTGGAGTTGTCCATGTGCAATATATGCACAATCATCTTGTTGACCACTTTTTTTTCCATCTTATTAGTAATAAAAGGAAGTTGATTTTTTCAACTTGTTGTCCATGAGACACTAAAGGATGGACCAAAATATGTTGAGGAACATGTTGTCCCTATTTGAAATAATGGTCCAAGGTAGCCCAAAATTAACCTAAACATGCTTAAAGAATAGTTTAACAGTGGCTTCAACTATGATACTCTTCTTTCATGGTGCCAAAATGGATATCCTATAGAATTGATCCACAACCAAAAACACATAATCAATACCATACTTGGTGGATAGAAAACCTAACAACTCCGAGGGCTTGTCTAGGGTAGACACATGAGTGTACAACCATTGCTTCTTGATGTTTGGTTTAGCAATGGAACATGCAGTGCATGATGTGATATATTGTTGGACATCTCATCAAATATTTGACCAATAGAAATATTTTTGAACTACTGCTACTAATCCATAAAATGTTGTGGATATTCCACTGGACAATTCGTCACAATAGATCTGGTAAAATTGTATTCAAAATTTAAAATTGTACACTATTACAGTCTTATTTCTTTTTTTAGATTCTGGATTTGTAGATTATTGTTAATAGTGTATGCATACGAATTAAATTATGTAGAAAATAGAGAACAATGAAATAAAATCTCACACACATTTGACACAATATATGATTCGGGAAACCCTTTCGGGAGAAAAACCCGACAGGAAGTTGAGGTCTCTCCATTCTCTTTCTCTGAATGGAATTACGGCTACGGGTACAAAGAAGTATGCCCTGTGGCTCATGGGCTACTACAGTGCACAAATCCTCTGTTTGTGCTCTATCTCCTGTCCCTCTTGGCTTTTTTTTCCAACTATGGAACAAATGCACTGATAAGAATGGAACCCCTTTTCCTCCTAGTAGACTGGTTATAACATAGTCTGATAGCCTACTAGTGGTTAGGTTTGACTACCTTAACTCTTAACTAGAGTTACAATATAGACTATTATAGAGTATTCTTCATCATAATAATGTGGGTAGCTCCTTTTCCATGAATTATGGGGGTTGACATGGCATCCTCTTGAATTATGGTGGTGAAAATAGAAAGTTCAAATTTTGAGTGGCAAAACTTCTGCATACAGAATCTGATTGACGTGATTATTGCGCCATTGGGAAGGTCTCTATGTGTAGAATAGGAAAAAAAGGTGTCGCATTAAAGTGACAAAGTTTTACCCCAAAAATAAATTGTTTGATGCCTTAAAATTCTTCTGGAAGGTTTCATACCCCAATTTTCCAAACTGGGTCCCGTCGGTAAAAAGGGTCTGGTGAGTTGATTCCTCCTCTTTTTCCACTTTGAAAGAATTGAGATGGATGAAAAATTATATCTTTATCCAATTTAGATCAACTAATTTATTCTCCACACCAAAGTGCCCTGCCACCCGACTGAAATGTGCCTTTGAGTCAACTTGGCATGCTCACTTGAAGGGACACAAAGGTGGTTTATGTTGCACAAAAGCACATCTTGGAGGTAGAATTTTGGAACTTATTTCCTTGTGATAAACATCTAGTATGTGGAAGTGAAGTCAAAGTGATTATTGTATAATTGTGACCACCTAGAGGTTTTGTGCCCACAAGAGTTAAGAGATATGGTTGGCACCATAATTGGGGGTCGATTGAGGCATTCTACAACATGATTGGTGCTACCCTTTTTGTATTTGATGTTTAAGTGGAATTGTTGCAGGTATGTGGACCATTTTTTTTATCTTGGAATTCTGCAATGTTCCTTGTGTCTACATACATTTCAGAGGCCTATGATCAATGTGGATTATCATCTCCTCCCAAATATGATGTTTCCATTATCAACATGCCTACACGATGGAGTACATATCCTTGTTATAGGTGGGACATCTTTAGACAATATCAGAAAGTGTTTCATTATTATAAGCCACCAAAAGTCCTTGCTAGGTGAGGACCACAACTATCAAAGGCATCTCTCTCAATCTCAAACGTGCTATTGAAGGTCTGGAAGGGTGAGGACTATTACAAAGCAAAGATGGTGTTTCAGTTCCTCGAATTCTTTCTGTTGTGACTCAAACTAGAAAAACTTGCTTTTGCTCCACCCCTGGTTACTTGACTTAAGGGCCAAGCAATATGAGGTAAATCGAACATGAAAATTTAGTACAAGTTAGAAAGGCCAAAGAAGCTACAAATCTTTTTTAGAGTTGTTGGGGCTAGCGAATCCCAAATGACTTGGATCTTGGTTGGGTCCACATGCACCCCATGTTCATCCATAATGTATCCGAAATATTGAATTATTTGCATGCCAAAAAAGTATTTTGCCAGATTGGCATACAAATTGTGTTGTCGCAAGGTGCTCAAGGCTTATTCAATGTGTTGCAAATGTTTCACCCGGGTTCTGTTGAAGATGAGGGTGTCATCCAAATTTACAATCACAAAAGAGTTTGTGAATAAATATTGGATATCATCCATCATCCTTATAAAATTCATTGGAACATTATTCAAACCCAAGGGCATGACCAACCACTCGAAAAGGCCTTCTTTAGATTTGAATGTTGTCTTCACAGATTAGTTTATTCAATTAGAACCTAGTGATACTCTGACTTCATATCAATCTTACTAAATAACTTGGCACCCTTAAGCCGCTTAAGAAGATTATCAATCTTGGGGACTGGGTATATGTTCTTGAAGATGATTTTGTTTAGGGATTTATAATTAATACATAGTCTCCATGTCACACCCTTCCTCTACACCAACACAATTATACTCACGCAAGGTGAGGAGCTCGGTCGAATGTGGCATTTTCGGATGAGCTCATGAATATGATGTTTTATTTCCTCATTCTCCAAGAGAGAGATTTATATATTAGGCCATTAGGGAAAGGAGCACTGGGTGTCAAGTCAATTGAGTGTTTGACCTATCAGTTTAGCGGCACCCCCATAGGTGGAGCGAAGATATCTCTATATCTCTCTATAATCTTGTCCAATTGCATTTGTTGTGTAAAGAGGCATTGTGCAAAGGTTTGTGGTCGTTGCAATGACCTTCTATTCACTCTTTGATTAAATCATGAAGAGAAAAAACTTTGTAGTATGAGAGATTACCTTTTGGCATTGTTTTGTTGAGATTAATGAAATTGCAGTTGTTGGTCTACCTCTAATATCATGTAGAGCTTACCCCTAAAAGTAATAATGGCACTACTAGGACAAGATTTATAAACAACATGACATTTCCACAATAAGGTTCTCCTAAGATAACATCACAAATTTCAAGTGGGGAAACATCACATAGTACCTGATCTTTGAAGGGTTTGATGCCATAAAATAGGTGGCACTGTTGGCTGACACAAATGTCTCGTCCATGATGTTAAGATCATGAAACTGAGAGAAGTGGTGCTTTCTAAAGATGCCATTTCTTGGGATCCTAATAGCCACAGGTGTTTGAATTTTTAAGTCTAACTGTTAGAAATCCTTCATGTACTTTCTGATTTATTTCTGCCTACTTGTTCTGTTTGATTAACAAGTTATTTACCATGTAAATACTGAAAATAAATACAAGTACATGCTCAACACATTACAGATCATCAACTGAAGGAAAAAACAAGCACACAAGTGACACCGTTGTTTTTGGACCAATGTCCCCGGAAAAACCCAATGCAGGAAAACCGGTGCAACTATCTGAGGGTTTTATTATTAAGCAGTTTCAGAATACAATCTAGGTGCCAAACCGGCTCACCCAACAGAGAATGATCTCGGCAGTAGTACCTCTCAATCGGAGACATATATTCCATTTAAAACCCTGGATGAAGAATCCCACAGCTCTCAGCTCCAATCTTCCCCATGAAATCTCCAACGTCTGCCTCTAGGGACTGCGTCAGCGCTTCCTGGCTCAGTGTCACCCCAGCTCGCCCTACATTAGCCTCTGGAGGCACTGTGTTAGCCTCTAGAGCCTCTGCGTTACCCACGTTGGCTCTCTTTGGCACTGCACAACTCCTGGCTGCCTCTGCGTGGGCCCTAACTAGCTCTGCGTGGCCTTTAGTTAACTCTGCGTCCCTCTCTCCCGGCTTCTGCGTTGATGCTCCCGGTACCCTCTCTACCTATCTGCTTCTGAATTCACTGCCCCTCGGCTACAACTCTGATCACTCCTTCAATTTCCTCAGCAAGCCCTACCCCAGAAAATCGAATTCTTGATCAACACAGTGTATTCTCCAAGCGACCCTCAAGCCTCCTCTTATACTTTTCTCGTTGACAATTCAACAGCTGAGATTAAGTCCCTAATCAACAGCTAAGATTAAATCTGGCTTGATCCATGAATTTTGGACCCTTCTAACTCAGTTTTATATTAATTCACATTAATATTTTATTTTCCCTAAGTTTAGACTTAGGGACTCCATTAAAAATAATAATTATTTAGATATCTCCAAAAATGTTTATAATCTGCCCAAACCATTTCTGGGTATTGGATATCTCATGTTCTTTAACCTCTCCACCAATTTTCGTGGCTAGAGCACATCCAATGGTACCTCAAATCAACATTTTATATTAATACCCATTAATATTTTATTTTTCCTAAGTTTAGACTTAGGAACTCCATTAAAAATATTAATTATTTTAATATCTCCCAAACTATTTAGAATCTGCCCAAACCATTTTTAGGTGTTGGAGATATCATGTGCTTAAGCCTCTCCACCAATTTTCGTGGCTAGAGCACATCCGATGCTACCCCAAATCAACAAGGAAAATTTGACCAAGAGTCTTCCTGCCTTTAAAGAGGCTATATTCCACATGAATACCATGGGTCAATACCATGGGTTTTCATAAACTTGGAGCTCAAAAACTACTGGTAACTAGACCGAGTCAAGTTTACTCAAATGACCCTAATAACCCCCCCTTAAACTTAACATGGGGAGATTAACCAAGTCTTAATCACTTTGTCGAAATCCATATAAAAATGTTACCATCTACTGGAGTACATGGGTAAATACTTGTTGTATCTGTTGGTTATCTAGGACACCTTTTCATGTACATGGTTCATCAACCATCTTAAATTATCACATTCCCCCCCGAAAATTAGGATAACACTACACCTGCCACGCTGGTTGTTGGCCCTTGTTTTTGGTCCAATTTTGCTTAAGAAAACACACTTAATTTCTATATTTTCCATCCATTTTCTATCACATACACTCCATTTTGATGTATTTATGCATATTCAGGTATATAAATTTATTTTTGCAATTTTTAGATGTTTTTATGAAAATTGAATTTTAAGTGCATTTTTGGACAGAATCAGAAATTCCCGTAATGGATTCATGGATGATATTTGCAGGACACTTGGGCACAAGCTGGACACATTTATAGAAAGTGTGGGAACTAGGATTGAACTAAATCCTAGTGGTTCGGCCAAACCAAGATTAAACATGCCTTGTCAAAGCTGGTCAAACAAGACCAGGCATTCAGGAAATCCCTAAGAAATATGGCAGTTTTATGATTTCATGGGATGTTCCATATTTTTAGTGATAGGATGGATGAGTTCAACTTGGATAGATGGGATATGGATAGATATATTTGTTAGAGACATTTTAGATCAATTTGTTTCATAATCTTCTATTTAAGCCAAAACATTGAAGATTTATGATATGTAGAGTTTGTATAATTTTTTATTGAGACTTTTGAATACTTTGAGTTAACTTGAGGAACCTGTTCTACCTTCATTTTGTTGTTCAATGGTGTGGATGATTGACTAAGTTTGCAGTAACTGATAATATCTTCAAGTGTGCAAGGCAAGGGTGGAGGGCCCCCACTCTAAGCTAAGTACACTTCATGGTTAACTTAGCTTGAATTTCATAAACTAGTTTTGATTCAGATTTGTTTATTTGATTTGATGTATGATGATTTATGTTTGCTGATGAATCTTGGTTTATTAATCATCTTTATGTGAAGGGACAACTTAGTGTTCAAGTTGAACCCTCCTTCTATTGGATTAATAAATAAAAACCAAAATTCATCTTTCTTGCTTTCAAGTAATTTTTTGAGTTTTTAGTTTTCTAACAATGACATTATGATGAATGAATTTGTGATGAAGAAAAGCTAGGACCTCCTTCGTTAGGAGCCTCTTTCATTATTTATTTATGCATCTTAAGCTATTGTCAATTAGTGGTTTTCGATTTTTATTCATGAAGTAATATTTTAGAAGAAGGACACAACTGGTCCTCTTAAGTTAGGAGCCACTTCATCTTACAAATATTACCTAAGTGAATTAGAAATTACCTAATTAGATTTATATTTATAATATGTATTTCCTCAACTCTTTATATTTCATCTTCTAACCTTGACTACCTTGGTATCCGTACATTTTGGACATGCTTCTAAGTTCTACAAACCTGGATTGATAATGAAATACTTGTGTTAATTTATTCAATAAATTAGCCCAACATTTTGGCGCCATTGCCGGGGAAGCATTCATCAACATAGTCAATTAGAAAAAAACAACAACAACAACAACAACAAACAAAAACAATAAAAATTCAGTTATGTTATATTTCTTTTAGTTATGTTTCTTTATGCCTAGAGATAGAGATAAGAAAGGTAGATTCATTAAGAAAAATCCCCCAAAAATTCAACCATCAGAACTAACTACACCGGTTGCTGGTAAACCAACTCTAGAAGAATTAGAGGAGAAACAAAGAACATGACAAAGATTAACTTTAATTGAAAGACAAACCTTGTTAGCCTGGGAGGTAAAAAGAAAACAAACTCCAAAAGCAACACCAACTTTAGAAAAACAAAAGGAAACAAGGAAAATTATTAAACAAATAGATCAACCCATTCTTGAGCCAATAAAACAACCTATTTTCGAAAACAAACAACAACTTGAATCTCAAGTTGCTATAATAGTTGAAACTATGACGGAAGAAGGGCAAGGATCCACTATCCTCACTCCAGAACAAAGACTTCAATATGGAAAACAACAGAGGGAATGGAGAAGACAAAGAGAGGAAAAGGTAAAAAGAGAAGTTGACAGAAAGAGAGAAGAAGAAAGGAAAGCAAAGTATGATAACAAAAGATTAAATGATAATGAACAAGAAAATACTGATGATCAGGAAACTACTTTTGGCTTTCCAATATTAGATACAAGTGCAATATTAGGAGAAGAAGTGAAAATGAAAAACATTCCACCTTTTGTATTGCCTAACTTTTATGGAATGTCAACAGAAGATCCTGACTCATTTATGTTTGAATTCAATATCTTGTGTAGAACTTATGGATACACAGATGACACACACAAGCTTCGCCTCTTTCCTGCTACTTTAAAAGCAGCAACATTAAAATGGTTCATGGGTTTAGGAGAACGTACAATCACTTCTTGGGATGACATGAAGAAAATATTTCTTAAAAAGTATCAAGCCTATTGTAGGCCTAGGGACTCAAAAGAGGATGTTTTTAGAATGACACAACAAGAAGATGAAAGTTTAGAAGAATATTTGGAAAGATTTTCTTACAATCTTCAAAAATCTAAACAACACTCTCTGAACTCAGATACCATCCACACAATCTTTCTAAAAGGTATAAGAGATGAATATCTTGACATTTTGAATGTAATGGGCAAGGGTGATATTTCAAACTTTCCATTTCATGAAATTGCAGATCTATGTCAAAAATATTCAAGAGGAAGATAAAAAACTGGAAGGAGAGATATTAGTTCAAAAGCTTCAAAATCAATAGCAGGAGGGGTAACAAGAGCAGAGATAGGGAGCTTGCTGGAAAACTTCAAAACCGATCTTCTAAGCACATTAAGGACACAAGTAAATGTTTTAAAATCTAACAAAAAGAAAGAAGAACAAGAGCAATCTTAGCAATCTTTTGTCCCAAATGCAAGAAGAAATACCCATTAAGAGAATGTCCTTTGGATAGTATTCAGGTATGTGGCCTTTGCACATAAAACCATTCAATAAAAAACTGTCTAAAGTTGAAAGAATTGCAAATGAATCCAATGGAAAAAGTACAAGGGGCAGAAGGCTTTTACTATGTGGCACCAAGAAGGGCTTGGCAGCCAAGGATTCCTCAGTAATTCCCTCAACAAAACTATCAGTATCCTCCTTAAAGTTCATGGAAAACCCTAATGCTGTGGCAAGTTTGGCCTCCACAACAATATCAAAACCAACCTGCACAAGGTTGGAGAGGATATAGTTATGGAAACCAATGACCTCAACAAGTGTATCCTCAACAATACCAACAGCAATACCAACAACAATATCAACAACCATTTCCATACCAATAGTTTCAACAGTATCCACAATCCATGCCATTTCCACAACAAAATCCTGCACCATTACTAACTCAACCACAACAGCTTCAGCTGCCTTCGAACTAGCCTAGACCAACTCAACTACCATCTCAGCCAATAGAAAATCTGAGTAACAAAATGGATAAACCTGCATACAATGTGGAAGAAGCAACATATTTTCCAACATACTCCATTCTTCCTATAAATGATGTCCATTTAAGGTTTGGGAAAGTACTGCATAAAAATTATCCTCCGATCATAGAAGAACCAACTGAACAAGGTGAACGACCTGAAACATCACATTCATAAAATCAAAGTCAGAAAGGAAAAACTGTAATAACTCAAACACCACCCTATCCAGAGAGGTTAGTAGAGCAGAACATTCAAATGTCTCTTCTTGAATTTGATATTTTGGATGAATTGAAAAATGCATATGTCAAAATTCCTTTGTTACAGGCAATAAAAGAAATACCAATTTATGCTAAAACAATAAAGGAGTTATGCATCAAGAAAACTGGTAAAAATAAAAAGGATCCTACTACAATCCAAGTCATTGGAAAACTAGCTAGCCTGATGTCTACAAAGATAGCAGTCGAAAAATATATTGACCCTGGTATCCCTATGGTTACTATTTCAATTAATAATTTTTCAGTTCCAAACACTTTAATAGATTTGGGAGCAACTATAAACGTTATGACTATAGAGACCATGAAACATTTAAACTTAAACAATATTAGATCTACTACTACCATTTTAGAGTTAGCAGATAGATCTAAGGTTGTACCAGAAGGAATATTAGAAGATATCATTGTCTCTCTAGATTCATGGGAGTATCCTGTAGACTTCCTCATTTTGCAGCCAAAAACAAACTTAGGAGGACATCCTCTAATCTTAGGCAGACCGTGGTTAGCCACTGCAGATGCCTTTATTGGGTGCAGATCAGGAAGTATGATTATTGCACATGGGGATGAAAGAAAGCACATCACACTTTATTCTCCAGCACAAGCACCTTCTTTATTATCATGGCTTGAAGGACAAGAACAACAACAAACTAAATCAGTTCTTAGTATTAACCAAGTCTTTGACCTTAGAGAAGAAGAGGAGAATGAAGATCTATTAGACCTTTTCATCTCAGAACCAGATATTTCAGAGCAGCTTAGAGTAACCCAGTATGAAGCTGCAAGTAATCTTTTGAATCACTGTTTTCAGGAAACCTGCACAATTCAATCATTGCAAGATTCATTCACAAATATTTTTCCTGTTAACACAATTACCAATTCAAAAACTAAAACTATTGAGATTTATCCTGGAAAACATTTGAATATTGGTAATAACTTACAATCATCACAAGAACAAGAGGTAATAACATTGTTAAAGAAATATTCAAAAGCTTTTTCCTGGGATTACATAGACATGCAGGGGATTCATCCCAACACATGTATCCACCACATCTATACTGATGATCATATCAAACCAGTAAGGCAACCTCAAAGGAGGATGAACCCCATGATGAAGGAAATAATGAAAGAAGAATTACAGAAACTGTTACAAGTTGGATTCATCTATCCTATTTCTGACAGTCAATGGGTTTCTCCCTTAGTAATAGTGCCAAAGAAAAATGGGAAGTGGAGGATATGTGTAGATTACAGGGAATTGAACAAAGCCACATTAAAAGATCATTTCTCGCTACCATTTATTGATCAGGTACTAGATTCATTAGCTGGGAAGAAATAATTTTCTTTTCTAGATGGATTTAGTGGGTATAACCAGATTAGGATAGCATTGGAAGACCAGGACAAAAAAACGTTTACTTGCCCATGGGGAACATATGCATACAATGTTTTGCCTTTTGGGTTATGTAATGCACCTGCTACTTTCCAAAGAGCAGTCCTTGCAATATTTGCTGACCTGATCCATGAATGTGTAGAAGTCTATATGGACGATTTCATTGTATATGGAAACACATTTGACGATTGTTTGAAAAATCTTGAGAAAGTTTTGAAAAGATGCATAGAGACAAATCTATCCCTAAGTAATGAAAAATGCTACATGATGTTAACAGAAGGGATAGTGTTGGGGCACCATGTTTCTTCATCAAGAATTAAGGTGGACCCAACAAAAATACAAGTCATTGTGAATTTAATGCCACCTACAACTCAAAAGGAAGTAAGAAGTTTCTTGGGTTATGCAGGCTACTATAGGAGATTTATTGAAAATTTTAGTAAAATAGCTCTGCCTCTATTCAAGTTACTTGCAAAAGATGTTGAATTCCAATGGAAAAATCATTGTCAAAATGCATTCCAAATATTGAAAGAAAAACTATCAGTTGCCCCCATTCTTCGAGGACCAAATTGGTCTTTGCCATTTCATATCTCCACGGATGCATCTTATACAACCATAGGTGCATCACTTGGAAAAAAAGAAAACTAGTTCAATTATGTTATATATTTCATAAGTAAAAACTTAACACCAATAGAATTGAACTACATAGTCACAGAAAGACAGATGTTAGCTGTCGTACATGTAGTAAAAAAATTCATGCATTACATAATAGGCTATGAAGTATTCGTTCACACAGACCATTCAACCATCAAATATTTAATGAATAAAGCAATCACAAATGGCATAATTAGAAGATGGCTATTATTAATGCAAGAATTTAACATTACAATTCAATATCGACCAAGTAAAGACAATCAGGTAGCTGATTTTCTTTCAAGGCTTCATACAACTGGTGATCCGAATCCTGTTTCCGATAATTTCCCAAATGAACATCTATTTGCAATAACTAACAAATCACCATGGTTTGCAAATATAGCAAATTATTTATCTTCTAGAAAATTACCATCCCACTTCACAAAGAAACAGAAAAGAAAAATAATTAGAGAAAGTGCTAGATATCGCTGGATTAATGGTGATCTCTTTTATACTAGTTCTGATCTGATAACAAGAAAATGTGTTAGAGAAGATGAAATCTTAGAAATTTTGAAAGCATGTCATGATGAGCCCTGTGGTGGTCATTTTGCAGACAAGCGAACAACTTAGAAGGCGTTGAATGATCTGAATTTGAAACTACTTGAAATTTGTTTGCAAGGTATTCAATTCAGAATTAAACATGTTTAAAAGATTTCCATGTCTTGCAGAAAGAAAACACATGAAATTTTCAGCTGTTCATGACCCATTTAAGCATAGCAGAGTTATTTCCTTTTACTGTTTAACACATTAAAATGAATTTGGTCTACAAAATAAATCAACCACAAATGCAAAAGAAGTTGATAAAGCAGTTCACCCCCTCCAGGGCTACGTCTGCTGGGTCCAAAGCTCCCAACCGGACTTGTCCTTGTTTTTATTAAATGCTCAAATTGAAAATATAGCTGAATGGAAGCATCTACAGGAGAAATAGATGGTAAAAATGGATTCAGAACACTTGAATCCTTCAGGATTGACTATTGGATCACCTCCAATGGATACCTACAACCCTATACAGTCTTCACAAAACTGGGCCCTGGTGGCTCCTAGAACTTTCACGGCTCCAAAACCTTTGAAAATGACCTCAGATGGCTGTAATACTTACACCAATGGCTTCAGAAGGTCGAAAATACCCAAAATCAAAAAAAAAATCGTCCAAAACCGACTTTCCTAGCCAAAGTTATGGCCATTTAAAGTTTCTCCAGTTTTTCCCTAGAAAAACTCCAGCTAACTTTAGTTAACTCCAGATAGCTCCGCCAATTATGGCGGGTCCGCCAAATTTGGCGCTCCTGCCAAAATTCCGCCAACTTAACTGCAGTTACATTTAATGTTTGGTGGTTGCCTCGGATTTCGTGCCCGGAGGAATATTCCTTTTTTAATTTTTTTTTGAAAAATTAAAATTTCTAGTGTTATGGACAAATTCTTCTTTTTGCCATAACTTCCTCATACGGCGACCGTTTTTCGAACCGTTTGCGGCGCCGGAATCGGGAAGACGATAAATTTCCAGTAATTCAACTTTGAACCAGTTCTAAGCACTTTAAATTTTGAGCATTTTACGACACTTAGGACATGAGCACCTGATCATTGAAACTTGGCTACTACTGGCCAACAATCTTCAAAGATTCCAAAGAGTATGTCAAAAGGTGTGACAGTTGCCAAAGAGTAGGAAGGCCAATAACATCGGATGAAATGCCACTTAAGGCACAAATACTCATAGAGCCATTTGAGCAATGGGCTCTAGACTTTGTGGGACCAATAAATCCACCTTTAAATGGGAAGAGGTACATCTTAGTATGTAATGACTATGTTACTAAGTGGGTTGAGGCAAAGGCGGTAGCAAGAGAAACAGAAGATACAGTAGTCACATTCCTCTTCGAGGAAATCTTTGTCAGATTTGGAGTACCGAGACAGATTGTAATTGACCAAGGCACACCGTTCACTTTCAAACTTGTTCGTGATCTTACGGAGAAGTACAAGATCAAACATGGAAAATAAACTATGTACCATCCTCAAGCAAACAAACAAGTAGAGTCAACAAACAAAGTCTGGGAGAATATCATGACGAAGACTGTACAAATGAATAGAAAGCACTGGTTAGAGAATTTGAGAGATGCACTATGGGCATACAGGATAACATGGAAGAACACAACTGGTTCAGTCCATATCAGTTAGTGTACGGAAAAGAAGTCCTGTTACCCATAGAATTTCAAATACATGCATTCAAATTAATAGCAAAGTTGGGAATGGAATTATCTGAAGCACAACAACAACGAGTAATGGAATTAAATCAACTGGATGAAATAAGACAACAAGCAGTGGAGCACACATCTCTTGTGCAACAGCGAAGTATAAAATGGAATGATCGATTCATCAAGAACAAAATATCCAATAAAGGAGACTAGGCATTATTGTTTAACTCCAGATTTAAAGATTTCAAGGCAAAGTTTACAACTCATTAGCTGGGGCCATATGAGATAGAGGAGATCTTTGATAATGGAGCAGTCAAAATAAAAACAATTGATCAAGCATTTACTTCATTTGTAGTTAATGGACATAGGCTTAAAGTCAACAATAAGCCTATAAATAAAGAACATTTTATGAAAGAAATTTCAGGAGATACTAATCTAGAAATAATGGAACAACATAGCAATATGCCTTCCATTATTCCAGAAGAATAAAAAATAAATAAATAAATATATATATCTATATATATATATATATATATATATATATATATATATATATATATATATATAAGATTTCTTGTGAAAACCCAGGCAACTGGCACAAAGAAAACTCGAATTCATGGAGGAAAACCAACTAGTTTGGCCTCCACAAATTCTCTATCTTGTTTTACTCTTACGTTAGTTTGATTTTGTAGAATTAACCCTCCAAAACAATACAAGACTTGAGGACAAGTCTTCACATAAGCAAGGGGGAAGTTGCAAAAGGAACTTAGTTTGAGCAGCTGAATTGAAGAAGGAACTTGAATTGCATGACAAAAGGGACCTGAAACATCATTGAAAATATTGTGCAGAAGGGACCTGAAATGTCAGAAGAAACATGTATTATATGACAAATGCTACATACAAAAATACATGTCAGAAGGGACCTGAATCATCATGTACAAATTACAGAAGGGACCTGAACAACAACAACATTCAAAGATCCTGAATCAATGATGGATGCAAAAACATAAAGCATGAATAAGTCTAAATTACAATCTATCCTAGAAAGATCCATCAAAGGCATTGCCCGGAAGACATCATCAAATACTTTATGGGAGTAAAAGTACAGTGAATAAAAATTTTTGCTATTGAAATTTCATTTAATTTTAATTTTTTAATTTTTTTGTTTAGAAATTGTTAAAATTAATTTAATACCTGATATGCATATTTTACGTACATTTCACTACCTTCATTATTCTACTCATTATATTCCTATTCCTATTCATTATATTCATTATCCTACCCTTTTAATTCCATATACCATATTTCATTTCATACTCCAAAATACCACATATTCATTTCATATTCCATATACACACCATATTAACCCTAGGAATTTTCTTAAAGCAAATGGATTAGAAATAGAAGGCCCAATAGTCAAGCCCTAGACCTACAAAACCATACCAAAAGTTAGTATCATAAAATTTAATTTTAAATATGACCCTAACATGGTCATTTTAAAATTAAATTACAAACATGGAAAAATGCATATTATGAAATGATATAAGTCAAAAGAAATCAAAATAATGAATTTCGATAAGACATAATCAAAGTGCATAAAACAAAAATGATACAATGGAGTGTAAGGTTATGATAATACAATGAAATGCCAAGACAAATGATGCGATGACATGCACATATTGCAACGAAACAAACATTATGAAATCATATTATGATGTGTTTCAGTGGCATAATGTGTTGGGAATGGATATGAGATGGAGCTATGATGAAGTTCAATGGGCATGAAGCCATGAAATGAGACCATAATGAATTTCCAAGGGCACGACAATCAAACCATAATGCATTCTGAATAGGTACGAGATGGAGTGATAATATGTTCTGGTGGATATACAAAGGTATGGCGGTATGAGTATACGGTGACATAAGTAGACAACAGTCATGGGTTATGGTAATGAGCAAAGCCGAAACATGGAGGTATACACCATGGGTAAGTACACAGGACTAAGCCACGAGGGCATCACAGTCAGAGGTTGAAGCATGCGAGAACGGTCAAATGAATTTGAAAACTCTGTGAGCCTCCGCATTCAACCAAACAAACACTGTGAGCCTACACATTCAACCAAACAAACTCTGTGTGCCTCCGCCATTTTCAAACACACAGACCTCTGTAAAACCGCCTTTTCTCCACCATCATAGCCATTTGCAGGCTCAAGGAGGACGTTGAATGTCGTGCAAGCTATTGGCACACATTCGAATGTCCAGTGAAGAATGAATTGACAGAGAAAACGCAGGAACGAAGGAAATCAAACCGAGAAAAGGGAAGCATGAAATATAGCAATGGAGGATCAGAGAGATAAGAAGAGAAAGCAAAGTTGACTGAGGGTTAAGCCAAGAGATTTGGCAGTCGTGTAAGAGCAAGCGGAATTGACTGAGAGAGATCTCGTGAAGCAAGAAGGTAAGAGAAAAACCCGATTTGTTTTCATAAATGCAACGGATATTTTGATGAGTAAATCCCGAGATTTTTTATGAGAACACCAGTTTAACTCCAAGTTATAAGTTAGTGCTTCTACCACTGTTTAAGATTTATCACTGCCATCGTTCATTTAGACTCTGCCACCAATAAATACATAATATTTTTGAGTGGAGTTTAACAATATAAAACGTTATGAAACACAGGGAGATAAGGCACGATTCAAAGGGAATCACGACCTTTCACTACAAGTAGGTAAATCAAATCATATCTTCTATGTTTAACCACGAAATCATCGAGTCTTGGTTGATGAAACGGAGTGTTGTATAATAAAAAAAAAACAGAGTGAGCTAGTTGTTGTTTGATTGCACAAATAGTGAGCTCAAAAACTACTTCAGATAGTCATACAATGAATTTGTTAAGTATAGGAAAAGAGTCATAAATGAAAGTCGAAAGAAAGAAGGAATTATGGCATGATTTAAAAAAAAAAAAATTCAAAACAGAGTTTCGATTTCTTTTCCTATAAACAGTGAATATAATGAATGATATGTATGAGAGGAGCATTTCATTTACATGTATAGAGCATGGATTTTGATGAAATGGAACAAAATAGAGAGTGGTTTGTGCATCAGAAAACAAGAAAAACATAAGCATAATATTTTTATATTATTTGCATCTACAGAAAGTAATGTTTTGAAAGAACATTGACTCACTTTTGAAGCAAAACAGAGATTAAACAAGCCTGAATTCATTGTTTTTAAAGAGTATCATAGAAGTGGTAAGCTCTACTATTACAATGTGTAAATGAATCAAGAAGATCTGTATACATGAATAATTTTTATTTTCATTTTTAAAATGAGATTGATGACAATAGAGGGATATATCAATTGGTTTTCAGAAAACATGGGCACAAGAATAGAACCAAAATTCCAGATTGAACAATGGGAGAAAGAAACAATAGAGAAACTTTATCAGGCTAGACTTATAGGTTTTCTTCAGAAGTTTAATGGGCATAGTGAAAGTATAACCAGGGGGTTTATAAAAAACTATGCCCAAGACCAGGAATAGGAAGGGAACCTTTGATAGAACCAAAGGCATACCCAGGGAATGGTTTAATGAGCCTTGGGGATAATTAGTTTTGATTATTCAAAAGTTTTTCACATGTGATAGAGGTCATAGTGTGGCACATCTTTATCATGTCAGACTGCTCCAAAACATCAAAGGAGAAGTGAAAATTAACTTGCCATATTTCTTCTCCAGGAGTCTGATCAAGATGATAGAGTCAGTGAAAAACGAAACTAAACCAAAAGAAGCTCAAATTTATCATCAAGAACTTATAAAAATTCTTGTAGAATATCGTGTGAGAGCTAAGGGTATAGTCTGGAAAGAATTTTTAGTCCAAAATGAACATGAAGAACAGACCATAGAAGAGCAGTACAAAGAAATTCAGGAAACCAGAGGCATAATGAATTCACCACTCTATCCAAGAACTAGATCTAAGAAGCAACACAATACTATCATGATTGAGAAGGAGGCATCCATCATATCCACTCCTAGGAGGCATAGGAGAAAGATCCCAACAGAGACAAGTAGCAAAGGCCCTGAAGTATAGATTGTAGAGACACTTTCTACAAAGAAACAAGTAGAATACATAATTGAAAGATTGGAAAAAGACTCACACTTTGATAATGTAGAGGCCACATCATTTGCCAAGGATACACAGGAATTAGAAAAATAATTGCAACTAAGCAAGATAAAAGAACTGACAGATCAATTAGAAATAAACAGGATCTTAGAGAAGTACTTGACGAAATAAAACAAAGCATATAAGAAGAATAATGCAAAGTTGGTAAGGGAAAATGAAAAACTAAATGAGGAGGTAGGAAAACTGAAAAACAAAAAGAATGATCTTCTTTGCAAAGATGCTTTCAAGTGGCTTAAAGATAAAAACATGTGGAAAAGCAAGTATGAGAAACAAAAGGTCAAAGCTACCATTTACAAGGAAGAATAATACAATGGGATAGATTGTTTACTAGAACCAGCACAACAGGAAGCATCAAGATCAGGCATAGGGTTTACAATAGAGGTTAGAAGATCCAAGAGAAAGAAACAAGCATGAGGACATGCTTGTTTCTCAGCAAGGGGGAGATGTTGGCCCTCGTTTTTGGTCCAATTTTGCTTAAGAAAACACACTTAATTTCTATATTTTCCATCCATTTGCCATCACATACACCCCATTTTGATGTATTTATGCATATTCAGGTATATAAATTTAGTTTTGCAATTTTTAGATGTTTTTATGAAAATTGAATTGTAAGTGCATTTTTGGACAGAATAAAAAATTCCCGTAACGACTTCATGGATGTCATATTTGCAGGACACTTGGGCACGAGCTGGACACATTTCTAGAAAGCTTGGGAACTAGGATTGAACTAACTCCTATTGGTTTGGTCAAACCAAGCTTAAACAGGCCCGGTCAAAGCTGGTCAAACAGGACCAGTCATTTAGGAAATCCCTAGGAAATATGGCAGTTTTATGATTTCATGGGATTTTCCATATTTTTAGTGATATGATGGATGTGTTCGACTTGGATAAATGGGATATGGATATATATATTTGTTAGAGACATTTTAGATCAGTTTGTTTCATAATCTTCTATTTAAGCCAAAACATTGAAGGCTTATGATATGTAGAGTTTGTATAATTTTTTATTGAGACTTTTGAATACTTTGAGTTAATTTAAGGAACTTGTTCTACCTTCATTTTGCTGTTCAATGGTGTGGATGATTGATTGAGTTTGCAGTAGCTGATAATCTTTTCAAGTGTGCAAGGCAAGGGTGGAGGGCCCCCATTCCAAGCTAAGTACACTTCATGGTTAATCTAGTTTGATTTTCATAAACTAGTTTTGCTTCAGATTTGTTTATTTGATTTGATGTATGATGGTTTATGTTTGCTGATGAATCTTGGTTTATTTATCATCTTTATGTGAAGGGACAACCTAGTGTTCAAGTTGAACCCTCTTTCTGTTGGATTAATAAATAAAAACTAAAATTCATCTTTCTTGCTTTCAAGTAATTTTATGAGTTTTAGTCTTCTAACAGTGGCATTATGATGAATGAATTTGTGATGAAGAAAAGAAAGGACCTCCTTAGTTAGGAGCCTCTTTCATTATTTATTTATGCATCTTAAGCTATTGTAATTAATGGTTTTCGATTTCTATTCATGAAATAATATTTTAGAAGAAGGACACAACTGGTTCTCTTGAGTTAGGAGCCACTTCATCTTACACATATTACCTAAGTGAGTTAGAAATTACTTAATTAGATTTATATTTATAATATTTATTTCCTCAACTCTTTATATTTCATCTTCTAACCATGACTACCTCTGATATTCATACATTTTGGACATGCTTCTAAGTTCTACAAACCTGGATTGATAATGAAATACTTGTGTTAATTTATTTAATAAATTAGTCCAACACTGGTACCTATCCAAGTGGTTCATTCCACAACTTTATCACTCAATGAACCACTACACTACATGTATGCCAAATAAAAGTCTTAAGGTCTTACAACAATCGATATGCTCCTGCGAAAAATGTATGCTTGAAAAAAAATGTTATAACTTCCTGGGAAATACACCTATATTGGACGAAAACCCTTAGGGTGTTCACACAGCATTGTGGCTCTCATCACACACTGGCTTCTTCAATATCCTCAAACACTATTGATTCCATGTTCATTTTCTTGTCGATACGACCACTCTCTTGCTACATCTCTAGCTTTGTTGATCCATACCCTCACCCAACCTTCTCGCTACTTTACCTCTCTCTCCTTATATCTCCAACCCATAATATTCATCCACATCGTTGTTCTTTTTCTCCACTGGGGTCACCGTTGCCCCTAGTATTGGTTGGCAGGGCCTCTCCTTTTATTTATTTATTTCAATACCAATCCACTCCATAACATAGTCCTTAACATTATATTCCCCATTGTGGTCCTGCTACCTCCACCACAAATCCCTCAGAGTCTTTTTCCTCCAACTATCAATGCTCATTTTATCCTCATCATCCCTAGAAAAATCACCACTCCTATAGTCCATAGATCCAGCCATGGACATGCCCCCATTGATTAACATTCCCATGTTTTTCTCTAAATTGACAATCGTGGAGGGCATTCTTTCATCACAATTCTCGGTCACTATTTCTGTTGCATTGTTCAAACCCTTGGGCAAAGTGTTGCTCAACAGAAAGACCATATTCTGCTCCAGCAGTACAAAATTTGTACCATATGTCTTTGGTAATTGCATATTCACCAAACACCTTTGATCTTCATCAACAACAAATAAAACCATATCCGTAGTCTTGATTCTCTCCATTTCTTCCCTCACTGAATTATCATCTCTAACAATCACATCGACCGATGTTGGTTCATTCTCCTTTCTCTTGCATCGCCCATATTCTTACCATATTTTTCCTTCTACACCTATAAAACAACCATTTAGTAGATCTAATCCAACTCAGCTATAATTGTGTCCACCAATAGCTTTTCCAATAGGTCAAAAGCACTAGCAAATTCTCTTTCTCTATCGACAGTTGCATGGTAGTGGGCATGCCAATCTCATCTAACTGTTGGTTGTTTCTCTTGGTCATTTCATCATCATGTTGTGTTATCTAACCTTATCTCTGAGTAGACACAACAATTTGACCACAAATCTAATTGATTTGCACACATATTCTACTAGGACATCCATGCTCAACTCCATCTATGATATTCACCAAACTCTAATACTAGTTGTTAAGATCACGAAACTAAGAGAAGTGGTGGTGTCTAATGACACCATTGCTTGGGATCCCAATGGCCACAAGGAAAAATTTACCTAGAGCCTTTTGGCCTTTAAATAGGCTATATTCCACATCAATACCATGGGTCAATATGATGGGTTGTCATAAACTTGAGCCCAAAAATTATTGGTAACTTGATTAAGTTAGGTTTACCCAAACCACCCTAATAGTCCATGGCTTAACCAATCAATGATGTATGGTTGGGGGTGTGGCACTATTGACAACTATAATCTTTTGATGAACTTGATTGATATCGAGTTCTTTTATCTCTTTCTATCAACAATGAAATGGATTGGGGCCCTCTTCACCCACATTTGTGAATGGAAGATACACTCCCCCTATTCATGCTCCTCTAGTTCTTCTGGTTGGATATTTACAATCGCGATGGTAGAATTGGGTTCTGCATTGATCATCAACTTTTTTTTATCCCGCCCAAGTTAGAATTAGAGCCAAATCTATTTCCTTTTCTTTAAGCTCCACCAATAATGATTGTTTCAAGTGAAATTCATCAATGTTTTTCTAGCAGATTTCGTGGAACTCACATCACTTTCTAGTGTCCTTTTTTGTCTTCTCATTTCTCTTTTTCTCCTACAACTTGGGATGGTTGTCTTTGGGTTAGCTCTCCTTGATTTATCCCTTATTTTGTCAGTTAAGGCTGCATTTTCCACACTTTTGTAGTGGTGGATTTACAGACTTGAATACTCGCTTATTCTACTACTCCAATTTTTGCTCAATTTTGACAACATATTGATAAACATCTCACAATGAGGAGATGTCTAGGAAATCCATCTCCATTTGGATGTATCTATGTATGCCATTACAATACTTAAAAACTAGGTGCCACTCTGTTGAGGCCTCAATGCCTCCCCATAACTTTTCTCAAAATATTAAGGGGCCCTCCATATAAATTTTATTAATATCACTTTTTGAGTGCTTTATCTTGCTTTGTTTTGAGTGATTTTAACTTTCCTTGATTTTTCATTTTGATTGCTCCATTGCCTTTGCTTCTTCAACAATTTTCAAATGATATTGAGTTTACTTGATTTCATCCTCCAAACTGAAAGTTGCAACCTTTTAAAGTCTTGCATTGCTTTCACCATCTTGGCAAGTTGATTTGATGATCTCCATTCAAGTTATCTAGTTTTGGTTCAACTTGGTCTCTTCGTGGCATTCCCATAATCCATTTCCGCTTGAAAATATGTAAATACACATATATATCTATATATAAAATAAACTTTGTATTAACAAATAATTAACATGTACATATAAATATTAATAAAATTTTGTAATTGATAAATTGTATTATTTAATTAACTTGAAAAAAAACAAAAAAAATTAACTTTATATTTGAAATATAGGTTGTATTTATATTATATATCATAAATATGTATTGTAAATATATGTCATAAATATGTATTGTATGTTGTAAATATGTTACATACTAGCAATTTCACCTAAAGGTGAAAAGGAACGCTGAAGGCTATGGCCATCGGACTGGGAATGACTTGCGTTTTGCCCTTCACACATTTCCACAATATCTAATCGAACTCTTGACGTCCTTTAGATTTGTTGTCAGCTGCTATTTTTCTTTCAAATCTCACTATATAAGTTCCCTTCTCATTCTGTTTTTTGAAGATGAGCATTGTCGATTCCAAGGTTATATTTACATTTCTAGGGCTCTCAACTGCCATTTCATATACACATGGTGCTCCTCCAACATTTGTCACGGTTCTTCGCATCATACGAACCAAACTACGCAGCTTAAACACTACGGAGAATGATGGGTAGTTGAGATATCTAGGTGCAAAGCGTAATTTGGGGCAGGATGTTGCATTCCTTGTCAGAATATGAATTTTCTTTGCTGTGTAATTAAGGCTACACATAAAGCTAACGTAGTCGTCCATTCCAAGATCGTAGATGAGACCAGGATCCAAGGCAACATTGGGATTCACATGACCCACGCCCATTGCAAAGGTGCTTGCAGGTAAACCGGTGAATGAGTCACCTATAGGGCTTTTGCGATTATCAAATAAATAAATTGTTCTGAGAACTGATTTGAATCTAGTGTAGATGATCCATGGTTTGAGTCTTCTGGTACATCAATGAATTCATCCATTGCATCACTAAATTGAAGGAATGAGCCAGCTGAATCATTTGCTTGAAGGAAAGTATCATGTACTTGCAATGTAACATCAAAGCTTTGTTCTTCTTCTATCATTGGACTTGTGTCCTCTTTTACATGTCTTCCATCCATTTGCATTGTTGCATTTTCATTAATTAGCTCACACGATGATAACTCAGAACATGGATAATGTACTAGTTTGGCCTTGAACATTTCCCTCATTGTTGTAATGCACCCAAGCATTTTAAGAGTTATATTCCTTTCACAGGAAGATAGTAAATAAGATTTCCAATATTTCCAATCTACAGCTAGCATGTGTTTCACAACTGCAGATGCATGTTGTTGGGGACGAGTCAATGGTGATATTACATATCCTCCACATTTTATGCAAGCACGCACAAAGCCATGACACGATGGACACTTCCTATGCTCCACAGAATGATAAAGTATCACATAGGATCCATCATCCTCTCTTCTCCAGTAATGAAGTAGCAACAAATCTCTTGGTGTTAATCACCTGTACAAGGAAACCAATTACTGTGGAACTGCTTGTGAACAATGTCTATGTGACCATTGATCCGAATTTAAACAGGAACACAAAAAATTATAGATATAATCATAAATACATAGATGCTGCATAAATAACACTTCATTTCATTAAATACCAAATACTGAAATATGCTTACAAACAAAATGGAAATAAGACTAGCTCGGGCGATCATAGCTTATCTCTGAGAAGAGATGTGGAAACTACATGCCTCTGAACTGCATTAAAATGAGGCTCAACGGCCTATTTATTATTGAAAAACATGAGAAAACCCTAAACAACCAAAACCCTAACTCCGGGAGATGTAACACCAAGAGTTTATGGGCCCCGTTGGGGTTAGTTGGGTAGCCAACTTCCCAAGGTCATAACTTGGTCATATTATCTCCGTTTGGCGCATACGATACATTGTTAGAAAGGTCTCTCCGAGTACTACTAGATTTGTCATAGGCCCCTACCTATAGCTATGAGCCTACTGCAGACCTCAAAAAAATGTTGTTTAGGGGGTCAAAACTGCTCCAAAAGTTCAGGACCCAAAAAACTGCTAAAAATAGTAAATGCTGAAATAAACAAGGAAACAAATGAAACTGACTAGAGGTATAGGTGGGATAGGTGGGTGGCCACCAATATCCACCTGGATCATTCCTCCCCCCTTAGGAAGCAATGGTCCCCATTGCGTGCAGAGCCTCCATGAGGTGAGAAAATTTCTGTTGAACCTGGTCCCTGGTGAGCCACTTGCCTTGGTGCAGGAGTTGACTAGCTTTGACAACCCGATATAGTTGGATATTTTGCTGGCGAGTGTTCTTGACCAGTGTGTCCATAATCCAATCAATTGTGTCCTGTTCCATGTAGTTTGAGTTTAATTCTGTTGGTGTGAGTTGTTCTGCAATGTCTGATGTGTCCAACAATGATGGGAAGTATGGTCGAAGACAATCCACATTGAACACTGGGAGCAGGCCAAGGAATGGGGGAATGTTGAGCTCAGAAGCATTGTCTCCCCAGCCTTGGTAATGGTGTAAGGACCATATCGGAGTGGTCTGAGCTTCCGATGGGCTCTGGTAAGGCATTCTTTCTACAAATGCAACAAAACTTTGTTGCCCACCTAAAACTTGTGTGGCACTTGATTTTGATCATATCGTTGCTTGTACTTAGCATTTGACTTATCCAAGACGTCATGAACTTGTTGGCGGATGTTTTGGGTGCGTTCAATAAATCTGGTCGTTTTATCAGCCTCGGACAATACATGTGTGGATTCTGTCTGCGTAGTCTCATGAGGCATTGCAACATCAATCAAACACAATGGTTGAAATCCTAGACTCACTTGAAAGGCACTGCGACCAATCAAGCTATGGAGAGATTTATTATAATTGTGTTGAACATATGGAAGACTCTCATCCTAGGTTCGAGGATGCTTGGAGTTGTACATGCGGAGTATGTGCACTATCATCCTATTGACGACCTCCGTCTGGCCATCAGTCTGGGGATGGAAGGCAGTCGATTTGGTGAGCTTGGTGTCCAATAGTGTCCAGAGGCTTGACCAGAATGTGCTTAGGAACCTGCTATCCTGATCTGATATAATGGTCTGTGGAATACCAAAATGTACCCATACTCGTTCAAAGAAGAGTTTGGCAGTGTCCTCTGCTTTGATACTCTTCTTACAGGCCGCCAATATAGCCATCTTAGAAAATCTATCCACGATCACAAATACACAGTCATTACCATGCTTGGTAGAAGGGAGGCTAGACATATAGTCCATGGAGATGGATTCCCATGGTTGGATGGGAGTAGGCGGAGGAGTGTACATGCCTTGCTTCTTGATGGTTGGCTTGGTGATGGCGCAGGCAGTGGGGATGGAAGGCAGTCAATTTGGTGATCTTGGTGTCCAATAGTGTCCAGAGGCTTGACCAGAATGTGCTTAGGAACCTGCTATCCCAATCTGATATAATGGTCTGTGGGATCCCAAAATGTACCCATACTCGTTCAAAGAAGAGTTTGGCAGTGTCCTCTGCTGTGATACTCTTCTTGCAGGCCGCCAATATAGCCATCTTAGAAAATCTATCCATGACCACAAATACACAGTCATTACCATGCTTGGTAGAAGGGAGGCTAGACATATAGTCCATGGAGATGGATTCCCATGGATGGCTGGGAGTAGGCAGAGGAGTGTACATGCCTTGCTTCTTGATGGTTAGCTTGGTGATGGCACAGGCAGTGCAGGATCTGATATATTTCCCAACACCCAGTTGAAGTTTAGGCCAATAAAAGTACTTTTGTAGTACAACCACAATTTTTTGCACACCAAAATTTCATGCGACTCAACTATAGTGTGCCTCCCAATTTAGCTTGGCACGCTCGCTTGAAGGAACACAAAGGTGGCCAAGGTAGCTTTCTAGCTACTAGCATCTAGTATGTCGAGGAGAACTTTGGATCTTTTTTGTATAGTTGCGGCCATCCAGAGGTCTCATGACCACAAGAGTTGAGAATAGTAGTCAGTGCTGCAACTGGGCGTCGACTCAGGCAATTTGCAACATGATTGGTGCTGCCCTTTTTGTTTTTAATGTTCAAGTGGAATTGTTGCAGATATGTAGACCACTTCTGATGGCGATCATTCTGCAACTTCCCCTGTGTCTGTATAAACTGAAGAGGTTGGTGATCGATGTGGATGATTGTCTCCTTCCACAGAATGTAGTGCTTCCATTGTCAACAAGCCTGCACAATGGAATGCATCTCTTTATCATATGTGGGGTACTTGCGAATTGTATCGGAAAGTGTCTCACTACGATCAACCACTAGATGCCCGTGCTAAGTGAGGATTGCACCAATAGCATAGTCTGAGGCGTCTATCTCGATTTCAAATGGCTGCTGTAGGTCTGGAAGTGTGAGTACCAGTGTAGAGTAGAGGTAATGCTTCATCTCAATGAACACCTTCTGTTGGGACTCGGACTAGGAAAAATTTGCTTTCATCCCGCCCTTAGTAATCTAACTCAAAGGCCAAGTGATATGGGAGAATCCCAACACGAACCTTTGATAAAAATTTGCAGGGCCCCAAAAGCTGTGAAGCTCTGTTAGAGTGGCCGGGGCTGGACAATGCCAAATGAGTTGGACCTTGGTTGGGTCCACATGCACGCCAAGCTCATCTATGATGTAACCCAACTATTGGACCTGGCTCATGCCAAAGGTGGATTTATCCAAGTTGGCACACAGTTTGTGCTGCCGAAGGGTTTGAAGGACCTGTCGAATGTGTTGCAAGTGTTCTTCCCAACTCTTGTTGAAGACGAGGATGTCATCTAGATAAACCACCACGAATGAGTTGGTGAAGGCCCGCAAGGTGTCATCCATTAACCTCATAAAAGTAGCAGGGACATTTGTCAACCCGAAGGGCATAACCAATCATTCAAAAAGGCCTTCCTTGGATTTAAAGGCGGCCTTCCATACATCCGTGGGCTCTATTTGAACCTGGTGATAACTAGACTTCAGATCGATCTTGCTGAGATAATTGGCCCCCCTTGAGTTGGTCTAACAGGTCATCAATCTATGGGATTGGACACCTGTTCTAGGTCCGATCCTTCTTCTGTACAAGTACAATCGGGCTCCCACAAGGCAAGGAACTTGGTCGGATGTGCCCTTTCTGCAGCAACTCCTGGATTTGTCGCTTGATCTCTTCATTTTCTAGAATGGAGCGACGATATATCGACACATTAGGTAGGGGTGCTTGGGAGTCAGATCGATTGAATGCTTGACCTGACAATGAAAGGGTATCCCTGTGGGTGAGGAGAAGATGTCCCTGTATTCTTCCATGATTGTATCCACCTGCTTATGTTGCTTGGAGGAACCCTTCCTCGGGCCATGGATGTGGTTACGACCTTCTCCTTAATTTGAGAGTGAATAAGAAAGAAAAAAAATTTCCCAATCTGGGAGATGACCTTACTGCATCACTTAACATAGATCAAAGAGATGGTTGTAGGTGGGGCTACCTCTGGTATCATGCATAACTTAATACCCAAAAAAATAATAACAGAGCGAGGTATAGACTCATATACAAAATGCTACTTCCACAAGTATGGTTGTCCTAATAATACATCACAAACTTCAAGAGGAGCAACATCACACAGTACCTCATCCATGAAGGGCTTGATGCTATAGAGAAGGCGACACTGCTAGTTGACGCGAAGATCTCATCCTTGGTGAAGCCACCCGATGGTGTAAGACTGCATATGTGTTGTAGTCGGTAGGCCTATCCGCTTCACGACCTTTGCTGAAATGAGGTTCTTTTAGCTCCTGCTGTCGACAATGAACTACAACGGAGAACCCTTCACCCACATCTGTGAGTGGAATAGGCGTTCCCCCTCTTTTGGATCTTCAAGCTCAATCTTCTGGATCTTGGTGGTGGCCACAGTGGCACTGGGCTCTGTGTCAATGATTTGCTTCCCTTTGTCATTCCCCTTGTCGGGTTCTGACTCAGAGTCGGAACATGTGTCAGAATCAGAAGCCTTCAGCTCGGCCACCAATGACTGCTTGGCCCGACACTCACTTGTGTTGTGAGTGGAGCTCTTATGGAACTCACACCACTTTCCTGTGTCCTTCTTTGTCTTCGTGGTGTTGTTCTTTGCTTGTGGCTTCGGCGGGTTATCCTGGGTCGCCCCGCCTTGGCTTTGCCCTTTGCTCTGTGGTTTGGGGGTGCCTTTCCCTTGCTTCAGATTCACAAATCCAAAGTCTCACTTTTTTTGTTTAAACTTTTGCTCAATATTGACAGCGTATCGATACGCCGTGCCCAACGATGAGATATCTAGGAACTCCATCTCATCTTGGATATACCTATGTAGGCAGCCGTGGTAATTGAGTACCAAATGTTTCTTAGAATCCTTGATACCCAACTTCGTGTGAAGGGTATGAAAAGCATTGGTAAACTCTGACACATCTTGGTTCCTTGCCTGTCGCAGCTTGGTCCACTTTATGTATTTATCCTCATAGCTCCTGACAGGGTAGTACTGCTCCTTAATGGTGTCCCAGAACGAATTCCAAGTGGGTGTGGCTGAAAATAGTGAGGGAGTACTTTCATCCTTCTTCTCACAATAGGTTTCCCACCAGTCCTTGATGTAGAGGGCGGCTTTGAGAAGAGAAAAAGTAATCTTTTCCCGAAAGGAAAAATCATGAACATAAAAAATCCTTCTAGAATATTTAACCATTTATCTACAATGTCTGCATCTATCTGACCCTCAAATATGGGAATGGCAAAGTTAACTCATACCTTAAAGGGTGTGGCACTTCCAAAGTAGTTGCTGGAAGGAGATGCGTCACCCTTGGGTAGCTGTTGAAGGATCTGGGCAAAGTTGTCCTTCATCGCGTTCCTCTGTCGCTCGAGGGCTTCTTTAAGCAAGATTTTGAAAGGATCTCCTGCCCCCTCATCTTTCTTTTCATTCACCATGGGAGGTCATCGAGATTTGCGAGGCTGGTCTTGCAAAGGTTCGACCAATTCAAGCCCTAACTCCTTATATCCCGACCTCGTTGGGGACATGCAAAGAAAAATAGAGAAAGAGAAAACTGCTCTGATATCACTGATCTGAATTTAAATAGGAATGCAACAAATTATAGATATAATCATAAATATAGAGATGTAGCAGAAATAATACTTCATTTCATTAATATCAAACACTGAAATATGCTTACAAACAGAATGGAAATAAGACTAGCTCGAATGATGGTAGCTTATCTCTGAGAAGAGATGTGGCAGTTACATGCCTCTGAACTTTATTACAACGATGCTCAAGGGCCTATTTATTATTGAAAAACATGAGAAAACCCTAAACAACCAAAACCCTAACCCCAAGAGATGTAACACCAAGAGTTTGTGGGCCCCGTTGGGCAGCCAACTTCCTTGGGTCATAACTTGGTCATATTATCTCCGTTTGGCGCGTACGATACCTTGTTGGAAAGATCTCTCTGAGTAATATAAGATTTTCCATAGACCCATTCCTACAACTATGGGCTTGTAACGAACCTAAAAAAAAAAAACACGCCTTTTAGGGGGTCAAAACTGCTCCGGAAGTTCAGGACCCAAAAAAATGCTAAAAATAGTAAATGCTAAAATAAACAAGGAAACAAATGAAACTGAATGGAGGTCTAGGTAGGATAGGTGGGTGGCCACCAATATCCACCTGGATCAACCATCCAAGTGTTCAATAACTTTACCACGAAGATAACAAGAATCCTACTCTAATCTTGAGGGCCCAAGAGCCATAATAGTCTCAAATATTGATTCACAGGTTGCATCCACAACACCAATTGCCATCATTGCTCGATGATCACCCCAACACTTGCTTTTAAATTATCCATCTCTTGCCTCTTCAAATAATCACAATCCATTCTCACAACCAAAAATTCTCCATGGTGAAGGTGCAACAACATCAATTGTTGGTTGCATTATAAACAACCATCCAGTCCAATCCCACAAATCAACAGTTGTTCTGAGGAGGGCAGACTCCTTTATGGTACTAGACCTAGAAGAGAGCCTCCTGTTCTTAGAATAAATTAAAATCCCGTCTTCTTGATAGGGTTGGGCCTATAAAGCAGCTTCTTTTAAAAAATGCATCCACCTGGCAGCCTCTTCTGAACTCCTTGCTCCCAACTTAAGGTTATCATCATGATTAGAGGAATCATATAAAGTGAAAACAAATAGGACTTTTCTGTGAACATTCTCTCTTCCGTTGTCTGCAACTTGTGTGCATCAGTTGATATGCACTGTTTTTACAGGTTCCTCTTTGTTGTATGTGGGTGGGGACTTGAAGTAGATGAGAGTATTCCCATGCAACATAAAATACTTCTTGTGAGAAGAATGCAATATTAAGCACTTGGGATGTATCGTGTACAACCATCCTTTCATGGTGCAGTCTGCCATTGCATAAAATATGAGAGAAAAATTCTATCATGTCTCCTAATGGATCACCGTTGGTGAATAGGCCAGCGAAGAGGTTGCTGTCGTGAATGTGTAATTGCACAACACACATGTGTTGAGAGCCGATTTTATCGAAGCAGGTGTCCATGCCGAATAAACAACACGTACAAGACCAACGATGCCGGTCACATAGGGGCAACATATTGATCCATGTGTCATATTGTAATAGGATGAAGGAGGACGAAATGTAAAGTCACTGATTCACTGTAGTGAATAATGTATGCACATCAAAAGCCATAGAAAAAATGCCTTCAACATAATTATATAAACTATAATATTAAAACAAATAACATATATCATAAACACAATATATAACTACATATATAACATAAAACAATAGAATATAAAATAGTCATGAAGAGACCACATAAGTGGTAGACCCATGGGTCATCAATCAATATTTACGATGCGAAATTTAATAGATATTACATGGCGAGCTTTCTATACATATGCCATATCATAAAAACTATTGAAAAGTTGCTACATACCGCAATGAGTTTTACCATCAGAATGTTTATCACTCAACCCCCGCATTGATCAATCAGTCCAGTTTACAGATCAAATCAAATCACACAGGTTTCTCTCGATAACTCATACCATCTTCGAGCCGTGAGCCACGATTGTCAATTAACATCAAATTTTATTGAACGATAATCACCAGAGGGTTTGTAGGTCCAGATCTCATTAACTTATTTCTATTTTCGTGATCTTTCTAACATTCCTACAATTGAAAACAATTAATAAGATCACGATTTGGGAAAAATCAATGATTTATTCCAGATTTCTCTGCATAGGATCATGAATATAGCACTCTAGATTGATAAAATAGGCATGAGATCAACAATATGATTGCAAAATCATAATAAATAAAGATGCCTATTTTTATTCAACCTCATAACACGATGAATTCAACTACGAAGATATTCTGAAGTAATGTCACATATCTAATGCTTTAATCAAAGCAAAATTTCTCTGCATAACACCTGAAGATTTAGTGAAATCTCACTAAATATGTTTAGGATAGTACTAGCCGGAGGGTTAGTTCAATTTTTCAATTTCCTATTGTTAAAAGCATCTCTTTAATAGGAAGTTACGGGGTCAATTCTCCTCGATGCTATTGAGATTAGGCTCTACTAATAAGCCAACGAAATGTAATCCTTTCAGGTAGATCTGCGTAAGTATTTTTTCAGATAAAAATGTTTCAGATTGCATGGCAGTAGCATTCTTGACCACTACTTACTAGGTTCAATCTTCAGATTAGAGAAACTGTAGCTTACTCATAATCGTGTGTAGGCTGCGGTCCCACAAATAATTTTCATCAACACAAATTTTAATTGCCCTCTGTTTCTTGTTTATGCAACATACTCATAGCCCATTTGGTCCTGAAATATATCATAAAAAATGATCTTGGCTGGTTTTAATTGGTGGTTTCAAAGACCATTACTATCAAACAAAGTGAACTATGAAAGATTTCTAAATGAAAACAAAATACAATATGTTCAAAACTCTCCTAATCTCATAAATCATCCTATTTGTTCGTTAATTCATATTTAATTTAATTTTTATTATTTTGTTTGAAATTTAATATTGGGAATACTTATTAAAGCTCATTTTTTTTTTTTAACAAAGTCGGTTACTAGATTACTATTCCAAAAAAGAAAAAAGAGGGATACATGCTCCCATTACAGCAAGCTAAAATTGCAGAAGGCATCCCGGAAGAGAAATAAAGGGAAAACAATCCCTATCTTCCAAGCTCTTCCCCTTTTGTTACTGAGGTTACTAATTGCACTATCCTTAAAAATACTTACATACTGATTCAACAACAATTTACACCTACATAACATAAAAGACTAGTAGTGGTAAGACTTTGCAGAAAAGAGAAGAATGAGGTGATTACAATTAATGTTTGTTGACTGAGGGATCCTAATGGGGCAGAGTCCAATTCTTGCTGCTTTGAGCATTAGAGTTTTCTCCTATCTGATTAATAAGTAAATTCTTCAGATAATTGATTGTTTCCTCCAAATTCCTGCACTTTTGTTTTTGTGCAAACATTTCTTTCTGTTGCTCTTCCATTTGTCTCTTTAGGAAGGAATTCTCAGATTTTGCTTCAAATTTGTAGTCTTTGATCGTTTCTCTAACTTGCTCAATCATGAATTTGTTAGCTCGACAGACTACGCAGTTTTCGCACTTTGGGACATCTGCAAGCGGGTTCCGATCCATTTTTCTTGAAGGGAGAAGACAACCAATCCAACAGAGAATAGAAGGGGAAATAAGACACAGAGTGAAGAAACAAAAGCAACCTCTAGACAAACCCGTGAAGATCCACAACTGCGAGAGAGAGGGAAACCGAGCTCCAAAAGCAGAAACCACACAAACTGTGTGAAAGCTAAATAATCTGGGAGGCGGGGGCCACTAGAGCTACGTGGTGGGCAATAGGAGTTGTGCGAAGGAAAAATATTCAGAGCCTCCTCCAGAGATGCGCGAGGGCCCCTAAAGCTGCGCAGAGGCATTAGGATTTGCAAAACAACCACCAGATCTGCGTGAAGGAGAGGGGCAAGGCTAAAATAGAGAAGATAAGCACGAACCCCAAAGGAGCACATCAACCAATACAGGAAAAATAATTACAACCTCTAAGACAGAGGGGGAGGAAAGGGAAGGTGAATATGGCATAGATAAAATAAAACAGGCGGAGGTGAAGAATATATTGCTGTGCAATTTGCCACATCAGGGAAGAGAATATTAACTTTTCATGGGCAGCTTGGCTAACTGCAGTTCGCTTGGTAGCCGTAGACTGACTATCCTATCCGTGTTTGGGGATTTCCTTGGATTTCCTAATCTTATGAGATCTAACCATTCGAGCTGAAGTGACTGCTGCCCACCTTGATGTTCTCTCTTTGGTTGCAATTCTCTGCACATTGAGGCGAGAGATCCTATGGGATCGATTTTTGAGCAATCACATTATCAATTCTAGATTTTCCCATAGGACGGTTGACAACCAGATTCACCTGCATGTCAGCGGCACAATTATTTTCTATAAGAATATGATTGAAGGTGACTTCACCTAGAAACTGCAAAATTTTCCCCACCCTTTTTGTTATTTGTCTCAAGGTCGTGTTCTTGGGGCTTCTACTTTCCACCATTGATTTGATTATTATTGAAGAGTCCCCCATTATGAACAGATTCTTCATACTTCGCTGCCTTAAGATTTCTGTTCCCAAGAGGTGGCCATATGCTTCTGCCCTGTTGTTAGATAATTCTCCTAATCCCCATTCATAAGTGATAGGATTTTTCCCTCCTGGGTCAAAAAGTATACCTCCCACTCTAGCCTTGCTTGGGTTAGACTTAGAAGCACCATATAAATGTTTTTTGTCCATGTTTTGAACTCCTCTTTTTTAATTCTGATTTTCCAATTCTGCATGCTATTACGAGATTTGCTGAAGTGAAGTTTTTGTTGCTTGCTCATCGTGAATTCAGCCTAGACTCTTTCCTTGTGCTGCATGTGTTTGACATCTATTGCTTTAACTCCTTTAGAGTTGATGAATTCTGATGACATGCTCCAAGTTTTAGCCAAGACTGTTTTGGAATTTGGGGTGCGATCTTTAAAGATCCTCTGGTTTCTTGCTAACCAGATTTTCCAACACATAAATGAGGGAAAACTCAACCAATATATTTTTACTGTTTCTTTATTTTTGAAGGAATATGGATATTTTTTTCCCGAGGTTGATAAAAGTTCATGTAAAGGCAACGAATGAAGGATACCAATCTCCAAGGGGCTAACAAGCCCTTTCTAGCAGGCCCTAGCAAAGGGGCATCCCACAAAAAGATGTTGAATATTTTCTTCACTTCCTTGACACATTGCACAATGAGATGGGCCTTCATATCCTTTCTTTTTAAGATTATCAACGGTCAGTATTTTACCTTTGAGCAGCATCCACATGAAAACTTTGATTTTTGGCAATGTTTCAATTTTCCATGCCTCCCTCCAGTAATCCCAGTCTCGATTTCCATGCTGATGTAAAGTAGCATATCCAGATTTGACTGAGTAATCCCCTCCATCAAGATCCCATCAAAGAGAATCTTTTGAGTCTAGACTTAGTGGAGTGCCCCCCTTAAGATGTGTGATTAGGGACTTCCACTGAGAGACAAGGCCGAGAGGGAGGTTGAGAATCCGCCAATCTCCCCATTCTCCTTCTCTCCAAAGAGATATGTCATCCAGAGTAATGATTCCTTTTGATTTCATCCATCTTCTCAGATCCTGAAGACTTTCTTGGCAGGTTATAGGCTGAATTCCCATTATTCTATCCTTCCATATTTTTATGAGTTTACCATTTCCAGGGATCTTAGAAGAGTTTTCTTTGATGAGGGAAACAATTTTTTTAATCAGACACCAAAGTTGGGAACATGGCCTGATTGGATAACCTTTCTTCAATAAGAGGGTTCTATTGTGGTTCATGTATTTTTCTTCTAGGATTTGCTTCCACCAGCTGCTCTCTCATGTTATAAATCTCCATGTTATTTTTGCTCCTAGAACCAAGTTCATTATCCCTGGGAGTCTTATTGCCAACCCTCCTTTCTCATACGACAGAGTTACTTCATCCCATTTTATAAGGCTATGCTTCTTTGTCTCCACCTTACCTCCTTGCCATAGGAACCCCCTGATTACTAGCTCAATTTGTTTGTGTATACTTGCCGGGGCTAGAATTGCTGTGTACTGGTAAATTGGGAGAGCTGTGAGTAGGGCCTTTATTAGTACCACCCTACCTGCCATATTGAGCCAGATCATACCCCAATTCTGCACTTTTTGTTTCATTTTTTCAATGTACTTATTCCATATTTCAGTCTTCAATTTTTCTTTTGAGATCGGGAGTCCAAGATATTGGAAATGGCTCCATTTTTCTTGAAATGGGATTTCCAGAATTTCTAATATTTTTTGAAGAGTGCGAGAGGGTGTGTTCCATCCATAGATTCTGCATTTCTGATTATTTAGTAGTCCTCCAGAGGCTTCCAAAAAACTGCTTAGTACCTTTTTTATTCTTCTTGCCATTATGCAAGAGGCCCCTCCCATGACCAAGGTGTCATCTGCAAATAGGGAGTGGTTTATGCTTTTAACTTAATAGTCCTATCTTGTCTGCATTTCTCAAGACTTCTGCTCAGAGATTCTGCCATTATTATATATAATAAAGGAGAGACAGAACATCCTTGGCGAATCCCCCTTGAGCTCTGAAAATATTCACTTGGTCTTCCATTGACCAAAGGTGCAATCTAGGGACCCATAATACATGCTTTTATTATATCGATTGCCTTTTTTGAGAAACCAAATCTTTGTAGAATAGCAGCAAGAAAAGCCAAGTTGACCCTATCAAATGCATTAGCCATGTCGAACTTGACAATCATTCCTTTTTCTTTTTTCATAAGGCTAAAGTGCAAAGCTTCATGCACTATTACAATGTTGTCAAGGATTTGTCTTTTTGGGACAAATCCTCCTTGGTTTTTTGATATTATTCCTGGAAGAAATACTTTTATTCTGTTTGCTAGAATTTTTGTTGTGATTTTGTAGGAGGAGTTACACAGAGAAATGGGCCTGAATCTACTAAAGGAGTTAGCATTTGACTCTTTTGGAATAAGGGAAAGGAAGGAAGAGTTTGTGAATCCTCCAACCTTGAATTTCCTGAAAACATTTTTGATCATTCTTATCAAATATTTTTTGATAATGATCCAGTTGTTTTTATAGAATGAGATAGGGAACCCATCCGGGCCTGGGGCCTTATCCAGATGCAAATCCCAGACAATAGCTGCAACTTCCTTTTCTTCAACTGCTCTTGTGAGATCATTGCTTTCTGATTCACTGATTTTCCTGGGAATATGTTGAAGATAATCTTCATACTCGTTATTTGACGCTGGGGATGATAATATATTTTTATAGTATTTGTAAGCCTCCTTCTTTATTTCCTCTTGACCTCTAACTTCTTTGCCTTCGTTAACTTTTATGTTGTCTATTTGGTTTTGGTTTCTTCTTATCTTGGCCACATTTTGGGAAAACACGATGTTCTTGTCTTCTGCTTTGAGCCAAAGACTTTGCGATTTTAGCCGCCACTCTTCTTCTTCCTTTCTATTTTGCCTATACATCTCCTAATATGCTTTCTTTTCCTGCCATATGCTCTCCTGCGATTCCTCTTGCTGCTCTTTTTCAAATTGGATTCTATCAATTTTTTCTGCTATTTCTAGCTTTATTTTTTGTGTTTCTAGTTGGTTAATCCTCGCCCAATGTTTTAGCTCTCTCCTCAAGGATTTTAATTTGGTTTCCCAAACATAGCTGGGAGAGCCAGTAATTGATTTTTCCCATACTTCAACAATGATTTTTTTAACTTCTTCACTTTCCTTCCAAGTGGAGCTGATTATGAAAGGAACTGGGCCAAGATTTTCCAACTTTCCAAGGGTGAGAGCCACTAGTTTATGATCTGATGCTATATTGTGGATGATTTTGGATTTTATCTCACGGAATGCATTGGAAACTTTGTTTTGAATTAGAAATCTATCCAACCGTTCCTTTATGTTGTTTTCCCCAATTCTTTTGTTGCTCCATGTATACTTTCCATTGCTAGGAGGCATGTCCGTTAATTTGCATGCTTCCATAATAGATTCTAACATTTCCCCATATGGATCAACATTGTATATTCCCCCGAATTTCTCCTCTGCGCTCAAAACCAGATTGAGATCTCCTCCTATGATTATGTCTCTGTTTTGGTCCTGCATAAGATAATTTTTTAAGGTGGACCAACAGACTTCCTTATCCCTGTAACGGTTTGGGGCATATATATTTGTAATACCATATTTCTCTTTTGTGTTTTTGTTTTCCGAGTCTATTTTTATCCAGTGCAACACTTTTTTTTGCTGAATGAGTTCCCAATTTTCGGTTTTCCATAGTGTGCATATTCCTCCCGAGGCTTTGGTCGCTGGAATTGAGGTTCCTTGATAATTTTTTGTTTTTTGTATCATTGTTTCCATTTCCTTTTCATTTGTCTTTGTCTCCTATAACAAAAAGATATCTGGTTTCTCTGTAGTTATTAAGTCTTTCATTGCCTTAATTTTTGGCATACTTCCCATTCCTCTGCAATTCCAAGAGACTATATTCATTTTCACTTGATGTTATGGGTAGAGGGACCTTTCCCTCTGTTAGGGTGGGCAATTTTCTCCTTATTTTTTTCCATGAAAGTCTCCAAAGGTTGTTGGGTGTCCAGTGCCATTTCCTTTGCCGCAGTTTCATCTCTAATTTTTCTATTGGTTTTTTTGCCAGCCCTTTTAGGGTGGTCGAGAGAGGAGAGGATTTCTTTGGAGAGGGTACGAGTGATTATTCGGTCGAAGGAGGAGGGGATAGGGCTTTGGGAGGGAATGGACGATGTAGGGGAGGGGTTAGAGGGGAAGGGTAGAAGAGGGGTGGAGGAGGGGGGATGGGAGGGGAGATCAGGGTCTACAAGGGAGCCAAAGGGATTAGAAACCAGAAGATCCGATAAGGGGGTATAGAAGACGGAGGGAGGGGGGCAGAGGGAGAGGGGGTGTCATTAGATGAAATAGGCTTGGAAGGAGAGGATGAGGGGAAGAGGTGGGGGGGAACGAGGGAGGGAGAAAAGAAATTGAAGAGGGTTTGGGTTTGGGTTTGGTTGCTGTCTTTTTCTTCTTGACCTGCTCCCATTTTGGTTCCTGATTTTCTACTTCTTCTGTTTCTTGATTTTTAGTACATATATTTGCAAAATGACCATATTCATGACATACCTTGCATTTGAATGGAATTTGTTCGTAGTCTAGCTGTTGAATGTGAACCCAGCTATCCACTTTGATCTTGATTGCTTCTGGAAGACCTTTTCCCAGATCTACTTCTACACATATTCTCGCGTAGGCATGCATTTTTTTCCTTTGGTTCACTTATGTCAATGCATTTCCCCACAACATTCTATTGCTTTCACAGATTCATCTCCCCAATAATGTAGAGGGAGATGATGAAGCCTCACCCATACTGGCACTGCATTTGGCACGTCCAACTTTGGATCAAAGTTCGGAGTCCATCTGTTGAGATAAAGCCCTCTTGAATCCATGAAATATGGCCCATTTCTGAAGATTAAATCTTTGTCCTCTTTCGTTTCAAAGTGGAAGGTAAAATATCCTCTTCCACAAAATCTGATGGAGATTTTACCCATGATAGATGAGGCCCAGTTTCTTTCTACCCATTTGAGGACCGAATGGGGCGAGGGCCAGAGACCAGTAAACTGACCCACCAAACCTCGTTCAGAGAGGGACAGAGCTGCATGGCGAGGAAGGGAGGGAGGAAGGATTATTTTAGGAATTTCATCGATCTTCTTAACAAACTTTGATATGGACGGTCTGGGACGAGACGGTCCCAAGGAGGAGAGCAGAGAGGCAAAGGCTTCCGCATTTTCTCCCAGCTGAGCTAAAGCTCCGACAGATGAGACAGGGATCGATGCACCCTCAGGAGGAGGCTCCGCATGATCCATCATAAACCAGTCAAGGGCAGAGCCCTGGGAGCAGGAGGCCCTGGGAGCCGAAGGAACGGGTCGTGCTCAGAGATTAAAGACGACAAGACGGGAGTAGAGCGTGCGCTGCAATTTTTAACATGTGTTAAGCTCAAATTTGTTGTTACAAGTAAATATTTGGGACATTTTTCAATTTTGCCCGGTTAATTCACAAAATTTTGAGGGACAAACCTCCGCCATCAATAAGAAGATTGGGTTAAAGCAATTATAATTCAAAGTGAAATTGGTAAAATTTCAAAAGGTAAATTGAATGACAAAAACTTTTGCGAAATATGCATGTTAGCTCAATCGCAGTTGTCTTCTTTTGAATTTAAAATTTGTTCTAGTTGGAAAATTCTTGTGTTAGACGGAAATGACCTTTGGTTTCTGTTGCGTGCGATCTCAAAGTACTTCTCTATTTTTTGATAATCTAAACTATGTTGCAATGTGAATATTTCTTGGTCTGAGGAGTTTTTTAAGAATGACAAATAGATATATCTTCAATTTAGGAAAGAAATGTGTTCTAATGTGAATATTTCTTGGTGTGAGGAGTTTTTTAAAATGATAAGTAGATATATCTTAAATTTAGGAAAGAAATGCAATTTAGACACTTGCTCAAATTTTATTTAGTTCAAATAAAATGTGCACAATTTGACTTCAGAGAGACTATAAAAGTTTTGGCTCATTCTCCCGATTTTGTTAATATAAAATACTACCTCTCTTTTAATAAAAAAGTCAAATTACAAAAGCCATATAAAATACTTCCTTTCTTTTAATAAAAGAGTCAAATTACAAAAGTCAGTTGACTCATTACAAGAGAGCGAATCACATTAGATTACAGATCCCACATTTAAAAAAATAATAGTTTATGTTAGTTTATATTTAGTTGTGGTTTAGTATTTCTTACTAACATCTTTTTAATTCTTATTGCCTTCATTTTTAAATGAGTTTTAACTGTATTTTAATTGAAGATTCAATTTTTCTTTTGTTTTAATTTAAACTGCTTATGGTTTAGTTTGCATTCAATTTTAATATTTTAGTTAATTTGCCTTATTTTACTTTTAGCTAATTTAAATTAGATTTATTATTTTATTTCATTATTTGGTATTGATATTTTAATTTTATCTGATTATTGATTTGATTACTTTAGATTTTCAATTTTATTGGTTTATACTTAAATTTAGTTAGTTTTCATTTTAATTTTAGTTTAAATAACTATAATTTTTTATTATTTTAAATTTTAAATAAGTTTTATATTTGGTTTCATTTAAGTTTTATTTGGTTGGTAGAATTTTAAATTTTTATTAAGTTTAAGTTTATTGTTTAATTTTTAAAATAACCCTAATTTTTAAGATTTGTTTTACATTTTATTAGTGTAGTTTTATTTTAATATTGTTTTCAAGTAATTTAATCTTAAAGATCTTAATAGGATTTTGTTTATTTTTTTTTATTATTGTAGTTTTATTTTAATATTGTTTTCAAGTAATTTAATCTTAAAGATTTTAATATGATTTTGTTTAATTTTATTTTATTTTCAATTTTATTTGATGTATTTGATTTTTGGCAATTGCAAGTTAATAATAGAATATTGAAAGCTAAAGATGAAGGAAGTAAAACAAACTTTCTTGTGATTATAAAAGACGATGAACACAAACCAAATGAGGTACCAATTTTTGAAGAGAGGAAAGTCTTTACACTATTGTTGGAGTCAGAGCCTTGGAAGAAATTGAAGATTTTGGATCAGATCTAAGATATATATTTCAGCTTCAAGAATTTCATCCTATCATGAAATTTCTTTAGATTTTAAGTACTTTAAATGCTTTAGATCATATTTGCAACTTTTTTACACTATTGTGAGAGTTAATGGTTGGTTGATTGCCTTCATTTTCATTCAATTTTGATTCAATTTTTGCTCCATATAAGTGTTTAATATGTGCATTTTGCATTACTGTAAATTCCATTGAAATGTATTGCTTATTTAAATCATTCGAAGGCTATGTTTGTATGGTGGGACTGATTGATATCAAAGTTGAGCAATGAATTCAAATAGATATGCATGTTATCACTGATAACTATTTAATAGTTTGATGACACATTTATCTTTGTTTTAATCACGATTGTATTATGAGAACTATTTCCTTAATGCAATTATATTGCTGATTTTGAATTCATTCCATTTGAATTTAGATATATGTGTAACAAAGATTTGTCAACTATTTATCAGAGAATTTTATGTGCATGTTTGTTCGAATAAGTAGAAGGTCCTTGAACTATCTCGCTGGCCTGTTAGCTTCATTTTATTCTAGATTCATTTTGGTCCACTTTCTTTTATCTTTGCTCTTGACTAGGATGGGATTTATATCTTTTCCTGATCAAGATAAATTATGACTTACTTTTGCTGCTCACATCTTAGATTAATTTGTATTTGCATTTAGTTTAATTAAATACATTTTATGAAAGTCTCCTTTCATAGGAGAAAATATCAATGTGGCTTCACTAAGCCCTCATTTCAACTAACTCAGAGGATTATCTTCTCAAACAACTGCAAGTATGTAATTCCTTCTTTTATGTCTACTTGTGACATCAAGCAATATCATACGTTAATAGGTAGAGGGTAATTTTAGAGTTAGTATAGATTTTAGATTAGTTAGATTAGACTAACACTAGTTTAGACTAGTTTTAGAGAAAGGGTAACTGGACCCATTTAACCAGTCATAATCACCATCCTAAATGGATAAGGGCCTAATTGGGGCATGGCCGAGTGATCTCCCCAATGTTGATTATGGTCAATTTTTGCCATCAACACACTCATAGTCTCTAATACCCAACCTTGAGTGCAATATATGGAAATTATTGGTGTACTCTTACACCATCTAGTCTCTCTCATCGCAAAGTTGTTCATCTCATGTATTGGTGATCATATTTCTATACAGGGTAAAATTCCTCCTTAAGTGAATCAACAAAAGTGGCCCAAATGGGTCCTATGTTGACCATCACAAGCTCATATTTGGTGTGTCTCTCTAGTAACCTTCCCACCAATAGTGGGAAGGTGATCTCATTATCAGAAAGATTTTGGACAATGTAATACCCCTCTGACAGATATAACCATTTATGCAAAGCATATGCATCTATTTGGCCTTTGAATAAGGCGATATCAAAGCTAAATTGTACCTTGAAGGCTATTGGACCACTAAAATTGTCGCTTGTTGAAGGTGCTCGACCACTGTTGGCAGTTGTTGAATGATTTGGGTGATATTATCCATCATCTCATTCCTCTGTGGCACAAGTGCTTCATCGAGAAGCAACTCGATAGGATATCCTCCTCCTTCATCTCTCTTTTATTTTTCCATGGGAGGCCACTTGGGTTTGCAAGAGAAATTGTTCCCAAGTGAAACTAGCTTGAGACCCAACTCTTTGTACCCTGACCTTGTTGGTGACATGCACTAACCAAACGTAGTAGATTGCTCTGATACAATAGATATGGGTTGTAAAAGGAATGAAATGAAATGCAAGAAAGTAAATGGATCACACAAAGAAAAATATACTAGAGATTACATTAATATAGTGAAAACCCAACTTCTATTAATAAATGAAATAACATAATATTATAGAGCATAAAATTGCTAGAATGATGGTACCTATCTTTTAATAGAGAGAGATGATGGCTACATGCATTGACAAAAGTTGTTAAAAGAGGCCAAAAGAATGACCTTTTAACATAAGGAAAGAACCCTAGATGTCTAAAACCCTAACCTTAGAAGATGAAATGCCAAAAGGTTTGCAGGCCTTAAGGTGGTTAGTTGGTATGTCAACTTCCCGAGGGGAATTATTTTGCATATAATATCCATTTGGGATGCATGATCGTTCATTGGAAAGAATGATCCAAGGAATACAACTTTTGATTACGGCGAAGGCATGCCATGGCAACCCTTACCATAATTTCCCAAAAACATCGTTTAGGGACTCAAAATGACCTTGGAAGTTTGGTCCCAAAAATCATAGAAAAACCGCCAAGAAGATAGAGAAATGTTAAGATAGTGGAAGAGGTGGGTGGCCATATATATCGATCTAGATTAGTTAGCACCAAGGTTTTCACTTGTGAGCACTCGTGGGAGTTCCCAGTAGCCAATGGTCGATTTCTAATAGACAATGGGGAGGAGTTTTTGTCAGTCAACAAATAGTTTGGGAATTATTATAATCAAGGGATTCATGAGGAGAGCTTAATGATTTACTTAACACCTGCAACTTGACAACCTAATGCACTCATAGTCTAATATCCTGCCTCCTAAGGCCAGAGGCCCAACGATCAACTGTTGCACTCTTATCCCATTAACTAATAGTCCTATTAGAACATGTCAGTATTAGGAGTTCAAGGGGAGGCCTTCAACGGTGAATCCCGATACCCAACATCTTGACATCTTGACAACCTGGTATTTTGAAGTCCTAAAAATTACAATCCCTTAAGCTATATGGTTTCTAAGGATTAAAATGGGTCACACCCTGAGATTTTGTTAGCCAACTGAACAAGGCTGACAACTAACACTCAATCAATTGATGAGAAAGGTTCTCATCAGTTGTTGATAAATGAGACCATTAGTGTTGGGGAAATTCATGAATATTTTTTGTTTGAAATTCCTAACACCCATGATTTGATAGCCCATCCTCCCTACACTTAAACACCTTCTAACTTAGGCACTTGGTTACGACCCATATTGGACCATGTGAAAAGGGGTTAGGGAAATAACCTTTGATCTCTAAATGATTAAATATTTGAATGAAAAAGGTTCATCCCTGACATAAAAGAAAGGGCATCCTCGAAATCCAAATCTCCCAATAGTGCCTTTCAAATCTCTGCCAAGGATAAAAGAGAAGAGACAATAAAAGGTCATTAACTTCCTAGAAGACTTCTAAGTATTAGAAATCATCTTCACTCTTGAAAGGCTATTAGAGTCTTCCCTTGGACCCGATATAATTCCTTTTAAGAAAAATCAAGAGAGGGACCTAAGAATAAACTCTCCCCAAAAAAGCAACGAATTTCTTAGCTATTTTAAGCATTTTTATTATTATGTTCATGCTTAAATTCATTCCCATATGTTGGTATAGACTCAAGCTTCTAGGCCGGTACTCACTAAGATCCTTCGATCTTTCTATCACAAGTCTTTATGATAGAGGACATGGATTAATCATGCTATAACATTATTAGGCCCCTAAATTGTCATGTTTAATTCACATTCTCACCCTATGCTTACTCATGGTTTTCATTGTTATTACTATCATTTTGCACAATTTTTGGGCTAGTAGCTTAAACTTGGAGCATGATCACGTAAGTGTTCATTATTTAACCTATCTACTCTATTTCAATAAGATTTACATCAAAATGTTTATTTATGATGGTGCTTGTGTTGTTTCAGGAAGGTGCATGAAATCATGATCAAAGATACACATGCATCAACAATTAATTGCACCTAGTTTTGTTCCTGCACCAGTGCTCCTACACCAACATTCCTGCACCGATTTGGGGTTTTCGTACATCAACACATTTTTGGGAAAATATGAGAATTTTTTTTGTTAAAAATGATGTTCTAACAACTTCCCATGAGTTGGATTTCACCCAGGTGGCACATGTGGGTCTCTAGAAGCAAATCAACAAATCTGCTCAAAATCGCACAATTTCCAAACTGCCAAGTTTGACCTCGATTTTTGTGAAGATGGAGGAGAATCTCGGAAATATGAGCATGTGGGTTTTTTACCAGTATAAAAAAAAAATCTAGAACCAAATCTGTTTCCAAATATTAGAATTTTTATAAAAGTTACACGAGGGTCTTTGAGGCAGTTTTATAAAAAAATGTTGTTTGTCTAGAATTCTAGGATCTTGCCCAGAATTGCAAAAGTAGCCAAATAGTCATCTTCGGGTATGCTTTACAAGGCAATGGAGTTGAATGAAAAAAATACAAGAGAGGTTTTTGTTGAAAATATGAAAAATTAGGTTACCTCCAAACAAGTTTCCAAAACCCTCCATGGTTAGGAAGATATGCAAATATCTTTCAGACCAATTTGTTAAAAATATGTAATTTTCCAGAATTAAGAAAAATGACTGTTATAGCCAAAATTCGCCTTGTAAATTTTATAAAAGGCTTAGCCATGGCCTGTGTGAGAGAGGAGATGTTAATATAGCTTCATATTGCTGGTTTGGACAATGAACATATGGATTCAGATGTAAAGGACTTATTTCATTAATATACAAACTCATGTCAGGTTTTATTTCATCAATTTGTGCACTTTGAGATTAATTTTGCCTCTATAATTTAGATTTATTATATAGGGGATGAGCTGGTTGCTTTGGGCCCAACCAACCCATCTCGTCATCCCTCTTGTATATTGGTTTTTATAGTGGATTGATTAGTTTTCTGAAGTAGTATGAGATGTTTTATCTTGGTGTGTTTACTGTTGGAATTTATCTATACATCCATTTAATATGCATGCATTACTGATGCTCTGTTCTTCTAAAAGATTACATAATGCATTGCTTGAATTTGGATATGGAAGCTTAACATATATTTTTGTGTGAACATTGATTATTGGTACATTAGCTGGAGATCTTACTCGTCTTTACTCTATTTTCATCATGAAATGAGAATAGATCTCTCGGCATTTGAAACTTGCAGCTTGGATTCCCAACTATACCACAGGTTTTGTATTTATTGAATGGATAAGTTTATTGAAAGATGAAAGATTATATATCTAGTTCAATTCATATATATTTGACTTGAATATTATTGATCCAAGCTACAATATAATTGGAGGCGTCTGCAACCATTTGGAACAAATTGTAACACAAACTCTGAAATGGTATTGTTTGATTCTTTTCACGGCAAGAAGCCGAGTTTGAACATTAAATCATTGTGTTTTCTTAATCTATGAGATTGCATAACTTTTTTACTGTTAACACTTTGCTTTTTGAGCTTAAAGATATAATTATTTAAGGCCCTGCCTCTGGTATGTGCACAGTGCAGGAATCGCAACAGTGAAGTACATGAATCACACTGAGTGTTAGAATCACATTGAGTACAGAAAGCCTATTGAGTGCAAGAAGACTGTGTTAAAACATAATATAGCTATTTGTTGCAGATCTTTGTTTGGTTTTGCATTTGGCATTCACTATTTGAATTTATTTTATTTTACTCTCAGTCAAAGGTTTGAAATTTATTCATGTTAACGTGAGAGAAGTTATTGTGATTAATGAAAGAATTAGACAACAGTGTGCTAATGTGATTTTCTGTTTGCACATTTTCAACTGAATGGGCTTATGCATATCAGTACTTTTTTAGGTCGGTTTCTTGTTAGAATGTGAGTATTGATCTGGACATGTGAGAGGAGTTTGTTTCCATTTTATTTTAGAACTTTGATTGATTTGATAGAGTGAAATTTGATTGATTTCAATAAAGCATAGTGTAGGAATTGAATTTGGAGTTTATGCATTGTTTTTTAAATTGATTTAATAGAAGGGTTTTCTCTTTAAATTATCAAAAGGTTGGGCTGGTTTTCAATTGATCAATAATTAAGGTTTGATATTCTGTCATTAGGGTTTTCTTAAAATTCTTGATGGATTGCAGGATTGATGTTTATGCTTTCTCAAGTTTCCTTTGAAGTGCAACATTCAATTTAATTTGTTGGGATTGATGCGCAAGTTAGACTAGAATTTGATTTGCAGGTTGCTAGGGGCTCTCTCTGGCATTTCTAATGTTGTTCCTCAAAATTTACGAACTACTGGATTGACAATTAAATGTTGGTCCTTTAATATCCGCCCTATATTACACCCAACATTTTGGCACCGTTTCCAGGGAAGCGCTTAGGGGATTGACCTTGGTGACCTATTGCAGTTTGGTTTGCTTTTCACCTAGTTTCTCTTGCAAGTTTTTGTTCTTTGAATTTTTTTCTTTCTTGCATAGCTTGGTTGTTTCAAGGTTTTTCATTTCTCGGGTGCTGTAAGAACCCCCCTATATATACATTACCATTGTGCTGACAGAATACACTAGTTGGCTAGTTGCGAAAAATAAAATGGTATTTTTAGGAATCATTCAATGAGGAGTTTTGATGGTGCTACAAGGTCATACAAATCATCCAATGAAGAATTGACAAGTGTAGAATTTAATATTTTGCTTGAACATAAAAGCAATATTATTAAATCTTTGATTTCAACATTGGATGATTTGCAAGAAGAACAAAAAAGGATGAAGAACCGATGTTGATCTTTTGTGCCAACTGTAGAAAGAAACACTTCCTTGGAAAGTGTCCACTTAGTAGCTTGAAAGTTTGCAGAATTTGTGAAGAGGCTCATGCAACAGAACATTGCCCATCACTTCTAGGATTACTAAAGGTACCGAGGAAATAAATTAAGGAATCAAATCAACTTCCAAGTATAACTCGAAACTTATCATCATTGAATACTTGGATTAATGCTTATTCTCCTGAGCAGGTTCCTCAACATGTTTATAGTCATGCATTTTCAAAGAAAAAATTTAATCCTCCTCCAATTGAATGCCCTACTTCATGGTCGTATTGGCCCTCTCCTTGGACCTCATCCTCAAGCCAGATATCCCCATGGCCTCAGGAATGGTTTGAGATCCCTTCCCTAGGGCATTCTTTCATGCAAAATCAACAAAAACAACCACAATTTTTTCCCAATGCACCACCAAGGTATCCTCCTCCATGGTCACAACTACCTATGCAACCTTACGCTAATCCATATCCTAGCCCTTATCCTAACCCATACCTTAGCCCTAATTCAAACTCTAATCCATACTCTAATCCAAACCCTAGACGTAACCCTAGTCCATACCATAATCCAAGCCCTAGACCTAACGCTAGTCCATGCCCCAATCCAAACCCTAGACCTAACCTTAGTCAAAAGCCTAACCCAAATCCTAATCCAAATCAAAATCCTAGTCCAAGCCTTAACCCAAACCCTAGCCTAAACCATATCCCAAACCCTAATCCAAACCAGCAGGTTGCACAACAATTTAAAACACCTATTCTTCCCATTGATTCCCCTATTGAGTATAATGATATATCTTCAAGGTTGGGGGAAGAGGTGAGTTTGGAAACATCCCCTATCACTACAGAACATTCACTCGGGGAATATCTAATTCAAAGACCATCAGAGGAGCAATCTTCAATTAGAACATGTTCTAAAATCGTTGTTGAAACTCAAAGCCCTAAAATTTCCTTTAACCATTCTTGCCAATATGAAAAGAAAGTGTTTGAGCTCGAACTTGAGGGGTTTCTCTTTTCTCTTTCACTAGATCCCTTATGCCTCCTAGATGGTGATTATCAGTTGTGGAAGATTTGTACAAGATGGAGAATCATAAACATGTGGATCCCATTGAATCTTGGTTTCAAGAAGTCATCAACATACCTTATTCCCTCATCATTCGACAACTCTTGGTACCATATCAATCAAAGCAATTGGGTTCTCATACTCTGGTATGTCTTGAAGTTTATTCTTTAAAACTGAGTGTGAATATATTTAGCATTCTGTTACGCACATGGCTACGTTTGAAGTACTCCTACACTTGAAGGAGATCTTCCCCTCTCTAAATTAGGGTAGGGTAGTATAAGAGAAACGAATAAAAATCTCATTTGATTAAAATTGTATAGTAGCACTCTTGAAACTACAATTCTTAAGGCACAACTATTGGAATTTCTATCATTAAGCACTCTTGTGGTAAGACTTGTAAGAAGAAATTCACTCTTAATGCCTCATATTCTATAAAGTGACTTTGATTGTCGGTTGAGATTAATCATTGGGTCAGTTAGGGGGATTGTTATTGTTATATTTAATACTTTCCATTCATAAGATTAAAAACTTACTTTTGACCTATTCATTCTAACAAACTGTCATCCAAGAAATCATTTCAAGTTTGTCTTTGAAGGTATTGATGAAAAGCCTCTTATGGTGGACCACTCCTATAAAACCCTAATGAGCTCTCATGAGAACCCTAGCACAATCAAGTCAAGGAATCTTTCAATCATTATCTGAGATGTTTTCTTTAAAATGAGTCTTTAGGGTAGAAGGACCAATCGACAAAGATTTAATTAGTAATTAAAAGCTTTTCACACCATCCCGTGCTATTAAGGAGCAAAATTTCCTCCCCACCTATTAAGTAACCTATTTAAGGTTAATCAGAGTTTATTTTAAAATGATTAATTGAGGGATGGGAGGTCTCATTACGAGCCGACCTACCATGATCACGGGTCCTAACGAGAATGACATTACCACTACTGATCACTAAGCTAGGGTAATGGCTTTCAGTTGAAAAACTGGAAGACAAGAGGTCTCATCACGAGTCGACTTGTTAATTCTTGTTAGTTCTTGTGAATGGCACTATTGTTAGCTGGTTACCAAGCTAGGATAGTGGCCTTAAATTAACTTCTAAAAAATGTAAATGCTTTTAATTAACTCTGAATTTATATCTAATAGATGGGACACATGCATTTCATTGGGTTAAAAGGCATCCTTGTCGAGGCTATAGACGCCTACTGGCAGCAGGCCATGCTTGTGGTATTAAAGTTAATTTTACACTATGATTTACCTGGTTGTTTTTGTCTTTCCCTGAACTCATTATCATATCTCTTTGAGAATGGCTTTAATATCCTTTCAGTAATGTGCTTTGGAGTTCTATCTTTCATAAATATGAAGGTTTTCAAGGATGTGGGACCCTTAGTGTAGGTGATTCACTTTTCTTGAACAAGAGGAGCTTCAAATATACACTTGGGTAATGGTAAGATGGTCATCCTGGGAAGGTATCATTTTGTCATATTTCTTTTTCCCTATTTCCATCCATTTTAATGCCTTGGCTTCCAAATAATGTCACTTCTATTTATAATAATGAGGCTATTGAAAGTGAAGGCTTGCTGATTTTGATTACTCTTGAGATGCTTTATGAAAATTTTGATGGTTGGTTATTTCATGATAACACTATTCTTTCAGTAATGACATTGTTAACATTCCTTTGGTACTCCTAGCATTAGTTATTCTTTTTGAAATAATGAAGATCAGTCTTGACATCATTAAATCTATGGTAGCAGTTATTCCTTATCTTATTTGATGCAAAGGGAGTCAACATCATATGGAACTTACCTACATTATCTTACTCAATTAGCCCTATAGTTTAAGTCAATGCAGCATGACTCTAATAGAGAAACCCTAGCTCTACAATCTTAATTAACTTTGGTCTCTGTTAGAGGTTTTTCTTGCATGAGGACATGCAAGATGATCGACATGGGGGGATGTTAGGCCCTGGAATTGTCATGTTTAATTCACATTCTCACCCTATGCTTACTCATGGTTTTCATTGTTATTACTATCATTTTGCACAATTGTTGGGCTAGTAGCTTAAACTTGGAGCATGATCACATAAGTGTTCATTATTTAACCTATCTCCTTTATTTCAATAAGGTTCGCATAAAAATGATTATTTATGATGGTTCTTGTGTTGTTTCAGGAAGGCATATGAAATCATGATCAAAGATACATATGCATCAACAATTAATTGCACCTAGTTCTGTTCCTACACCAACGCTCCTACACTAGCATTCCTGCACCGATTTGGGGTTTTCGTACATCGACACATTTTCAGGAAAATCTGAGAAATGTTTTTGTTAAAAATGATGTTCTAACACCTTCCCATGAGTTGGATTGCACCCAGGTTGCATGTGTGGGTCTCTAGAAGCAAATCAACATATCTGCTCAAAATCCGCACAGTTTCCAAATTGCCAAGTTTGATGTTAGGCCCCTATACTACTAGTGTAACCCCTTATTGTTATTAGTACAACCCACTTATTATATTGATGTACCCATGTAGTGCCCATATTGTTACTATTGTGCCCCATAGAAGCCCACTATTGTTATTATTGTGCCCTTACATTATTATTGTTATGTTGGCTCTGATTATGTTATGACCCCTTAGACTCCTATATATAGAAAGGAGGTCTTTTCATTTGTATCATCCAAGAATTGTTCATTTGTGTAATGTAAAGGAGGTTGCCCCCTCGAAGAGGCTGAATTCTAAGGCGTTGATCTCTCTTTTCTATCTTTTTGTGAGCTAGTTTCATAATGGGCTTATGCATATCAATACTTTGTTAGATCAGTTTCTTATTAGAATGTCAGTATTGATCTGGACATGTGAGAGGAGTTTGTTTCCATTTTCTTTCAGAACTTTGATTGTTTTGACAGAGTGAAATTTGATTGATTTGCATAGAGCATAGTGTAGGAATTGAATTTGGAGTTTATGCATTGTTTCTTTAAATTGATTTAATAGAATGGTTTTCTCTTTAAATTGTCAAAAGGTTGGGCTTGTTTTCAATTGATCAATAATTAAGGTTTGATATTATATCATTATGGTTTTCTTACAATTGTTGATGGATTGCAGGATTGGTGTTTATGCTTTCTCAAGTTTCCTTTGAAGTGCAGGATTCAATTTAATTTGTTGGGATTGATGCGCAAGTTAGACTAGAATTTGATTTGTAGGTTGCTAGGGGCTCTCTCTAGCATTTCCAATGATGCGCCTCGAAGTTTACGAACTCTTGGATTGACAATTAAATGTTGGTCCATTAATATCTTCCATATATTGCACCCAATAAGCGTCAACATAGTTTAAATGATTAATTCAACATCACAGACCCATTCATATGAAGATTACAATTAGTAACCCAACATCATTAGAAAAGAAGTAATTCATCACCGAATTCATGTTCCAAATCCCATTAATAACACCATTCATTAAACTATAAGCATACACATACATACATACATATATCAATATTTCATTCAAGGAAGACAATTACAATTATCTAAATTGCTTTTAAGATTTATTTGAAACTAAAGAAGGTAGAGTCACTCTCCACCCCAATCGTAGGCACAACTATGTTAGAAATATGTTGTCATTGATGGCAAAGGAAAAGGAGATGATGGTAGAAAGTTAGAAATGTGTTGTCATTAAAGGCAAAGGTGATGAGGATGAAGGCAAAAGTAGAATTGATAGCAAGAAGTATGAAGATTAGATCAAGTATGGCAAAGGCAAAGATGATCCAGGTGTAGAAAAATTGGAGCCATTTCTTGGATAACAAATCTTCTCAAAAGTAGTTGGCAACCATTCCGTTGGATATAGCTCTATAAGAGATTTCCAGTGGTATAAAGAAGTTCCAAAATGACTTCTTGGATCACAACTTATTGCCAGTCAAATTTAGCTACCCTAAAAAGTTAAACTTGCAGATTTAAAATTGGAAGAAGGGCCAATGTTGGTACAAATTAGTAGTCAGACATAGTTATAGCAGAGCCTTTTAGCGAAGCTATTAAAGGAGAACGGAGCAAACATGGCATGACAAACATTGTAGCGGAAAGCATTTTATTAGTAGTTGGTGGAGCTTGTATAACAACTCATCTTGGTGGGGGTACCCCGGAAGGAATCAAAGCACACAAAGAGGGAGCTCCTGGGATGATGCAAGCCCAGGCTGATGCATGAGTGGCCAAAGGCATAGAAGAGTAGGCATTTCATTAGCGAAAGTTTAAAGTGGGAGGTCCCCATGGGACAACTCAACTTGAGAGACCTTTCCTGGAAGAGCAAGGTGCACCACAAAAGGATGAGGCCTGGGATGATTAAAGTCGAGCTAACATGGAAACATTTTATTGGGCTGAGATGATGTCAGTATGACATCGGTACATGGGACACATGGCATGCAGATTCAATGTTTTTGGGTGGCCTAGTGGGCTAAATATGAGCGATACATGTCACCACTTAGATGGCACCACATGGCATCGATGATGTAAGCATGATGTCATCTTGGTCCTCAAACCTTGGAGGGAAATAAGCTACAAAAAGCGAAGAGCTCTGGATTGAGTAAGCGTCGGGAACACACGATTGTTGTTAGAGACAAGTCATCCCGACTTGTCATTTATTGATTGAAGAGTGCAGTGGTGGTACCCATCGGGACATCTCATCCTAGTCCCTAGACCTCGGTAGTTAACTGAATGTGGTAGAAAGGCTCTGGGCTGATAGAGTTCTAGGACATGGTGACAATACAGTCAGGACCAATCAGAAAAGGCGCAGGGTGGACCCACACATGCATGTAATCCCGGAAGGAATTAAGATTGAGCTAAAGATGAAGGAATAGGTCAAGTTTTTTTGTGGCATGAAGACTGAGGGTGTGGAGACATTATAAAAGAAAATAAGCTCTCAGGGCCTAAAGCACAAGGGGCCAATGGAAGGTGTTATGCAGTGTTTTTATATCAAATTACTTGGGTCGATAGAGTTATATTTGGAATCATTTGGGCTATATTGTAATGGGCCCACAAAATAATAAGCAACAAAATTTTATTAAAGTGCTTGGGCCTATATTGAAGGCTTAAGGATGAATGAGTCAGCAACTTGATTTTGTTGTTTAGCGGAGCTGCACGAAAATTAATATAAAACAAAGGCATGAACTAGTTAGCAACAAACATAGTGTCAATGGACTATTTGGAACTTATGTAGTAGTTCAACTAAATTTGGAGAAGCGCCATAATTAGAAGGAGCACTGCTAAATCCTATAAAACTTCTAGAATAGCAAAATTGAGTAGTTAAGCTCAGTTTTTCAAGAAGAAATAGGTGAGGAGTATTTGAATACTTGGAGAGAAAATACAAATGACTTGACAGAAGCAAGACAAAGGAAAAAATAAAAGATTCATGCAAGCATTGAAGTGCAAGATAACTAAAGTTTTAATTCCAAAATATCAGTTCAAATTCCTTTATTAGCAGAATTGAATTTGCAAGGTAAAGAGTGCAACCGTGCAATTGTGTTGGTTGTTAATGTGTGATGGATTGCTACTGGTGTGTATGGTGAATTGTTCAATGATATGAGATTGTTGAAGGTGTTTATAATGGTGGTTTTGGTGAGTGTTTGAAGTGACAACTTTTTTGTTTGTTTGTTTGTTTGTAAAAGGGAATGGCCCCTTCTTGTTTTGTTCTTCTATAGAGTTTGATTCATCATCCTTCAATTCAAAATATTCCTTATCTGTTAGAGAGAGGAAGCATGATGGAAGGCCCCATGGAGAGTTAATTCTTCGGAACCTCGATAAGCATACTTAGATGCATCTTCACTACCATGTTGTTCTTGTAGTCCAAAAAAAATGTTTCCCTATTAATTATGATGAATAAGTTATTGTTGGAGCATAGGTGCAAATATGGCTATACATTGTTCTGCACCCATGCACTAGTTAATGTTTATCACAGTAAAGGTAGGCTAACATTTCCCCCTTGAGGTTTTGAGAACTCTCCAGAAGCTCTTGAAGCATATATGGGGTGAGGATCCTGTCTCCATTATTTTTGTCATCTCCAATTTCATCCAATCCAAGTACCAATAGCTCTGATTTAGTTGATGCATGTGATAGACGACGAGAAATAATTTCCCGAGAACAAATTCATGGATGTCACTCCACCAGATGTTGGGGACAGAAGGTGAAAATTGCATCCAAAATGGTTATGATCATAATAATTTATGTCATGAATTCGATGGATCCATCCTAGAAACCTTTATAAAACCCCAATTTCCATGGAGTCATAACTTGGCTCTGATACCACTCATCTAGATCTTGAGGGCTAATATCCAAGAACCTTGAATGTTGAGAGAAGAGGGTGGGAAAATGTAAAATTTCCAACAAATTAATCATGAAAAAAATTGAAAAACTAATACGCACTGAATACATCCAACATGTGGAAGGAATGAAAACCATTAAAGATAACCATTTATTAAATGAGATAAAATTTTGATCATTACATCACAATGGACCAATCTATCGTTTTGTAAGGTGAGGCTCATTATTTATAATATTCCAGGTGCCTTCCTTTACATCATTCAATACCATGGCTAAATACCATGGGTAGATAATATTCAAATCATACATCATGGTTGGTAGCGAGGCCTTACAAAGCCTAGACGCATAGGAACACATATGCATTCCTAGAAATGAGCACACATTCCTATGAACATGTGTTCCTGACAGACCCATTGCCACTTTTGGGGTCATCGTTCTCGTGCCAATACCATTATTCGATTATCACTTATTTTTTCAATTATGCATAATCCTTCTCAAGGTCTCATTATAGGATTTCTTACAACATTCCTTCATACACTTCATGTTAGGTGTTTGCTCATTAGTCTACATAGTTTATTTCATTTGCCACATATGAAGTATTGACCACACATGACTTATGTGATTCCATAACCACTTGCCACATGGTTATTCATTGACAAGATATCACTAGAGTGCTAAGTTATTTCATCATGACTATTCCCTAATTCCAAAAGCTTACATCACATTTTGGTTGATTCCTTACACATTTGAGAAAATTCCACATATTCACTTTATGTATCTATTTATTACTCTTTCATGTTCGTATCATCATTCTAGATTGGTCTTGGTTATGAGCACTACAATAGGTTATCATCATTCAACTCTTAAAAACCTCATTTTTTTATACTTATTTTTCTATATTCTCATGGGTTTACTATCATTTGAAGGGTAAGTTTCTTCCAATTTTGACTTTATCACATGTACCTTAGGGAATTGCAATACCATTTCTCATGATATAGATTATATTACTATATTATTTTGCATCTATCTCAATGCTTTCAGAGTGGAAAAATTAGAGGAATCAACTTGCAGGTTCATTTTATTAATGGATCATAGTTTGGAAAATTGAGGTCTAAAACCTCCCAGAGTCATTTTGAGGCATTAAATGACGTTTTTTGGGGTCAAAAAACTCTTACTTGTGTGAGACCCTCCGGTGCTAGAAGTTTATATGCAAAATTTATGCCTCTTGCAAGTTGATCTATCATATCAACCACCATGGTACAAGTGGATGTCACATTAGCCCCTATTGCTCATGCATATGGGGCTATCCATGTGTGGACTTTCAAAAAGACTCTAGAAGGTCCAAAATTATAACTCTACTTGAGGGTTGAGGGAGTCAAACCTTACCCCTAGTTAATTATTGGATTATGTTAAATACTAGGACACACAGAGGAGTAGTGGTTCCACTCGACGCTATTGTATTTTTTTCCATATTTTAGCAAAGCAACCGAGTGTGGGAAGTTAAAGAGAAAAACAAACGGGGTTAATATTTTGTAGAAAAACAAGCCATAGGTCTTAGGTAACTCAATAGATAGCACCTCTTTCTTTGTATCTACATGTTTTCCCATACTAGAGAATAGAGAGAAAAACAACCTCACCTTCTAACTAGATTTTCTCCCCTAAGGGTATCCAAGGGAAAAAATTGTGCCCATTTTGGTTGGTTGTGTATTTATTTTCATTCTATATTGGTCACATTTCATCTAATTTATTTTTAAGCATACAAACAATAAATAAAGAATCTGAGATCTAAAAGGAATTAACATTCACAATAAAGGTTTCAATATTTTATCAGAGCTACTATGATGAATTATTCCAATGGAATATCCATGGGGATTTATTGATCATCTCCACATCTTTGCCTCAATGGCTAGTGTCTTCATTACTTTCACATGTTACGTTGATCAATTTAGCATATTATGTGATTGTATGTTTTCCAAGGAGTATTATGTGATTGTATGTTACTTCATATCTAATGGTATTTTCTTAATGTCCATATTTCAGCTTTTATCACCATTCTTTTCATCTTCAAGATGCAACGTCCTCAAAGCAAGATAATCAAATAACAATTAATTAGGAGTAAGGTTCAACAATCATCTCAAATCCATTTTACATTTGAACCCACCATTCATATCAACTAGAATTGCATTTGCAAATTATGCCATGATTACTGGGTTGTTACTTTCATTAACATTATCAAAAGATCTCATTAGGAGGACAACTATAAAAGAAAAATAGTACATAAAATAATTACTAAAATGTCTTTGCCCACAAATTATAACTATTTATTGGTCATATCTATATTTCATGGCCCTTGTAAATAAGATTCCAAATTCCTTTATCCTCCCTTCCTTAATTATTCAAGCTTCATCATATCTAAAATGTAATAATAAACCTTAAAATTACTCATATTCATGAAGTCCTATAATTTCATAATCTCATAGTTGCAATTCTTGGAAAAATGCTCTCATATATTGGTAATTCTCTAGTTTCAAAAAATTATTGAAATCATTTCACTAAATTATTTCTTGACAAATCTGGTATAAAAACATTACCAATTAATCAAATCTCTTACTATATTGAATCATATCTTAATAAATCTCATATAAAACATTATTAGTTAAATAAATAAAATACAAAGACATTATTAATTTCTCTTAGCAAATATCTCATAAAAACATATAAATCACACCCCACGAAATGTTAAAAGAAAATTACCAAATAAAAGGTAATGCAAGTGATCAATAGGAAGGTATTCGTTCATCTTATAGATAACTTATTTTTTTCCCTCTAATTTAATTTCAATATTTTATTTCATCATATATTTTCTAATATATATATATATATATATAAACAAATTATCGTATCATAATCATAATTTTTATTATATTATCTCATATATAAAATACTAATCCAAAAAAGCTATAATTAATCTATTACTTTTTAAATATGATATTATTTTTGATTTGTTTTTAAATTATTAATTTAATATTATTTTTTTGTTTTTATTTTTTGTAAATCAAGATTTTATTCATTCTTTCAAAAGAAGCACATCAGTAGTAGAGCACAAGTAGTCTCATCCTAACCAGGTTTATTGACTACTGCTATCAGTTTATGACAAAGAAACAGAAAAACATGAAGAGACATAGTCCATAACTTGAGAGGCTAGAAGCACTAGTAAACAAACAAAACAAGTAAAACACCTATAACCATGTTAGTCATCAGAGTTGAAGGAGGTTGGGTTGTCCGAAGCTGTTCCTGGAGGAGGAGGAGGAGGAGGACGGAAGGAGCATTGAACGTGCTCTTTGAAATGGGCCATCTAGGCCTCCAACTTCTCTACTTTCTCGGATAACATGTTCTGGCCCCGCTAGACCACCACTACGCGCTCTCGGACATGGCACTGAAAATAGTGCATTTTGTTCAAAGTATCCATTAGCTCAGCGTGTTCCTCCTGCATCACCCGCTCTGAGGTTTCCAGGCATTCAAGAACTGATTGAATCAAATCCCAACAATGCGTAACACAATAGGTCTGTCGTTGCCCACGTCCCACATGATGAGCCATTCCCTGTCTCCCCGAACCACCGCGATGAGCCAAACCACCACGCTACTGCCCCACAGTGTGCAACCCCTGCGTCCAGTTATCGAGCCACCCCGACTGCTACCACCACAAACTTCAAAACCCACTCGACCAGAGCAACCCACCCTGCCACCACCTCGACCACTAGGGATTGCCTTACCTGAGCGACCACCTATGTTACCTTCTCGCCTGGAGCTAGTGGGATGGGACACCAATTCTAATGGTGAGATACTCTCACCACCCACAGAGCTGCCCAAATTATGCTTTATTTGGGATGAGGAGCGGGGCAAACGGGGAACTGGACGCATGATGATCATCCCAACACCACAGGGATGAACAAAGACTAACTAATGGCGAGCTTTCCAAACCATAAATATCACTGAGGAAAAACACACCACCCCCACCAGCTTGACCACCGCCAACTGGTCCAGAATGAATGCAAAAGACCACAATTTTACCACAACCACATGCAATTCACCGTCCCGCTCCTTAAGAAGAACCCACGCAGACCAGACCACCCAGAAACCAATGTATCTTCTCCACAAACACTGCAAGCCCGATAAGACCCCGAGAAAGGATTGTTAGAGGCTCTGTATCTAATTCCACTCCAGCACGAAGGAGATAACACCAGACCCCAGCAAGACCAACAAAGCACCACCAGAATCAAACAACCAGGTATTTTCCTGTGCGTAAAACCTTAAATCAAGAACCAAATTGGCAATTGGCAAGAATGCACACCCGTAAGCGGAGGAGGGGACGTCCGGCTTAGATGCCACCTGTATGGACTTGCGGTCCGTGCGACGGGCAGGGCGACTCCACCGTGCGAAGGACTTGTGCGAAATGCGAAATGAATGATCCAAGAGGCGATTTTATACGATGTTGGGCGAGTTGTGAGGGTGGTCCCACGAGTTGGGCGAGTCGACCCTCCACTCGGGCGAAGGCAACATGTTGAACGAGTCGGCTTGGGCATTGGGCGTGTGTCGACTGGGTGACATAACCCACCACCCACCCGTATATATTGGAGGGTGTTTGGAGGCAAACAACCATCATTCAATCAACACGAGTTCGAATAAGGAGTTCTGCGGTGCGTGGATGAGCCCGCATGACGGGTGGAACTCGGGTGGAAAACTCGTTCAGAAAAGTCGGGTGAAAAACTCGAGTGAGAAACTCGGGCAAAAAACTCATGCAGGAAACTCGGGCGAGGTCATCGGGCAGAACTCGGGCGAGGTCGTTTAGGCAGGACTCGGGCGAGGTCGTTCAGGCAGAACTCGGGCGAGGTCGTCGGGCAGGAAACTTGGGCGAGGTCGTTCGGGCGACCTGGGTGAGGTTGTTCGGGCGAGCCGGGTGAGGTCGTTGAGCGACCCGGGTGAAGTCGTTCGGGCGAACCGGGTGAAGTCGTGTGGCGACCCCGGTGAAGTCGTGTGGCGACTCGAGTGAAGTTGTTCGGGTGGATGTGCGGATGGGCGAGGGTGCGTCGTGCATGCCGAAACGAATAATCGTGCGGATGGGTGACTTGGGTAGGGCGTGTCGTGCACGACGAAATGGTGGAAACGGTGAAGTGTTGAGGTTGTGAACGAAGGTGTGACCCGTGCGGAGGCGTCTGTGTGTGGCGACTTGGTTACGACGAGGCGCGCCCAAGTTGGGCAAACAACACGATCGTGCGACGAGAACGAAGGGTTGGTGAGTCGTGCGGCGACCGTGTGTGGAGGTGTCGACAAGCTGGACAACCAAGTTTGCCGAAAGTTGAAAATTGGCTAAGTGTAAATTTGGGGTTTCCCAAGATTTAACTTGTACTTATAAAAGAAGATTATATATATTGATTCGGGCAGACTCATATTGCAGGGAGTTGCCTCTCCCTTTATACTGTTGTGCATTTCTATTGTATAATGCTGTTTATGTGAATGTTCGGGCAGACTCATATTGCAGGGAGTTGCCTCTCCCTTTATACTGTTGTGCATTTCTATTGTATAATGCTGTTTATGTGAATGTTATGGGCTTTCACTGTATAAAGGACAAAGATAATACTTGGTAACAAAAAAATAAACTAAGTATGGAATGTTAGGCGTAGTCTACAATCGTAAGTATTGGTGAAAAGAAAACGGTTGGTAGTGTTGCACCTCGCTATAGTGCGGTTGGAAGAGTACTGCCAGTATAGGGGCGTGACACCACCCCTCCCAAACAGGGTGCCCGTGGAAACAACCACTTCCCTGCTCAGAACTCACATTACTAATTCCATACCACAACCAACCTTCGAATGTCTGATAGCAGACCGCGCCACCCTCCATAAATTTCCAACGTACGTCACCTCCTGCGAAATCTAAGACGAAATGAAATCTCACACAAGGTTCAATATATGCTCTCGTGCAGAAGGTGCATGGAGAGGATGGGGAGGTCGGTCCTCGCACTTGCGGGCACACGCCCCTCATGAATGCCCATGTGTTCCTTCAAGAACAATATCCACTTCATTAATCACCCCCATCGGGGAAATAATTATTATTATTAATTGACAATAAATTTAACTATTTTATTTTTAATTTGAACAAAAATTTATGAAAAATCCGTAACTTTGATCAAATCAGCTATCACTATTACACCAAATACAACTATTTCATAAACACCACAAACATATTAAAATAATTTTCATAAAACTAAAACAATCTTCATAAAATAAAATTTATTTAACAATACATCTTCTCAATATATTAACTTTCAATAAATCAACATATATATTATAAATATAAATATCTAATTATTTTATCTATATTAAATAATAAATAATTAATTTAAATTTATAACCTAATAAAATATTAATATAAATATATCAAATCAACTATTTATGTGCGTGGGGAATGAATATGTTGAACCCACTATAACTTTTTTAATTCACTCATTCATTTTTTGTATACACGTATTTTTTCCTTACTATTTTATATATTAAAATAATTTTTATTTACATATATATTTTTTATTTATTTGTTTTATATTAAAACTGATACATATTTTTTCCTTACTATTTTATATATTAAAATAATTTTTATTTATTTGTTTTATATTAAAATTGTTTTTATATATTTCTCTGATTGATATAATAAATATATTTTATTAAAAAAACAAACAAAAATATAAAAAAATCTTAACTTCAATAATTTTATCGTATTTTACAAATCCAACTTATAACGAGATTTTGAGTTTCAATACAATTTTATTGAAACTCAGGCCATGTTATACCGGCAATGGCTAACGAGCCTGTCATAGGGCATTGAATGCCTGCTTAGCTGCATACTCCTTAAGCCGATAACACACCGCCGCTATTTTTTATTTATCAACTCACCCCGCGCGCGTGTGTTATCGGCTTAAGGAGTATGCAGCTAAGCGGACATTCAATGTCCTATGGCAGGCTCGTTAGCCATTGCCATGTTATACCTTCCCTCAACATTAAAAGCGTGGAAACTAGGGTTTCCAACGTCGTTAGGCTGCGTGGTAAATTATTGGTGTTAGAAATGGATTTATGCATTTTGTATTTGTGTCTCTCCATGAGACCCATTGACGCATTGTAGGTCACTAATCCCATTCCTCGAGCTCTGCACTAAATGGAGCAAGGATATATATGAAACATAGAGAGCTATAGGGTATAATATAGGTTTTCGTATGGAAACGTTTTTCGGCCATAAACATTTCTGGTAATAACGCTAACATTTGTCTATGTAAACGGTGATAAAGACAGTGGGCTCGAACAAACATGTCAATAAGTTTAGAGAATTAGAAATTAAGATAAGGGTTGTCATCCCTGTTATGACAATGAATCTAAACTCTTCACATCTAACAATACATATTTCTCATAATTATGATGGACAAACAAATACGCAGAACACATAATATTCTACTCTTCTTATGAACCATATGACCTTGGGCCCTCTCGTGAGGGAGTCAAGCTCAAGGTTAGCTCTGATACCAAAATAACTTTACTTACATCTAATTAATCAAATAACATGAAATACATCTACTTAATTCTGTGTTCATGTGGTGCTCCCTATGTTGGCGAAACAGGGTAATATGCTAAGCAAAGGATTCAAGAGCATATAGCTAATATTAAGCATCGTAGATCACATCCCTGTGCTCTTGCGAAGCATGCTATGAAAACCAAGCACCATATTTGCATTGAAGACTTCAAGATCCTGGCTAAGATAAATCACCATCATCACAAGAAGTTCAGAGAAGCTATTGGAATTGAAAAACTCTCTAGCAATTTGAACATATATGATGGTTGGAAGATTAACAGGAATTGGATTCCTGCTCTCTATTCTGGTTCTCCTTCCTCCTAAATCTTGTCCCCTCCTCCTTTTCTTTCTATTCTTTTTTAAGGGTTATTATTATTATTTATTTCTAATTTTGGTTTTCATTTTTCTTGATTTATTATTATCATTAATATATTAATATTATATATTTGTATTTATAGAGTGATTTTAGTATTATCAATTTCTATTCTTGTTATTATTAATATATTAATTTTATTATCATAATATATATATATGACAATTTAATACTAATTTCCTTATTTTTTATATTCTTCTGCGTAGGATTTTATTTATCCAAAATATTGATTTATTGATTTAATAATAATAATAATTTATTTATAATAAATTGATATTATAGGTAGTTAATATTAACTTACCTTAAATATTTAACTATTTTTATTAATATTTTATTTATTTGTCAAGTTGTTTGAGTTCTCCAAAGATTACATTAGGCTTGACCTGTGGCTTGAGAAACTGTGACCTAGGGGCATCTAAGTCGTCAAATTCACATGGGGATCACACTTGGCCTAGATCGCACTAGCCCTTAACATGGTTGCATTTTTTCCCACGGAGTTTCGAATAGGTGACCTTCACATCACAAAGTGACTTAACAATACACCCCATCACTGTCTATTCTATGCCCCATGGGCATTTGTATTAATGCTTTATTATATTAATTTAAATAATATTATTGACTCGCATTTTTTTTTAAAACAAAACAATTATATTTCTATTATAAAGTTTGGATTACATGACCAGAACCATTTACATCAAATATTACAAAACTAGATTCAATGATCTTTGCTGCTTTCATATTGCAGTAAATCCAGAGTATAGTTTTTTTGGCTCTATCGACCCTTTGAACTAAGATTCTACATTGATACCTGCCATATACTCGACAAAATTGACTCAACAAAAACCATATTTGCAATACATATATTAACTGAAATTAAGCAGAATTTGAGAGCTCGAGTTCATCCTTGTTTGCCTTGAAAACCACTTTTCCTTTTCCCACTCTTGTTTCAGCGGTGCCATCACCCGGAAGTTCTTGCTACTCCTTCCGGGATTAGATTTTCCAACCAGGAGTTTGTGGACCTTTGCGAATAAAGCACCACTAGAAATATATGCACTGTTGGACATCAAATCCACCTCCATCTTGATGATCTTCCTTTCCACTCTCACCTCCAAAATTTCAAATTTTGCATCTATTTGGGCAGCCTTCTCCTCCCTGTCATTATCATATAGCTCTAACCTACAGGACAAGAGATCAATTCAACCCATGAACAACTTGAAGACTCCAAGTGCTGGTCACCTTCTGATGCCATCGACAAATGATACAAGAGCACACTAATGTGAGTATAACACCAAGAAAAATGAGACAGGGATGCCCAAAATTCGCGTGGAACCAACATATATACACCCTCTTCATCTAGACACCCACCATTATGCTCCTCTATCACCATTAAACCGGAATACTCACTAATCTCCATATCTAACACAGGCTTGTCCTTCCCTAGAAACTCAACCAACATTCCCTGCAAGAATTAATGGAGACATGAGGGGAGATATGTAGATGATCCTGCTTTTTTAATACATTTCAATGTAAACCCCCCGATGTCGAAGATTGGTGCCTTCCATATGTCCCTCAACCTAGTTGGATCGTCGCTGGATCGTGCATGGGAAATATAGTTATTTTCCCATAAATACCACGTACAAAGATTGAACCTTCAAGTGGAATCTCAAACAACGTCATTCCCAATCATTCATGCACACGAGGGATTATTGCCTGACATTGGGATTCCCATTTGATACCATCCTTGTTGGCTCTTTTTTCCAAATTTATTTGCATATGCTTATGGCATGTGGTCAAAACCTTGGCCAGTTCCATTTATTTCCAAGGCTCTAATGCCCAATTCCACTCCTTGATTAGCTAGATTGCTTCTCCATTTAAATGCCTTAGCACATGATAGAGGAAGATTTCTTCATTTTTTTTCAACTAAAGAAGTATTCTTTTCACTATAGGGTGGAAGAGAGAATCCTTTGTCATTTGTGACTTCATAATCATTCTAATAACTATCATAGAGTACTCAATAATATTGATTTTTCTTATGCCTTTGTTCTTGGTGATATCTGATCCTTTCTACAATGCTAGGAATTCAACCTTGTTGTTTGTGGCTATGCCTAAATCCCATGTGTAGCTAGTCTCTCTATATTCTTAAGGGTAGTGTATCACCCCTCGCACTCCTGTCGCCCCTAATATTATTGACCCATAGTATTACCCCATATTTTTTATTTTTAATAATTGCCCCTTAATATTAATAACCTAAATTTATATTCCTTGGTATTAGGATTCTTATGTATTTGTTGAAGGAGTAGTCTCTAAGTGCGACTTCTTGGAGTTTTTGATAGATTTCTGGCCAAAATCCGACAAAAATAATTGTAGCCAAGTCTTGATTTGTGCTGTTTAAATTGGTTTTTTGACTGCATATATGGATTCAACACACTCAAAAACCCCGGGGCACTTTAATTGTGAAGAGTTCACCCATCAAACATGTGATTTCAATGAATTCCTATCAGATTCTAGACAAATTAGATCGAAAAATAAACTGGAAAACTTTCCAAAAATTCACACTTGAAAACTTCTCTTTTATTGAATATTGTTATTATTTAAATTATTGCATATTTAACCCTGAATATTATTAAACTTATAAGTTATTTGACTTAGGATATATTTATGTATTATTAGCCTTTTATAATAGTTTAATTATTCTATTTATTTATTATAATCTTTTATTTTTTATTTTATTTATTTCCTAATGACTATTTTCTCTAACCTTTGACTTAATCATTTAATTTTTATTTTATTTATTTCCTAACAATTATTTTCTTTGACCTTTGACCTAATCTTTGAACTTGTAGGAATTATCCCCCTTTTTTATTCTTCCTATTAGACTAGATTCTCTTCATCTAATCGTCTTGAAGATGAACCATAATAGTTGGTTTGAAATGCATAAGCAATCTAAAAGATTTATGTGATGGATTCAAAAGACAGTTATGTGAATAACTCTACTCACAAAAGCCTCCATTTAGATAGAAATGTTACAAATATTAATACAAGAAACTCAAACTCACAAAAGCCTCCATTTAGATAGAAATGTTACAAATATTAATACAAGAAACTTAGGCTCAAGATATGAGCACTATCTTGGACTCAATCACTCTATTGAGAAAATATCTCAACCACACTCCAAATTAGGACGCTAACTAGTCGGAGAGACTTTCTCAATTAACTAGGCCTCATCAAACTCTTAAACAATAGAAACAAACTCCTTCTGGTAGAGCCTAAGACTCTCCCACAAGACAAGTGGTGGTTACATATTCTCACACACACAAATATTGTTTTTTTAAATTTTATGAAATATTTTAATGTTTGAAATAGAAAATTATTTTTTGTATTAAAATAAAATAAATAATAAATATTTTAAATAAAAACTATTTTTTCAATTAATTGGAGTTATTTCAGGTGGTTTCACGTAATGGTTATTATCTTCCGCACCTAGGTTCAAATCTCTACCAAGTGACATGATGAACTATAATGCCTTGCTAAATATTGTTGTAATGACTTCATGCCTACTAATATTGTTCTATTGGATTGAGCCTTATTGAACTTTTAAGTGAGTAAACTTGTAGATTGACTTAATAATAAAATTATTCCTGTAAAAGTTTTTAAAAATATTAAAAAATATATTCTTTTAAATCTCATTAAAAAATGTTTGAACTTCTTTGAATCTTCAAATCAATTTAAAAATATGAAATAAATTAATCTTTGAAATCTTATTAAACAACTTTGAACTTTTATTTCAAAGTTAACTTGCGCAACTTTATAAATTAAATAGTTGGTAAATGTCTATAGACATCAATCCATAATAAGCATCAAAATACTTACTTTATCATACATCTCAAGTTGCTAAAAATAAAAATAAAAAATTATAAATTTATTAAAAGTTAAAGTTATTGTTATTATCATTATTGTTAATGATAAACGGAACTAATATGTAAGTTAAACATATATACATTTAAAAAAGACATGTAACAAGATTATTAACTATAGAGATTCACCCCTATTTTATTATGGTTATTCTTAATTTGTAAATATGCTTTGTTACAATAATACAATGATTCATTAACACTGTGTGCCCAAAAAATGATAACTCATTTCATATGACATTTTTTTAATTAATGAATTGAATTAAAAGGACAAAATAGTTATAACTACTTTGAAAATAAATCTTACCCTTTCACTTGTGTATACTATTTAAAACATTCTAAAATATTTTATAAACATTAAATCTCTATGGTACGCAATAATTATTGATAATTAAATTAAATTAAAACCTTATTTTATAATAAACATATCTAGTAACACAATTATTTCCAAATTAACTTATCATTAAAATTAATCTAAATTTAAATAATAAAAAAATTTATAAGAAAAAAGATGATACAAGATTGTTTAAATTTTTAAGTTTAATTATAAAATATTGAGATGATTGCTAATGATTCCAACTTCATGTTCTCGAATTGCAACGAACAATCCAAACTCACTTGTTTGGGTCAAAGTCCCCAGAGTTGAGGATCGTCTGGATTATCTGCAAAACAGATTGTAAGATGGTCAGGTCCCCGTTACTTGCATCCATTCCTATCATGGATTTGCATTTGTAAAAAATATTATGTAAAAAATCTAAATGTCACATAATAAATGTGATCTGTTTTCCACGCAGATAAGCAAGAACAATTACGTGGCTACCTTGGATAAAAATATGGCTAGCATGGAACCCCGGTGATGGTAACAACATCAAGATTGGAATGGAACCATTCATTGGAGGAACAACTTTTTTAAAATTGTCACAGGACCTATTTAATCAACTTAATTCAGATGTCATATCAAGGTTGAGTCATGCTTGATTCATGCCAGGTTCCGGGGGGGAATTTTAATGGAAAATGGAAGTCCTCTGTGGACTTCGATCTGCAGGGTAATCTGGCAATGGAGTGGTAGGGTTTCACCCTAAAATTTTCTCAGTGGTCTCATTCCTAATGACAGGAAAGATGCCATTGTATGACAAAAGAATCCAACAACGGGCCAAATCTCGACTAAGCTAGCCTATGTTCTCAGAATAAAATATGGTCTCGTAGGTTAAATGGTGGAATAAAAAAATTTAGATTTGGGACATTCCTCCAAAGCTCAATTCTAACTTGGGAAAATCTTTCAACTGTGGTTTCTTGGGGTCGAACGCTTGTGCTCTATGTAAACAAGGGCCTGAATCAGTTGAGCATTTATTTTTTCAATATGTTTTTGCATAAGCTTTATGGCAGGAAGTCATCATAAAACACAACCTTCGGGTTTCTGGTCCAATGAGCTATTTGGAGACTTTCTTACTCTCGTGGGACAAAAATATGGGGATTCATAAGTTCCTTCCAATTTATGTGGCTTGGGGCATTTGAAAAATTCATAATAAACTGGTTTGTGAAAATCAACTTGTTAGCATCCAGAGGATCCTTCCACATATTCTTGGTTTTTTCCATGATTATTTGGAACAAAATAATCCCATATCGTAGCGCATTATAGCCTCTCCCTTCAATTTCTTTGCAGACAACTCCGGTTTTTTTGATGCAGCTCAACAGAATGGAGTCTGCGGCGGTGGTGTTGCTATTTATCTCCCTGGAAAAATCTTGATGCAAATTTATCTGAATATGGGATTGGGTTCCAATACAAAAGTATAGATATTAGCTTGTTAGACTTTTCTTCTGGTTGTTGCATCCATGAAAGTGGTTCCAATTCATGTGCAAGGAGACTCTCAGTGTGTGGTTGGGTGGCCCCAAGGAAGATATCAACTCACAGCTATAAATATTCTTTGTTGGAAGGAGAGAATCATATTTCTGAAATAGCACTTGCAACATCTCACTTTCCAACATGTCCACAGAGAGTTGAATTGCAGGGCAAATGCCTTATCCAAAAGAGGCCCTGTGGAAGATGAAGGTGTTATCACTGTGGAAAATTTTCAAGACAATTATCTCTAATGGAGAGGGCAATTACCGGTTCCCTCCAACCATCAACTTCTATCTCTTTAACTTGCTCAGTCATTTTTATGCACAGAGGTCCATATCTCAGTGATCTAGTGTTGTGAATTTTCATGGTCAGTCAATTTTGTCTTTAGTGGTGAACTTAGTTTTTGTACAAAAGTCTTTGTCCTGGTAATCACAGTTTTAATATGCCTGTTGTATCAAATTTGCAGTGGAACTTAGGTTTTGTAAGAGTATAGATATGATATATGTTATGACAATTCTGGGCAAAATCTATATAAATATTATTATATCAATGCCCATTAAACTACTGAAAATGTTAGATCTATCATTTTTTACTATACTTCCTTGCTTTAATACAAAGAACTATCTCTTCCTTTTTGGAAAAAGTAAGAACAATTCGGCATAAAGTTTCATCAACAACTTAAAAGGCAGATAAATAAAAACAATTACGGATAAAGTTTCATTAGCAACTTAAGAGGCATATAACAATATCAATTTCCTGTGAAACATGGCTAGTTACAACTACCTTATGTGGTTTAGTGTCCTATATTACTTTTTGGGCGAGGTTGTTGAAAATAATACTGAGAGGGGGGGGGGGGTGAATCAGTATTATTAAGTTAAATTCTTTTTAATTTATACAAAAATTTGTATACGTTACTTTAGTTGATGGAAACAACGTGTATACACAACTCTGACTAATGAAACTCGCGTATAACTTCTAGACTTATAATTTAATTTATTCTTCAGATGTTGATCATTAATCTGTGTGTCAGAACCATATAACAGAAAGCAGGAACAGAAAAGTAGAGCAGACAGTCACACAAAAGAACACAAGATATAAGGTGGAAACCCAATGTGGGTGAAAACCACCTGCTGCAATATGTCTCTATCTTCTTTCAATTAGAAAATTCTTTTTACAATGATTCTGTACTGGTGCAGTCTTATACCAGTATGCAGGCTTCAACCTGCAAAAGGCTACAACCTTCTCTCATTCTCCAGCTCCTCCTGGAAGGGAGCTACAACCCCCTTAGCTCTTGTACTAGCTGAGGTACTAGTACGTAGGTGCTGACCTACAGAAGGCTACAACCTTCTCTTTTCTTCCACGGACCTCGTTTCATAATTTTTCAAACTAGATCCATGAATATCAATCAAACATCAAGTAGATATGCAACAACCAATCTCCTTTGTACAAATACTGAATCAACCAATAACTTCTCAGAATGCTGTAACCAAAAAAACAGTACCAGTAACCACACACCAATTCTGAACCTAGAACACTGCAGCAATAAACAGAAGCAGCTAGAATAGATTTCAAGAGACGTACGCTACTTCACCAAGAGAAACCTGCGTATGTACGCAGATATGCCAAAACCAACCAGTGTATACGCAGTCTCCACTTGCTTAACCTGCATGTATACGCGCCTTCGCTACGTCGAACCTGCATACAAATCTATAAAAGATAATTTATCCTTTTACTTAATCAGACATCAGTTATACCTAGATTATCATATTTATAGATCTAATCATGCGCCAAATATAATAGATCAAAATCACACAATGATACTACTATTCAAACCTTGAGATCTTGACCCATCGATAGATCTTAACCATCGTGTAATGTTCAGGTTCCTCCTTGATTCAGATCCAACTGCAACTCACCAACCAATCACCAGTATTCCAGATCTTGATCCTCTCAAGATATTCAACACATAAGTCAATGCCCTTGCCAAATGATCTCCTTCCCTTTTTATAATCTGAGGCTTACTCAAACCATGGTCCAAAACCATTGAGAACTAATACTAGAGACCCAAAACTTGGGTTCAAAACTTTAAATGCAATACCAAGGACCAAAACCATAGGTTCAAATATGTCGAACTCAATACCATGGACCAATCATAATTTTTCCCACATGTACGTGCTTTCCTTTGCATGAAAGTGCGTGCATACGTATACGCACCTTCTGATCGGTACACCCGCGTGTATACGCGACTTTAATAAGATGAACCTGTGTATACCTCATTTTATTTCATTCTGAGAGCTTGAACTGTGATCTGCCCTTTGAGTGAGTTGCCATCAAGGACAACACCTGTGCCATAGTGCCAAACCTGAGTCATAATGCCAACAATCTCCCCCTTTGGACTTGATGGCAACCCAAAGTCACTCAAAGTCATTCTCCCCCTTTGACATCAAGGGCAAAGGGTTATGCTCCCCTTGAGTCCATGCTGAAAATTCTGCTCTATTGTGCTATCCAAGCTCCCCCTGACTTGTAGGCAAGGTCTGCAAGAAGATGTTCTATAAAAGAAACATGAATTTATACATCATAAATGACCTTCCTATCACCAAGGACTCATACATACATCCATCTCCCATCCAAATGGGAATATACCAGTATTGACTTATCCACCCAACCAAGTGGGGATACATGATAAAAGAAGAACATTACATCATTCATCTCAGGCATAGTGGGGAAACCAAAATAGGCCGTTACATGACCTTGATAAAAGAAATATAAGACATAGAGACAAAATATCTACAACAAGACTCTGACAGTTATCAACAACAAACATCAGCAGCATTTGTCAATCATTATTCAGACCAACACCCATGTTCTCCTTCTGCACTTGTTCCACCTGAAATCAAACCAACTGTGAATTTGAACCAAGATCTTCTAAGATAATGCCAACAATGCATTATTAGAAGAATATATGCTCCCCCTGAACTTGTGCCAGATGGTCTCTGTCAGACCCATATCAGACTCTTTTCATCCTGAGCCTGGCCCCACTACTTTTCTTCAAACCAACATATACGCGACTGTACCTTAATAAACTGGCGTATGTACGTAGATCCTCCTCATTCAACTCGCGTACAACCACTTTTCTCTGAAACAGACAAGATTCAACAACAAGATGATGCATCAACTACCCCCAGCTTCTGTCTGAGGTATTCAAATGTCTCCCTGGGCAGTGGTTTGGTGAGGATATCAGCAACTTGTTCCTTAGAGGGAACATACTCCAATTTGACCTTTTGTTCAAGCACTTGTTCCCGGAGAAAATGATACTTGATCGGTATGTGCTTAGTCTTTGAATGCATGACAGGATTCTTTGAAATACTGATTGCACTTGTATTATCACAAAAAATGGAGATAGGTGGAGTACAAGTGATTTGAAGGTCTTGCAATGTCTGCATCATCCAAAGGAGTTGTGTGTAGCAAGATGCAGCAGCTACATATTCTGCTTCAGCTGTAGATAATGCAATTGAACTCTGTTTCTTGCTGAACCAAGATACTAACCTAGGACCCATGAAGAATGCACCACCACTAGTGCTTTTTCTGTCATCCACACTTCCTGCCCAATCTGCATTTGTATATGCATGAAGTGTGAGATCTGTACTTCTAGGATACCATAAGCCATAGTTTTGAGTTCCTTGAAGATACTTAAAAATTCTCTTAACTGTCTGAAGATGAGTTTCCTTTGGATTTGCTTAAAACCTTCCAACTATTCCCACTGCATGCATAATATCTGGTTGGGTATCTGTTAGATAAAGCAGACTACCAATCATGGATCTATAGGTTGGTTGATGCACTGCTGCTGATTCATCATTTGCGCTAAGGCTGCATCTTGTTACCATAGGGGTACATACTGGTTTCGAATCCTCCATCCCATATTTCTTCAAGATCTGCTTGAGATACTTGGTTTGTGATAGAAAATGCCATCTTTGTTTTGTTGGACTTGTAAACCAAGAAAATATGTGAGCTCACCAAGCATGGACATTGTTATCACTCAGGTTGTCCTTAAGCTCCTGAAAGGATACGGCCGAGGTAACCACAAACCAATCTTTGGACTGCAGATTCTAGCCCACTTGCAATCAGAGAGGGCTCTCTCTTTCTGATTTAGCTTTGTTGATGATGATTTTAGGCTAGCTATTGGGTTCAGGGGTTTTGTTTAAGTTTGGTGGGAAGGATGATGATTTAGAGTAGAGAGGCAATGTATAGTGTGGTAAGCTTCAAACCATTGGGCATGGAGTCATGGATTATGATTGCTGGTGCGTTTTCTTGGTCACAAGAGGAATGAGGAGCAAGGTAGTTGCTCATGAAACAACATTAAAACTTAAAAAGGATGGAATGAATGCTAAGGAATGAGAGGAAACAAAGAATCTCTCAATCAGGTTAGCAGAAAGAAGCTGAATGAACTCTATCTAGGAGCAGCTAAGAATTCCCAGTTAACAGTCATTCATATGTGAAATAGATCAAACATGAGCCATAACAGAATTCATATTTATGTCTAGATCAGGAGGAAAACATTAAGAAGCCACAAAAACTGAGCATAGAGATCAACTAAGCAAATTCTAGACCAATCCTTTGTTCTGTGACTTGAACATATATGAAATTGAAATAACAGAGGTAAGGAACACTTATTGTTTCATATTGCAGCGCAAGAATTCCACATTCAATTCTTCAGAACCATTAACAACACATCAAACAGTCCATTCTCCAAGCTTGTAAGCAGTCTTTGATTATAGATAATACCAGATGTACAGTGCGAGTCTCTCTTGGAATACATTAGCCGACCAACCCCTTTTACAACGCAGAGGGTTGTGTATATATAAAAACGAGATACAAAAATATCTAGAGGATGAGTTATTGACTCATAACTTCTTTACCAACTCCTAAGGAGCGGTTGATGAGAAAGTAAATGCTGAAAAAAAGACAAATGTAACAGCTGCTCTTTCTGTCAGTGAATATTGACTTTTGGGTACAATTGAGTCGGCTGGGGCTGCGCTTTCAAAAATCTGCGCTCTTAGGCTTGCCATCTCAGTGCTTTCGCTTTGTAACTACTCAAACCTGTCCCGCGTGTTCCTTAACTGCTCTGTCGGGTGCTTGCTGCTTTATCCTGTGCTTGCTACTGACCTGTAGTTGACCGAGATTTTGAAATATACAAAAGGGGCGAAAACTGAAATTACCTGGGCAAAACGGCCAGCATTGCCTGCCACCAATCCTTGGGAGGTAACTGATGCTGTTGTATTTTGACAAGTGTCTCATCGGCCTCTGTATACTTGTAATAGTTGGGCGGCATTTCAAACAGGTGATTGACTTCATGCTCTATGTAAAATAAACTTTCTAGCCTGTCATAGAGGGTCTGTCCTGAAGGCGGCCCTGTCTCTGCTGTAGAACTTGATGCGGCAGTAAGCTGATTTGTGACATAATTATTAAGCCTGGTTGCATATTGGTCACGTGTCAACAAATTTCAAGCACTGGTCAGTAGGTTGGGCAATCCTCTAGTTTGCAGTGCTGCAAGCTTCGTGTCAAAATTGTCTACATCCCTCTGTATTTCCCGACATCTTGCTTCCAGAGTTTGCACAAAGCTTCTCAATGTGGGCACCCTCTTTACTGTTAATATGGCCTCTATTCGGTTCATGATATGCAGTGCTGCCAGCTCTTCCTTAGTCTGATGATTCAGAAAATTAATCATTTTGTTGGCCTGCTCAGGCATATTTCCCAATGCTGCTTTGGCTCTCTGAATTTCAAACTTAGCAAGGCCAAGTAGTTCTACCTGTTCATACATTGCCTGAATTGACCTCCATTGGCTGGTGATTGACTGATTAATCTTGGCCCACAGGATCTTCTTTATTTCAGCTAGGGTCTTGTCCAAAGACAACTCTTTCTCCAATATTTTAACTTTGTCCTTCAGGGCCTTAATTTCCCTTGTTTGCTCAGCCACTGTCATTTTGGACTTATCATATTTTTCTTCCAGTTTGGCCAGCTTTTCTTTGGCCTCCTTTATCTCTGTTGCCTGCAACTTTAGCTCATTGACAGCTCTTGTCAATTCATCCATGCTCATGCCTGTTTCAGGTGCTGCTGTTGTTGATGCTGTGGCTTCTGTAGCTGTTGTGGTAGTTGCTGGAATATTTGGAGGAGTTACCGCTGCTTGTGCAGATGGAATAGCAGCAACAGTTGGAACTGTTTGAGGCAGCTGGGAGGTCGACTCTCCTTGCTTTCCTTGTAGTGCTCTCTCCAACTCCCCTTCCAAATCAATTACTCTTTGGTTCAATTTCATCATCAAATCCAATTGATCCTCAGCTTCTTTCTCTTTCTAAAGTTCTGCTGTTTGAGGGTGCTCAGTAGGAAGCAACCTCAATCTCTTTTTCAATGCAGAAATATCATCATCCTTCTTCTTCATAAGGGCCCTCACACCCTTAGGATCCTTGGGATCATGTCCTAAGTCTACAATAATGTCCTCCAATGTTTTAATTCTATTGTCTTTGGCTGTGGAGGACAGTCTTTCGAAATCCAGCTGAGTGTTAGTATTATTCAATGAATCCTTCAACTCATGGGCCAATGTGGTCTTCTCTGCAAGGGTGGCATAGACCATTTCCCCTGTTTTCTTATGTAACTCTACTTGATCCATGGGGTGAATGTCTTTGGCCAGGACCTCTAACCTTGTCTTAACAAAATCTGCTGCTGACTGTGGCTGCTGAACCTTGGGCTTGAAGTGGCTGAGAATCATCTTTTCTTGTTTGATGTCAAATGCTGCCATCAATCTTCCCTGCTTGGCGGGTGTTGCTTTAAGAAATTGATCATATAGTTGCACTCTAAGTAGCTCATTTTGAGCTTTGATTTCTTTGAAGCTGGCTTTGACGCTAGCTGGTCTCTTGCCTTGTTGTGTGGAGGAAGACACCTCCATGCCGTGCTGTCTGTCTTGCTCTTGCTGAAAAGAGCTTGTAGGTGTATGCAGGCTTGCTTCCCTTCTCGGGCTTTCTATGACCTCCTCACTGACCTCCTCCTCAATTGGAGGATCAACTCTTTGCCTCTTAGATTCAGGCTGCTGTGTAGACCCACTAGTAGGTGTGGAGTCTTCTCAGTCTCACTTTCTACGTCTTTCTTCATTGACAGGAGTTTGCAGAGGTGGCACTTGTAGTGTCTCTGTTTGTTGAGGAGGGACTTGCTCTTGAGTTTGTTCCATTGCAGTGATAGGCTGTTCAGTGGCCATTGGTTGTTCTATCTCCATTGGCTCTTTTCCTTTGGCTGTACCTGTTGCTGATGTAGACGCTCCTTAGGCAGCTTGTGAAGCTGCAGCTGTAGATGTGCCCTCTTCAACTTGGTATGGCAGTTTGAAAGTTACCTGGCCAGTAGAATCCAAGTCAAGAGTTTTTTCAGGATCTTTAGCAGTTTGCTCCAAAATTTCCTCTTGAGTGAATTCTTCAACTAAAGTGCCTTGTGCCCATGCATCTGGATTAGCATATTTTTCGATGTGTGGGTTTTTGCAGTGGTCATAGGGTGTCAATCTATATTTGACCCTTCTGGCATTAATAAAGCCAAGTGGGTCATAAGGGACCCACCAGAAACTTCTTTTCAACTTAAGTTGATCCTTGAGTATCAGGTCAGCATCTTGCCAACCTTCCTTCTTGTTCATGATGAAGGGGCCTAGGTGGTCTTTAAATTTCAGTTGAGCCTTCTTCTTGGTGCTGTGAAAATGAGTTAAATATGAATTTATAAGCTGCTTGTAGTATTCCAAGGCAAACAGCCTCATTGGCACATATCTTGGGAGCCTATAAGGACAAAGCTCACAGCCATAGATTCTAATCACAGTGTGGTCCTGATATAGGTACCAATCACCTACTTAGTAGCTCTTAGATAGCTGCAATAACTTCTGCATCTCGTAAGTTATTCTGGGAGGGGGAGCTTTCATTAAGAGGCAAGAGACTGGATAAACAAACTGGTCAATGAACTCACAGTACGAGTAAGGAGAATGCTGGACTTGATGGAATACTGATGACCAGAAAACTACAGATCTCCTTTCTCCCTTTGAATCCAATTTCTTGATGGGACACTGGAAGCTTTCAGACTGATAATACATGAGCAAATGATAGATGTATGAGGAATATTTAAAAACTCCCTGCTTGTCTAGGTTAAGGAGCTGGTCATGGATTTTATTTGCTATGAACCTGGCATAATTATACTTGACAGCAAGAGGTTGTCCTTGGCTGAATGAAGACAACAGAACCAGCACTGTCTCATCTACATGTTCACTTGTTGTGAAGCCTAGCACATAGGATATCATGTCTACAAGTAACTTGCCTACCTCATTGAAATGGTCATAAGGGAATGGAGGTGGTTCCTTTGGTTGGCAATCTGCCCTCATAAATGTCTTAGCAATTCTTTCAATCTTGGGACCAGGGAGCCAAGAGGCATCTTCCAGCAAGTTATTTATGGAGAAGGGCAGTAGTATCTGAGTCTGCTTGAAATTTAACATCTGGTTGATGGAGTCAGCAGTGATGTAGAAAAGTATGCTCCCAGATGGAGACTTAACAGCTCTCTGATTTGGCTCATAATTTGCAGCACACAAGTGAATAATCTCAGGAAAAATGTTGACAGAGGGGAGGAAATAATGTGGCAGATTGGACTCCCATATGCCATACATGTCAGATTTGTTTATGAAACTGTTTCTCAGCTGGCAGTAGGTATGCAAATGATTTCTACTTCCAACTAGGTCCTGAATTAGATAGTCTGTGTCAGCCAGAGCCATTGACTCAAGCTCTTTACTTAGTGGGTTCATGGGAGTGATGTTCAGAGCAGATGGAGTGGCCATTATGGAACTTTTGAATGATTGAGCTGAAAACTTCCCTTTTCTTAGTGAATTCTCTGGGGTTGGAGACCGTGAGGAACAATGCAAAGGGGCAGAAGACAATTACAGTTTCAGAGGACTGACTTGAATAGCGGAATAGGGTAAAACAGGGCAATACTGAGCTGCTGCAAGACTTTTCCTAGAGGCCGAGCTCTAAAACGGAACTCGCTAGTGAATTTGTAAATGGGCACCAGATTTACGAGGCTTTTTCTGAGGTGAAGGGTTTCCTGTGGGTATAATGGGGTCTCAGGCGTAGCAGAGTTGTAAATTGGGGAATTTCGCAGGCTTACAGTATGTGCAGTGGATAAAATGAAAGAACAGGAGCGAAGATGGGAAGATATGACAAATACCTGGTTTAAACAACGCCGAGAGTGGACGAGCAGGTGCGTGGGTAGGCTATGAAGTCGAATTTGCAGGCTGCGACAGCTTGTTTGGTTGATTTCAAGCTTTTGGAACGAGAAAATGAATAAAAGAGTGAGCCGGAGCCTTCAAATGAACCAATAGAAATAAAATACAACGATCGTTCGCGTGCTCTTTTTAAGCAAAAATTGACATTGGGGTGCTTTTGGCGCTTTTTCGGGATGATGTCAGCGTGACGTCATCGGCGGGTGCGGGGTACGGATGGATGACGTGGCAGCTGACGGGGCGGTGACGTGGTAATGACACGGTGGCAGGGCGCGGGCCCGAAAGGGATGAGGTGGCAGCAATGTGGCACAGCGGCGGAGGCAAGGAGGTGACGTCACAGGGGAAAACGTGGCACCGACGTCACCCAGGGGAGAGCGGTTTGCGGTTTCGGGCGCATCGCTTTTGCACTTAAGTGGTTTGGGAGGAGGGGGCTTCGCCACACCTGGGAGGGCGACGCGTGGCGGGAGTACGACAGCAAAACCGCCGAACTCCCGGACGCTAACCCTCGGGCTGTTGGTGCGAGAAAACACCTGCCCACCGTAGATCTTGGGCGGGCCAGATCTAACGGTCGACGGGACAGGTAAGGTGACGGAAGGTTAGGGCGAGGACTCGCCCACTATTTTTATTTGATTATTAATACGGCGGGGGGGGGAAAACTTTAATAAAGTTGGGTTTTATGGGTTTATATGCGAGCGGGGGGTTAAATAATAGTTTAACATTTAACATAACATTTAAGCATTTAACATTTTGGGAATAATGACTGCGGAGGGTAGAAATATAAGGCTTTTGATGAGCGGGGAATTAGGTAAAGGTTATTAGCCCAACGAGAGGTTAGGTTAATTCCAAGGTTGGGAGATAGAAGGGTTAATAGGAGCCCCAAAAGGACTGCTATTTCCCGGACCAAAAGACATATGGCTAAAGTGCCAAGGGGAGGGGCTATTTAATATTTTTGGGGATTTTATATAGTTTAGTAGTGAATAGGGATAGGGAAGTAGTTAGGGAGCTACATAGTACAATTAGGAGTTAATATGGATTGTGAGGTGAAAGTAGAACAGAAGGCTAAGTTTCAAAAGTAAAACTTAGACATATGGGTTAATGAGAGTGAGAAGTGATTTTACGCAAGAAATGTAGCTTCTTTTCATGAAGAAAGCCAAAACTTTGACTTAATGTTTCACAAAAAAGAAATGGAATCAGGACTTATTGGGCAGATCCCAAGGTCCTTTAGGGGTGTTAGTAAGAGACTTTAGGGGGAGTGAAAGGGAAGTTAGACATGCCTCTAGAATTCTGCTAACAAAACACTGCTTTGGTACCTCTGCCACTGATGAGATGAGCTTTCTTTGTGAGAGCCATCACTGAAGATGATCTTGCTTCTGCAAACCCCAGGCTACCTACCCAGCCTAATTCACCTAACATTTTTTGTTACTTCAAGAAGGGTGCACTTAGACTTGCAAACCCTAATTGCTTTTTCTTTTAAACTGCCTTCCTATCTAAAAGCTAACCTTATTTCTTCCAAGGGCCCAGATTAAGCTGTTGGACTCCTTCATTCTCTACCTAGCTACTAATCTGCCAAGTTTAAACTGTTTGGACAAATTTTCTTTCTCTATCTTCTAAAGCAAGCAATTTAAACCTAAGGAAACCAAGCTTAGACTGTTTGGCTTTCCTTTAATTGAGAAATATTTCAAAAATGGAACTTTTGCAACATGAAAGAGATGAACATTTTTGGCACTTCCACTGTCAATCATGAAATATGAAACCTGTTGCAACAGGAGGCTAACAGTGGCTCCACTTGGGGATGGCTTTTCCTTGTGAAAAGTCAAGAACAGCAGGTCAGACTGCCTTAATCTCCAACTATTTGCTGTATTGTGAAAACTTTCCCTTTGCAGGCTGCTTTATTTATATATATGACAGCAGATTTGAAGAGCTTAAGGCCTTCACCTCGGGCTTCAACTGCATCAAGCCGCTATCCAAACAGAAAACTGAAATCCTACCTACCTACCCTAATCAACACCTATTTGCTGGTTAGGTAAAATGAAACAACCAGTGCAACCACTTAAGCACTTGTAGAAAGAAACAAACTGTTTGACTGACAGTTGGTGAAATCAGAAACATTGTTTGGTCATGTGCCCTCATAATCAAAATTGTGACATACAAAGGCCATTGCTGATATAATTGGCCCTTATAGAAAAAATATGTTGAAGTTTTTGAGTTGAGAAGACCCTCCATGTAATCAGCTACAGGATCAACAAAAGCATCGTGTGGGGGATTTGTTTCTAGGCCTTCTTTGTCTGATGGAACAACTGCATCCTCAGTAACAAACTCTGCAGCCACTACTTCAGTCTTTCTCTTGAAAGCACGATTATCCTCAATCTGTAAGACAGAAGGTAGTACGATTTCCCCATGACTTGGAGAAGGAAGACTTTGGAGGAATTCTTTAGGATCTCGAAAATCAAAAGATTGAATTTCAGAATGCACAAGTTCAATCTCATTTTGATGTTCTTCGGCAAGTAAATCAAGAAAACACATTTTGATTTGAGGCTGTTGTATTGCTTCAACCTTTAACAATACAAATCTAAAAAAAGTTTCATCAAGTTCATATTCAAATAACAACTTCCTGAATTCATTCACAGCTTGTTCAACTTCATGTTCCACACACCCAGTCATCCTGTCTGACTGTGAATACTTTGAAATGGGATTACTTGGCTGTAGAACTGCTCAAAAACTTTGAAAATTTCTCTTTCAGGTTCGCTCCTCCAGTGGAGTCTTGATTGTGAAGATGATGTGGAGTCGCCAGGTGGATGATCAACTTTGGAGTGCCTGATCTCTGTCCACCATCACAGATTAGAACTAAACTTTGTAAAATGGTTTTGAAGGAAACATATGACCTTCTCCAGAAACTAGAAAGAAACTTTGAAGTCTGGTTCTTTCCTAGTAGAGCTTTCCAACTTGATTTATGAAATTATCTGAGGATTTTCCCCAGTGGAGTCGCCATTATGTTATCACTAAGGTTGTCCTTAAGCTCCTGAAAGGATACGGCCGAGGTAACCACAAACCAATCTTTGGACTGCAGGTTCTAGCCCACCTGCAATCAGAGAGGGCTCTCTCTTTCTGATTTAGCTTTGTTGATGATGATTTTAGGCTAGCTATTGGGTTCAGGGGTTTTGTTTAAGTTTGGTGGGAAGGATGATGATTTAGAGTAGAGAGGCAATGTATAGTGTGGTAAGCTTCAAACCATTGGGTGTGGAGTCATGGATTAAGACTGCTGGTACGTTTTCTTGGTCACAAGAGGAATGAGGAGCAAGGTAGTTGCTCATGAAACAACATTAAAACTTAAAAAGGATGGAATGAATGCTAAGGAATGAGAGGCAACAAAGAATCTCTCAATCAAGTTAGCAGAAAGAAGCTGAATGAAATCTATCTAGGAGCAGCTAAGAATTCCTAGTTAACAGTCATTCATATGTGAAATAGATCAAACATGAGCCATAACAGAATTCATATTTATGTCTAGATCAGGAGGAAAACATTAAGAAGCCACAGAAACTGAGCATAGAGTGCAACTAAGCAAATTCTAGACCAATCCTTTGTTCTGTGACTTGAACATATATGAAATTGAAATAACAGAGGTAAGGAACACTTATTGTTTCATATTGCAGCGCAAGAATTCCACATTCAATTCTTCAGAACCATTAACAACACATCAAACAGTCCATTCTCCAAGCTTGTAAGCAGTCTTTGATTATAGATAATACCAGATGTACAGTGCGAGTCTCTCTTGGAATACATTAGCCAACCAACCCCTTTTACAATGCAGAGGGTTGTATATATGTTACACTAAAATTTGTCACCATGACTATTTGCAGTTAGTATGGCTCCATCAACTGTCATACTATCCTCCTTGGCAAGTCTTATACCTCTGCTCCCCATGTCAAACTCCAAGAAAGAGAGAAAGTCCTTAAAAATCAATATAACTCTGGTTACGCAGTTTCTCTTAACCTTACCTGCGTGTACGCACCTCAAGTTCACAATACCTGCGTACTCGTACGCTCTGTCTGTAAAGGGGTGGTTGCGTACTCCTGTAAAGGTCAAAAGGCGCAAGTTTTAATTCAAAAAAGTTACTTGTGGTCGATTCTAGGGCATTCTAGAAGATGGTTTGACGTGTATTGAGCGCCTCCAGATGGTTCATGCATCCCAAAGAAAGAGGAACTTATCCCATCAAGAGGGGAGCTATCCCATTGAAAGAGGGGCTTATCCCATTGATGGTGGACCTGATTAACTTCCTCCAAAGCATTATAAATACAGGCATTGGGCCAGAGGGAGGAGAGGTTGAAAGCTGAACATTCCTAAGGGTAGATGCTGCTGAAATTAGGACTCCCTTTTAGAGCTTGAGAGGAGAGATTCCAATCCTTTCTTAGCTTCATTTGGAAGTGGGTGAGCTGATCAAAGTAAAGGAAAACTCTTGCTGGACCCTGGGAGGGACCTGCACAACGCCAAGGCACAGGTTGTAATGGTTTCTTTTGTTTCCAATTAATACAATTAAGTTCATTTTTCTCAACAAGTTGTTATATATAATTTGTTTCATATACTCCTTGGTCTTTATGATGAATATGTTTTATTATATGAGTTATTCAGGTGCTATGTAATCGTTTGCTTGTTAGTGAATGCAGGTTTCAAAGAGAAGGAGGAGCTCATCTGGATCGGAGAGGCTTGGCTGCTACAAACAGCGTTGGACTAAAGGTATGCTTTAAACACCTGGTTGCTTTTATTTTAAATGCATATTTAGGGAAAGATAGTGCTTGATTGTCTTGTTTGTCACTACAAAGCCTTAGCTTCTAGGGAGGTCGGTTTTGTCCGCAAAATTGACTCTTTCCGCATGACAAAATGGCGACCGTACTGGGGAATCCATGGATTTGATTGATTTCTCTTTTGATTGATACTTTGATTTGAGAAACGTTGATTTGTTTCTGTTTTTGACTTGATGATTGTGGGATTGGGTGAATTTAGTTAATTTTGAGTTAGTTTTTATTTTTCATAGTTTTGGGAGAGGTACGCACCCTCTGAGTTAAGCACAGTGCGTACCTGTACGCACTTTTGCTTTGTGCACAGAGCGTGGACGCACCTGTGTAAACAGGTTGCCTGCGTACCCTGTCAAAAATTTGAAAATTTTAAATTTTTCTCTTTTTTATCAGTTTAGAATTTGTTTATAGGTTTTAGCCATTGCCCAGACCTGCTTGTTCCCTGTCAAAAAACTTTCCTTGGTTAATTTCATTGGCATTCCTGCTTTAAGCTTTTATCAATTGGGTGTTTTGAGTCTCTTTTTTGAGAAATTCTTAATTTGATTTCCTTTGGTCATTACTTGGAGGTTTGTCTCAGTCTTTTCACAATTTTGCATCTTTTTGCTTTTGTTTTTGCAAAAAAAATTCCCCCTCATTCGCCGGGGGGGGGGCTAAATTGTGTATGAGTGTTAATCGCCTTTGAGTGTTTTTATTTTTGATCTTTGCAACTCTCGCCCAATTTTCTCGACTTGCACTTGATTGGTTCTTAGATTACATTAGAATCATCTTGTGTTTGAGAATTCTCTTGCATAGATCACATTTGCATAATTAGAATTCTCATTTTCAGAATATGAATGAAAAGTGTGCATAGATTACATTTGCATACTTTTCAAGTGCATTGTGCATAGATTACAATTGCATAGTTTACATTATGAAAAATCAATCGTAGATTTAGATCAGCTTTCTTTGATTTGAATTTACATATTTTTATTCTTGTTTTTAACACACAAAAATAAAAATAAAAACTTTTTGGAATTGATTTGCATTAGTTTTTCTTGATAAAATTAGTGCATTAGAGAATTTGTTATATTTTCTCTTAGTGATCAATTTCTTGCATTGTTGGAAGTGAATGGAAACTCTCTCCTTACCTTAGTTAGGATTCATCGAATTGAAAAGATTACATTATCATATTCGATTGCATTCAGTTTTGGGTCGGGTCATAACACCATTGGTTTCATATCCATTTACCCTTTGAGTAATAACAGCCTTAATAACACAACGCTTAATTAAAATTCATCTAGTAATATTTTTATTTTCTAGGGCTCTGATACACCAACATAGCTTAGGCTAGTGTCTTGGAGTAGGAGAGTAATTAACTCTCCAAGACAGTAAAACAAACAAGTAGCTGTATCTTGTGGTAGGAAGAAATCCAATTGTTGCATTTATACTCTGGGAAAGCTCCTCTTAAAGGAGAAGCACGAGATCGTGTCCGAACCAGTGTGGGAATCAATCCTTCCTCATTTGGAACGACGCCAGATATTCACGTATTAAAAACGGTAAACCTCGAATTAACCATTGTCGAGGAGCCTGGGGTCACTTGTTGGTAAACCTTGGATTATGTCAAGGAGCCTTCAAGGGGATTGAGCTTGCTACTCTGCCCTTGCGTGCGTATCGGATCGTAGACTGTTCCCCCAGGTGTATTTGTCTCAGTTGGTAGCCTTAGTGACCATATTCTTTAGGATTCTTCCTAAGGTGACAGTGGTGGGAAGATCCCACTATACCTGGAGCAGACGTCGGCTAGACTCACTTGGATTTTCTGGGGGGTTTTCTTCACTCGAGACGGTTAAAGTGGAGGAACTTGGTCCAGTCTATTCATTAAGCAGGTTGCCGGGGTAACTGTTCCAACCGCCATTTCTGTACTGAATTCTGCGATGTTGGATTTCATCACCAACTAGTGATTTCGGTACGGAAAGTTACTGTTTGTGTGTGGTTTGACTCCTAGATTTGATAGCGTGTGTTAATTTGTTTGTTTTTACTTTTAGAGACCATAGGTGTCAATTGTGAATTTTAATTGTTAGGTGTGAATTGTGAATTGTTAATTTTAGTTTTAAATTGTTAATAAAATTCACTGAAGTTGAATATAATGGAAAATGTTCCAGAATTTACCAACCAAGGAATCCCTCTTGACGAGAATCCTAGTACTTTTCCTTACTTTGGAAATGTTGGTCCTCCTTATATGGCTACTTTGTCATTACCTGGATTTACAATAGGTTTACCGATATGGTTATTTTCAACTTCGTTGGCCCCAAATACTCCAATTGTTCCACCTCAACCGAATGCTTCACCTCAACAGAGTTCACCATCTCAACATCACCAACCTTTTGTTGACCCTTTACCTTCTTCACCTAATTTTTCTTCCTCCGTTTCTTCCTCTTCGCTTGGTAAAAGCCTCGATGCTAGTAACCAGGTGGCTAAGAAGAAGAAGAAAGGGAAGAAGAAGAAGAAGAAGAAGAAGCAAGATAAGAAAGAAGTCAACCAACCAACCACGACTGTAAGTGTTAGTTGTGTTGAGGAAAACTCCGACATGCATCGTAAACCCAAATACCCTTGCAGGCTTTGTAAGGGTGACCACTTCCTTGTCAATTTTCCTGGTATTCCAAAGGTCTTGGAAGTATGGTCAGAAAAATCACATCAACTTTCCATTGATCCATCAACCAGTGATAGTCAGGTTCCTGGGAAAAAGGGTAAAGTTAGGTTTCCTTGTAAGTTATGCAAAGGGAGTCATCAAACTCACATTTGCCCTCACATGGATGAAGCCTCGAAATTGTTGGAAAACCTTACTGTTCCACAGCAAGAATTTCCAACTGGTTACCGTAAACTTTCTCCCAACCTACCGTCAAGCCTATTTGTTATCCTTTGTCTCAGAGAAACCTTATCACCACTCTTGAACATGACACTTTTCATTCACCTGGGTTGGGAAATCCTTTGCCTCACAGTTGATCAAACCACATTGAAAGTCTTCAGCCGGGTTCCGGGTATTAACTTTGGGTCAATGGTCACCAAGCCATCTGTTGTGTCGTTATTTGTTCAAGAGGTCACTGCAAATAAAACATTCATCTGCAAAATACCTGTCATCCATCTTGACCATCCCTGAGTCAGTCCTTACAGCTAAATTTCTTCAACTTGATCTATGATTTCGTGTTGTGGGCTTGCCTGCAACGGATCGCTTTCTATCGACATCAACACATTATCTAGAAAGATGATCTAGGAATCGTCAGTACCTTGAAATTTGCATGCCTCAATGGCAGGTTTCTCGCCTTTGACGACGGTTTACATCATTGAATTTCGATCGAAGGATTCTGTGACATGTTCGACATCAACACGTTCATTCACATTTCACGGATTGTACTGGGTACTTTGAGAACCATTGACATCACTGGTGGTCTCTCTCACACTTGTTAACAGTTTACATCATCGACTGGTAATCAAGTGGTTTCTACCATGTTCGACATCAACTCATTTATTCGCATGGATAGAATCGTACTATTTTGGGAAGCAGAAATGAAGACCCTGGATCTAGTTTCCGCCATCCAGGCTGCGAGGAGTTTTGTATTCATTATACAGTAGACTAATCATAAACAGATGGCTGCGTCCATACTGTGTCTACATATGTCTATGATTATGATGTATTGCGAAATCATTCCTATATCAGAGCAGTAGTTAGTTTGTTAGTTAAAGTTTTTGATCTGAGTATGGGAATGCCTACCTCAGCGATGATATGATCTCATATATGTATTTTGTGTTGAATATTTGCAGGTTCCGACTGGGCTCTCCACAAGATAATCCTTGAAATGATAAAGTGCTTCACCCTTCCTAGATGATATGAAACCCTAATCTACTACAGGCTTCGCACTTTAGGGGGCAATCTGTTACACTAAAATTTGTCACCATGACTATTTGCAGTTAGTATGGCTCCATCAACTGTCATACTATCCTCCTTGGCAAGTCTTATACCTCTGCTCCCCATGTCAAACTCCAAGAAAGAGAGAAAGTCCTTAAAAATCAATATAACTCTAGTTACGCAGTTTCTCTTAACCTTACCTGCGTGTACGCACCTCAAGTTCACAATACCAGCGTACTCGTACGCTCTGTCTGTAAAGGGGTGGGTGCGTACTCCTGTAAAGGTCAAAAGGCGCAAGTTTTAATTCAAAAAAGTTACTTGTGGTCGATTCTAGGGCATTCTAGAAGATGGTTTGACGTGTATTGAGCGCCTCCAAATGGTTCATGCATCCCAAAGAAAGAGGAACTTATCCCATCAAGAGGGGAGCTATCCCATTGAAAGAGGGGCTTATCCCATTGATGGTGGACCTGATTAACTTCCTCCAAAGCATTATAAATACAAGCATTGGGCCAGAGGGAGGAGAGGTTGAAAGCTGAACATTCCTAAGGGTAGATGCTGCTGAAATTAGGACTCCTTTTTAGAGCTTGAGAGGAGAGATTCCAATCCTTTCTTAGCTTCATTTGGAAGTGGGTGAGCTGATCAAAGTAAATGAGAACTCTTGCTGGACCCTGGGAGGGACCTGCACAACACCAAGGCACAGGTTGTAATGGTTTCTTTTGTTTCCAATTAATACAATTAAGTTCATTTTTCTCAACAAGTTGTTATATATAATTTGTTTCATATACTCCTTGGTCTTTATGATGAATATGTTTTATTATATGAGTTATTCAGGTGCTATGTAATCATTTGCTTGTTAGTGAATGCAGGTTTCAAAGAGAAGGAGGAGCTCATCTGGATCGGAGAGGCTTGGCTGCTACAAATAGCGTTGGACTAAAGGTATGCTTTAAACACTTGGTTGCTTTTATTTTAAATGCATATTTAGGGAAAGATAGTGCTTGATTGTCTTGTTTGTCACTACAAAGCCTTAGCTTCTAGGGAGGTCGGTTTTGTCCACAAAATTGACTCTTTCCGCATGACAATATATATAAAAACGAGATACAAAAATATCTAGAGGATGAGTTATTGACTCATAACTTCTTTACCAACTCCTAAGGAGCGGTTGATGAGAAAGTAAATGCTGAAAAAAAGACAAATGTAACAGCTGCTCTTTCTGTCAGTGAATATTGACTTTTGGGTACAATTGAGTCGGCTGGGGTTGCGCTTTCAAAAATCTGTGCTCTTAGGCTTGCCATCTCAGCGCTTTTGCTTTGTAACTGCTCCAACCTGTCCCGCGTGTTCCTTAATTGCTCTGTCGGGTGCTTGCTGCTTTATCCTGTGCTTGCTGCTGACCTGTAGCTGACCGAGATTTTGAAATACACAAAAGGGGCGAAAACTGAAATTACCTAGGCAAAACGGCCAGCATTGCCTGCCACCAATCCTCAGGAGGTAACTGATGCTGTTGTATTTTGACAAGTGTCTCATCGACCTCTGTATACTTGTAATAGTTGGGCGGCATTTCAAACAGGTGATTGACTTCAAGCTCTATGTAAAATAAACTTTCTAGCCTGTCATAGAGGGTCTGTCCTGAAGGCGGCCCTGTCTCTGCTGTAGAACTTGATGCGGCAGTAAGCTAATTTGTGACATAATTATTAAGCCTGGTTGCATATTGGTCACGTGTCAACAATTTTCCAGCGCTGGTCAGTAGGCTGGGCAATCCTCTAGTTTGCAGTGCTGCAAGCTTCGTGTCAAAATTGTCTACATCCCTCTGTATTTCCCGACATCTTGCTTCCAGAGTTTGCACAAAGCTTCTCAATGTGGGCACCCTCTTTACTGTTAATATGGCCTCTGTTCAGTTCATGATATGCAGTGCTGCCAGCTCTTCCTTAGTCTGATGATTCAGAAAATTAATCATTCTGTTGGCCTGCTCAGGCATATTTCCCAATGCTGCTTTGGCTCTCTGAATTTCAAACTTAGCAAGGCCAAGTAGTTCTACCTGTTCATACATTGCCTGAATTGACATCCATTGGCTGGTGATTGACTGATTAATCCTTGCCCATAGGATCTTCTTTATTTCAGCCAGGGTCTTGTCCAAAGACAACTCTTTCTCCAAGATTTTAACTTTGTCCTTCAGAGCCTTAATTTCCCTTGTTTGCTCAGCCACTGTCATTTTGGACTTATCATATTTTTCTTCCAGTTTGGCCAGCTTTTCTTTGGCCTCCTTTATCTCTGTTGCCTGCAACTTTAGCTCATTGACAGCTCTTGTCAATTCATCCATGCTCATGCCTGTTTCAGGTGCTGCTGTTGTTGATGCTGTGGCTTCTGTAGCTGTTGTGGTAGTTGCTGGAATATTTGGAGGAGTTACCGCTGCTTGTGCAGATGGAATAACAACAACAATTGGAACTGTTTGAGGCAGCTGGGAGGTCGACTCTCCCTGATTTCCTTGTAGTGCTCTCTCCAACTCCCCTTCCAAATCAATTACTCTTTGGTTCAATTTCATCATCAAATCCAATTGATCCTCAGCTTCTTTCTCTTTCTGCAGTTCTGCTGTTTGAGGGTGCTCAGTAGGAAGCAACCTCAATCTCTGTTTCAATGCAGCAATATCATCATCCTTCTTCTTCATAAGGGCCCTCACACCCTTAGGATCCTTGGGATCATGTCCTAAGTCCACAATAATGTCCTCCAATGTTTTAATTCTGTTGTCTTTGGCTGTGGAGGACAGTCTTTCGAAATCCAGCTGAGTGTTAGTATTCTTCAATGATTCCTTCAACTCATGGGCCAATGTGGCCTTCTCTGCAAGGGTGGCATAGACCATTTCCCCTGTTTGCTTATGTAGCTCTATTTGATCCATGGGGTGAATGTCTTTGGCCAGGACCTCTAACCTTGTCTTAACAAAATCTGCAGCTGACTGTGGCTGCTGAACCTTGGGCTTGAAGTGGCTGAGAATCATCTTTTCTTGTTTGATGTCAAATGCTGCCATCAATCTTTCCTGCTTGGTGGGTGTTGCTTTAAGAAATTGATCATATAGTTACACTCTAAGTAGCTCATTTTGAGCTTTGATTTCTTTGAAGCTGGCTTTGATGCTAGCTGGTCTCTTGCCTTGTTGTGTGGAGGAAGACACCTCCATGCCGTGATGTCTGTCTTGCTCTTGCTGAAAAGAGCTTGTAGGTGTATGCAGGCTTGCTTCCCTTCTCGGGCTTCCTATGACCTCCTCACTGACCTCCTCCTCAATTGGAGGATCAACTCTTTGCCTCTTAGATTCAGGCTGCTGTGTAGACCCACTAGCAGGTGTGGAGTCTTCTCGGTCTCGCTTTCTGCCTCTTTCTTCATTGACAGGAGTTTGCAGAGGTGGCACTTGTAGTGTCTCTAATTGTTGAGGAGGGACTTGCTCTTGAGTTTGTTCCATTGCAGTGACAGGCTGTTCAGTGGCCATTGGTTGTTCTGTCTCCATTGGCTCTTTTCCTTTGGCTGTACCTGTTGCTGATGTAGACGCTCCATGGGCAGCTTGTGAAGCTGCAGCTGTAGATGTGCCCTCTTCAACTTGGTATGGCAGTTTGAAAGTTACTTGGCCAGCAGAATCCAAGTCAAGAGTTTTTTCAAGATCTTTAGCAGTTTGCTCCAAAATTTCCTCTTGAGTGAATTCTTCAACTAAAGTGCCTTGTGCCCATGCATCTTGATTAGCATATTTTTCGATGTGTGGGTTTTTGCAGTGGTCATAGGGTGTCAATCTGTATTTGACCCTTCTGGCATTAATAAAGCCAAGTGGGTCATAAGGGACCCACCAGAAACTTCTTTTCAACTTAAGTTGATCCTTGAGTATCAGGTCAACATCTTGCCAACCTTCCTTCTTGTTCATGATGAAGGGGCCTAGGTGGTATTTAAATTTCAGTTGAGCCTTCTTCTTGGTGCTGTGAAAATGAGTTAAATCTAAATTTATAAGCTGCCTGTAGTATTCCAAGGCAAACAGCCTCATTGGCACATATCTTGGGAGCCTGTAAGGACAAAGCTCACAGCCATAGATTCTAATCACAGTGTGGTCCTGATATAGGTACCAATCACCTACTTTGTAGCTCTTCGATAGCTGCAATAACTTCTGCATCTCGTAAGTTATTCTGGGAGGGGGAGCTTTCATTAAGAGGCAGGAGACTGGATAAACAAACTGGTCAATGAACTCACAGTACGAGTAAGGAGAATGCTGGACTTGATGGAATACTGATGACCAGAAAACTACAGATCTCCTTTCTCCCTTTGAATCCAATTTCTTGATGGGACACTGGAAGATTTCACACTGATAGTACATGAGCAAATGATAGATGTATGAGGAATATTTAAAAACTCCCTGCCTGTCTAGGTTAAGGAGCTGGTCATGGATTTTATTTGCTATGAACCTCGCATAATTATACTTGACAGCAGGAGGTTGTCCTTGGCTGAATGAAGACAACAGAACCAGCACTGTCTCATCTACATGTTCACTTGTTGTGAAGCCTAGCACATAGGATATCATGTCTACAAGTAACTTGCCTACCTCATTGAAATGGTCATAAGGGAATGGAGGTGGTTCCTTTGGTTGGCAATCTGCCCTCATAAATGTCTTAGCAATTCTTTCAATCTTGGGACCAGGGAGCCAAGAGGCATCTTCTAGCAAGTTATTTATGGAGAAGGGCAGTAGTATCTGAGTCTGCTTGAAATTTAACATCTGGTTGATGGAGTCAGCAGTGATGTAGAAAAGTATGCTCCCAGATGGAGACTTAACAGCTCTCCGATTTGGCTCATAGTTTGCAGCACACAGGTGAATAATCTCAGGAAAAATGTTGACAGAGGGGAGGAAATAATGTGGCAGATTGGACTCCCATATGCCATACATGTCAGATTTGTTTATGAAACTGTTTCTCAGCTCACAGTAGGTATGCAAATGATTTCTACTTCCAACTAGGTCCTGAATTAGATAGTCTGTGTCAGCCAGAGCCATTGACTCAAGCTCTTTACTTAGTGGGTTCATGGGAGTGATGTTCAGAGCAGATGGAGTGGCCATTATGGAACTTTTGAATGATTGAGCTGAAAACTTCCCTTTTCTTAGTGAATTCTCTGGGGTTGGAGACCGTGAGGAACAATGCAAAGGGGCAGAAGACAATTACAGTTTCAGAGGACTGACTTGAACAACAGAATAGGGTAAAACAGGGCAATACTGAGCTGCTGCAAGACTTTTCCTGGAGGCCAAGCTTTAAAACGGAACTCGCCAGTGAATTTGTAAATGGGCACCAGATTTACGAGGCTTTTTCTGAGGTGAAGGGTTTCCCGTGGGTATAATGGGGTCTCAGGCGTAGCAGAGTTGTAAATTGGGGAATTTCGCAGGCTTACAGTATGTGCAGTGGATAAAATGAAAGAACAGGAGCGAAAGAGGGGAAGATATGACAAATACCTGGTTTAAACAACGCCGATAGTGGATGAGCAGGTGTGAAGGTAGGCTATGAAGCCGAATTTGCAGGCCGCGGCAGCTTGTTTGGTAGATTTCAAGCTTTTGGAACGAGAAAATGAATAAAAGAGTGAGCCGGAGCCTTCAAATGAACCAATAGAAATAAACTCAACGGTCGTTCGCGCGCTCTTTTTAAGCAAAAATTGACATTGGGGTGATTTTGGCACTTTTTCGGGATGACGTCAGCGTGACGTCATCGGCGAGTCCGCGGTATGGATGGATGACGTGGCAGCTGATGGGGCGGTGACGTGGCAATGAAACGGTGGCAGGGCGCGGGCCTGAAAGGGATGAGGTGGCAGCAACGTGGCATAGCGGCGGAGGCGAGGAGGTGACGTCACAGGGGAAAACGTGGCGCCGACGTCACCCAGGGGAGAGCGATTTGCGGTTTCGGGCGCACCACTTTTGCACTTAAGCGGTTTGGGAGGAGGGGGCTCCGCCACACCTGGGAGGGCGACGCGTGGCAGGAGTACGACAGGAAAACCGCTGAACTCCCGGACACTAACCCTCGGGCTGTTGGTGCGAGAAAACACCCGCCCACCGTAGATCTTGGGCGGGCCAGATCTAACGGTCGACGGGACAGGTAAGGTGATGGAAGGTTAGGGCGGGGACCCGCCCGCTATTTTTATTTGATTATTCATGCGGCGGGGGGGGGGGGAAACTTTAATAAAGTTGGGTTTTATGGGTTTATATGCGAGCGGGGGGTTAAATAATAGTTTAACGTTTAACATAACATTTAAGCATTTAACATTTTGGGAATAATGACTGCGGAGGGTAGAAATATAAGGCTTTTGATGAGCGGGGAATTAGGTAAAGGTTATTAGCCCAACGAGAGGTTAGGTTAATTCCAAGGTTGGGAGACAGAAGGGTTAATAGGAGCCCCAAAAGGACTGCTATTTCCCGGACCAAAAGACATATGGCTAAAGTGCCAAGGGGAGGGGCTATTTAATATTTTTGGGGATTTTATATAGTTTAGTAGTGAATAGGGATAGGGAAGTAGTTAGGGAGCTACATAGTACAATTAGGAGTCAATATGGATTGTGAGGTGAAAGTAGAACAGAAGGCTACGTTTCAAAAGTAAAACTTAGACATATGGGTTAATGAGAGTGAGAAGTGATTTTACACAAGAAATGTAGCTTCTTTTCATGAAGAAAGCCAAAACTTTGACTTAATGTTTCACAAAAAAGAAATGGAATCAGGACTTATTGGGCAGATCCTAAGGTCCTTTAGGGGTGTTAGTAAGAGACTTTAGGGGGAGTGAAAGGGAAGTTAGACATGCCTCTAGAATTCTGCTAACAAAACACTGCTTTGGTACCTCTGCCACTGATGAGATGAGCTTTCTTTGTGAGAGCCATCACTGAAGATGATCTTGCTTCTGCAAACCCCAGGCTACCTACCCAGCCTAATTCACCTAGCATTTTTTGTTACTTCAAGAAGAGTGCACTTAGACTTGCAAACCCTGATTGCTTTTTCTTTTAAACTACCTTCCTATCTAAAAGCTAACCTTATTTCTTCCAAGGGCCCAGATTAAGCTGTTGGGCTCCTTCATTCTCTACCTAGCTACTAATCTGTCAAGTTTAAACTGTTTGGATAGATTTTCTTTCTCTATCTTCTAAAGCAAGCAATTTAAACCTAAGGAAACCAAGCTTAGACTGTTTGGCTTTCCTTTAACTGAGAAATCTTTCAAAAATGGAACTTTTGCAGCATGAAAGAGATGAACATTTTTGGCACTTCCACTGTCAATCATGAAATATGAAACCTGTTGCAACAGGAGGCTAACAGACATTTCAAACTCTTTCTACATCACCAAGGCAAAATTTTGACTCATGTCTTCTTCATTGATACCAAAGATGATATCATCAACATACACAACAAGTATTAGCAACTTATCATTATCAATTTTTATATATAGATTGCTATCAGTTGATCCTTTTATAAAACCTTGTTGATGGAGGTACTTATCCAACCGATAATACCAAGCCCTTGGAGCCTGTTTAAGGCCATAGAGAGCCTTTTTGATTCTGCATACAAGTTTTGGATCATTTCCAAGAATAAACCCATCTGGTTGTTCAATATATACTTCTTCATCCAAGTCTCTATTCAGGAAGGCAGAATTCACGTCCATTTGAAATACTTTGAACTTCTGAAAGCTAGAAAGAGTAAGGAACATTCTTATGGCCTCAAGTCTAGCAACTGGTGCAAAAGTTTCTTCAAAGTCTATCCCTTCTTGTTGAGCATACCCTTTGCAAACAAGTCTGGCCTTGTTTCTAATCACATCTCCATTTTCATTCAGCTTATTTTTGAATATCCATTTTGTTCCTATGACATTCTTATCTTTTGGTCTAGGAACCAACTCCCAAGTGTTATTCTTTTCAATCTGCTCAAGTTCTTCCTCCATGGCCTTGACCCAACATTCATCTTTGCATGCCTCTCTTACATTTTGTGGTTCAGTGGAGGAGAGCAATGCTAGATAGCTTGAAGCTTCTGAAATGGTTCTTCTTGTCTGTACACCTGCCTCTTTTTGCCCCAAAATTTGAGATTCTGGATGATTCTTCTGAACGTACCTGGATGGAGTCTTTTCTTCTATCCTTATCTATTCTTCTAGTGCCTCATGGGTTTCTTCTTCATCATGAATCTAATTTGATGTTGATGGATAGTCCTCATCATCTTCGAAATCTTCAGATTTTACTTGCCTAGGAGTGTTTCCTTCTTCATCAACCACTACATCAATACTTTCAACAATTTTTCCAAGTCTTTTATTGTAACACTTATATGCTTTGCTGTGGGGAGAGTAACCAAGGAGAATGCCTTCATCTGCTCTAGGTTCAAATTTGCCAAGGTTTTCATCAGTATTTTTGATGTAGCATTTGCTCCCAAAAATTTTGAAGTATTTTACCGTGGGAGTCTTACCATACCACAGTTCGTGAGGAGTCTGAGTGCTGTTTACCCAGACGTTTGTCCTGTTGAGAATAGTAACTGGAGCAAATGCGGCTTCACCCTAGAAGGTTGCGGGAGTTCCAGATTCATCAAGCATAGCACGAGCCATTTGTTGAACCGTTCTGTTCATCCTTTCCACTACTCCATTTTGCTGAGGAGTCCTTGCAGTAGAGAATTCCCTTCTTATTCCATGTTCTTCACAAAAATCGAAAAACTCATTTGAGGTAAATTCCCCTCCTCGATCAGACCTGAGGCATTTGATTCTGCGATCTGATTCATTTTCCACCAAGGCTTTGAATGATTTGAACTTTTCGAAAGCTTCATCTTTATGCTTCATAAGTCCTATCCAACACATCCTAGAAAAGTCGTCAATGAACAATATAAAGTATTCTTCTCCTTGAGGTGACCTTTTCCTAGATGGACCACATACATCAGTATGGACAAGTTCAAGTGGCCTGCTAGCTGATCCTTCCTTCTCAGGGAAATTGGTTTTGGTTTGCTTACCAAATTGACATGATTTGCATATCGTATTGTCTGGAATTATGATGTCAGGTAGATCACGAACCGCCTGATATTTGCATGCTTTCCTTATCTGTGAGAAGCTTAGATGCCCCAATCTTCTGTGCCATAACCAGTGTTCATCATTCTTGCTTAGACAACATTGTTGTTGTCCTCCCTTGAGTATATATAAATTATTTGTAGTTCTTATGCCTTTGATCACTGTTTCTCTTGTATCAAGCTCACGAACAATGCATCCATTTGATCGAAATATTACTTCATTTCTTTGATCACACATTTGACTGACACTTAATAAATTATGCTTGAAGTCATCAACATGCATAACATTTCTAGCCTTGACCTTTTCTTTCAAAAGAACAGAACCTTTACCTTTTATGAGTGCAGGGGTGTCATTTCCAAATGAGACCTTCTTTTCCTTTTCTAGGGCACTATATGACTGAAGTTTATCTTTATCACCTGTCATATGTTTTGAGCATCCACTATCGATGTACCACTAATTTTCCTGTCCTTCCGCATATAAGGCTATCCCACATCTTTCTGGTAGCAGTTCTTTATTTCTCCATATTTTGGGACTTAATGAAGCTTGCTCCTTCTGAGTTGTTTGTCGAAACCTACTCCTGCATTCAAAATATTCATGACTGAAGTTGTTATAGATAGAACATTCTATTTCATTTTCAAGAGCAGAAAAGTTAATGTAGGTCCTTTTCATGATCCCAGTCATACTCCTTTGTTTTTGAGCTTCTCTAGTCATGATTGTCTTATAGGCAACACATTGAGCTACTTTGTGACCAAAGTTATGACAAGAGAAACATTGGCCAATGAAGAAACTCCTGCAATTATCAAATCTACCAACCAAATGATTGTAGTTTCTATTGATATCCATTATTGAGGCAAATTGAGAATGATTTACCTGTGGTTGATTGTAGCTTTTGTTCATCCTTAAAGGAGATTGCCCCCGATTTAACTGGTAGTCTTTGTTCATTCCTGAGGTAAATTGTCCCTGATTTCCCTGGTTATCTCCATTGGGCCTTTGCTGCTCACTTTTCTTTGCAGCTTCAAGATAGCTTTTGGAGGTAGATGGCTTCTGTGCTTGAGATGTTTCTTTGGTATACCCAAGACCTGTCTTGATTAGAGGAGAACGCTGCACTTTGATAATCTCATCTAAAGTTTCAGATCCTTTAGCAAATCTAAGATTAAGAGCTTTCGTTTTCTCAATGTCCTTTCTAAGTCCCACAATTTCACATTCTAACTTTTCATTGTGTTTCTCCATTTCAGCAAGTTGGGATGTCAGAGTATCTATAATCATATTTTTCTCTTCTAAGCAAATTTTGAGTTTAGAAATTTCTTCATAAAGACTTTCTTCATCTATATCATCCAAGAAATCATCATCTTCAAAAGCCATCAAAAGTCTATAATCATTACCTTGTTCATCTTCATCGCTATTTGAAAGTCCATCACTGTCTTCATGCGTGTAATAGCTCTTCTTACTTACATTCTGTTTTCTGTTCCATCTAACTGGTTCCTTACCTTTGTCAAGCTTATCTTTATGAGGACACTTGGCAGCATAGTGACTGACTCTTCCATAAGCAAAACATTTGAAAGGGAGCTTACCTCTGCATCTTCCAGAACCCCGTTGAAGATTCTTGACAAAATTTGACTCTTCCTCTTCTTCCGACATATGTCCTGAGTCATTGTAATCTCCTTTTCCTGAGGCTTTGAATGCAGCTTCTCTCCTGTCTGATGGTCCACCTTTTCTCATTTCATAAGTAGTTAGGATTCCATGCAACTGTGACATGGTAAGGCTCTGTAGATTCTGCTTCTCTTATATGGTAGAAACTTTTGAATCAAACTTAGGAGATAAAGATCTTAGAACTTTTTCAACCAAAACAACTTCTTTTATTTCTTCACCCAAGTTTTTCATACAATTAACAATCTCATCTATACGAAGGAAATAGTTAGCCATGCTTTCATCATTGTACATTCTGAGATTTTCGTACTGAATTATGAGAGTTTGAAGTTTTGCTCATTTTACCTGATCATCTCCTTCATAGCTCAGAACAATCTTGTCCCATATTTCTTTTGTGGTTTTGAGTTGCATAACCTTGACGAATTCTGATTGAGATAGACTCTCTAATAGGGTATTAACAACCTTTGCATTTGTTTCATACTACTTTTTACTAGCCGTATCTGTAGGAGTTGCTGAAGGAAATGAGTATCCTGTTTCCACAATATCTCACACTTCTGTACCAAGAGATTGAAGATAGGCAGTGATTCTTACCTTCCAATAGACGAAGTTGCTCCCATCAAAAATTGGTGGCCTGATTGATGCTTCCTTTTCGTAGTTGCTCATGATGAAAGATCTTCCTTCAAGCGATCAAGCTTCTTCTGAAGGACCTGCTCTGATACCAATTGTTGAAAATAATACTGAGAGCGGGGGGGGGGGGGGGGGGGTGAATCAGTATTATTAAGTCAAATTCTTTTTAATTTATACAAAAATTTGTATACGCTACTTCAGTTGATGGAAACAACGTGTATACGCAACTCTGACTAATGAAACTCGCGTATAACTTCCAGACTTATAATTTAATTTATTCTTCAGATGATCATCATTAATCTATGTGTCAGAACCATATAACAGAAAGCAAGAACAGAAAAGTAGAGCAGACAGTCACACAAAAGAACACAAGATATAAGGTGGAAACCCAATGTGGGTCAAAACCACCTGCTGCAATATGTCTCTATCTTCTTTCAATTAGAAACTTCTTTTTACAATGATTCTGTACTGGTGCAGTCTTATACCAGTATGCAGGCTTCAACCTGCAGAAGGCTACAACCTTCTCTCGTTCTCCAGCTCCTCCTGGAAGGGAGCTACAACCCCCTTAGCTCTTGTACTAGCTGAGGTACTAGTACGTAGGTGGTGACCTATAGAAGACTACAACCTTCTCTTTTCTTCCAGGGACCTCGTTTCATAAATTTTCAGACTCGACCCATGAATATCAATCAAACATCAAGTAGATCTGCCACAACCAATCTCCTTTGTACAAATACTGAATCAACCAATAACTTCTAAGAATGCTGTAACCAGAAAAATAGTACCAGTAACCAGACACCAATTCTGAACCCAGAACAATGTAGCAATAAATAGAAGCAGCTAGAACAGATTTCAAGAGACGTACGCTACTTCACCAAGAGAAACCTGCGTACGTATGCAGATATGACAAAACCAACCAGTGTATACGCAGTCTCCACTTGCTTAACCTGCGTGTATACGCGCCTTCGCTGCGTCAAACCTGCGTACAGATCTATAAAAGATAATTTATCCTTTTACTTAATCAGACATCAGTTATACCCAGATTATCAGATTTATAGATCTAATCATGCACCAAATATAATAGATCAAAATCACACAATGATACTACTATTCAAGCCTTGAGATCTTGACCCATCAATAGATCTTAACCATCGTGTAATGTTCAGGTTCCTCCTTGATTCAGATCCAACTGCAACTCACCAACCAATCACCAGTATTCCAGATCTTACTCCTCTCAAGATATTCAACACATAAGTCAATGCCCTTGCCAAATGATCTCCTTCCCTTTTTATAGTCTAAGGCTTACTCAAACCATGGTCCAAAACCATTGAGAACTAATACAAGGGACCCAAAACTTGGGTTCAACACTTTAAATGCAATACCAAGGACCAAAACCATAGGTTCAAATATGCTGGACTCAATACCATGGACCAATCATAATTTTTCCCACATGTACGCACTTTCCTTTGCATGAAAGTGCGTGCATACGTATACGCGCCTTCTGATCGGTACACCCGCGTGTATACACGACTTTAATAAGATGAACCTGCGTATATCTCATTTTCTTTCATTCTGAGAGCCTGAACTGTGATCTGCCCTTTGAGTGAGTTGCCATCAAGGACAACACCTGTACCATAGTGCCAAACCTGTGTCATAATGCCAACAGAGGTAATATTGAAATAACGAGCACAATTACATTAATAAACCAATAGGCATATTCTCTTTAAACCATGAAATTGACAGTTAAAAAATATGAAGTGGATTTAAAAAAAAAATTGAAATCATTCCTTACTGATACATCTCATAATAGTCAGAGAGATCGATTAACTACAGATGAGATCCAAACTTTCTGTAAAGTGTTTCCATATTAACTTAATTTATCTATTAAACGTATATATTTGAAGAAAATATAATAATTTAAAATTTAAAATACACATTAATATAGAATATAATTTAAAAGAAATAATAATATGACATTTAAAAAAAATTCTATTAATGATAAAATAAATTGAACAAATTGAGCTCATGCGACCTTGCTTTTAGAATAGAAGGATTGCAGAGTTTAAACCAAAATTATCTCCATATCTATTAAAAACTATTTTATAATCATAAAAAAAAATTCAGAAAACAAAGACTTTGCTAACTAGTTTATCAAATAATATAGAGATGGTGGCAAAATTTAAGATTGAGATACACATTTGAAATTGCAGATCTGTGCAATGACGGATGAGGATTTGAGCAACATGCATTTTGAGGGTCACTGCTTTCCATTCAACCATTTCTCTCATCAAAGCACTCAAAATCAATTGTTGATTCCATCATATCCCATTGCTCAAGGGAAAGGTAACCCTGAATAATAAGGAAAAGAAAGGTCATCAGTGAAATCTGAACTTGATTTGAGATTCATGAAATTGATTCACATAAAGCAAAGAAAAATGGCTAGCCAAAGGCAAGGAAGAACAAAGCATATGTATAAGAAAACCTTGAGTGCCTGAACTGCTTTCTACATTGTATCTTTCAATGCCAAGAAACACATTAATAGAAAGACATCAGAGAATCACTTGCAACACTATAATGCAGGTGAGAACAACATTGCTAAAGGGAAGCCAAACTCTTAGGAAAACAAATAGAATGGGGAAGGCACGAAACTGTTTCAATTTCACTATTAAAATATTTATTAATTATTTTTTAACGCGCAATAGGATAGTACGAGGTGAAATCACAACGCTTTACACAAAGCATATTCTCTCAACATTCAATCTCGTCCATTGAGTAAAAAAAAAAAAAAAAAAAAATCCAGAAGCCTACATTCACTGTGAATTGAAATAGGTACGCCTATCAATGTAAGAAGTAATATTGAATAATTATATGAGCTTTTGAAATATAGTTTTTAGAATTTCAATTTAATTATCAATAATTATTAATTGGATGTTAAGATTTAACTTCTATGAAATATTTGTTACAAATTTATTACTTCAACTTAAGGTGGATAAGGATTTGTTGATTTTTTTTTTTTATTTTTTTTTATTGACAACGTAAATTGATTCTCAAGGGAATATGCTCAACATATGCTTAGTATTAATTCTTATCAAATTCTGTAGTTCGTTAGGTTGCATTGACTTTTAATAAATTAAAAAAATTAAATTCATGCCATGTGGCTCCTTACCCACCAATTTCCTAGGGATTCAAGATTATTCCAATTCTAATAAGTTCATATTCTAATTAGATGGGGAAATTAATGTATAAGCACAATTTATTTAGCAAAATGGTCCATTAATCCCATCTATATGTTGGCATTATGATGCATGTGTTGTACTTGATGACAACCCACTTGTAGCAGAACAATTCACTTGTATATGGTAACTAGATGAATCTACAAAAGAGATATCAGATGTGACATAATGCATGGCAGTTTTATTTACAGATGTGACAAAATCTAGGGCAGTTCAAAGAAATCAATTCAGAAGTAATGTACAATGGCAACTCTCTTAGATGACAGTTCACAGTGCAGCAGGTCAACAACAAAAGATTACAGATCAGACTCCAAATAATGAAGAAAGAAAGGTATACACTGGTTCACTTTGTCCAAGGAGGGTATACACGCGGGTTAACAGAAACAAAGGAGCGTATAACATATACACGCAGTTTCACGAAAGGAGAAGCGCGTACATGTTGGAAAACCAAAGTTTTGGACCGAGGTATTTAGTCCAAGGTACTTGGTCCGAGGTAATTGGTCTGAGGTATTGACCCTAACTATTTGGAACGAGGTATGGTCCTAAATGGTTTTGGTCCAAGGTATTGAGAGAATCCTAAAACTATATAAGGAGGAGAAGAGAAGATCATTAGGCCAAGTGTGCAAGTATTGAATATCTTCTGAAGTGTTATATCATATATGCAGGTTATGAGCTTCTGATGCATTGCTTGATCTGATCTAAGGATGCACCCATGTGGTTGATGATGATTGATGGATCAGGATCATAAAGCCTTAAATGTATTATCATTATGTGGTTTGATCATGGATAGTCTAGATTTGAATACTGACGCATTTTTTATTTTGTAAATGATATGATCTGGGTATGACTGAAGGCTGGAATGTTTGTGAGGTTTTAAGTTAATATTTGCAGATATGTACGCTGTTCCGCTTTGGTAAAAAAGCGTATACACGCCGGTTCGACACATCGAAGTAGCGTATACCTTATGAACTATGATGTTTGAAGTTACAATTGGTTCTGGTTGTTGATGCAGAGTTCTGGGTTTTGCTTTATGTTCTGGTGACTGCATTCTGGTGACAGTGTTCAGATTGATTGATTGTGATTTGCTTCAGTGATGATGGATGAGATCTAATGATGGATCAGGATCATAATGACTAATCATTATGTGATCTGATGGGCTAGATATGATTGCTAACACATGTTTTATCCTTTATATTTGATGATCTGGGTATGTCTGAAGTCGGGAAGTGCAATGAAGTTATAAGTAAGTATTTGCAGATCTATACGCTGGTTTGCTTTGATGAAGTTGCGTATACACGCTGGTTCAACTGTTCCAAGTTGCGTATACACTCTGATGCATGTTTTTGAGGTTACAACTGGTTCTGAATGATGATGCAGTATTTTGGGTTCAGATCTGTGTACTGGTTACAATGATCTATCTGTTCCAATGGATTTGTTAAAGTTGATTAAGTATGAATGAATGGTTGATCCAATTGTGTCAGAGGTTCAGAGGTGGTCAGTGATTGATTGAGTTTGGTTGATTCAGAGAGTGATGATTGAGTTTCAGTGATTGGTTGATGCAGATGTAGTTGATGGTTGTATTGCAGTGATGATTGATTCTAAGCTTCAATGTTGTTGATGGGTCCAGTATGAAAATTAGATGAAACGAGGCCTTCATGTGTATTGTTGTGTACCAAGAGCATCCAGTCTGAAAATTTATGAAACGTAGTTCCTGGAGGAAGAAAGAAGGTCGTAGTCTTCTGTAGGTCGGCGCCTACGTACTAGTAAACATATCGGCTAGTACAAGAGTTAGGGGGTTGTAGCTCCCTTCTAGTAGAAGCTGGAGAACGAGAGAAGGTTGTAACCTTCTGCAGGTAGAAGCCTGCGTACTGGTATGAGTATGCACTATTACAATGTTGTAAATAGATTTTCTTATTATTAAAAGAAAACATAGATGACAACAGTAGTTGGTTTTCACCCACATTGGGTTTCCACTTTAAATCTTGGTGTTCATGTGTGTTGCTTGTGTGTGATGGTTCATTCTATTATTAACTGCACATGGTTACTGTTTAATGTTTAATAAAGTACTGATGCACAGATTAAAGATCAACATATGATGAATTAACTGAATCATAAGTTCACTAGATATACGTTGGTTGCCTTAAGAACAGTTGTGTGCACATGCGAGTTCCCTTCACTGAAGTTGCATATATAAATCTAATTATAGAAATGAAAAACATATTGATTTGAAAATACTGATTCACCCCCCCTCTCAGTATTATTTCCAACAATTGGCATCAGAGCAGGTCATTTTGCAGAAGCTTGATCACTATAAGGAGATCCGTAGAAACAATGGGAAAGAAGAAAGCACCTCAAAATAAGAAGGCATCTCAAAGGAACTATGACAGTGGGAGAGTCAATTGGGGATTATGTGGAAGCAACTCTTCAAATTCAGAATCACCTCAGAATGAAGATGAACAAGCAAAAGAACTATCAGGTATGAATTTGTTATCCTCTGGTGATACATTTCTCTGTCCATTTGAAGATGATGAAAGTGACAGTGAAACAACTGAATTTTCTCTTATGGGTGAAAGAGAAAGATATCAAATAGAGGCAGAATTTAAAAACTCACAGACAAAATTAGAGATCAACAAGATCTATTGGACAAAAGGGAGTGTGCCTCCAAAGAAGAAGCTACCAGACTAAAAGCTCAACTAGAGGAAGGAAACAAAGTAAGGAAGCAGTACAAGGAAAAGGAAGATCAATGTCAAAAGCTGTAGGATGAAGTGACATCATTAAGAAATGAAGTAAATAAAAGGAGCACAACAATCAAGAAACTTAAAGATAGATCCAGTTACTATGAAGGTCTTGAAGCTAAGATCCTCTCTCTAAAATAAGATCTTGAAAAATCAAATAAGCAGAATGAAGAACTACTCCAAGCTCTTAAAGAACAAGAAAACGAAGTTCTTGAATTAAGGCAACAAGTGGAAGAAGGAAGAAAAGCTGAAGAAATCATGAAGAAGTAGTATCTTGAAAAGGAAGAGCAATATCAAGTTGAGGTAAATATACTAAAAGGTAAATTAGAAGAAAAGGATAAGCTTTTACGATTTCAAGATAGTACTAAGATTTTGGATGATATTCTTAGTAGTCAAAGGTCTCCTGCCATCAAATCTGGTCTTGGTTTTCATGAATCTATTGAAGGTGAATCTCGCTATTAGGTCTCTATAATACTAGTGATTACCCCATTACTATTGTAGTTGTATCCCTTATTAATATTGTTGTGCCTCTATTGTCTCCATATTGTTATTACTGTGCCCCATATAATCCCTCTATTGTTATTTTTGTGGCTTTATATTATTATTGTTAGGTTGGCTAGGTTATATTGTGACTCCTTAGACTCCTATATATAGAAAGGAGGTTTTGTCATTTGAATCATCCAAGAATTGTTCATTTATGTAATGTAAAAGAGGTTGCCCCTCGAAGAGGCTGAATTCTAAGGCGTTGATCTATCTTTTCTATCTTTTTGTGAGCTGGTTTCATAACATTTGGTATCAGAGGCTTTGGATTCTAGGGTTTCACTGCTCCAAATAGGTCATCGTGGCATTTTCACTATAACCTTTTTTCTGCGACGTTTTAGAAGCTAAAAAAAAACCCATTTGAGAAGAAATCACACTGAACCTCGGGGCCGAATTTCAGAGCTTTTCGTGTTATATTTGCGGAGATATGATCTGAGGAAGTTGGTCTTTTTGCAGACTCCTGAATTACATTCCAAACATGTGACCTGGGGAAAATCGTCATAAATTTCTCTCTGAGCATCATATTTAAATTTCGTAAGAAGGAATAGAAAGAGGACGGACTGTAGTTTCTTGTTATATTTTTCAGAGCCAAAGGTCGAAACAGTGACTCGTGGCACATCGTACAAGTCTTCTCTACTGAACTAGTCTATAATCAGGTCACTATGGGAGATTTAGCATAACTCTTCCCTGGAGAATCCAATTTGGATCAGACTGGTGGAATTGGAAAGAGGACGCAGAGGGCTACTGTAGGTCACAATTTTAGAACTAGATGATCCGAAATTACAGAGATACATCAGATTCAATATCCAGCTCCTACAAAGTGAAAAAAGGTGTGTAGTTTTTTTAAATTTTTGCATAAGCTTGGTTTGAAAAATTAGTTTGAAGGAATTCAAAGGTCATAGTAAAGCATTATTATTGGTAATTGATGCCCCGAGGAAAGAAAATGAAAACACCTAGTAAGCAACCTGAAAGCTCTAGCATGACTCATGAAGAAGAGGAAGAAGTGCAACATGATATATCAAAATTACAAGACCAAGTGCAACAAGTGTCACTTGCACAAAAAGTAACAGAATCTAAGATGGATGGTTTAAAGAAAGATGTAGAAGCTAATATCGATGGTTTAAAGAAAGGCGTAGAAGTTAATATGGATTGTTTAAAGAAAGGCGTAGAAGCTAAGATGAATGACGTGGAAGCTAAGATGGATGATTTGAAGACAGGCATGGAAGATTTGAAGACAGATTTGACAAAGTTTCTACAAGAAATGCTTACTAATGGTGAAATGGTAGTAAAGGAAACTCATGATGAGAACAAAAGAAATTTTAATCATGATTTCATAGACTCTAATGTTGGACCGAAGACCCACCATATTCCAAAAATCGATATGAGGAAGTTTGATGGCAAGGATCCTGCAACATGGATATTACAAATGGAGCAATTTTTCGAGGTCAATAATGTGCAAAACACACAAAAGGTACGTATTGCAACTTTATATTTGGAACCAAATCAATTTGTATGGTATCAATGGCTTTGCTCTCGTAAACAAATTATCACTTGGGCAATTTTTACGGAAGAATTGACAACACATTATGAGGATACAAAAAGCAACACTTTTTTTAGCCAATTGATAAGTCTCAAACAAAAGGGTTCAATAACGGAGCACATTGAGGAGTTCCAAAAATTGAACATAAGGGTAAAAAATATTCCAGAGGAGCATAGGATTGATGTGTTCATAGGGACTTTAAAGGATAATATCCAACATGATGTTCGCCTTTGGGAACCTGATTCATTAGAGAAGGCATTCAGGTTAGCAAGAAAAATGGAAAGCAAAATTATGGCAACTAGGAAGCATACCACTCACAAATATAAAGATGGAAGTGTTGTTGCCCCTAGTCTTCCAAAACCTATAAGGTTTACACCACAACAATTGGAAGAAAAAAGAGCAAAAGGGCTTTGTTACAGTTGTGATAGCAAATACACTAAAGGTCATAAATGTGCTGAGAAGAAAATATTCTACATAGATTGTAAAGAGGAAGAAGAAAATGAGCGAGAAAGGTCAAAAGAAGAGGATATACTCTAGGAACAAAGCCTAGATAAAGAAGAAATGAATTCGACCATATCTTGTAATGCATTGGCTGGAATTACCACTCCTCAAACCATCAAGATAGAAGGACAAATCAAGAAGGAAAAGGTAATAGTGTTGATTGATTCAGGAAGTACCCACAATTTTATTCATTGTAAGATAGCAAGAGAATTGAATTGCTTCCTATATCCAGCACCAGAGTGTCAAGTGATGGTTGCAAATGGAGGAACGATAAATTGCTCTGGAAAGTGCCATAATATCAAGCTATCCAAGGGAGAATATGTATTGACTAGCCCAATGCTTTCCATTCCAATGGGAGGTGTTGATGTTGTACTAGGAGTCCAATGGCTACAATCCTTGGGTACAATAGCTTTTAATTTTCAAGAACTTTTCATGAAATTTTCTGTGGAAGGAAAGGAAGTTGAATTAAGGGCTATTGCAGGGAAACTAGGAAAGATAATCAGCTCTAACAGTATGACAAAGCTTCTAGAAAAGGAACAAAGAGGTGTAATTGCACAATTATGTTTGCTAGATGTTTCCACATTGGAATCATCTATTTCTCCAGATCTCCAAAAAGTCTTGGACAATAATTCCAAGGTATTTGAGACTCCCAAAGGTCTCCCACCTATTAGTGATCATGATCATGCTATTCATCTGATTCCAAGAAGTGTTCCTCCAAACATCAGGCCATACAGATATCCCTATGCCCAAAAGAGTGAAATTGAACGTATGGTTGCAGAAATGCTAGAGGCTGGTATAATTCAACCTAGTCAAAGTTCTTTCTCTGCTCCAGTAGTATTGGTGCACAGGAAGGATGGATCATGGCGCATGTGTCCGAATTATAGGGAGCTCAATAAGCTCACTATTAAAGATAAGTTTCCCATTCCGGTCATTGATGAATTACTGGATGAATTGCATGGATCAATTTACTTCACCAAGTTGGATCTTCGTTCAGGATATCATCAAATCAGAATGAAGACTAAAGACATTCCGAAAACAGCATTTAGAACTCATGAGGGTCATTATGAATTTTTGGTCATGCCTTTTGGCCTTACTAATGCACCTTCTACATTTCAATATTTGATGAATTCCATTTTCAAACCCTTCCTTAGAAAATTTGTGTTAGTATTTTTTGATGATATACTAATCTACAACAAGTCTTGGAAGGATCATGTTGAACATGTTGACAGGGTGCTACAACTGTTGGAGGAGAAACAATTATATGCAAAAAGGTCCAAATGTTTATTTGGAGTAGAAGAGGTGGAATATCTGGGTCATATTGTATCTCATGAAGGAGTTAAGGTAGACCCTAGCAAAATTAAAGCCATTAAGGAATGGAAAATCCCCACATCCATAAAGCATCTGCAAGAATTTCTCGGGTTGACAGGGTATTATCGCAAGTTTGTTAAGAATTATGGGAGAATAGCGACACCTCTAACAACATTATTGAAGAAAGATGCATTTTCATGGACTCTAGAAGCAACAAAGACCTTCGAACATCTTAAAGAGGAAATGTGCCAAGCACCGGTCGTAGCTACACCGGACTTCACAAAAACCTTTATTGTGGAATGTGATGCTTCAGGAAATGGAATTGGTGCTGTTGTAATGCAAGATGAAAGACCCATTGCTTTTGAAAGTCGTCCAATCAAGGGAAAGTTTTTACACAAAGCTATTTATGAGAAGGAAATGTTGGCAATACTACATGCATTTAAGAAATGGCGACCTTACCTAATGGGAAGACACTTCAAGGTAAAAACGGATCATGATAGCCAAGAATACTTTTTAGAACAAAGATTATCCTCTGAAGAGCAACAAAAGTGGGTCACAAAGATGTTGGGTTATGACTTTGAAATCATCTACAAAAAAGGGAAGCAAAATGTGGTGGCAGATGCACTCTCAAGAAAGGATGAGGATGTGGAAGCATTGTTGTGCGCCGTTTCTATTACCCAACCAGATTGGATAAACGAAGAAAGGGAGGAATGGAAGAATGATGAAGAAGTGTGGGCACGTATTCGAAAGTTACAACAAGATTCTAGTACATCTGATACATTTAGCTGGAAAAATGATTCGTTATGGTACAAAGATCGCTTATACCTCTGTAAAAATTCCCAACTCAAACAAAATATTCTTATGGAATTGCACACTTCTCCCTTAGGAGGGCACTCAGGATTTTTAAAAACTTACCACAGGGTTAAGAAGGAATTTTTTTGGGATGGCCTTAAATCGGATATTCAAAAGTTTGTGGCAGAATGTTTGGTTTGCCAACAAAATAAAGTTGAAACAATTAAGACCCCGGGTCTATTACAACCTTTATCCATTCCAAGCCAACGTTGGGAGGAGGTTTCAATGGATTTTATCACAGGTTTACCCAAGTCTGAGGGAAAGAGTGTCATTATGGTGGTAGTTGACAGACTTACCAAGTATGCACACTTTTGTGCATTATCACATCCATTTAAAGCCAGTACAGTTTCTACTGCATTTATGGAAACAATTCAAAAGCTACATGGAAACCCAAAGATTATTGTAAGTGACAGAGATTCCATTTTCACTGGAAATTTTTGGACAAAATTATTTTCTTGTCTTGGTACTCAGTTAGCGCATAGCTCATCTTATCATCCTCAATCTGATGGGCAAACTGAGATAGTAAACAAATGTTTGGAAGGATATCTTCGTTGCTTTGTATTTGATAAACAGACACACTGGGTCAAATGGTTGCCTCTGGCTGAATGGTGGTATAACACTTCCTTCCATACAACAAAGAAAATGACCCCATGTATGGCACTTTATGGATATCAGCCACCATCCATCACATCATATTTAAGAGAAAATTCTAAGGTTCAAGCAGTGGAACAACATATTGAACATCAACAACAAGTCCTCCAACTCTTAAAGGATAACCTCGTGTTGGCACAGAATAGAATGAAACAATAGGCAGATCAACATCGCAGCGAAAGAAGTTTTGATGTAGGTGATTGGGTATTCCTACAGCTACAACCATATAAACAAATGTCCCTCAAGCAAGCTAAGAAGGATAATAAATTATCACCAAAGTATTATGGTCCATACAAGGTGTTGCAAAAGATTGGTACTATGGCATACAAATTGGAGCTTCCTGTAGCTTCTCGAGTAGCACCCAGTTTTCCATGTTTCATGTTTAAAGAAGGTTATAGGCGACAAGCTCCTAATTCAAACAATATTGCTAGAACTTGACGAGGAAGGAAAAATTATATTGGAACCGGAAGCAGTCACAGAAACAAGAACTCAACAATTACGAAATCAATCAATTTCGGAGTATCTCATCAAGTGGAAGAAATTATCTGCTGAAGATTCCACATAAGAGGATGAGAATTTTATACAGAAGAATCCAAAACTACTCAAGCATTGAGGACAACACTTTTTTGAAGGAGAGGGGCATGTTAGGTCCCTATAATACTAGTGATTACCCCATTACTATTGCAGTTGTATCCCTTATTAATATTGTTGTGCCTCTATTGTCTCCATATTGTTATTACTGTGCCCCATAGAATCCCTCTATTGTTATTTTTGTGGCTTTATATTATTATTGTTAGGTCGGCTGGGTTATATTGTGACTCCTTAGACTCCTATATATAGAAAGGAGGTTTTGTCATTTGAATCATCCAAAAATTGTTCATTTATGTAATGTAAAGGAGGTTGCGCCTCGAAGAGGCTGAATTCCAAGGCGTTGATCTATCTTTTCTATCTTTTTGTGAGTTGGTTTCATAACACTAGCTCACAAGCTAAGGCAAGGAACTCTAATGCAAAATCTGAAATGATCAACAAGGAGATTAGAGGTCAACCCCATCAACAACCAAGGAAAGAAAATCTTTTACTCCTAACTGTGGAAGTGATAGTCGGTTATTTCCTCAAATGAATAATGTTGAATGTTTTATATGTCGTAATATTGGACATGTTGCAACGGGATGCAGAAGTAGAATGGTTCAAGACCATCACACAGAAAGATCATCAACTTCCAGGTACTTTAAGGGATATTGTTTTTCTTGCAATATGTTTGGTCACAAAGCCATTGACTGCTATAGAAGAAATATGAAACATGTAAGATGTTATGCATGTAACAAGTTTGGACATATAGCAAAGGAATGCAGGAGAAAATTTCGGACACCATACCAAAAGGAGAAAACATCATCATCGAAGATATGGAAGAAGAAGGAAGTACAGTCAGAAAAATGTGGCATGGCACAGTGTACAGACATAACAAACTCAAGGGGAGCTAAAAGTGTGAAACTTCAATGTTCTAACTCTCATACGCAAGTTCCATGAAGACAAGTCGCGTATATACGTGAGTTCGAAGCTACACAGTCGCGTATATGTTGGTTTGAGAAAAAATGTAGTGGGACAGACTCAGAAAAACTGATTTGATATGATTTAGACAATTATCAGTTATCTTTTCTGTCGTGATGATAAATGACTACGGTCTGTGGATGTTATTTAGAAGTGATTTTGATCCTCACAAGTTGTTGATAACTTGATGTATATCTGATTGATGATGATGCCTTGATACTTCTTACTGATATATGCAATTATCAGATCTGACAGTGAACAGGTGGAACAGGTTCAGGGGGAGAACATGCTATGCTTCTAATAAATAATTGTTGGCATTATGTTTAGAAGTCTTTGGTACTTAATCAATGATGATGATGCTTATGTGGCTAAAGTGTTTAAATGATACATCTTGCTATGTGACGGTTATGAGTTGTCCATGATGAAATCTCAAATGATACTTGTATTGCTTGGGGTTACATAGTTGTTATTCAGACAAAATTTATGGATGATTATGGATGACTTTTTGATGATGTATACAATACATATATGTTGTTTACATGGTGATCTTCATAAGGACAAGGAGAAGTACAAAGCTTGAGTACACAACTTCATTATTTGATGATGAGCCACTCATTTCTTTTATGCTGGTGTCATCATGCCTTCAAAGATGCATAAAGTTAATATGGTGCACTTATGATGCAGGATTCCTATAGTTCTTGGCTCTCACATGGTTGAGGATTGTTGCTGTTGATGATATAAAAAATCTTGACAAATTACCATGAGCTCATGGTTTGCTAGATACACATTGTTATCTCTTTGATGGATATACAGTATGCTAGATACATGGATGATTACTTAAGTTGCATATTGATAAATATTGTTGGTTGGCCAATAGAATGGTGTTATTGCAGGTCACATAAAGACATAGCTATTTGAAGACATGGATATTCGAAGACATGGCTTACTTAGACACATAATGATGATGATTTCTTACCTTATGATGTTAGGTTGATACTCACATATGTTGATTATCATGGTTGATGCTTATCAGATGTGGGATGTTCCCTAGTGATGATACATGGTTGATATATTAAGGATTCTTGTGAAAGATCATGCAGTTCTTGATGATGATGTGATGACTACAGTGTTTTCACAAATGATATGATGTGAATGATTTTGTGTTACTACTTGGAGATATGACATATGCTTAGTTTATTCAAGGAAGGTTATGATAAGGCTCTTTCTACTAAGGAAACGAAGCAAGTTGATCTTGATGAGATCAAGAGGGTGAGTTGATATCTATATACATAATACTTAGTCACAGGTTGATGATATTTACTTTGTCATATCTTCGAAATTTATGATGGACATATACAGGTTACAGGTCTGGATGTTGTTGACAGATGCTTATGGTGCAGATCATACATGGTGTATGATAGTTGCTGATGACTATCATGGTCTTGTTTAGATATTTGGTCTCTATTATAAATATCATGTATATCATTCGATGTAAAGGTCATATAAAGACCCATGATGTAATAATTTGTCTCTGTCTTTTGATGAGTCATTTTTTGTCATATGATGTAATTTGTACCCCCATTATGCATAGGAAGGATGATGTAATAATTGTTAAATTTCAGTCATGTATAAATTGGTATATCCCCACTTGGTTGGGAGGATGAGTCAAATTCGGTATATACCCACTTGGTTGGGAGATTGATATATGTATGAGTCATTGGTGATAGGAAGGTCATACTCACATAATTGAGTTATAGAGTCATGTTATTCTTTTGGAAAATATCTTCAAACTTTGCATATGCTCAAGGGGAGCATGGATGATATAGTGCATCTTAGCATGTACAAAGGGGGAGTTTAATCAGAAAATTCAACATGTGCTTAGGGGGAGCATGATCAATGTTTATATTCAGTTGTTCAGATATGAAAGTCTTCTTTTTGGTCAACCCTTTGCCCTTGATATCAAAGGGGAGAATATATTGATCTGCCCTTTGCCCTTGATGTCAAAGGGGGAGAGTATTTTGGTGTTGCTTGTTATCTCTAACAATTTCTACAGCTTGCAGTAATCAACACCAACATGGTTGCCATCAAGTCCAAAGGGGGAGATTGTTGGCATTATGATGCATGTGTTGTACTTGATGGCAACCCACTTGTAGCAAAACAACTCACTTGTATATGGTAACTAGATGAATCTACAGAAGAGATATCAGATGTGATAGAATGCATGGCAGTTGTGTTTACAGATGTGACAAAATATAGGGCAGTTCAAAGAAATCAATTCAGAAGTAATGTACAATGGCAAATCTCTTAGATGACAGTTCACAGTGCAGCAGGTCAACAACAAAGGATTACAGATCAGACTCCAAAGAATGAAGAAAGAAAGGTATACACTGGTTCACTTTGTCCAAGGAGCGTATACACGCGGGTTAACAGAACCAAAGGAGCGTATAACATATACACGCAGTTTCACAAAAGGAAAAGCGCGTACATGTTGGAAAACCAAAGTTTTGGACTGAGGTATTTAGTCCAAGGTATTGATCCAAGGTACTTGGTCCGAGGTAATTGGTCTGAGGTATTGACCCTAGGTATTTGGACCAAGGTATTGGTCCTAAGTGGTTTTGGTCCAAGGTATTGAGAAAAGCCTAAAACTATATAAGGAGGAGAAGATCATTAGGCCAGGTGTGCAAGTATTGAATATCTTCTGAAGTGTTAGATCATATATGCAGGTTATGAGCTTCTGATGCGTTGCTTGATCTGATCTAAGGATGCACCCATGTGGTTGATGATGGTTGATGGATCAGGATCATAAAGCCTTAAATGTATTATCATTATGTGGTTTGATCATGGACAGTCTAGATCTGAATACTGACACATGTTTTATTCTGTAAATGATATGATCTGGGTATGACTGAAGTCTGGAATGTCTGTGAGGTTTTAAGTTAATATTTGCAGATATGTACGCTGTTTCTCTTTGGTAAAAGCGCGTATACACGCCGGTTCAACACATCGAAGTAGCATATACCTTATGAACTATGATGTTTTAAGTTACAGTTGGTTCTGGTTGTTGATGCAGAGTTCTGGGTTTTTCTTTATGTTCTGGTGACTGCATTATGGTGACAGTGTTCAGATTGATTGATTGTGATTTGCTTCAGTGATGATGGATGAGATCTAATGATGGATCAGGATCATAATGACTAATCATTATGTGATCTGATGGGCTAGATTTGATTGCTAACACATGTTTTATCCTTTATATTTGATGATCTGGGTATGTCTGAAGTCGGGAAGTGCAGCGAAGTTATAAGTATTTGTAGATCTATACGCTGGTTCGCTTTGATGAAGTTGCGTATACACGCTGGTTCAGCTGTTCCAAGTTGCGTATACACTCTAATGCATGTTTTTGAGGTTATAGCTAGTTCTGAATGATGATGCAGTATTCTGGGTTCAAATCTGTGTATTGGTTACAGTGATCTATCTATACCAGTGGATTTGTTGAAGTTGATTAAGTATGAATCAATGGTTGATTCAGTTGTGTTAGAGGTTCAGAGGTGGTCAGTGATTGATTGAGTTTGGTTGATTCAGAGAGTGATGATTGAGTTTTAGTGATTGGTTGATGCAAATGTAGTTGATGGTTGTATTGCAGTGATGATTGATTATAAGCTTCAATGTTTTTGATGGGTCCAGTATGAAAATTGGATGAAACGAGGCCTTCATGTGTATTGTTGTGTACTAGGAGCATCCAGTCTGAAAATTTATGAAATGTGGTCCCTAGAGGAAGAAAGAAGGTCGTAGCCTTCTGTAGGTTGGCACCTACGTACTAGTAAACATATTGGCTAGTACAAGAGCTAGGGGGTTGTAGCTCCCTTCTAGTAGAAGCTGGAGAATGAGAGAAGGTTGTAACCTTCTGCAGGTAGAAGCCTGTGTACTGGTATGAGTTTGCACCAGTACAATGTTGTAAACAGATTTTCTTATTCATAAAAGAAGACAAAGACGACAGCAACAGGTGGTTTTCACCCACATTGGGTTTCCACTTTAAATCTTGGTGTTCATGTGTGTTGCTTATGTGTGATGGTTCATTCTGTTATTAACTACACATGGTTACTGTTTAATGTTTAATAAAGTACTGATGCACATATTAAAGATCAACATATGATGAATTAACTGAATCATAAGTTCACTAGATATACGCTGGTTGCCTTAAGAACAGTTGTGTGCACACGCAAGTTCCCTTCATTGAAGTTGCATATATAAATCTGATTATGGAAATGAAAAACATATTGATTTGCAAATACTGATTCACCCCCCCTCTCAGTAATATTTCCAACACTATATTACCATGATTTGCTATATTGTATTGCTTCTCTCATGATTTTTAGCTTCCTTGTGGAAAAATTTGGTATTTCTCTCTCTCACCTTGAGCCACACACTCCTAGACTTTAGTCTCCAATACTCTTCCTCTTGTTTCAAAAAAGAGTGGTATTTAACAAACATGGATCTTTCCTGGTTCAACATCACAACCGACACATGTTGTGCTTTCATGGAATAGCAGAGGACGTTGATTTTCTATTCTAGTTCCTGAATAACTTCTTATCTAGTAGGTTGTGAGGATCTCACCCATAATTTGATACAAGCTTTAAGTCATTTTATCTTTCTTTCATAGATATGAATTTGGCTGCCCTCCAATCAAGGGAGCCAAGATTGAGCAACCATATCATGAAAATCTAGGTGTTGAATCCATAAAGGGTTGAATCTAAATGGGATAGTGCCATTATTGGGGGGGGACAAGTCAAGTCTAATAGGGCAATGATCATAACAATTACAGGGAAGAATAGAATATTTAATGGAGATATTAAAACCCTAAAAATCATCAGAGATGAGGAAGTGGTCCAGTATGGCAACAACATGATTTAGACCAACTCTCTTATTGTTCCAGGTATATTTAAGACTATAAGGTTTAATGTCCATTAAATTGGACTGAAAAATAAATTCCTCCATTTTCTCTTGGAAGGGATCTCTGACAGGAAATCCCCCTTTTTTCTCCAAGTTGTGCAATGTGGTACTGAAATCTCCACCAAAAGCACTAAAAGGCCCGTACTTAGAGTCTCCAAGGCCTTGAAGGGAAGCCCATCATTCTTATTTTTCCCAAAAATGGACTGGCATATAAATGTTACCAACAAAACATACTCTATTTGAGGAGAGGTCGAGAAAACAGGTTGCATGCTAATGGAAATTTTTTAGGGAGTTGAGTAGTTGGACCTGGGATGGATCCCAAATAGTACAGAGACCTCCAAATACCCCTTTGGCACTGATTGAGGTGATGCCACTACCATTCCACAACTGGAGTTGTTGAGATAGTATTTCTTGTTCCTCCAGTTAGGTCTCCTATAATAGAGTTCTGGGAGAGGGCTATCATTACTTACCTTATGGATGAGAGGCCCCCTTGGGTGGGGTAGTGCCAGAACTTATTTTATTTCCCTTGCCTCCCATGTCTCCCATTTGAATGTTTTTGAGAATGGACTAATGGCCAAGCTCTTTCTCCTTTTATATTTGTTCAATCCTAATTTCTCTATTTGGTTTTATATCAGCTTGATGAGTTTGACGCTCTTTCTCTATAAATTTTTCTGATTCCGACTTCCCATCAACCGAACTTGCAAAACAAAGGTAAATTATACTTCCCATCAACTTTTTATCAATTATTTGTCTTCTTTTGATGATTCATATCGTGTAGATTCAGGCCCTTCACTATATTTTGCCTCTGCAAGACCTTGGGGAGATGACATATTAATAGGAAGATCTGAGGTTGAAGGGATTTGATGGGGAATCCCCCCTTCTTCCTCTTCATTGGCTAGGACGTCAAACCCGATGCTAGAAACTCCATGGTTGGTTGGTTTTCTCATCCCTCCCCCGCTTTCATCAGATTTATTCTTGGGCGAAATTGACTCAGATTCCTTTTGGGGATCTTTCACCTACTTTTGATTTGAGGGAGGTTGCTACTTGTAGGATCATTTCTTCCTTTTGGCTTGTTGCCACTCATCTCTAGAATCCCCTTGCTTTTTTGGATATTCTGTATTTTTGGGTCAATTTCTAGCAAAGTGGCCATAATCATGGCATATTTTGCATTTGAACGAGAGTTAATCATAATCCACCTCTTTTATATACATCCAACTATCCAAGTTGAGGTTTACTGCAGTTGGTAAAACTTTGTCCATATTTTCTTCTACACAAATTCTAGCACATGAGAAAAGTACATCGTGAGGTTCTGCACAATTGATGTATTTCCCTAGATCATTACCAATACTTCTAAAGGTGGCATCATAACAATAGTGAAGTGGGGGGGTGGGGGGGGGGGGGAGAGGGGGAAGGTTAGCTCCACCCAAATAGGAACATTGGAGGGAACATCACAGTCCAAATTGAAGTTGGGAATCCAACGATCCAAAGAAAGCCCCTGCACCCCCATGAAGTACGAACCATTCCGAAAGATCAAATCTTGATCCGATTTATTTTCAAAGAAAAAGCTGAATAAACCCTTGCCACATAAGGAAGAGGTGATAAGAAGTGACTTCACCATTAATCAAGGGTTTCTAGTTGTTCAAGACCCATCAGAAGAAAGATCTGGGAGAGGGACACAAACCCATAAACTATCCCACTAAGACTTGATTAGCTAGTTTAAGGGCACAAAGTTGGGCCTCATAAGCAAAGATCTCAACTTTCGAAATCTCGTCTAGATTTTTGACAAATCGAGAGGACAAAGCATTTAGAACTTTAGGCCATTAGAGACCAGGGAGTTGAAGGTTGTGATCTCTTGGTCTTGTAGAGAGGGGGAGGCTGAATTGTTCATGATTAATCACCCAACCTAAGCAAGGTCCAACAAACCAAAAAACCAATAGTCAACGAGAAAGAGACTAGAATTGGCAGTGAAGAAGGCATTGTAACAGTGGAAAATAGGGGGAAATCAACGCGAAAGGAGGGTCATAGAAGTGATGAAGGGGTCAACCAGGCAAAAATGATCAAGGTCGCTAGACTCAACAAGGCGAATCAAAGAGGCTCAAAGTCGTAGAACTAAGAAGAGTTCCTAATAGCTCAATAGAATTATCCTAAATACAAAATAATTATACTACTTTAACAAATATATAAGATTTAATTTATTTAACATATCTTAAATTTTTGGACTAAGTAGCAGGTTTTGAGGTCAGACTATTTAGATAATGACACTTTGTCTTAAATAATAAGCTACAATGCTAGAAATGCGAGGAAGTGTAGTAGGTTTTGAAGTCAGACTATTTAGATAATGACACTCTATCTTAATTAGTAAGCAACAATGCTACAAATGTCAGGAAGCATAATGTGATGCATATGTTTAAAGCATTCAAATTTCTAGGGTTCTAATTTTTTCATTTATCTTTGGAAAAGAAAGATGGAAGCCAAAACTTAATGTATATGTTTAAAGGTTTTAAATTCCCAAAGTTAGTTTCACTTACCCATGGGAAAGAAAGTTGAAAACCAAACTTAATATGGATATGTTTTAAGATTATAAATCCCCATGGGTTCTAGTTTCAATTACTTATAGAAAAGAAAATTGAAAATTGAGATGGACAACTAGAGGGATTAGAAGCATTACCCTTGGATATTTATTTATCATAATTTAATTATTAAATTTTGCCCATAGTAAAACAAAGGTAAATTATATAAGCATGATTATCATGTTTATGATATTTATGATTGATGTAAAATTTAACTAAAAAAATTTAATTTAATGATTGATATTAAGAAGAAAATGAATATTGCTAAAATAAAAATAAATTCTCACAAGTTTATATTGAAATTAGGGTTTTAGTCAATTTTCAAAATACCATGCGATAAGAGAGTTTGTCACCTTTGTAACACTAAAAGAGTTGAAGATGAAAACCATTTTTTCTTAAATTGTCCATTTTATAGTCACATCCAATCTAATTTTCAAAAGATTTGTCAAATGACCAACATTTTTGACCTTTAGGTCGACAAAATTATGGTGATTTTAGAGCCCTTCCCTAATTTTTTTTAACATAAAAATAAAATACTAAAAAATTCAAGTGATCCCTTACTTGCTTAAGGTATGATAGACCATATCTATCACGATACCATGGAATCCTATCGATCCCATGGACTCCTATCGTTACAAGGCGCTTTTTGGGCGCACCAACATGTTTTGCCTCTGCCTTGTGAAGTACAAATTTACTTGACCCAGAATATGCCTCACAATAAGTTCACTTATATAATCTCTATACCATTAGTTACTAAGCGGAAATCATAATTATTCGATATAGTGCAAGTAATCTTGTTTCCTTATCCACTTCATTTAAACTTCCATTCATATAAACATAAGCATCATATGCAAGACATCAATTCACCATAAACATTATCATATACATGCTCAATATTTATGGAAATAACCCTTCGACCTTCTTCTTTATCAATAGAACAAAATTTACATCAATCCATTGAGGCAATGGTTTGGTCTACAGGAATACATAGCTAGAATCACAAATATATACCACAAAGCCTTTTTCCACTCATCAGACCCCACCCAGGTCACTTCAATACCCTATCAGATCAAGTCAACACCCTATTGTGTCACTTCGGAAACCTATTGGGTCTTTTCCACCCTACTCGGCCCATCACAGTTCAGTTCCATGGTCCCACTTGGGTCTACAAGATCGCAGGCTTCGAGCTACTCTTCTAAGTTCCCTTGTATCCTTTTCACCTCCTTCACACATGTTTTGAGCTCCCTCGCTTATGCAACTTAAGTTGGTGTTGTGTTGGATGGAGTGTGTTGTTTCATGCTCCTCTCCCATCATGTGGATTCACTTATATATATACTAGTCGTGCCTCCTCCATGTGGTTAATTCCACATATGCTTGGGTTATATCACCCATATGGATTGTGCGTCTTGGGTCGGACCGACCTCATTTTTTCACCAAAGCACTTGCATGACACACCCTCACTTCACTCATTCCGCCTGGTCATTCTGCTATGTCACTTCAAACTATTTCAACTGACATTCTCTTAGCTTCACCCATTGTCCAAGCTGGGTGTTTGGTTGTCCATTTCTATGGTACTACTGGGCCATCCACATGCACCAAATGGATACCCCAAGTGTTGTTTTTTTTATACCTCATGTTGGCACGTGCTCGCCCAACATCCACCTTTGTTACATTTCCTATGATATCTATGTCACAAATCATGCGATAGAGATGTCACCCATTACACATTCCTTGGCTAAATGGGCTGCCATATCTAGGGCCTGACATCCCCCCCCCCCAACTCAAAATTATTGTCATCTCAGTAATAGTCCAGTCATAACTCTCTAATCATCTCCCACTAGATATCATCATCATGATGCAGCCTCTTCAAATGATGTCTCTAACTATATCTTTGGAAATCACTCCTACTAGATGTAGAATTTTGTAGAATTTTTCCTACAAATCAGCTAGCTTTGATACCATGTAGAACTTTTTCTACAAATCAACTAGCTCTGATACCATGTAGAAATTCCCACTTGTAGATCAACCTGGTAATGCAATGTACTAAAGCAAAACACTTGATCTACTTCTACAAACAGTTTAGCGGAAGCTTAATCAACCATGAGCAACATCAATAAGAACACATATAACTGATAAGAAGGAATCAATCACACATAACACAGAAGAATTTACCTGAGGAAAGCACCTGCCTAAAACCCCATCTCTGTATTATCATACAAGTGGAAATATAGTCTGAATTACACAAAGCCATAGCTCGAAAGCTATCCAGCTCTCAGTAAAATCCCTCTACTGCTCATAGACAGTCAAAGGCTTCTCACAAACCTTCTCCTCTGCCCTCCAAGCCTCCTATTTCCTTGTGAATTTTCCTTGGGATCCAGTGCTGCCACCTGTGTGAATTGGCCTCTTCACACACTCACTAACCTCTGATCTAACTGCACAAACTTGAAGGAGACAAATCCTCATCATGGATGAGCTTCCTTTATAGGAAAAATATTCATCCAAATAATAGTACAATGTCCCACATCTGATCTCAACTAGGTCTCTGACAGAACTGGCATGCATCAGTTATCCATGAGTGAATACACAGTTATCTGAAAATAACAGTTGTCACATGCATGCAAGCATCAACAAACTGTATCTCATTAATTTAAAAACTTGTTAAATTAATCTAACTGAACTTAACTAAGTTAAAATAAGTCAACTGATCCTCTCAATATAAAACTTATCCTTAATTCCTCAATCAATGGAGCAAATCGAGGACACATTCCCCAATTAGTGGAGAAATAATTGCATGTTCTCACAAAGACTTCAAGTTTGCTTTTCCTTAACTAATTAACTCATGGAGAATTAATTAATTAATATTCCAAACTCCTGGTAAGACCAAATTCGAATTTACTTCCTATTTTAGACCAAGGACTGTCTAAAAATAGGAATCCAACTTGAACTGCTAAAAATAGAACTTCTATTTTTAGCACTTCCATTTTTCATTCCCTGTTGCCCAATCTAGCACTGATGCCCAAACTGCTATTTTTAGCAATTTCTTGTTGCAACACTCCCTCTCAACAAGAAAGGCTTCCTCTCAAACCCGATCCTGTACCTCTGGAATGTTCTGCATGCAACACATCTACCAAGTGTGGTTGCTCCAGCAACTCTCGAAAGAAAAAAAACTCCCAACTGACCACTTTGTTGGGCTAGAAACATACTTTGATGCTGAAGCTCTACCTGTTGTTGACAAGTGCTCCCTCTTTGACCTCTACGCTACTGCAACATCTCCATGCATCTCGCACTGTTGTACCCTTCTCTGTGCTACCCTGCACAGTGCAACACACTTGTGCCTCTCGCATTGTTGCAGCCCGCATGCTCTGCGCTGTCTTGGGATTCATGCACTGTAGCTCTCTCTGCCACTCCATCTGCATCTGTCTCTACCCAATCAGTCAATCCTACTACTCCTCATCGGGGCTCCTGTAGCAAAGTCGAATCAAAGAGGTTGGGTACCTCAAGGATCCTGCCCCCTCCTCCTTAGGGCGATCACTCCACATCACCCCACCTTCTACCTGGAGGTATGGCTACATGTGATCCCTCTGCCCACCTGGCTCGAAGTTTCCCCCTACTGGAGGTCTCTGCATGAGTAGATGTCTATACGCGATCTCCTCTCAGCTTCTCTAGTTGTGGCTGCTCCACAACCTCCTGAAGCTGCTGCACCAATCGTGGCTCCTCCACAATTGTTTGAGACTTCTTCTGGCGCTGCATGTTGAGAGGTAATTTACTCTCCCTCTCAACCACCAAGTATATAACCTTTTCCTTGCTCCTCAAGGCTTTGCATGCATCTTGTACCTCAAGTGCATACAGGTTCTTAGCTAGCACACCGATCTATTTCCACTTTCCCGCCGTCGTGATTTTTTTTATAAAAAGAGCTAATTTTAAATCAGCGATATCTCCCTCATCTGAACTCTGATTCAGCCGTTTTTTTTTTTTTTTTTTTTTTGATATTTTCCCATAAAGAATCCAAATAAGCTATTTGTTTCTGAAAATTTTGTACAAAAATTTCCAGATCTTCTCTGCAAACTCTCGGCCCAAAACTCAAAACTTTGAAATCTCCTCTTCTTGTATATTGTTCTTCCTTGATCACCTGTACTCCGATACCATGTAGAATTTTGTAGAATTTTTCCTACAAATCAGCTAGCTTTGATACCATGTAGAACTTTTTCTACAAATCAGCTAGCTGTGATACCATGTAGAAATTTCCCACCTGTAGATCAACCTGGTAATGCAATGTACTAAAGCAAAACACTTGACCTACTTCTACAAACAATTTAGCAGAAGCTTAATCAACCATGAGCAACATCAATAAGAACACATATAACTGATAAGAAGGAATCAATCACACATAACACAGAAGACTTTACCCGAGGAAAGCACCTGCCTAAAACCCTATCTCTGTATTATCATACAAGTGGAAATATAGTCCAAATTACACAAAGCCTTAGCTCGGAAGCTATCCAGCTCTCAGTACAATCCCTCTACTGCTCATAGACAGTCAAAGGCTTCTCACAAACCTTCTCCTTTGCCCTCCAAGCCTCCTATTTCCTTGTGCAGTTTCCTTGGGGTCCAGTGCTACTGTTGAGCCCCAAACTTGCATCTTCCCTATACACCTTTCTAGCCTTTTTTTCCATTTACCTGGACCTCCTAAGCTGACAAATCATTTCATATTAGTTTAAAAAGAGCATATAAAGTGGTTTCCTAACTATGTCTTGTGTGTGCTGTTTGAATTAGATTTTTGCTCATTCAGCTGCGGAATCTTGTCACTTTCCACAGCCAGTTCAACTTTCCGCAGCTTTTTTGTTAAAGTCTATGTTACAGGTGTCTTCAGAAAAATCCAGCCACATGGGCAAGTTGCAAATGACGAGGAAATGGACCGAGTCCTATTGGCTCAGTTGAATTCACCAAAGAAGGCCGTGGTCAAAGGTAGTCAAGCGGTGGTCAACCGAAGAGTCCTATGGTGATAAAACTCTGTTTTTCACCACGTGAAGACTTGCGTGGCCGTTCCTAGATTTCTGGGGACATATCAACAACTGTGGACTGCTCCATGAACCGAATCCAACAGCCACCCTCCATAGATTTAATCTTCACGGCTTCCATAATGCTAGATTCCTGGACGTGGTTGTTCACATGTCTTTTATTAGCGCAGATTTTAGGAAAATAGTTATGTCATCCTCTGTTATAAATAAAGCGTTCTCATACGCATAGTAGCTAGCTTTCGTAACGTAATTTTGACTGTTAACAACCCCACTGTGCCGTGACTTTATTTCTGTGTTATGACTGCATTTTAATACATGAGAAGACTCTGTTTATAAGCTCAATTCGTGGTTGTTTGCTGATTGCTCGAGGTTGTGCAGAGGGCCCCTGTACACACCGAGGTTTTGTTAATTGCTGTATAGTTTCATGCTTTATTTCTTTACGTTCCTTATGATATAATCATTCACTTGTATATATTTCACTGCTTATGGTATTCACGTTGATTGCTGTCCATAGTTTTTATGCTTTACAATGCTGTTAACTGATCAGTGTCTTTGTTTCAGATTACAGTAGGCAGCCTGGGCATTTGCACCTAGTTTTATAATGACTAATGACATGGAATTATTCTTGTCCTTCCGCTGATTTAATTTTCTTAGTTCTTAGTTCCAGCACTGTTTTATTTATTTCAGTTTTGCTCATTTACCCTTCTGCAAGATAGATATTAAATTACTCATGTCATTTTCAGTTACCTCCGAAAGCCAGAGCGAAACAAATGGTGATGGATTGAAGTATGAGTGCGTAGTTTGATATTAGTTTATTTTTCTGCAAGTTAGTTATTGAATTGCTCATGTCATTTTCAGTTACCTTCGAAAGCCAGAGCGAGACGAATGGTGAGGGATTGAAGTATGAGTGTGTAGTTTAATATTAGTTTTATTTTCTGCAAATTAGATATCAAATTGCTCAAGTTGTTTATGATTACCTCCGAAAGCTAGAGCGAGACGAATGGTGAGGGGTCAGAATATGAGTTGATGTAATTTGATTTTAGTTTACTTTGCTTGCAATTTTTGGATTTCTTTGAGTTCAGTTTCTTTTATATTTATACAGCAGCAAGGATACTGGGTTTCATGATCCATAGTTCACTGTTTGTTTAATTGGAATCGTGGCATATTTTCATTCTCTTTTAGGAGTTAATTTCATCATTGCATGTTTTAAAACCTTTTTGCAAGTTTGAAGTTTTGGAAATCATTTTAAAGGACATCATTGCCTTGAACATTTTTATCCATACTTTACTTTTAGAATTGCTATCTCACAATAGGGAATCAATGAAGATAAACCCAAAAACAAACTAAAAAACCAAAAACGACAAAAAAGTAAGAAATCTGTTATCTTGCATATATAGTGCACCTCACTTCAGCAGTTTACGACTCCCGGGTTGACAATTAATATAGCAATTTAGGACACTCTAAATTGACCAAACATTTTGGCACCGTTGCCGGGGAAGTGAAACTAGGTAGCCAATTTCTTAAAAAAAAAGAAGGAAAAATTCAAGGAAGGTAAAAATTGATAACTTCTCAAAGCATGTTGTCCTCTTGCACCTAGTGTCATCTGGAGGATCAGAAAAGAGAGTTATTGGTTCAATAATTTCTTGAGTATGCTCTCTTCTTGCACCTAGAATGATTTGGAAGATCAGAAAGAGAATTATTAGCCCGATTTGAAGAAAAATAAAAAATGACATGCATAGAGCAAGAGATTCTAGGGGAAGGTTTATAGCTAGGGCCAAGAGTTCAATTTTTACAACTCCATCTACTTCAAGGCATAGACAAGATACACCTCCATCATCTCCAACTCACACTCCTAGCCTTAGGATTCCTGGAATTCAAGGGGCAGCAGCTGAATTAGGAGACTCTCCCACACTATCCACCGAATCTGACTTAGGAAAAGAACCTTTCTTTACTTCTACAGGAGAACAAATTGTAATCAAGGAAGTAGAATCACCTGAAGAAGAAGAGGGAGAAATTCCTCCTCGTTCGCCATTAGTAGAAGAACCAGAGGACTCTGAAATCTCTGAGGAAACTATCATGATAGAGGAAGTAGTAAACGAGTTTGGAGGAGGAGGTAGAGGTAGAGGTAGAGGAGGAGGAAACAATGGAGGAGGAAGAGGTAACAATGGGGGAAATAGGGATGGAGATAACTCATTTGGATTTCCTATAGTTGATGAGGAATCTCGTACAACAATGAAAAACATCTCACCATCTGTCCTCCCAAACTTTTATGGGTTGCGAAGTGAGGATCCTGAAACATTTCTATTTGAGTTTGAAGTCGTGTGCCGAACTTATGATTATATGGAAGACTCTCAAAAACTCAAATTGTTTCCTTCAACATTGAAGGGAGCTGCTTTGAAATGGTTCATGGGATTAGTCACTCAATCTATTAGGACTTGGAATGATATGAAACAAACATTTTTGGATAGATACCTGGACTATTGCATGCCCACCAATCATAAGGATGAGGTATTCAAAATGGTGCAAAAAGAAGATGAAAACTTGGAGGATTTACTTGAAAGATTTCAATACAACCTGAAAAGAGCAAAAATGAGTAACTTAGATGAGGAGACCTTGAAAGCCTTCTATTAAAAGCCATTAGAGATGAATGGATAGATATTTTAAACATGATGGGAAAGGGAGATATTTCTCAACTTCCACTTCATGATATAGCAGAACTATGTGTCCATCTCTCAAGGGGAAAATCTAAAACTAGAAAAGGGCCTAGAGATCCTTCTCTCATTAGAGAAAACAAATCTGCAACTGGATCAGTAAGTAGGGCTGAGATTGGCAACATGCTTGATGAGTTCAAAACTGATATTTTAGGGAGCCTAAGTGAACAACTAGACACCCTTAAAATACAAAACAAGCAGAAAGCAGAAGCTGAAGCTTTGGCCATCTTTTGTCCAAAATGTAGGAAGAAACATGCTCTAAGGGAATGCCCCTTGGATGCAAAAGTTGTAGAAACATGTATGATTTGTTCAGAAAGCCATGAGACCAAGGATTGTCCTTCAATTCCTGGGCTCAAAGCTGTCTTTCAAGAAGATCCAAATTCAATTGAGTCTCTCTGCTTTGTTTCAAGGAGACCTTGGTAGGGGCAACAAAATCAAGGGTTTAACAACCCCATGAAATTTCAACCCCCACCAAATTGGAATCCTTGGCAACAACCTTGGTCCCAACCTCAAAATCCATTTCAATCATGGGTACAAGGTATGCAAAATCCTTATGGGAGATTTGCTCAATTTTATCAATATCCTCCATCTTTTCAAAATCAACAAGCTCCACAACTTCCAAATCAGAATCCACAACTTTCATTGCCATTTCCACAACAATAACAACCTTCTCAACAAAATCCAAATTCTCAACTCTTGCTTCCATTCCAACAGAAGACAAATCAACTACCTTCCCAGCCATTGCCAAATCCTAAAATAAAAATCCTCAAAATGCTTACATGGTGGAAGGACAACAATTTCCTACCTATATGATTGTTCCTCTCAATAATGTACAACTCAGATCTGGTAGAGTTTTAGAAAAACCTTCTATAGATGCTCAAAAGCAAAGTATTTCTGAGGAAGATTCTCTTGAAGTCAATAAAGGTTCTAAAGCATCTATTCAAAACCCAAACACTCAAAAAGAAAAAGAAAAAGAGTCAACCCCCACAACTCCTATAGTTGAGAAACCTACATCTTCATCAGAACCTCCTTTTCCTGAAAGATTACAAATTGACAAAGGAGTGGAAAAACAAATCTTGTTGCCTGACTATGATTTCCTAGATGAATTAAAGAATGTATGTATCAAGATTCCCTTGCTACAAGCCATTAGAGAGATTCCTATTCTAGCAAGAACAATAAAGGAGTTGAGTCTCAAAAGACCAGGAAGGAAACCAAGAGATACAAGAAGAATCCATTTGGTAGGAAAAATTGCAGATATCATGATGGGAAAAATTACCATGCAGAAGTATGTAGATCCCGGTAGTCCAATTGTCAAGACACATATCAATGGGGTAGAAATTCCAAATCCTTTGATTGACTTAGGGGCTACTATAAACATTATGAGTAGACAGACTATGGAACAATTAAAACTTCCTAATCTTCTTTTTACACCTACTCTACTGGAACTTGCAGTTCGATCAATTATCAAACCAGATGGTGTATTAGAAGATATTTCGGTCTCCTTAGATTCTTGGGAATATCCAGTAGATTTCATGGTTTTGACTCCCAAGAGTAATCTAGGAGGGCACCCACTCATCTTAGGAAGACCTTGGCTAGCCACAGCTGATGCTTTCATCAGTTGTAGATCTGGGGATATGTACATTTCTGATGGTAATTCGACAAAGAAATTCAATTTGTATCCTCCAGCAAAAGCAATTACAGAAGTAGGAGATAATGAATGGGTCGATGATGAGGACACTATACAACCTGTCTTTACTATTTCTGAAATCAGTGAAGATAGTCAAATTCTGAACACATTAGAAAATTTTGAAACATCTTCAGAATATGACCACGCACAGTTTCAGTTAGATTTTGACATTGAATATCTATCATCTAGACAAATGTCTATTTTCTCTATGGAAGAGTTTGGTAGTTCCGCCATTGAGATTTTTCTAGGTAAAACATTGAATATCAACAAAAACTTGGAAAAATCACAACAAGGAGAGATAACCAAAATCTTGTAAAAAAATTCTACTGCATTTGCATGGGAGTATACTGATATGAAAGGTATTGACCCTAAGACTTGCATTCATCACATCTACATCGAGGAAAACAGTAGACCAATCAGACAACCTCAGAGAAGGATGAATCCAAACCTTAGGGAGATAGTGAAAGAAGAGCTCCAAAAACTACTCAATGTAAACTTCATTTATCCAATTTCAGATAGCCGATGGGTTTCTCCTTTGGTTATAGTACCTAAAAAGAATGGTAAATGGAGAGTATGCATTGATTACAGGGAATTGAATAAAGCAACTTTGAAGGATCACTTTCCTTTGCCCTTTATCGATCAGGTATTAGATACACTAGCAGGCAAAAAGTACTTTTCATTTTTGGATGGTTTTAGTGGCTATAATCAAATTTAGGTAGCACCTGAAGATCAAGATAAGACCACATTTACCTTGTCCATGGGGAACTTTTTCTTACTGAGTGCTTCCTTTTGGATTATGCAATGCACCCGCAACATTCCAAAGAGCAGTACTAGGAATCTTTTCTGATCTAATCCATGATTGTGTAGAGGTTTATATGGATGATTTTACAGTTTATGGTGATTCATTTGAAGAGGCATTAGAGAATTTGGAATAAGTCCTTATAAGATGTAAAGAAACAAACCTTTCATTGAGTCATGAAAAATGCTTTATGATGTTTACTGAAGGTATTGTTTTGGGACATTGCATTTCAGGGGATGGGATTAAAGTTGATAGATCAAAAGTTAAAGTCATCTCCAAGTTGCCTATTCCAAATTGTCAAAAAGATGTTAGAAATTTTCTGGGATTTACTGGGTACTATAGAAGATTTATAGATAACTTCACCAAAATAGCATCTCCACTCTTCAAGTTGCTTACAAAAGACTGTGAATTCAAATGGGATCCTGATTGTCAATCAGCATTTGAAACTTTTAAAACAAGAATATGTGAAGCACCCATCTTGAGAGGGCCAAATTGGAAACTTCCTTTCCATATTTCTACAGATGCTTCAGATATAGCTCTAGGAGCTGTGTTGGGTCAAAAGGATTTAGTTCCTTATGCCATTTACTATACCAGTAAAAATTTGACTCCCACTGAGTTGAACTATACTGTGATTGAAAAAGAATTCTTAGCTGTTGTTCATGCAATTAATAAGTTTAGACATTATATAACAGGCTATGAAATTTTTGTCCATATTGATCATTCTGCGATTAGATATCTAATGAACAAACCTGTTACTAATGGCAGAGTTACAAGATGGCTCTTACTTTTACAGGAATTCAATATTACTGTGTTGGATAGACCAGAGAAACAAAATACAGTAGCTGATTTCTTGTCTAGGATCCAAAATACTAAAGAAGATTCTCTTGTAGAGGATAAGTTTCCAGATGAATATTTATTTGCAGTAACTACTAAGACTCCTTGGTATGCAGATATTGCTAACTATTTGGTTACAGGGAAACTACCTACACATCTATTTCCTAGTGAAAGAAGAAAGATTATTCAGGAGAGTTCAAAATATTCATGGATTTCTAACAAATTGTTTAAAACAGGGCCAGATTTTGTGATCAGAAGATGTGTTAGGGAAGATGAAATGCCTGACATCCTCAAGGCATGTCATGATGAACCATGCGATGGACACTTTGCTGACAAAAGGACGGCCTATAAAATCCTTTCTTTAGGATATCATTGGCCTTCCCTCTTCAAAGATACAAAAGAATATGTCAAAAGGTGTGACAGCTGCCAAAGAGTAGGGAAACCGAATCTTACAAATGAAATGCCATTACAACCACAGGTACTCATTGAACCCTTTGAAAAATGGGCTTTAGATTTCATTGGACCTTTTAAATCCACCATATAAACAAAAGAAGTATATATTGGTATGTACTGATTATGTCACTAAATGGTAGAAGCCAAAGCATTACTTTCTGCTACTGAAAATTCAGTTGTTAGTTTTCTTTATGAGGATATTTTTACTCGCTTTGGTGTTCCAAGAGATATTGTGACAGATCAGGGAAGTCAATTCACATCCAACATGGTGGAAAAGCTGATGGAAGAATACAAAATCAAGCACAGAAAATCTACACCTTACCATCCGCAAGCAAATAGCCAAGTGGAGTCTACAAACAAAGTTATTGAAGGCATCATCACCAAAACTATTCATCTACATAGAAGAGATTGGGCAGAAAGGCTTCCTAAAGCCTTATGGGCCTACAGAACTACATGGAGGAATACAACAGGACATTCTCCCTATGAGCTTGTTTATGGGAAAGAAGTCCTGCTCCCCATTGAGTTTCAAGTCAAAACTTTCAAGATGGCAGTTCAGTTGGGGATGGATCTATCAGAATTCCAAAAGCACAAAATTGAGCGGTTGAATGAGCTAGATGAGATCAGACAAGATGCAATCCTAAGAACTGATCTAGTTCAGTATCAAAGAGCTAAGTGGCATGACAAATACATCAAAGAGAAAAAGTTTCAAGAGGGAGATTGGGCATTACTATTTGATTCCAAGTTTAAAGACTTCAAAGGTAAATTTCAGACTCATTGGCTCGGGCCATATGAGATTGACAAAGTCTTTAGCAATGGAGCGGTAAGAATCAAGACCATTGATGAATTTCAAACTTCTCTTATTGTGAATGGCCACAGATTAAAGATCTATCATAAGCCACTCTCAAAAGAGGAATTTGTCAAAATGTTTCAAGAGAATTCTGCAATAAGGCTGGTGAAGAAGAATCCTTCTTCTCCACCAGCCTAGCCTTTGTTCCTTTCTGTCAAAAAAAAAAAGTAATTTGTATAAGCCTAAAAACCAATCACTGATTGGCAGTCTTATACAGAAAATATAGAGTGAAAATAAGGAACACCTAACACCCTATATTTTCCCAAAAAAAAAAATCTCTCTTTCACTTCATTCTCATTCCACTCCATTTCCTTTTCATTCCACTCCATTCCATTTCATCCTACTCCATTTCATCCATTTCATTTCATTTCATCAATAAAAGTCTCTTTCATGACCATTTTCATTCAGTTAGTTATTATCTATCCATCTTCATTCAGCCAAGTGGTTGCTGTGTCAGTTTCCGCAGCTGGAATCAGTTTCCGCAGCCAGAAGCAGTTTCCGCAGCCACCACTCTGTTTTTCAAATTGACAGTCAAGATGTTAGTTCAATAATCATGAAAGAAAATTCAGATATGACCAAGGACATACTATAAAGACATGGAGCATCTAAAGGCATCAATAAGGAGCAGTTGATTAAGGGCTAATGGACAACAAATGGCAAAGATTCCAAGGTATGAGTAAAAATTTCTTTCAAATAGCAATCAAAAGCACAATTGTGCATAGTTATTAAACCATAAGCTCCACTATATGTAATGATTGCCATGATAGCTCCATAACCATTCCACGACATTCCTCCATGAACCATGCATTTATTTTCCAAACGGTCTCATGATTAATTCTCGGGTTTAACTCGTATTTAACTGCACTTTCACACTCCACCTGTAATCATGAGACGTGACCGATTTAACTATGGCTCCTCTCCACTGCATAATTTCCGCAGCCATTTCATAAACGTGTTAACATTTCCTCCGCAGCCGTTTAGTTTAAAAATTCTGCCGGGTTCACTTCACTCCCCTGCCATTTTATTGAAGCCACGGCTACATTACCACCTTGTTCACATACTTCTCCACTCCACTTTGTGAACTCACCTCGGCTGCCTGTCCTCTGTTTTCCGCTTACAGTCCTTGAACACTCCCGCTACCTGTTCTCTAGTTTCCGTTTTCAGCCACTGTGTTCTTCTCTATAAACCTCGTAACCTAGCCATCTTACCTCTGCTAAACCCGTCACATGCAGACGAATTTCAAACAAAAGAAAGGATGGGTCGGTTATTGAGGGCAGAACCGGAAGGGCCCAAGTTTTTAGAAGGATACCCTCAAGTGAAAGACTTACTGAAGAAGGCAAAATGGCTACGTTTCATTCAAAAATTTAAGGGCCACAATAAGGAAATTACAAAAGCTTTTGCAAGGTCTTTTAACGGCCAGGTGGTGGAAATTGGGGACCTTAAGCTTACAATCACTGAGGCATCCATAGCAGCTGCTACAGACCTGCCCCAGGAAGGTGAACGCTGGTTCAAGAACAAGAGCTTGGATGAGCAGGCTTGGAGAGTCATGCTACATAACCCAGGTATGGACGTAACTGTATTCACAAGAGGAATTCCTGTTCATGCTTTAAAAGAGGAGTGGGCCAGCTTACTGTTAATCATTCAAAAGTTCATTACTTGTGAAGACCGTTTTGGGGCAATGTACATGTATCATACTCGGTTATTGATGAACTTTTTAGAGAACCAAATCCTCAATCTGCCCTACTTTTTATTGCTGAGCTTGAAAAAGATGTGCACAACAATCCAAAAGAACATAGAAGACATAGAACCTCATTTGTATCATCATGGGCTTGTGAGAATTCTAATTGAGGACCAATTGAAGAAAAATAGGGATACCTGGGAACAGTTTTTGGTGAGAAACTACTTTCAAGAGCCATCCGAGGCACCTGAAAGCAGTACACCAAGAAGGAGTAGGAGAAAGGAGAAAAGTGCAATAATTCAAGACCCTCCTATTAGCAAAACCAAAGAAGTTGATCAAAAAGAGAGGGAGGAAAGAACCAAGGATAGAAAACAGAGAAAATTGAAAGGGAAAAGAAACATTGAGGATGTCTACCAATCACCAGAACCTTCTTTAGAAGAAGACCATCAAGTATTGTCTGAAAGACTAGTGCATCTTCGAAAACAAGTGGCTACAGCCAAGAAGAAAGAAAAAGGAAAACAGAGTATGGAAGAAGAGAGTACTAGTCCACAACCTTTAAGAAGAAGCAACAGGCTTAGAGGAAAGTGGAGGAAAGCACAAATAAAAGGACCCCACTTTATTGACTTGGGTGGGGAAACACCGGAGAAACCTCCAGCTGGCAGTATCCCACCTCATCTTCAGCCAAATATTGAAACCAGTCCTCCAGATGTTGACATAAGTCCTTCTCGGCCAGAGTTAGAAATCAGTCCTCCTCAACAGGACTTTGGGGTCAGCCCAAGGAAAACACCCGAAATAGACCCAAATCAGCAAGAGGTGTATGACTATCTAGAATCCTTAGAGAAGACAGTTGCAGGCTTGAGCACGTCATCCACTCTGCCTCACACAGGACAAGAAGCACAAGTCCAATCATTGAAACAAGAAGTGTTTGAATTGGAGGTCTTAAACATACATATTAAACAAGAAAATGAAGCATTAAAGGAGAAAAGAAGATTGGACAAGATCATTCATGACAACACTATGTTACATCTGGGACTGTGGCAGAAAAAGAACAAAAAGTGCAGGAAGTTGAGTAGAGAATTGATCAGTCTCAAATTCAGATGTTTAATGAGGAAGCCCAGGATGGTAGTAGTACCAAGGAAGAGTAAGAAGAGGACTGGCTGTACTGGCAGAAGCTTCAGAGCATATGGACTAAAGGGAGGATGATCAAAATTTTGGTTGCATGAGGACATGCAACACCTTCACAGTGGGGGTATGTTGAGCCCCAAACTTGCATCTTCCCTATACACATTTCTAGCCTTTTTTTCCATTTACCTGGACCTCCTAAGCTGACAAATCATTGCATATTAGTTTAAAAAGAGCATATAAAGTGGTTTCCTAACTATGTCTTGTGTGTGCTGTTTGAATTAGAGTTTTGCTCATTCAGATGCGGAATCTTGTCACTTTCCGCAGCCAGTTCAACTTTCCCCAGCCTTTTTGTTAAAGTCTATGTTACAGGTGTCTTCAGGCAAATCCGGCCACATGGGCAAGTTGCAAATGACGAGGACATGGACCGAGTCCTATTGGCTCAGTCGAATTCACCAAAGAAGGCCGTGGTCAAAGGTAGTCAAGCGGTGGTCAACCTAAGAGTCCTACGGTGATAAAACTCTGTTTTTCACCACGTGAAGACTTGCGTGGCCGTTCCTAGATTTCTGGGGACATATCAACACCTGTGGACTGCTCCATGAACCGAATCCAACAGCCACCCTCCATAGATTTAATCTTCACGGCTGCCATAATGCTAGATTCCTGGACGTGGTTGTTCACGTGTCTTTTATCAGCGCAGATTTTAGGAAAGTAGTTATGTCATCCTCTGTTATAAATAAAGCGTTCTCATACGCATAGTAGCTAGCTTTTGTAATGTAATTTTGACTGTTAACAAGCCCACTGTGCCGTGACTTTATTTCTATGTTATGCATGCATTTTAATACATGAGAAGACTATGTTTATAAGCTCAATTCATGGTTGATTGCTGATTGCCCGAGGTTGTGCAGAGGGCCCCTGTACACACCGAGGTTTTGTTAATTGTTGTATAGTTTCATGCTTTATTTCTTTACGTTCCTTATGCCATAATCATTCACTTGTATATATTGCACTGCTTATGGTATTCACGTTGATTGTTGTCCATAGTTTTTATGCTTTACAATGCTGTTAACTGATCAGTGTCTTTGTTTCAGATTACAGTAGGCAGCTCGGGCATTTGCACCTAGTTTTATAATGACTAATGACATGGAATTATTCTTGTCCTTCTGCTGATTTATTTTTCTTAGTTCTTAGTTCCAACACTGTTTTATTTATTTCAGTTTTGCTCATTTACTCTTCTGCAAGATAGATATTAAATTACTCATGTCATTTTCAGTTACCTCCGAAAGCCAGAGCGAGACGAATGGTGAGGGATTGAAGTATGAGTGCGTAGTTTGATATTAGTTTATTTTTCTGCAAGTTAGTTATTGAATTGCTCATGTCATTTTTAGTTACCTCCGAAAGCCAGAGCGAGACGAATGGTGAGGGATTGAAGTATGAGTGTGTAGTTTAATATTAGTTTTATTTTCTGCAAATTAGATATCAGATTGCTCAAGTTGTTTATGATTACCTCCGAAAGCAAGAGCGAGACGAATGGTGAGGGGTCAGAATATGAGTTGATGTAATTTGATTTTAGTTTACTTTGCTTGCAATTTTTGGATTTCTTTGAGTTCAGTTTCTTTTATATTTATATAGCAGCAAGGATACTGGGTTTCATGATAAATAGTTCACTGTTTGTTTAATTGGAATAGTGACATATTTTCATTCTCTTTTAGGAGTTAAATTCATCATTGCATGTTTTGAAACCTTTTTGCAAGTTTGAAGTTTTGGAAATTATTTTAAAGGAAATCATTGCCTTGAACATTTTTATCCATACTTGACTTTTAGAATTGTTATCTCACAATAGGGAATCAACGAAGATAAACCCAAAAACAAACTAAAAAACCAAAAACGACAAAAAAGTAAGAAATCGGTTATCTTGCATATATAGTGCACCTCACTTCAGCAGTTTACGACTCTCGGATTGGCAATTAATATAGCAATTTAGGACACTCTAAATTGACCAAACAGCTGCCACCTGTGTGAATTGGCCTCTTCACACACTCACTAACCTTTGATCTAACTGCACAAACTTGAAGGAGATAAATCCTCATCATGGATGAGTTTCCTTTATAGGAAAAATATTCATCCAACTGATAGTACACTGTCCCACATCTGATCTCAACTGGGTCTCTGACAGAACTGACATGCATCAGTTATCCATGAGTGAATACACAATTATCTGAAAATAACAGTTGTCACATGCATGCAAGCATCAACAAACTGTATCTCATTAATTTAAAAACTTGTTAAGTTAATCTAACTGAACTTGACTAAGTTAAACTAAGTCAATTGATCCTCTCAATATAGAACTCATCCTTAATTCCTCAATTAGTGGAGCAAATCAAGGACACATTCCCCAATTAGTGGAGAAATAATTGCATGTTCTCATAAAGACTTCAAGTTTGCTTTTCCTTAACTAATTAACTCATGGAGAATTAATTAATTAATATTCCAAACTGCTGGTAAGACCAAATTCGAATTTTACTTCCTATTTTAGACCAGGGACTGTGTAAAAATAGGAATCCAACTTGAACTGCTAAAAATAGAACTTCTATTTTTAGCACTTCCATTTTTCATTCTTTGTTGCCCAATCCAGCACTGATGCCCAAACTGCTATTTTTAGTAGTGCTATTTTTAGCACTTCTATTTTTAGCAATTTCTTGTTGCCAATTTTCAACACTAGATCCCTCATGTTTTTCAACTAATCAGGTATCTAATCTGATTGTCGCACGTAGCTCCGTAAGAACACATGTCTCATAGTGCAATAACCTCGACCTCAGATCATCACGGTTCCATCAATCTCCCTTAGGTACCACCATAATCTTAACTCATGATCCAACTACAATAATGAATCATCTCCTCATGGCTCAGTGTGATGAAAAAGAGTGTTGGCTATGGTCCGCCCGCATCACCCATCTTCTCTCCCTGAATCACTCCTCCATAATTCCTTGTCATGTAATTCAACAAAGGAGAATATGGCCCTATCCTACCCTCTGTTTCCTCAAAAAGTATCTCAAGCTTAGGGCCCCATGGCCAACCTCCTGGGATCAATGTCGATGTACCAACTCTCTCCTTAGCCTCAACATACCAAGGCACACTTCCTTGGTCACATCTTTGAACCATTGTTGTCATCTGAGTCTCTCCTGTCTTCTCTAACCTACTGGTCCTATTTTCCAACTTATTTATCTTGTATGCCAAAGTAGACACAATACCCAAATGTTGCGAAATACCAGACTCTACATCATTGTTGCTCAACTCTTGACATGTAGGTCCACAAATTTGTTGTTCACTTTTGAAGATGGTGACCATCTTTATTGTTGTGTTTATGTCTTCACTATGATTAGCTTAGGTCCAAACATAATGAACGTATTCCCATAATGAGGAACAACGATAACTCTCTCATCAATCAATAACTCTTATCCTAGCATCAAGTCATAGTCATCAAGTTTCTCTATCTTAAGGTCCACCTTACCTTACCAATCTCCCATGGGGATAGGCACATCATCAATTGAACCAATATCCCACATATATCCAGAGTTGATAGCCTTAAAGGAGGCCTTCTTAGGCTTGACCCTAAGACCAAGATTCCTTGCTACTTCTTCTTTCACAAAGTTGTGGGTAGCTCCATTGTCAACCATCATTGTCACCTGGATGCTTCCTAGTTCTACTCCAACAAACTCCAACTAGGTTCTTTCTTTACTCTTATCTTCTACCTTATTCTTATGGGAAGATACTACTCCTAGTACCTGTAGCAACCAAACTTTAGCTTCCTACTGTTGCTGCAAAGCAACCACCTGCTGCTTAATACGAAAATTTCTTGCCAAGTGATCTTCTCCACATATTCAACAAGATATGGGCTTCTTCTCTTTGGCTACATCTGCTAGTTTGTCCCACTCTTATCACTCCACACCTCCCCCTTATCCTTCCCATCTATTTGGTAATTAAGGGGTTTTTCTACTATAGTGATAACTACTGCAAGAGTTTGGAATCCTTGCTTCATGAATTCCCTTTTTTCCCATGGCTAGAGATTGTTGATAAAGGCATACATCCTATCCTTATCATGCATATCCAAAATTTCGAACATGAGACCTAAGAATTCCTTAATATTCGTTTGCATCTTCCCGATATGCTTCAATTCCATCAAATGATCCCTCGCCACCCATTCTTGATTCCCTGGTCCAAACTATGCATAGAAAACCTCTTTCAGCTTTGGCCAAGTCATTTTCTTATATGTGATGTGACCAACTACCAAGTCCTCAACTCAGGTTATCCACCAAAGATTCATTGTTTCTATGAGATACATGGCTTCTACATTGACTTTTGTCTCTTTAAAACAACCATTTATTTGTTCCATGTCCCAACAGAAGTTTCTAAGCACCTTAGTGCTTCTAGTCCCATTATACATCGCTAGTTCTTTCAGATTCACCTTCATGCATAAAATAGCCAAACTTTTCCCTATGGATTGCTTCAATATTGCTATAATATCTACTTGATCTCTTGTGAGTGCCACAAGTGACTTCAGTTGATCCTCCAAGTCCTCCATCCAATCCTCATGATCTCGGGCTTGTTTCACTTCATAATTGATGAAATAGGAACTTGCTTCAATGGCTCCCTTAATTCCTTGGATGTTTAATTAGAGTTCTTCAAAATACTTTCCATGGCATTCCATACCATCTACCATCCATGCCAAGGTTCTCTCAATATATTTGAGTCTCTCAAACAAAGCCATATCATCCTAGTCCATTGGGTTAGAGATAGTGTTCACCATCATGGCTTGCTTCTTATAGATGTGACCTTGCCAGGCTCACTTCAACTTCCAAAAATGCAATTTATACCAAGAACCAAGAACCAATTGCCAAAACCCCCTTTCCCACTTAGAAATTGATTACAGAAGCCCTTTCACCAATAAAACTGCAAACAAAAGGGCAATTGTCTCTATAATATTCCTTTGACTCTTTCTTCTTCCTTTTGAGGAAATTGCCACATGTTTCACAACTGCATGGACCTCTGTCTGTGCTTCTTCTCATACCACCTTCGTGTGGTACATCTCTTCACCACCTACTTTAGAACCATCAATACAAGTATCAAGTTTGATACCACCTATCACAACCCCAAGGTATCTTATGGTTACAAGGTGCCTTTTGGGCACGTCACGATCCCTTGAGCATGCAACGCCAATGTGTTTTGCCTTTGCATTGTGAAGTACAAAGTTACTTCACCTGAACTATGCCTCACAACAAGTTCACTTATATAATATCTATACCTTTAGTTACTTAGCAAAATATTATAACTCTTCGATATAGTGCAATTAATATTATTATCTTATCTACTTCAACTAAATTTCCATTTAAAGAAACATGAGCATCACATGCAAGATATGAATTCACCATCAACATCATCATACACATGCACACGATTTATGAAAATGTCCCTTTGGCCTTATTCTTTATTAATAGAACACAAATTATATCAATCCCAAGATGATAAAATAAATACAATAGAACCTTTTTCCACTCATCGAACCCCACCCGGGTCACTTTGGCACCCTATTGGGTCAAGTTGGCACCCTATAGGGTCACTTCGACACACTATTGGGTCTTTGCCACCCTACTCGACCCACTTTAATTCAGTTCAACAATCTCACTTAGATATGCATGACTTCAGGCCCTAAGTTTCTCTTCTCAACTCCCTTGTATCCTTCACACCTCTTCTAAGCTCCCTTGGTTATGCGACTTCAATTGGTGTTATGGTGGATGGATTGTCTTATTCCATGATCCTCTCCCATCCGGCGACTTCACTTATATATATGGGTCATACCTTCTTCGTGTAGTTGCTTCCACATATGCTTGGGTCGACTCACCCATATGGGTCATGCATCTTGGGCCAGGTCGACCTTATCGTTTTGCCCAAGCGCTCACACGATATGCCCTCACTTCAATCATTCCATCATGTTGCTTCAACCCATCTTGACTTATATGCTCTCAGCTGAACATGCTGGGTTGGTCCACCATGTTGCCCATCATTTGACTCAACGTTCCTCGGGCTGACATACTTTCTCCACTTAGTCGCTCATCTCGGGGGTGTCTTGGGATGCACCTAAGGGTTCCCATGTCACCTCTCATTGCTCATCTTAGTTCTTCACCCATTGTTTAAGTTGGGCACTAAATCATCCATACCCATCATGCTACCAAGTCGTCCACATGAACCGAATGGAAACCCCAAGTGTTTGTTTTTCAACACCTTGTGTTGGTATGCCCTCGCCCAACATCCACTTTCGTCACATTTCCTGTAATATCTTCATCACAAATCGTGAGATGGAAATGTCACCCATGGTGAGTGCCTCAGTTAAAGGCACACCCACCTCTAAAAGCGGATAATATCAATCTAAATATATGTTAATAATCATTATTTTTTTTATTTTTTTATTTTTTATTTTTGATGAATTGATGGTTTCATGCAAATATCTAAACATAGAAGGCCCATATGTTACTAATTGGATTCTCACATAATGCAACAACATATCGATAAGAGATAAATGGTTTAGTGGAATTTTATTGCGATTTTCATTTGATTTAGAAATAATCATAACTCTAATGATGGTGCTTTAGTGTTCACTGAAATTGTCGTTCCTTTGCAAGAGCAGATCCATATTTTATTTATTACACTCTATTTATTAGATTAAAATATATATCATAAAATTTTGATTATTACATTTAATTAAATAGTATAGTTAAAAAATGATTTGCCTCATTGCACTTGCTTATTTTAAAGGTCTCTATAAAATAAATCATTCATTGCAGAGTATGCTCTTGAATGACATCTATAATTAAGACGTTTTTCGTCAATTTAAAAAATATCATGTTTACTGATTGAAAATATTGGATAGTTGTGTAAGTTTATGTTTTTAAATTTATGACAATATTTATGAGGCTATGCATTTTTATACCTGCTATGGTAAGTTATATTAAAATCATTTTATAGTTAAAATGGTTTGACTTTCAATTAATTCGGAATTTTGAATTTTTTTTTTTAATTAAAATTTTGAAAAAAATAATTATTATATAAAATATTTTGAAAATTAAAAATAATTTTTAAAATTTGAATTTCTATTTTCTTATTAGCTCATATAGATGAATATCTAATTTTATGGGGTTATAAATAGAATTTGTCACAACTAAAATTTATTTTAAAAATCAAAAAATCAAAATTTTTTATAGGTCGCCAAGTGTCATAATAGTACACACATCAAATCTCAATGTTTATGAAAATTTAAGAAAAAAATAAAAATAAAATTATATGCCATCAAATCAAATGTCATAATAGTACATACATCAAATCTCAATATTTATGAAAATCTCATTATTTATGAAAATTGCATTTCTAGGCAAGTGTGTCAAACTCATGTTTGACTTTTAATTAATGTGTAGCTTTTGAAAATAACTTACAAGGTTTTCTCAAAATTTTGAATTTTTTTAACAAATACATTTTTATTTAATGTTTTTTTATTGTGGTTTAATATATATATATTTGATATTTTAAATGTGAAATCACTTTATATATAGATTTTGTTTTACATATAATATGACATATACAATCTACTTAATATAAGAAAAACCTCTAAAATTATTATGTCACTACCTAAATAAAAAAAAATTATTATGGGAAATCTTTAACAAAATCTCTTTTAAGCCTTAATACTAGGACTCCAATACCATTGCAACAACTACAAAAAAAATCCAACAAACACATTTATGATATTCTATTACTTCTTATATCAATATAGAGATATTTTTGAAAATGCAATCTGAGTTCTTCCTCTAAACTGTTGCTGCATTTGAGTCCATTCCTACACTAATACAACCTTTATAGATTAATTTCTAATTGGAACTAATATTATAGTCTCAATTTTACATTTGTTGTCTATCTAATCTATTAATAACTTAAAATATCCCAATACTTATAAATATTTTTCTATTGCTTTTTTCATAAAAATATAAAATGCCTAAAATTTAACTATTCCTTTAGTAGTGCCTTTATTAACTTAGCTTGATTTTATGGACAACTTGTGTAGGAGCCATATAAACCCTTGAAATATCAAGTTGTCAAATAATGCAAGATAAATACTTATAAGCATTTGTAGATGCATTAGTTATTTAAGAATATAGAGAGCAAACAAAAGCGTTGTTTTAACTAAACACTTTTGAATCTTAACTTTGTGAATTCAAATATAAAAATCTCCCTACTTAAACACTTTAAATATTCTATTTGTTGTAATATTTTGAAAAAGTGTTTTAAGATCTAAACTATTATAATGTTGCCTACAAATGAAATCTTGCAAATCACAAGTTTTAATAATTATTTTTTTTAAGATCTTTATGCATGGGCATGGGGGGGGACTTTTATCTTAGATACAATAACTTCTGCTATCAATTATTTTTTTCATAAGAGGTAGGTACTAAGCAACAAAGTTCCATATCACACTTGTTTTAATTTGTAATGTCAAACAATAAATTATTTATTGAGCAAGTCAATTAGGTTTATCTTAGGTGGTTATGAGGAATAACTTTTACCCTCTCCATTTAGGTTCAGTTCCCAAAAGTAACATGTTGAACTTTGTTGTAATTGTTTTGAGTCTTGTCATCAACGTAACACAATGATGATAATGGAAATGACTAAGGATCAAAATATAGATGTTGTGTTAGACATTGTGAGTTGTGTTTTCACAACAACTACAAGGACACTGTGTTGAAAAAAGATCAAAACATAGACATTGTGTTTTCACAACGATGACAATGAAAAAAACACGTTTGACCCCTTGTGTTTTGTTACACTTGAAGACCCATTGAAGCTTAGAACAAGATAAATTCATGGATGATAAGGTAAGGCTAGGTCAAAAAGCTAGGTAACTTTGATAGGGTATGATACATTTTGTTGATAGTTTTCTAGATTGAAGTGTGTGTATTAATTTGAAGCGTCTAATGTTTCGAGTGGACACTCCACTTATCATTAGGGACAGAGAAAGCTAAATGAATGAAACGAGTTAGGGATGAGAGGAATTTAAAAACCAAATAGAAGGGTGAACACGTGTTGGCATTTTGGCACAGGTGTGGCGCTATGATACAGGTGTTGTCCTTGATGGCAACTCTCTTTGATGACAGATCTCTGTTCAGATTACAGAATGAAGAAAAATCTCATATACGCAGGTTAATTAAGTCTAAGTTGTGTATACACGCAAGTGATATGCATACTAAGTCGCGTATACGCAGGAGAGCTAATACTAAGGAGCGTATACACGCTTATGCATGAACAGAAAAGAGCGTATATGTCAGGAAGCTTCCCTTTGGTCCGTGGTAGTTAGTCCTCGGTACTTGAGCCTATGTATTTGGACCAAAGTATCTCGACAGACGTGTTGATCCCTAGTTTCTAAGTTGATGGTTTTGGTTTTATATGGTTTGGCCCTTGGTATTGAGCAAGGCCTAAGGCTATATAAGGAGAAGAAGATCATTAGGCAAAGACACTTTGAAAAGGCTTGAATATCTGAAGAAGAAAGAGATCTGGTATGCAGGTTCTGGGTTGCTTGATCTAAGCTAAGGAGAGATCACTTCGGTTGATGGAAGACTAGATCTAAGGATAGATCGGGATCTAATGATTTGAAATGCACTATTATGATATGGTTGATTATGCATATTTCTAGATCTGCATACTGACGCAATGTTATGTTCTGGGTCTAACTGATGTCTGGTACAGCTGCAAGTTGAGAGAATTTATTTTTAGATCTGTACGCAGGTTGGCTTCGGTAAAAGCGCGTGTATACGCAGGTTTCTCTCATTGAAGTAGCGTATATCTTTTGGAGCTTGATTTTTGGGTTACAGTTGGATCTGACTGTTATTGCAGAGTTCTGTAGTCTGCTCTGTGTTCTGGTAACTGGTGTTTGACAGGGTTTCAGTGGTTCAATGATTGATGATGCTAGTATTGGATGTTTTGTGCTTCAATGATTTGTTGTGAAAGTTGAATGAATTGTGGTCTTCAGATTGTAACGTTGTGCTTCAGGAATATCCAGTCTGAAAATGTATGAAAGGTGGTACCTGAAAGAAAGAAGATTGTAGGCCAGCACCTACGTACTAGTATCTTGGCTAGTACAAGAGCAAAGGGGGTTGGAGCTCCCTTCCAAGGAAGTTTGGAGAACGAGAGAAGGTTGTAGCCTCCTGCAGGTTGTAGCCTGCGTACTGGTATAAGGCTGCACCAGTACAAAATGATTGTAAACTGAAGTTTCATATTAAAGAAAGATAGAGATGACTTACAGCAGGTGGTTTTCACCCACATTGGGTTTCCACCTTATATCATGGTGTTCATGTGTGTGGTTTTTGTGTGATCTGTTCTACTGCATCTGTTTACTCTTAATATGGTGAATAATGTCCTTATGCACTTAACTGAAGATAAACTGACTGAATTATAAGATTTCTGGTTATACGCTATTTTCCTTAGACACAGTTGCGTGTACACGCTGGTTCACTTAACTAAAGTAGCGTATATGTTTCTGAGCATTGAAAAAGTTTTATAGTTCTGATAATACTGATTCACCCCCCCTCTCAGTATTATTTCCAACAATTGGTATCAGAGCCGGTCCTTCAGAGAAGCTTGACCGCTTGAAGGTAGATCGATCATCATGAGCAACTACGAGAAAGAAGCATCAATCAGGCCACCGGTTTTTGATGGGACAAACTTCAATTATTGGAAGGTAAGAGTTACTGCATATCTTCAATCTCTTGGTACAGAAGTTTGGAACATCGTAGAAACAGGCTACACTTTTCCTTCAGCTACTCCTACAGATCCAGCCGAGAAAAAGAAATATGAAACAAATGCGAAAGCAGTCAATACTCTATTGGGATGCATCTCTCAATCAGAATTCATGAAGGTAATGCACTATAAATCTGCAAAAGAAATATGGGACAAAATGGTCACGAGCTATGAAGGAGACGATCAGGTAAAGCGTGCTAAACTTCAAACTCTCAGGATTAAGTATGAGACTCTCAGAATGTATAATGATGAAAGTGTGGCTAACTACTTCCTTAGGGTAGATGAGATTGTGAATTGCATGCAAAACTTGGGTGAAGAAATAAAAGAGGCTATTGTGGTTGAAAAGATTCTAAGATCTTTGTCCCCCAAGTTTGAATCTAAAGTATCTGCCATAGAAGAAAAGGAAAATTTGCAAATTCTTACTATGTCTCAGCTTCACGGAATTCTAACCGCTTATGAAATGAGAAAGGGAGGTCCATCAGACAGAAGAGAAGCTGCCTTCAAGGCTTCAGGCAAAGAAGATTATTATGAAGCAAGTCACCTGCCAGAAGATGAAGAAGAGGAATCAAATTTCGTCAGAAATCTTCAAAGGGGTTCTGGAAGGTTCAGAGGTAAGTTACCTTTTAAATGCTTTGCTTGTGGAAGAGTAGGTCATTATGCTGCCAAATGTCCTCACAAAGATAAGAATGACAAGGGAAAGGAACCTGTTAAATGGAACAAGAAACAATATGAAAAGAAGAAAAGCTACTACACTCATGAAGATAGTGATGGATTTTCAAATAGTGATGAAGATGAACAAGGTAATAGATATAAACTTTTAATGGCTTTTGAAGATGATGACTACATGGATGCTATAAATGTAGAAGGCTTTTATGAAGAAATGAAAGATCTCAAAGTTTGTTTAGAAGAGAAGAGTGCTATTATTGATTCTCTACAATGTCAACTAGCTGAAAAGGAAAAACATCTTGAAAAATTGGAATGTGAGATTGTTTGTCTTAGAAAGGAGATTGAGAAAACCAAAGCAATTAATCTTAAGTTTGTTAAAGGATCTGAAACCTTGGATGAGATTATCAATGTGCAGCGATCTCCTCTGATCAAGACAGGTCTTGGATATAATGGAGAAACATCTCAAGCCTCTACCTCTAAAAGTTATCTTGATGCAGCAAGGAGAAGCGAGCAAAGGCCAAATAAAAGTCATCAGGTGAATCAGAGACAATTTACCTCAAGAACAAATAAAGACCATCAAGAAATTCGGGGACAAACTGCCTTAAACAGAAGCTACAATCAGCCACAGGTAAAATCTTCCCAATTTGCTCCAAGAATGAATAGAAGCTACAATCGGTTGGATGATAGATCTGATTATCGCAGAAGTTTCTTTAATGGCCAATGCTTTTCTTGCCATAACTTCGGTCACAAAGCAGCTCAATGTGTTGCCTCCAAAACGATCATGACTAGAGAAGCTCAAAAACAAGGGAGAATGACTGAAACCATGAAAAGGACTTATAACAACTTTTCGGTTCTTGAAAATGAAGTTGAATGCTCTATTTGTAATAACTTTGGTCATGAAGACTCTGAATGCAGGAGCAGGTTCCGGAAGACAACTCAGAAGGAACAAACCTCAAATGTTAGAACATGGAGAATAAAAGAATCACAACCAGAAAGATGTGGGATAGCCTTTTATGCAGAAGGTCAAGAAAGTCTATGGTACATTGACAGTGGATGTTCGAAGCATATGACAGGGGACAAAGAAAAGCTTGAGTCATATACCGCATTAGAAAAGGGGAAGAAAGTTTCTTTCGGGAACGATATCTCTGCAGCCATAAAAGGAAAAGGTGTTGCTCCGTTGAAAGAGGAGGTCAAAGCAGGAAATGTTTTATATGTTGATGGATTGAAGCATAATCTTCTCAGTGTCAGTCAGATGTGCGATCAAGGAACTGAGGTAATATTTAGATCAAATGGATGTTGTGTTCGCGATCTTGATACAGGTAAAACAGTGATCAAAGGAAGAAAGACTCCAAATAATCTATATATCTTTGAGGAAAGACAACAATGCTACTTAAGCAAGGATGATGAACATTGGCTATGGCATCGGAGGTTGGGGCATCTAAGCTTTTCACAAATAAGGAAAGCATGCAAATATCAGGCAGTTCGTGGTCTTCCAGATATCAAAATTTCAGACAATACCATATGCAAATCTTGTCAGTTTGGAAAGCAAACCAGAACTAACTTTCCAGAGAAGGAAGGATCAGCTAGCATGCCTCTCGAGCTAGTCCATACAGATGTATGTGGTCCATTTAGGAAGAGGACACCTCGAGGAGAAGAATATCTGATATTATTCATTGATGATTTTTCCAGATTTGTTTGGTTAGGGCTCATGAAGCACAAAGATGAAGCATTCGAAAAATTCAAATCCTTCAAAGCCTTGGTTGAAAATGAATCAGGACACAAAATTAAATGCCTCAGATCTGACAGAGGTGGGGAGTTTACCTCAAACGAATTTTTCGATTTCTGTGAAGAACATGGGATAAGAAGAGAATTCTCTACAGCTAGAACTCCTCAGCAAAATGGGGTTGTGGAAAGAATGAACAGAACAATCCAACAAATGGCTCGTGCTATGCTTGATGAATCAGGTACTCCCGCAACCTTCTGGGGTGAAGCTGCACATGCTGCGGTTATTATTCTTAACAAAACAAATGTCCGAGTAAACAGCACTCAAACACCTCATGAGCTCTGGAGTGGTGAGACTCCTTCGGTGAAGCACTTCAAAATCTTTGGGAGCAAATGTTATATTAAGAATACTGATGAGCAACTTGGCAAACTTGAACCAAGAGCAGATGAGGGCATTCTTCTTGGTTATTCTCCACATAGCAAAGCATACAAGTGCTACAATAAAAGACTTGGCAAAATTGTTGACAGCATTGATGTAGTGGTTGATGAGAAGGGATATATTCCTAGGCAAGTTCATCATGAAGACATTGAAGAAGATGAAGGCTACCCTCAAAGACGGAATAATGAAGAAGAAGAACCTCAAGAAGAACCAGAGGAGCAGACAAGAATAGAAGAGAAGACTCCATCCAGATATGTTCAAAAGAATCATCCGGAATCTCAGATTGTGGGGCAGAAAGAAGCAGGAGTACAAACAAGAAGGACACTTGCAGAAGCTTCAAGCTATTTGGCATTACTCTCCTCCACTGAACCACAAAATGTGAAAGAGGCATGCAAAGATGAATGTTGGGTCAAAGCAATGGATGAAGAACTTGAGCAGATCGAAAAGAACAACACTTGGGAATTAGTTCCTAGACCAAAAGACAAGAATGTAATAGGAACAAAATGGGTCTTCAAGAATAAATTGAATGAAAATGGAGAAGTAATTAGGAACAAGGCCAGACTTGTTTGTAAAGGGTATGCACAGCAAGAAGGAATAGATTTTGAAGAGACCTTTGCTCCTGTAGCAAGACTTGAGGCCATCAGAATGTTCCTTGCTCTTTCAAGCTTTCAAAACTTCAAGGTATTTCAAATGGACGTGAAATCAGCCTTTCTGAATGGAGACTTAGAAGAAGAAGTATATATTGAGCAGCCAGATGGTTTCATTCTTGGGAATGATCCAAACCTTGTATGCAGATTGAAAAAGGCTCTCTATGGACTCAAACAAGCTCCAAGGGCTTGGTACTATCGGTTGGACAAATATCTTCACCAACAAGGCTTTTCAAAAGGATCAGCAGATAGCAATCTCTATATAAAAGTTGAAAATAACAAATTGCTAATTCTTGTTGTTTATGTAGATGATATTATCTTTGGCAGCAATGAAGAGACTATGAGTCAAAACTTTGCCTCGGTTATGCAGAAAGAATTCGAAATGTCACTACTTGGAGAATTGACATATTTTCTTGGATTGCGAATTCAACAAAATAAAGGAGGTATCTTCTTGTCTCAAACCAAATACCTCAAGCAGATCTTGAAGAAGTATGGCATGGAAGAGTCAAAGCCAGTATGTACACCCATGGTTACAGGATGCAGCCTCAGTGAAAATGATGAATCAGCAGCAGTTCACCAACCCACTTATAGATCCATGATTGGGAGTTTGCTCTATTTGACAGGTACCCGACCAGATATTACACATGCAGTAGGAATTGTTGGAAGATTTCAAGCCAACCCAAAGGAAACTCATCTTCAGGCAGTCAAAAGAATCTTCAAGTATCTTCAAGGGACCCAAAACTATGGCTTATGGTATCCTAGAAATACAGATCTCACTCTTCATGCTTACACAGATGCAGATTGGGCTGGAAGTGTGGATGATAGGAAAAGCACAAGTGGTGGTGCTTTCTTCATGGGTTCCAGATTAGTATCTTGGTTCAGCAAGAAACAGAGTTCGATTGCCTTATCTACAGCTGAAGCAGAATATGTGGCTGCGGCATCTTGTTGCACACAACTTCTTTGGATGATGCAGACCTTGCAGGACTTTCAAATCACTTGCACTCCACCAGTCTCTATCTTATGTGATAATACAAGTGCAATCAGCATTTCAAAGAATCCAGTCATGCACTCAAAGACCAAGCACATACCAATCAAGTACCATTTTCTTCGGGAACAAGTGCTTGAGCAGAAGGTCAAGTTGGAGTATGTTCCTTCTAAGGAACAAGTTGCTGATATTCTCACAAAACCACTGCCCAGGGAAACTTTTGAATATCTCAGACAAAAGCTGGGAGTAGTTGATGCTTCATCCTGCTGTTGAAGCTTGTCTGTTCTACAGAAAAGTTGGTATACGCAAGTTACGTAAGGGATATACGCGTATATACGCCGATTTATGAGGGGTAAGTCGCGTGTATGGTGTACGCTTGTTGCAGAGAGTATATCCGCGTACATACGCTGGTTTGTGCAGGATAAATCGCGTATATGGAGTTCTGAACAGCAAGGGCAAACTCTGGTTTGAAAAGGTCTGAGATGGGTATGTCAGAATCCTTCAGACACAGTTTCAGGGGGTGCAGCAGGCACAGGTTCAGGGGGAGCAGCTTAAAAGTCTCATAAAGCATTATTGTTGGCATTTAGATGTTTTGGTTGTTGGTTTCAGGAGAAGGAGCTCAGAAAGAAATCCTGGTTGCTGATCTAAAAGATGTTTATCAGATGCTGCTGGTCACTTTCATAAGTCTTGGTCTAGATCTGTTGTCTCTATGTCATGTATCTCTTTTGTGATATCTCTTTTATGGTGTCAAGGTCATGTAACGGCCTATGTTGGTTTCCCCACTATGCCTGGGATGAATGATGTAATATAATTGGTTGTTTCTGATGTGTCCCCTCTTGGTAGGGAGTATGGATGTCTGTATTGAGTCTTTTAGTGATAGGAAGGTCCCTTATGGTGTCTAAGTCTTGGTTCTTGTTGAAGAACATCTTTTGCAGATCTGACCTACAGTCAGGGGGAGCATGTTTCAGCACAGCCAAGCAGAGGTATCAGCATGAACTCAGGGGGAGCACAGCCCTTTGCCCTTGATGACAAAGGGGGAGAATGATTCTAAGGATCTTGAGGTTGCCATCAAGGCCAAAGGGGGAGATTGTTGGCATTTTGGCACAGGTGTGGCGCTATGATACAGGTGTTGTCCTTGATGGCAACTCTCTTTGATGACAAATCTCTGTTCAGATTACAGAATGAAGAAAAATCTCATATACGCAGGTTAATTAAGTCTAAGTTGCGTATACACGCAAGTGATATGCATACTAAGTCGCGTATACGCAGGAGAGCTAATACTAAGGAGCGTATACACGCTTATGCATGAACAGAAAAGAGCGTATATGTCGGGAAGCTTCCCTTTGGTCCGTGGTAGTTAGTCCTCGGTACTTGAGCCTATGTATTTGGACCAAAGTATCTCGACAGACATGTTGATCCCTAGTTTCTAAGTTGATGGTTTTGGTTTTCTATGGTTTGGCCCTTGGTATTGAGCAAGGCCTAAGGCTATATAAGGAGAAGAAGATCATTAGGCAAAGACACTTTGAAAAGGCTTGAATATCTGAAGAAGAAAGAGATCTGGTATGCAGGTTCTGGGTTGCTTGATCTAAGCTAAGGAGAGATCACTTCGGTTGATGGAAGACTAGATCTAAGGATAGATCGGGATCTAATGATTTGAAATGCACTATTATGATATGGTTGATTATGCATATTTCTAGATCTGCATACTGACGCAATGTTATGTTCTGGGTCTAACTGATGTCTGGTACAGCTGCAAGTTGAGAGAATTTATTTTTAGATCTATACGCAGGTTGGCTTCGGTAAATGCGCGTGTATACGCAGGTTTCTCTCATTGAAGTAGCGTATATCTTTTGGAGCTTGATTTTTGGGTTACAGTTGGATCTGACTGTTATTGCAGAGTTCTGTAGTCTGCTCTGTGTTCTGGTAACTGGTGTTTGACAAGGTTTCAGTGGTTCAATGATTGATGATGCTAGTATTGGATGTTTTGTGCTTCAATGATTTGTTGTGAAAGTTGAATGAATTGTGGTCTTCAGATTGTAACGTTGTGCTTCAGGAATATCCAGTCTGAAAATGTATGAAAGGTGGTACCTGAAAGAAAGAAGATTGTAGGCCAGCACCTACATACTAGTATCTTGGCTAGTACAAGACCAAAGGGGGTTGGAGCTCCCTTCCAAGGAAGTTTGGAGAACGAGAGAAGGTTGTAGCCTCCTGCAGGTTGTAGCCTGCGTACTGGTATAAGGCTGCACCAGTACAAAATGATTGTAAACTGAAGTTTCATATTAAAGAAAGATAGAGACGACTTGCAGCAGGTGGTTTTCACCCACATTGGGTTTCCCCCTTATATCATGGTGTTCATGTGTGTGGTTTTTGTGTGATCTGTTCTACTGCATCTGTTTACTCTTAATATGGTGAATAATGTCCTTATGCACTTAACTGAAGATAAACTGACTGAATTATAAGATTTCTGGTTATACGCTATTTTCCTTAGACACAGTTGCGTGTACACGCTGGTTCACTTAACTAAAGTAGCGTATATGTTTCTGAGCATTGAAAAAGTTTTATAGTTCTGATAATACTGATTCACCCCCCCTCTCAGTATTATTTCCAACAACACGATGTTCTATTAAAGGAGGAAGGTGGGGGTGTTAAATATTGGAAAGGGGATGATATGTAAAATATTTATAACATAATAATGAGGTTGGTGTTAAAAGTGAATTGGAAAATAATATAATTAATGAGTTAGCCATTAAGAAAGAGAGAAAATAATTATTATGATGGGAGAATGTAACAAAAAAGGGGGGCTAAATTTAGGTTAGGGATTGAAATTAATGAATAAGTGAAGAAACATGTGGGGGAACTCAATTAATTGAGGAATATATAAAAAGGAATATTAGATGATGACTAAGAAATAATAAAGAAGATACACAAAATTAGTTTAAGGATATTGGATGAGGATCAGAGAACTAAGCGGATGACGTAGAAAAGATCGACAAGGCTAAGATTAGTGGTTAGGTGATGAATGAGGGGTTGCTAATACTAGCTAAGTCTATATCCATCTTATTTAGTGAAGTTATCTAGGTGCTTTACGAACAAGGGCTTCACAAATAATACAAGAGGTGTAATGGAGATGTGAGGCTAAGATTTTAGTTTGATCAAAGAAAATTAAATGATTAGAGTTAAATAGAATGTTAAGTAATGGAAGATTTGGTGATGCAATTGTGGTTAGTGCCACAACCACAAAGAACATACACAAATAAAGATAAATAACACTCAAGGCCAACTAGACTGAACCAAACAACATACATATATGAAATGTAAGGAGCAAGAAAGCAAACCAATGGATTAAAGGGGTGTTCCTTTGGTTGGTTGATTAGGGCCGAAGTCAACTGTGAATATGTGGTGAAGATATGGATGGGACACAGACCCTAGATTCTTGATAAATTTTTCCGCACCTAGTGTGAATACTGAGGGCCATAATGTGGCGTAGTGTTTGGAAGCACATGCATAAGTGAAATCCAATTTTCATGAGAAGATAAAACCAATATATCTTGATCATGGATGGGAAGTCTTTCATCATCAACAAACATAAAGGAAAATTGAAGGTCTCCCTAGTAAGTGCTAAACCAACCCAAAAGTTAATCAATTCTAGTAGAAAAATTATATTGTTTGTCTTAAGAAAGTATGGGACAAATTAGTAAGAGTAAAGGAATCCCTAGAGGAATAACAAAAAGTCAGAAACAATAGTTGGAGTAGATCTTGCAGGCATATAAGAGAGTGTTACTAGGAGCCTAAGCCATTACCACCTAAAAGGGAAGTGGAGCATGAGATGCAATTGTTGTCTATCTCCCCATTACTAAATCTTGGGTTGTATAGATAGTTAGTTCTAGAAGTAGATGAAGTAAAGAAACTATTACAATAGCTATTGAAGTGGTTAGTAATTCAAGAAAACACATCACCTTGTGTATCACCTATCATCATAGTACCAAAGGAGGATGAGAATTGGAAAATGTGTATCAACTACAAATATTTGAACAAGATTACACTCAAGAATTGGTACCCTATACCCAGAATCAATGATTTCTTAGGTTTGTTACAACATGCTAAGTACTTCACCAAGCTGAATATAAAATCAAGATACCACCAGGTATGCATTAAATATGAAGATGCTTCGAATATTGTCTTCAAGACAAAGAAAGATCTATATTAATGGTTGGTCATGCCTTTTGGTTTATGTAATGCACTAGATGCATTTATGCAACTGACGAATGATGTATTAAATTCCTATTTAGATTAATGTGTAATAGCGTATTTGGATGGCATATTAGATTATAGATCTACTTGGAAAGAGCACATCTACATCACATGCAAGTATTAGAGTCTTTGAAAAAGCATTAGCTATTGGATAACCTTAAGAAGTATCAGTTTGTTCAATAGTTGTTGTTGTATTTGGAGCTTGACAATACAAAATGTACCCAAACATAGCTGAAGAATAATTCAATTGCCTCTTGTCCAAAGGTAATATTCTTAGAAAAATGAGTATACACATATCAATAAAATAGTCTACCACTAAAATCAAGTGGTCATAGCCTCTATTAGACATAGTTAAATCTCCAACAAAGTCAGATGGAGATGCTTTCCCAAGGCTTGCTTAGTATTGGAAATGGCATGCATACCATAATATTTTGGTTGCTTGGGTTACCAATGATGCAAAGAAAACAACCTATAACAAAATTTTCCACATGATCCCACATTTTGGCGAGTACACATATTGTTGCACTTTTTCTGATGTTTTCATCACACCAAAATGTCTAGTAATTCCAGAAGCATGATATTCTCTAATCAACGAAATCCTTATGTCATATGATACACATGTCCAAATATAGTAGCTTGTCTTGGAGGTGATATTCATTTCCTTCCATGGAAGTGATTAATATCTCTTTCTGTTGCCTATATACTCCTCTAAAATCTTCATCTCCCTCATAGTCTTCACTCAAAATATCATGAGTGAAGGGTTCAAGTTGCATTATCACATCAACTACTACAATATTATTCAGTGGTGGTTGGGAGAGTATATCTACTAACTTGTTCATAGTGGAAATTTTTTATACTTTATCAAAAGGTGGAATTGTTGCGAGAATTCCAACCACTTGTAATGCCTCACCTACTATATCTTACCATGGATTTGTGTGGGATTTGTAGGTATTTAATGGGTTTATGATTAGTGTGTGTGATAGTCTCTTTTCTCATAATATAGTTCTTTCACTTCTTCATTTTTTTCACAATAAAAAAATGGATTTTTATCACACATGAGGTAAGTCAACTACCACTCCATGAGACAACTTTGAGTGGTAACACATTGGTCTTCCTCCTTACCTGAGCATTGCTCCTAATGCATACTCACCAACTTCCATCTCTAACTTAAATGGTTGCTACAAATTGGGCATGCATAGGACTATAGCATCATTGATCTTTTTTATATCTTCTAATGTTGATTGTTCTAGATTAGTACTTTCCTTTGGTTATTGTGGGGATACTACAACTAAAATTTTTGCAATGAACTTTCTCAAATATTTTGTTTCTCCCAATAAAGTCTTGACCTCTCTCAAGTTGGTCGGAATAATCCATTGGGTGATGGTTTCAATATTTTTTGGGTCCACCTTTAGCTCTCCTTCATTGATCATGTGTCTAAGATATATCATTGACTTCTTTTTGAAGTCATATTTCTTCAAATTTGCAATTAATTTAACTTCATTAAAGTCTTTAGTGCCCACATCACATGTGAGATATGTTATTGCCATGTATTATTGAAGATTAGTATGTTATCCAAATATACTATTATAAATGAGTCAATAAAATGACATAACACATCATTCATCATTCTCATGCAAATTGCAAATGCATTAAATAAACCAAAATACAACACTAACCACTCATACAAACCTTGCTTTGTCTTGAACAATATCTTCCACGCATCTTTTTCTTTCACTATCACTTGATGGTAGCTTAATTTGAGGCCTATGTCGATGAATACCGTGTCTTGCTATAGTTGATCCAACAAGTCATCAGTGCTTGGTAAATGATATTTATTCTCGATGGTTATTTTTTCTAGGGCACAACAGTTAATCCACATTCTCTAGCATCTATCCTTTGGCATTGTGACAATGGGTAAAAAACAAAGTGATATACTAGGCTCGATGACTCCTTGCTTTAGTAAACATTGTAGTTTATTCTTCACTTCATTTTCTTTGATGATGAACTGTTGAGCCCCAAACTTGCATCTTTCCTATACACCTTTCTAGACTTTTTCCATTTACCTGGACCTCCTAAGCTGTCAACATCATTGCATATTAGTTCAAAAGAGCATACAAAGTGGTTTCCTAACTATGTTTTGTGTCTGCTGTTTGAATTAGATTTTTGCTCATTGAGCTGCGGAATCTTGTCACTTTCCGCAACCAGTTCAACTTTCCGCAGCCTTTTTGTTAAAGTATATATTGCAGGTGTCTTCAGGCAAATCGAGCCACATGGGCAAGTTGGAAATGACGTGGACATGGACCGAGTCCTATTGGCTTAGTCGAATTCATCAAAGAAGGCCATGGTCAAAGGTGGTCAAGCGGTGGTCAACATAAGAGTCCTATAGCAACATGATTTCGTTTTTCACCACGTGAAGACTTGCGTGGCCGTTCCTAGATCTCTGGGGACATATCAACACATGTGGACTGCTCCATAAGTCGAATCCAACAACCAACCTCAATAGATTTAACCACCACGGCAGCCATGATGCTAGATCCCTGGACGTTGTTGTTCACGTGTCCTCTGTCAGCGCAATTCTTAGGAAATCAATTATGTAAACGTTTGCTATAAATAATGCGTTTCCATACGCATAGTAGTTAGTCTTGGTAATGTAATTTTGCTGTTAAGAAAGCCCACTGTGCCGTGACATTATTTCTTTGTTATGACTGCGTTTTGAATACATGAGAAGACTCTGTTTATAAGCACAATTCGTGGTTGATAGTTGTTGCCCGAGGTTGTGCAAAGGGCCCCTGCACACGCTGAGCTTTTGTTTATTGCTGTATAGTTTCATGCTTTATTTCTTTACATTCCTTATGCCATAATTATTCACTTGTATATATTGCATTTCTTATGGTATTAACGTTTTATTTCTGTCCATAATTTTTCATGCTTTATAATGCTGTTAACTGATCAGTGTCTTTGTTCCAGATTACTGTAGGCAGCCCGGGAATTTTCACATAGTTTTACAATGACTAATGACATGGAATTAGTCTTGTCCTTCTGCTGATTTATTTTTCCTAGTTTTTAATTTCGGCACTGTTTTATTTATTTCAGTTTTGTTCATTTGCTTTATTAGTTAGATTAGATATTAAATTACTCATGTCATTATCAGTTACCTCCGAAAGCCATAGCGAGACTAATGGTGAGGGATTGAAGTATGAGTGTGTAGTTTGATATTAGTTTATTTTTCTGCAAGTTAGATATTAAATTGCTCATGTCATTATCAGTTACCTCTGAAAGCCATAGCGAGACTAATGGTGAGGGATTGAAGTATGAGTGTGCAGTTTGATATTAATTTATTTTTCTGCAAGTTAGATATTAAATTGCTCATGTCATTATCAGTTGCCTCCAAAAGCCATAGCGAGACTAATGCTGAGGGATTGAAGTATGAGTGTGTAGTTTGATATTAGTTTATTTTTCTACAAATTAGATATCAGATTGCTCAAGTTGTTTATGATTACCTCCGAAAGCCATAGAGAGACTAATGGTGAGGGGTCAGAATATAAGTTGATGTAATTTGATTTTAGCTTTACTTTGCTTGCAATTTTTGGATTTCTTTGAGTACAATTTCTTTTGTATTTAGACAGCAGCAAGGATAATGGTTTCATGATCAATAGTTCACTGTTTGCTTAATTAGAATAGTGGCACATTTTCATTCTCTTTTAGGAATTAACTTCATCATTGCATGTTTTAAAACCTTTTTGAAAAGTTTGAAGTTTTGGAAGTCATTTTAAAGGACATCATAGCCTTGAACATTTATATCCATGCTTGTCTTTTAGAATTTCCATCTCACATTAGGAAATCAACAGAGATAAACCCAAAACGAAATAAAAAATCAAAAACGACAAAAAGTAAGAAATAGGTTATCTTGCACATATAGTGCGCCGCACTTCAACAGTTTACGACTCCCGGATTGACAATTAATATAGCAATTTAGGACACTCTAAATTGACCAAACATTTTGGCACCGTTGCCAGGGAAAGTGTAACTAGGTAGCCAATTTCTTAAAAAAAAATTTAAAGAAGGGAAAAATCGATAACTTCTCAAAGTATGCTCTCCTCTTGCACCTAGTGTGATCTGGAGGATTAGAAAAGAGAGTTATTGGTTCAATAATTTCTTGAGTATGCTCTCTTCTTGCACCTAGTGTGATCTGGAAGATCAGAAAGAGAATTATTAGCCCGACTTGAAGAAAAAAAAAATGACATGCATAGAGCAAGAGATTCTAGGGGAAGTTTTATAGCTAGGGCCAAGAGTTCGATTTTTAAAACTCCATCTACTTCAAGGGATAGACAAGATACACCTCCATCATCTCCAACTCACACTCCTAGCCTTAGGATTCCTGGAATTCAAGGGGCAGCAGCTGAATTAGGAGACTCTCCCACACTATCCATCAAATCTGACTTAGGGAAAGAACCTTTCTTCACTTTTATAGGGGAACATATTGTAATCAAAGAAGTAGAATCGCCTGAAGAAGAAGAGGGAGAAATTCCTCCTCGTTCACCATTAATAGAAGAACCAGAGGACTTTGAAATCTCTGAGGAAACTATCATGACAGAGGAAGTAGTAAACAGATTAGTGTTGAAAAGTGTGCAACAAGAAATGCTTGTTGAGATTGCAACAAGATGATGGAGCTTAGTGAAAAGAGTCGCCTTCACTAAGTGGGCCCGCAGGCTATTTTTGGCGCAAGTCTATTTTTAGACTATGTCTATTTTTAGACATATGGATCATGTCTATGGATTGTAGGTTGCTGTTTATGGATGATTGGTCAAGTTGGGAAAAATAGATGGACTTCTATTTTTTATCAAAGTGTGAGTGATCACAGTGTGAGTGATCAAAGTCTATTTTTAAACTGGCTGTCAAAAATAGAAAAGTCAAATATTATTGTCTCATAATAATATTTGGACTATAAACTTGATCTTATTCTCTTTGAGCACTTCAGTTTGAGCTACAGAGGTGGCACATGCAGCTGTCAGAAGGAAATACGCTTTTCTTATGAGTCAGTTGAGTTGTTGCATGCATGACTTCAGTTAGAACTCAAGTGAGTTGAGTTTAGTGGACTGGAGGTGCAGTTGATGGAGTTGTGTTCAGTTTAGCTTTGTTAAACTAGTTGTATTTAGTCTAACTGATCAATAGACTAGAGATCAGCTGGGTGAATTAGTTATTAATTAATTCACAAGTTATTAACTCATAATGCAACTATAGAATACATCAGTTAACTTAGTTGCATGTCAGTGCATGTTCAGTTCAGCAGGGACAGGTGTTAGAGGATCAGATTGCTATCAGTTGTGACTATAGTTGTGCACCAGATCTTGCACAATCAAGGGATTGAGTATGCCAATGAGTTTGCCCACGTATTTTCCCAGTATTGTAGCCTTTGCTCACGTCCAACAAAGTGTGAGTGACTATTTTGAGGTGAAATACGAGTTTGGTGAGCCATTCTCATCAGTTCTTCAGCAGGTATTGAGCAGTGGAGGCAGGCAAGCAGTGGAATAGATTTGGAGATCAGATCTGAGCTGTATTGTGTGTAACAGGTGGAGCTGGTACTGGATTGCTTGTGATAAGCATTGTACTTTGTAATGTTACATGATTCAATCAATATAATATACAGATAGTGTGGGGTTTTTAGCGAGATGCTTTCCCCGGGATACATACTGTGTTTATGAGTTTGATTGATGCTTCTATGTGTGCCTGTGAATGTTTCTGCTTCTGTAAATTGATGATCAACGTAGAGGAGATTATGTATTATACATGTTCCGCTTATAATTGTATGATCAGGATAATCTCTGTGAATATGTGTTAAATTATTCAAAATTTCTACATGGTATCAGAGCTAGATAATTGTAGAAAAAATTTCTACATGGTATCGGAGCCTTTGATTTGTAGGAAAAGTTCTACAGGATATCAAAGCGAGGATTGATCATCAGATCTATTATTCAGGAAGTGTTTACATTCTATTTCTTCAGGCAGAGTCTGTAATCGGGCCAGGTAGCCTCTGGATTCATCCTTCTTTTGGAAGGTGAAATATCCGGTGAATGCCCATACTGTCGATCTCTGTACAAGAAATGTTGTGTTCTCACGAATTTTAGATCGGAAGCGGTTGAGTTTTGAGCTGGTGGAATTTGAATTTAATTCCAAAGCAAGAGATAAAACTCAGAAACATTCAGCGTGAGAATGGAGACAGTACGCCCCAGTATCTCACGAAGTTCACCCAATGCCGGGATGAGCTGGGAAGTGTGGGGGTGACTATCGGATGAGGATGGTGAGTCTAGCACTCCTTGACCTTCCTAAGAGTTGGCATAGCTACCAGGACTCGGTAAATGGAAGGGAGAAACTGCCAAATTGGGAACGACCATGGTCGGATTTGATGCAGGAGGAGATTAGACGGCGCACTAGAGACAGTTCTTCATCCATGCAGGATGAGGAGAACTGTGCCTTAGCGAGTAAGGCGAAGAAGGGGAAGGGGAAGGTTTCTCTTTCCGAATCTAGTTCTTCCAATGATGGGAAGAAGGTTGACAAGGCGAAGGTGAGATGCTTTCGTTGTCATGAGTTGGGTCATTATGCTACTAATTGCCCAAAGAAGAAGTCCAAGAAGGGATCCGGGGAAGGATCTGAAGGTGAGGCAACCTCACTTGCTTCACAGTTTGAGTTGGACTTCACACTCTTCGCATGCATGGTTTCATCCATGGTGGGAAGTGGTTGGTTTCTTGACAGTGGAGCTTCTTTCCACATGACCGATGACAAAAGTTTGTTCAGTACTTTGGAGGAGAAAGATCTCCAGATACTCATAGGGATGGGTAATGATGAGAAGTATAGTGTCTCAGGTGTAGGCATGTTTATTTTTCAGAGGGAGCATGGAGCTCGCCTTACCTTGACCGATGTCAAGTATGTACCAGGACTGAAGAGAAACTTGGTGTCGATCGCAATGTTGGAAGACAGAGGCTATGATGTGGTCTTTAGTAAGGGAAAGGTTTTCCTTAGACACATCATCACTAGACAGGTGAAGCAGATTGGTTCACGGGTCAAGAACCTGTATGCTCTTGAGGTTCAAGATGCATGCAAAGCCTTGAGCAGCGAGGCAACTGATGGAGACTTGGTGGTTGAGAGGGAGCGTATATTACCTCTCAACATGCAGAGCCAGAAGAAGTCTCAGACGATTGTGGAGGAGCCACGATTGGTGCAGCAGCTTCAGGAGGTTGTGGAGCAGCCACAACAAGGGAAGCTGAGAGGAGATCGAGTAGAGACATATACTCATCCAGAGACCTCCAGTAGCGGGAAACTTCGAGCCAAGTGGGCTGAGGGATCGCATGCATCCATACCTCCAGGTAGGAGGTGGGGTGATGTGGATTGATTGTCCCAAGGAGGAGGGGCAGGATCCTTGAGGTACCCAACCTCTTGGATGAGACCTTGCTACGGGAGCCCCGATGTGTAGTAGTAGGAACTGACTGATTGGGTAGAGATAGATGCGGATGGAGCGGTAGAGAGAGTGACAGTGTAGGGAATCCCAGGACAGCGCATAGCTAGCAGGCTGTAGCAATGCGAGAGGCACAAGTGTTTTGCACAGTGCTAGGTGGCACAGAGAGGTGTGCAATGGTGAAAGATGCATGGAGATGTTGCAGTAGCGCAGATGTCAGATAGGGAGCACTTGTCAGCAGCAAGTAGAGCTTCAGCATCAGAGGATGTTTCTATCCCAACAGGGAGGTCAGTTGGGAGGTGCAGTGCGGATGCAATGCTGGGAGATAGAACCAGCAGCAGCACGGATGCAGTCAGAGATCAAAGTGACAGAGGCTAGAGCAGTCAGATACTGCAGAGATGCATAGTTTTAGTCGACAGAGGCAATAGCAGTCAGAGACTTTGATGACAGAGCAAGTGGACCGGCCAGATGTGTTGCATGGAGAACATTCCAGAGTTACAGGATCGGGTTTGAGAGGAAGCCTTTCTTGTTGAGAGGGAGTGTTGGAAAGTGTGCAACAAGAAATGCTTGTTGAGATTGCAACAAGATGATGGAGCTTAGTGAAAAGAGTTGCCTTCACTAAGTGGGCCCGCAGGCTATTTTTGGCGCAAGTCTATTTTTAGACATATGGATCATGTCTATGGATTGTAGGTTGCTGTTTATGGATGATTGGTCAAGTTGGGAAAAATAGATGGACTTCTATTTTTTATCAAAGTGTGAGTGATCACAGTGTGAGTGATCAAAGTCTATTTTTAGACTGGCTGTCAAAAATAGAAAAATCAAATATTATTGTCTCATAATAATATTTGAACTATAAACTTGATCTTATTCTCTTGGAGCACTTCAGTTTGAGCTACAGAGGTGGCACATGCAGCTATCAGAAGGAAATACGCTTTTCTTATGAGTCAGTTGAGTTGTTGCATGCATGACTTCAGTTAGAACTCAAGTGAGTTGAGTTTAGTGGACTGGAGGTGCAGTTGATGGAGTTGTGTTCAGTTTAGCTTTGTTAAACTAGTTGTATTTAGTCTAACTGATCAATAGACTAGAGATGAGTTGGGTGAATTAGTTATTAATTAATTCACAAGTTATTAACTCATAATGCAACTATAGAATACATCAGTTAACTTAGTTGCATGTCAGTGCATGTTCAGTTCAGCAGGGACAGGTGTTAGAGGATCATATTGCTATCAGTTGTGACTATAGTTGTGCACCAGATCTTGCACAATCAAGGGATTGAGTATGCCAATGAGTTTGCCCACGTATTTTCCCAGTATTGTAGCCTTTGCTCACGTCCAACAAAGTGTGAGTGACTATTTTGAGGTGAAATACGAGTTTGGTGAGCCATTCTCATCAGTTCTTCAGCAGGTATTGAGCAGTGGAGGCAGGCAAGCAGTGGAATAGATTTGGAGATCAGATCTGAGCTGTATTGTGTGTAACAGGTGGAGCTGGTACTGGATTGCTTGTGATAAGCATTGTACTTTGTAATGTTACATGATTCAATCAATATAATATACAGATAGTGTGGGGTTTTTAGCGAGATGCTTTCCCCGGGATACATACTGTGTTTATGAGTTTGATTGATGCTTCTATGTGTGCCTGTGAATGTTTCTGCTTCTGTAAATTGATGATCAATGTAGAGGAGATTATGTATTATACATGTTCCGCTTATAATTGTATGATCAGGGTAATCTCTGTGAATATGTGTTAAATTATTCAAAATTTCTACATGGTATCAGAGCTAGATAATTGCAGAAAAATTTCTACAAGGGAGAAATTCCTCCTCGATCACCATTAATAGAAGAACCAGAGGACTTTGAAATCTCTGAGGAAACTATCATGACAGAGGAAGTAGTAAACAGATTAGGAGGTGGAGGTAGAGGTAAAGGTAGAGGAGGAGGAAACAATGCAGGAGGTAGAGGTAACAATGGGGGAAATAGGGATGGAGATAACTCGTTTGGATTTCCTATAGTTGATGAGGAATCTCATACAACAATGAAAAACATCTCACCATCTGTCCTCCCAAACTTTTATGGGTTGCGAAGTGAGGATCCTGAAACATTTCTATTTGAGTTTGAAGTCGTGTGCCGAACTTATGACTATATGGAAGACTCTCAAAAACTCAACTTGTTTCCTTCAACATTGAAATGAGCTGCTTTGAAATGGTTCATGGGATTAGTCACTCAATCTATTAGGACTTGGAATGATATGAAACAAACATTTTTGGATAGATACTTGGACTATTGCATGCCCACCAACCATAAGGATGAGGTATTCAAAATGGTGCAAAAAGAAGATGAAAACTTGGAGGATTTACTTGAAAGATTTCAATACAACCTGAAAAGAGCAAAAATGAGTAATTTAGATGAGGAGACTTTGAAATCCCTTCTATTAAAAGCCATTAGAGATGAATGGATAGATATTTTAAACATGATGGGAAAGGGAGATATTTCTCAACTTCCACTTCATGACATAGCAGAACTATGTGTCCATCTCTCAAGGGAAAAATCTAAAACTGGAAAAGGGCCTAGAGATCCTTCTCTTATTAGAGCAAACAAATCTGCAATTGGATCAGTAAGTAGGGCAGAGATTGGCAATATGCTTGATCAGTTTAAAACTGATATCCTAGGGAGCCTTAGTGAACAACTAGACACCCTTAAAATACAAAAAAAGCAGAAAGAATAAGCTGAAGCTTTGGCCATCTTTTGTCCAAAATGTAGGAAGAAACATGCTCTAAGGGAATGCCCTTTGGATGCAAAAGTTGTAGAAACATGTATGATTTGCTCAGAAAGCCATGAGACCAAGGATTGTCCTTCAATTCCTAGGCTCAAAGCTGTCTTTCAAGAAGATCCAAATTCAATAGAGTCTCTCTATTTTGTTTCAAGGAGACCTTGGCAGGGGCAACAAAATCAAGGGTTTGATAACCCTATGAACTTTCAACCCCCACCAAATTGGAATCCTTGGCAACAACCTTGGTCCCAACCTCAAAATCCATATCAATCATGGGTACAAGGTATGCAAAATCCTTATGGGAGATTTGCTCAATTTTATCAATATCCTCCATCTTTTCAAAATCAACAAGCTGCACAACTTACAAATCAAAATCCACAACTTTCATTGCCATTTCCACAACAACAACCTTCTCAACAGAATCCAAATTCTCAACTCTTGCTTCCATTCCAACAAAAGAAAAATCAACTACCATCCCAACCATTGCCAAATCCCAATAATAAAAATCCTCAGAATGCTTACATGGTAGAAGGACAACAATTTCCTACCTATATGATTGTTCTTCTCAATGATGTACAACTCAGATCTGGTAGAGTCTTAGAAAAACCTTCTATAGATGCTCAAAAACAAAGTATTCTTGAGGAAGATTCTCTTAAAGCCAATAAAGGTTCTGAAGCATCTCTTCAAAACCCAAGCACTCAAAAAGAAAAAGAAAAAGATTCAACCCCCACAACTCCTATAGTTGAGCAACCTGCATCTTCATCCACACCTCCTTTCCCTGAAAGATTACAAATTGACAAAGGGGTGGAAAAACAAATCTTGTTGCCTGACTACGATTTCCTAGATGAATTAAAGAATGTTTGTATCAAGATTCCCTTGCTACAAGCCATTAGAGAGATTCCTATTCTAGCAAAAACAATAAAAGAGTTGAGTCTCAAAAGACTAGGAAGGAAACCAAGAGATACAAGAAGAATTCACCTGGTAGGAAAAATTGCGGATATCATGATGGGAAAAATTACCATGTAGAAGTATGTAGATCCCGGTAGTCCAATTGTCAAGACACATATAAATGGGGTAGAAATTCCAAATACTTTGATTGACTTAGGGGCTGCTATCAACATTATGAGTAGACAGACTATGGAACAGCTAAAACTTCATAATCTTCTTTTTACACCTACTTTACTGCAACTTGCAGATCGATCAATTATCAAACCAGATGGTGTATTAGAAGATATTTCAATCTCCCTAGATTCTTGGGAATATCCAGTAGATTTCATGATTTCGACTCCCAAGAGTAATTTAGGAGGGAACCCACTCATTTAAGGAAGACCTTGGCTACCCACAGCTGATGCTTTCATTAGTTGTAGATCTGGAGATATGTACATTTCTGATGGTAGTTCGACAAAGAAATTCAATTTGTATCCTCCAGCAAAAGCAATTACAGAAGTAGGAGATAATGAATGGGTCGATGATGAGGACACTATACAACTTGTCTTTACCATTTCTGAAATCAGTGAAGATAGTCAAATTCTGAACACATTAGAAAATTTTGAAACATCTTCAGAATATGACTACACACAATTTCAGTTAGATTCTGACATTGAGTATCTATCATCTAGACAAATGTCTCTTTACTCTATGGAAGAGTTCGGTAGTTCCGCCATTGAGATTTTTCCAGGTAAAACATTGAATATCAACAAAAACTTGGAAAAATCACAACAGGAAGAGCTAACCAAAATCTTGCAAAAACATTCTACTGCACTTGCATGGGAGTATATTGATATGAAAGGTATTGACCCTAAGACTTGCATTCATCACATCTACATCGAGGAAAATAGTATACCAATCAGACAACCTCAGAGAAGGATGAATCCAAACCTTAGGGAGATAGTGAAAGAAGAGCTCCAAAAACTACTCAATGTAAACTTCATTTATCCAATTTCAGATAGCCGATGGGTTTCTCCTTTGGTTATAGTACCTAAAAAGAATGGTAAATGGAGAGTATGCATTGATTACAGGGAATTGAATAAAGCAACTTCAAAGGATCACTTTCATTTGCCCTTTATCGATCAGGTATTAGATACACTAGCAGGCAAAAAGTACTTTTCATTCTTGGATGGTTTTAGTGGCTATAATCAAATTCAGGTAGCACCTGGAGATCAAGATAAGACCACATTTACCTATCCATGGGGAACTTTTGCTTACCGAGTGCTTCCTTTTGGATTATGTAATGCACCCGCAGCATTCCAAAGAGCAGTACTAGGAATCTTTTCTGATCTAATCCATGATTGTGTAGAGGTTTATATGGATGATTTTACAATTTATGGTAATTCATTTGAAGAGGCATTAGAGAATTTGGAAAAAGTCCTTATAAGATGTAAAGAAACAAACCTTTCATTGAGTCATGAAAAATGCTTTATGATGTTTACTGAAGGTATTTTTTTGGGACATCACATTTCAGGGGATGGGATTAAAGTTGATAGATCAAAAGTTGAAGTCGTCTCCAAGTTACCTATTCCAAATTTTCAAAAAGATGTTATAAGTTTTCTAGGATTTACTGGGTACTATAGAAGATTTATAGAGAACTTCACTAAAATAGCATCTCCACTCTTCAAATTGCTTACAAAAGACTGTGAATTCAAATGGGATCTTGATTTCCAATCAACATTTGAAGCTTTGAAGACAAGAATATCTAAAGCACCCATCTTGAGAGGGCCAAATTGGAAACTTCCTTTCCATATTTCTACAGATGCTTCAGATACAACTCTAGGAGCTATGTTGGGACAAAAAGATTTAGTTCCTTATGCCATTTACTATACCAGTAAAAACTTAACTCCCACTGAGTTGAACTATACTGTGACTGAAAAAGAGTTCTTAGTTGTTGTTCATGCAATCAATAAGTTTAGACATTATATAACAGGCTATGAAACTTTTGTCCATACTGATCATTCTGCGATTAGATATCTAATGAACAAACCTGTTACTAATGGCAGAGTTACAAGGTGGCTCTTACTTTTACAAGAGTTCAATATTACTGTGTTGGATAGACCAAGGAAACAAAATACAGTAGCTGATTTCTTGTCTAGGATCCAAAATACTAAAGAAGATTCTCCTGTAGAGGATAAGTTTCCGGATGAATATTTATTTGCAGTAACTACTAAGACCCCTTGGTATGCAGATATTGCTAACTATTTGGTTAGAGGGAAACTACCTCCACATCTATTTCCTAGTGAAAGAAGAAATATTATTCAGGAGAGTTCAAAATATTCATGGATTTCTAACGAATTGTTTAAAACAGGGCAAGATCTTGTGATCAAAAGATGTGTTAGGGAAGATGAAATGCCTGACATCCTCAAGGCATGTCATGATGAACCATGCGGCGGATACTTCGCTGACAAAAGGACAACCTATAAAATCCTCTCTTTAGGATATCATTGGCCTTCCCTCTTCAAAGATACAAAAGAATATGTCAAAAGGTGTGATAGCTGCCAAAGAGTAGGGAAACCGACTCTTTCAAATGAAATGCCATTGCAACCACAGGTACTCATCGAACCCTTTGAAAAATGGGCTTTAGATTTCATTGGACCTATTAATCCACCATCTAAACAAAAGAAGTATATATTGATATGTACTGATTATGTCACTAAATGGGTAGAAGCCAAAGCATTACTTTCTGCTACTGAAAATTCAGTTGTTAGTTTTCTTTATGAGGATATTTTTACTCGCTTTGGTGTTCCAAGAGAAATTGTGACAGATCAGGGAAGTCAATTCACATCCAACATGGTGGAGAAGCTGATGGAAGAATACAAAATCAAGCACATAAAATCTACTCCTTACCATCCGCAAGCAAATGGCCAAGTGGAGTCTACAAATAAAGTTATTGAAGGCATCATCACCAAAATTGTTCATCTACACAGAAGAGATTGGGCAGAAAGGCTTCTTGAAGCCTTATGGGCCTATAGAACTACATGGAGGAATACAACAGGACATTCTCCCTATGAACTTGTTTATGAGAAAGAAGTCTTGCTCCCAATTGAGTTTCAAGTCAAAACTTTCAAGATGGCGATTCAGTTGGGGATGGATCTATCGAAAGCCCAAAAGCACAGAATGGAGCAGTTGAATGAACTAGATGAGATCAGACAAGAAGCAATCCTAAGAACTGATCTAATTCAGTATCAAAGAGCTAAGTGGCATGACAAATACATCAAAGAGAAAAAGTTTCAAGAGGGAGATTGGGCATTACTATTTGATTCCAAGTTTAAAAAAAATTTAAAGGAAAATTTCAGACTCATTGGCTTGGGCCATATGAGATTGACAAAATCTTTAGCAATGGAGCGGTAAGAATCAAAACCATTGATGAATTTCAAACTCCTCTTATTGTGAATGGCCACAGATTAAAGATCTATCATAAGCCACTCTCAAAAGAGGAATTTGTCAAAATGTTTCAAGATAGTTCTGCGATAAGGCTGGTGAAGAAGAATCCTTCTTTTCCACTAGCCTAGCCTTTGTTCCTTTCTGTTTAAAAAATAATAATAATAATAAAAAATAAAAAATAAAAATAATAATAATAATAATAATTGTATAAGCTTGAAAACCAATCACAAATTGGCAGTCTTATACAGAAAATACAGGGCGAAAATCAGAATCCTTTGATGCCCTATATTTTCCAAAAAAAAAAAATCTCTTTCTTTCCCATTTTCATTTCACTTCACCTCATTTTCATTCCACTCCATTTCATTTTCATTCCACTCCACTTCATTTCATTCCACTCCATTTCATCCATTTCATTTCATTTCACCAATAAAAATTTCTTTCATGACCATTTTCATTCAGTCAGTTATCATCTATCCATTTTCATTCAGTCAAATGGTTGCTGTGTCAGTTTCTGCAGCTGAAACCAATTTTCGCAGCCAGAAGCAGTTTCCATAGCCACCACTCTGTTTTTCAAATTGACAGTCAAGATGTTAGTTCAATAATCATGAAAGCAAATGTAGGTATGACCGAGGACATATTATGAAGACATGGAGCACCTAAAGGCATCAATAAGGAGCAGTTGATCATGAACAAACAAATGGCAAAAAATTCCAAGGTATGAGTAAAAAATTATTTCAAATAGCAATCAAAACACATTTTTGCATAGTTATTAAACCATAAGCTCCACTATATGCAATGATTTCCATGATAGCTCCATAACCATTCCACGACATTCCTCCACAAACCATGCATTTATTTTCCAAACGGTCTTATGATTAGCCTTCGGATTTAATTTGTGTTGGCTGCATTTTAACACTCCACCTGTAATCATAAGGACACGGTCGCTTTGACTACGGCTCTTTTCAGCCGCATAAAATCCGCAGCCGTTTCATAAACGTGTTTGCGTCTACTCTGCAGCGACCCAATTTAAAATTCTGCCGGATGCATTGTACTCTCCCTACTGTTCTATTAACATCATGGCTGCATTTCCACCTTTCTCACATAAGCCTTCACCCCTTCACGAATTCACTTCCACTGTTTGTCCTCTGTTTTCCGCTCACAGTTACTGGTTTTCTCCATAAACTCTATTCACTCCCATAGACCAGCCGTCTCACTTCTGCTAAACCCCCCCTCACGTAGACAATTTTTAAGAACAGAAGGAGGGATGGGTCTATTGTTGAGGGCAGAACCGGAAGGGCCTAAGTTTTTGGAAGGATACCCGCAAGTGAAAGACTTATTAAAGAGGGCAAGATGGCTACGTTTCATTCAAAAATTTAAGGGCCACAATAAGGAGATTACAAAGGCTTTTGCGAGGTCTTTTAACGGCCAGGAGGTGTAGATTGGGGACCTTAAGTTTACAGTCACCGAGGCATCCATAACAGCTGCTACAGAACTTCTCCACGAAGGTGAACGTTGGTTCAAGAACAAGAGCTTTGACGAGCAGGCTTGGAGAGTCATACTACGCAACCCAGGTATGGACGTAACTATACTCAAACGAGGAATTCCTGTCCATGCTTTAAAAGAGGAGTGGGCCAGCTTATTATTAATTATTCAAAAGTTCATTACTTGTGAAGGCCGTTTTGGGGCAATGTATATGTATCATACTCAGTTGTTGATGAACTTTTTAGAAAACCAAACCCTCAATCTGCCCTACTTTTTATTGCTGAGCTTGAAAAAGATGTGCACAACAGTCCAAAAGAACATAGAAGACATAGAACCCCATTTGTATCATCATGGGCTTGTGAGAATTCTAATTGAGGACCAATTGAAGAAAAATAGGGACACCTGGGAACGGTTTTTGGTAAGGAACTACTTTCAAGAGCCACCCGAGGTACCTGAAAGCAGTACAGCAAGAAGGAGTAGGAGAAAGGAGAAAAGTGTGATAATTCAAGACCCTCCTATTAGAAAAACCAAAGAAGTTAATCAAGAAGAGAGGCTGGAAAGAACAAAGGATAGAAACCAAAGAAAATAAAAAAAGAAACGAGACATAGAAGCCGTATATCAAACTGCAGAGCCTTCTCAAAAAGAAGATCACTAAACACTGTCCGAAAGGTTAGCTTATCTTAGAAAACAAGCGGCTGCAGCCAAGAAGAAATGAAAGGAAAAACAGAGTATGGAGGAAGATACTAGTACACAGCATGTGAGAAGAAGCTCTAGGATTAAAGGGAAATTAAAGACAGTAAAAACCAAAGGGCCCCACTTTATTGATTTGGGGGAGGAAACCCCATAAATGCCTCCAGCAACCTCTCCTAGCCGTAGTCCACATCATACTTCCATTTCACAGCCAGATGTTGACATGAGTCCTTCTCGGCCAGAGTTAGAAATCAGTCCCTCTCAACAGGATTTTGGGGTCAGCCCAAGGAAGGCTACACCCGAGGTACACCCAAATCAGCAGGAGATGTATGATTATATAGAATCCTTAGAGAAGACAGCTGCAAGTCCAAGAACATCATCCACTTAGCCTCACACAGCACAAGAAGCTCTAGTCCAATCATTGAAACAAGAAGTCTTTGAATTGGAGGTTTTAAATAGACATATTAAAAATGAAAATGAAGCATTAAAGGAGCAAAGTAGATTGGACAAGATCATTCATGACAACACTATGTTACATCTGGGACTGTGGCAGAAAAAGAACAGGAAATTAAAGAAAAAGTGCAGGAAGTTGAGTAGGGAATTGATCAGTCTCAAATTCAGATGCTTGATGAGGAAGCCCAGGATGGTAGTAGTACCAAGGAAGAGGAGAAGAGGGTTGGATGTACTGGAAGAAGTTTCAGAGCACATGGACTAAAGGGAGGATGATCAAAATTTTGGTTGCATGGGGACATGAAACACCTTCACAGTGGGGGTATGTTGAGCCCCAAACTTGCATCTTTCCTATACACCTTTCTAGACCTTTTCCATTTACCTGGACCTCCTCAGCTGTCAACATCATTGCATATTAGTTTAAAAGAGCATATAAAGTGGTTTCCTAACTACGTTTTGTGTTTGTTGTTTGAATTAGATTTTTGCTCATTGAGCTGCGGAATCTTGTCACTTTCCGCAGCCTTTTTGTTAAAGTCTATATTGCAGGTGTCTTCAGGTAAATCGAGCCACATGGGAAAGTTGGAAATGACGCAGACATGGACCGAGTCCTATTGGCTCAGTCGAATTCATCAAAGAAGGCCGTGGTCAAAGGTGGTCAAGCGGTTGTCAACATAAGAGTCCTACAGCAACAAGACTTCATTTTTCACCACGTGAAGACTTGCATGGTCGTTCCTAGATCTATGGGGACATATCAACACATGTGGACTGCTCCATAAGGCGAATCCAACAGCCACCCTCAATAGATTTAATCACCACGACAGCCATGATGCTAGATCCCTGGACGTCGTTGTTCACGTGTCCTCTGTCAGCGCAGTTCTTAGGAAATCAGTTATGTAAACGTTTGCTATAAATAATGTGTTTCCATACGCATAGTAGTTAGTCTTGGTAATGTAATTTTGCTTTTAAGAAAGCCCACTGTGTCATGACATTATTTCTTTGTTATAACTGCGTTTTGAATACATGTGAAGACTCTGTTTATAAGCACAATTCGTGGTTGATAGTTGTTGCCCGAAGTTGTGCAGAGGGCCCCTGCACATGCCGAGGTTTTGTTTATTGCTGTATAGTTTCATGCTTTATTTCTTTACGTTCCTTATGCCATAATTATTCACTTGTATATATTGCATTTCTTATGGTATTAACGTTTTATTTCTGTCCATAATTTTTCATGCTTTATAATGTTGTTAACTGATCAGTGTCTTTGTTCCAGATTACAGTAGGCAGCTCGGGCATTTGCACATAGTTTTACAATGACTAATGACATGGAATCAATCTTGTCCTTCTGCTGATTTATTTTTCCTAGTTTTTAATTTCAGCACTGTTTTATTAATTTCAGTTTTGTTCATTTGCTTTATTAGTTAGATTAGATATTAAATTACTCATGTCATTATCAGTTACCTCCGAAAGCCATAGCGAGACTAATGGTGAGGGATTGAAGTATGAGTGTGTAGTTTGATATTAGTTTATTTTTCTGCAAGTTAGATATTAAATTGTTCATGTCATTATCAGTTACCTCCGAAAGCCATAGCGAGACTAATGGTGAGGGATTGAAGTATGAGTGTGTAGTTTGATATTAGTTTATTGTTCTACAAGTTAGATATTAAATTTCTCATGTCATTATCAGTTGCCTCCAAAAGCCATAGCGAGACTAATGGTGAGGGATTGAAGTATGAGTTTGTAGTTTGATATTAGTTTATTTTTCTACAAATTAGATATCAGATTGCTCAAGTTGTTTATGATTACCTCCGAAAGCCATAGCGAGACTAATGGTGAGGGGTCAGAATATGAGTTGATGTAATTTGATTTTAGCTTTACTTTGCTTGAAATTTTTGGATTTCTTTGAGTACAGTTTCTTTTGTATTTAGACAGCAGCAAGGATAATGGTTTCATGATCAATAGTTCACTGTTTGTTTAATTAGAATAGTGGCACATTTTCATTCTCTTCTAAGAATTAACTTCATCATTGCATGTTTTAAAACCTTTTTGAAAAGTTTGAAGTTTTGGAAGTCATTTTAAAGGACATCATAGCCTTGAACATTTATGTCCATACTTGTCTTTTAGAATTTCCATCTCACATTAGGAAATCAATAGAGAAAAACCCAAAACGAAATAAAAATCAAAAACAACAAAAAGTAAGAAATAGGTTATCTTGCACATATAGTGCGCCGCACTTCAACAGTTTACGACTCCCGGATTGACAATTAATATAGTAATTTAGGACACTCTAAATTGACCAAACATGAACTTCATGTCCAACTCATTTAATTCTCCTTACTACTTTCCTTCTCCTAAGAAAAACAAGACAAACTTATTTGTACTACTAACATTTTTGCTCACTCGATGAACATTTATTATAGTGAGTTTGTTTTTATCCTTGTGTGCATTTATGGCACATTCCTTCCCATATATGACAAGAATATAATAGTTAGATATCTTCCTAAAGATGACATCTCTCACATATATCAAGCTTCCCAAGATGACTCCACACACATCCAATGGAACCACATTTGCAACCACTTCATCCAAAAAGTTTTGGTTGATGGAAGACTTGAATTCACATTGCTTGTTCACTATCATTTCCACATATTACCTTGCCCAACCTAGGGGATCTGGATACGTATGGTACTATGTCTCAAGAGTAAGCTTCTCATCCAATTGTGTAAAGATAAAATTGGATTGTGAATTAGGATCAAACAAGCAATCTACCTTTCTTTGTTTCATGTGGATTTTTATTTATAGCAACTCAATCATCTCCTTCTCCTCCTTTTGATAGCAAAGAACTAGTGCTACTTGCTTCTAAAAGGTAGTATAATTGATCTTCCCTTTTGGGTCTGAGGTATTGTCCCCTCTTTCCTCAACGTCTAATATTATTAATTAATTCTTTTCCTTTTTATTTTGGAACTACTCAGAGCAATTCTCAAGGTGCAATTTCTTGCTATCCTTCTCAATGTGGTCACTTTCTATCACAACCCTTGCATTGCTTGATGGAGGGTGTTGCTTCTTGTTTCATTGCCACAATATTTTTCCCATTCCACTTCTTCTTGTTTTCCCCTTTTCTATGATGCTCTTGTGCTTATGTTTTCTTATATGTTCTAGACTACTACTTCTACTTCTCTCCTTCATGGTACTATGCTTGAACATTAGCTTCTTGATCACAAGGTTGAAAAAATTAAATAAATTGATTACAGATCTAAGGTATCAATGCCCCTAAGTACTTTATTAATATATCTAAGTTTTGGAGATATACAACCAATTGAATAAATCTCTTCTTGAACTTTGTGGTGAACTCCTACATTGATTTCCCTCACCTCTACTTAAAGTAATTCCATGCAATCTATTAGTGATCCTAATACCTGATTGGGTAAAATTGAGCTTTAAGCATGTCCTTGAGCACCCCCCAATTAGTCACTGATGGGTCATCTTCTATTGCTTTACTTATTGCTTCATACTCCCACCATGCCAAGTCATGGCCTTTAAGCTTCAAGTGGGAAAATTACATCCTTTGCTTCTCAGTGAATTCATGTACATTGAAGTACACCTCCATCTATTATAGACATTAACACAGTTTGATGCCACCAACTTCTTCCACATATGGCTTGATTTCCACTTTTGCCTCAACATGTAGAGGCACCTACACATTTATTTGGCTACATTATCCCTTTTTGTCTTTGTCTTGCACTTGGTCTTTGCTCGTTTTCCTCTTTCTTGGAATATTCATGATAAGTGTATGTTGAGGATGTTTCCATACCATTCACTACCAACACTATTTTACCATTGATGTGAGTGTGGTAATGCTATGCATTAACCAATCTCATGACCCCATGATAATGTTATTCATCTTCTTCATGGTGACACCATAACATCGTTGATGTTATGCTTCTCTATAGCCTTAGAAACAATTGTTTCCCACTTCTTCTACAATTGTTGTAAGATATTACCATATAGGTCTCACCAAGTATATTTGATCTTGGTATTTGATTCCATATGATCTTCAAATGGTATGCTTATAGCTAGTCCATTTCACCAATGCATATCCTTGAAAAATTTGTACAATTCCATAATTCTTGTAGGTATGGTTAAGAATTTTGTGAAGACCCAAGCTAATCAATCTCAGGTCACACGTCCTTGGATGATACTTCTATGAAGTCTTCAATGCAATTAGTAACTTCATTCGATGGAATGAAGGGAAATCTTATTTGATGTCACATCTTCATATGCTCTTACATGATTTCAATTCAAACTTCAACATCATTCATTCACATGTCTAAAGTGGCCAATAAGAAAAATTTACAATATGTGTGGATGAGAAACAATTAAGAAAATTGTTTGAAATGTTTTCATAAGGCAAGGGAGATTGCCATAACCTCAATGCATGAGATGGCATCTCTCAAACTTGAACACTAACTGAAATAACATCATTAATTATAATCCAAATATATGGAAATTATATAAACACTATCCATGAGTTAGAACATGATAAATGACAACAAAGTAAATAACATGAGCAAGCTACATGAAAAGTGGGAATAAGACAACCCATCATACGCAAAAAATATTATGAATCAAATAAATTACCTCACACACAACCATGCATGGACTAGATGAATTATTCAATTCTTTTGGGTCACAATTAACATATCATAGCAAAATTTCCCACTTAGAGAATGTCCAAATATTATGCAAACACTTAGGAAACCAATACAAGGATGTTATGACATGTATGACCCCGTGCAACTCTATACAACCTCCCTACTAGAAATAAAATTTCCATATGGCCTCCTAGGGACTAAGAATTAATCCATGTAGTTGTGAAATGCCTTCTCTTTGTGTGCTAAGATGTATATTTTCCCTCAACAAGCTATAAGAAGCCATATAAGCCTCTAAAACTCAATAGGAAGCTCATTGCAACCATGGTAAACCACACGATGTCTTTTCTTACTTGTAATAGTCTATTTCACAAGAAATTCAAGTTTAAAAACTCCCTACAACATTACAACAACCAAATTATCTAAGCTAATGATATCACATCTCAAAACTCCCTACAACATTGCACCAACCAAATTATGTAGGCCATTAAGGACAAAGGAGGATATAGAGTTGTTGGAGATATGCATTTACTTATAAAAATTATAATTATGAAGGAAACATTCAACACTACAATTGTCAATGAAATCTTAGCTCAATAAATAAACACAACAACCATGAAACTATAAAGAAACTATTCAAAATATAGAGTAGCCATTTCAAAAAACTTGTAACTAGAAAATCACACAGTAATATAGAAATATACTACAAAGAAAATTCAACATTTAGCATGGAAACTTTTATTCAATTTTATTCAACTAGGCTATGTTACTATTTAATAATGTGTTGGTTACCAGCTCTCTAGTTCATCTTCATGCTTCACATGGAAATGTTTGCAACATTTCCTCCAATCTTTTAAAAATAAACTCTCTTCCTTGGTAGAGAATTGGTATATAAAAGGATGGGTTAACTGGGAGATAATTAGAAGATCAAGTGTAACACCCCCAACCACCAAGTTGGGGCAATGCCACCAAACTCTGACATTGATGCCATAACCATGCAATAACATATAATATAACCAAAACATCATAATTATAGGTGCAAGATAAATAGCCATACGAAACATGTATACAGTAGAGTATACACAATATTAGGCACATTAACAAGCATATTTATAATTCTTATCTTATAAAAACCACTAATCGACTGCAGACCTTGGATGTTCCTCCCAACCATAGATTCCATTTCTCTAACTCTCTTAGAAGGGGGTTACCCCCGAGTTGGAGCTAGTTACAGTACATAACTAGTACAAAACATAATAAGAGCTAAGGTATCAAATCCAAACATTACAACCTACGCTATCCCATTCCCCATTAGCCTATACAACCCAAGGTAATGCATCTTCTTCTCTACAGCCACAATCCACAATCCATTGGGTCGTGCCACTACCCTTTCAAGGTTTCCAACTAGGCTGATAAGGCAGTTTGTGAGCCCTATGTATTTTAGGAGTTCTAACTACCCTTAGGGGTTCCTAGGTGTCCTCCAAGCCCCACATAGGGACACTTGTCCCTATACTTTTCCCTCTAGGGCTTCAACCTTCCCCAAGGCAACCTAAGGAGAAGTACACTCGTACCTAGACCCACCTAGGATCCTCAATGTATAATAGATATACATCCTCTGACTCTTCTCAAGCTAGCACAATAGTCATCTTGATAACATTTGATTGAGTCGTCACCCCCCCTTTCATCAACATGGTGCTCCTTACTTTATATTATAAGAATATATTATAATATTATAATACATTTTAAGATCAACCCACTTTACCTTTATAACATTGGTTAGAAATAAAATAAAATTTTCCTACCTTCGGCCCTTTGCTAACCTCTAGCCCCCTCACCTTTCCTTTCATGGAGTCCTAGTGCCCCATATTCTTTTCATCCCCTAGTTTCTAGCCATGACCCTTATTTATTAACGTTTATGTGTTTACATGTTAAATTTGCTAGGCTCACGTGACTTTTAGCACATAGGCTCTTCAACCTAAACGAGACAGTCCTTAGGCCTCAAAACATATTTGTACATTGGCCCGTAGGCCCAACAAGCTTATACACATATGCATGTGGGCCCCAACATAACCTGGATCACAAGCCTAATTATCATGTACCAACTCACCAACCTAAGTATCACATTTACATTTACATTTAGAATTTCAGGATCAATAGGGGGTATTACATTAGCTTCCCCAAGATTGTTTTAATCTCTTGTCTTTTCTCTTTATTACATTTGAGGAGAAGTCTCATACATTTTTTTTAACACACACACATACAAACTTTTCCTTCCATTTTTACATTTGAATGCTAGCCTTATGATGTGATATTAATGTTGGGGTGGACATCGACCATAATAACATGGGGCCCTTCATGAAAACAACCCTATATGTTCCTCGTCCATATCCTTAAAGCTTACATGTGTTTTTCATCATAGAGCCTACACCAATGACTAATTGTCTCTATGTTGATCCAATTCAGAGAAAAAACTTGTATTGTTTATGAAGAAATCGATTATATTGTACTCATTTTGATTTACACAATCATGTATAACTTACAACAAATTAATACATACTCTTTACATTTTATTTATATCTTTGTAGATGGAAGATGCAAAGACACAATTTCAAACTCAAGCCAATCAACAAAACATTCCAAATAACCCAAGTACAATACACTATGCGAGTAATGAAGATATTGATAATAGTTCGAGTAATGAATGATTTTTAATTAAAGTTAAATGTTACATATTGTATATTTTGGAATGTTTAACAATGAAAATGATGTTTTATGTTGATCTAGATGGATATCGGTAGTCATCCACCTCTTCCACTATCTCCATTGTTCTCTATCTTATTGGTATTTTCTTCTATGATTTTTGGGTCCCAAAATTATGTATTTTGGAAATTTATGGGGCCAAGGATAGTCGTGGCATGCCTTGGATCTATTAAAATTTTTTATACCTCAGATAGTTCTTTCCAATGAGCTAGTGTTCACCCCAAACAAATAGTGCATGGAAAAGTTGTGCCCCTGGGAAGTTGATATACCAACTAACCACCTCAAGTGTCATAAACCTTTTGGAAGAGTCATCTTCTATGGTTAAGTTATGGACCTCTAGGGTTCTCTCTTTATTCTAAAAGGTGATTATTTTGGCCTCTTATAATAGCTTTCACAAATGCACATTACCACCACCTCTCTCTATTTAGAGATAGCTACCACCATTATTGCTAGTTTGCATTCTACAATATTTTTCTATTTCATTTATTAACAGAAGTTGGGTTTTCACCATATTATTGTAATTTTGGTTTATTTCCTTGTATGTGTTCTATTTAATTTCTTGCATCTCATTCCATTCATTGTACAACCTGAATCAGTGGTATTAGAGCAATTTGCTTCTTGATGTTTCTCAGTGCATGTCCCCAAAAGGGTTAGGGTACAAGGAGTTGGGTATCGATCTAGTTTTAATTGGGAACAATAACTCTTGCAAGCCCAAGAAAACTACCATGGTGAAAGAAAAGAGACAGTATGGAGCAGGAGATCCTATCAAGTTGTTTCTCAAGGAATAAATCACATGACAGAGTAATGACATGATGGAAAATTTCACTCAGATCCTTCAACAATTGCTAATGACGATAGAGGCACCTTCAACAAGTGGAAAAGTTTGAGGTGTGACACGCTTCAGGGTACAAGTTAAATTTGATATTCCCTTATTATAAGGCCAAATAAATGTTGATGCTTTGGGGAAATGGTTAAATTTGTTAGAGGGTTATTACTCTGTCCAAATTTGTTCTAACAATGAGAAGATCACCTTTGTGCTATTCAAATTCATTCCCCATGTCAAAGATTGGTGGGAATGTTACTGGGAGAGACACAAGAATGATGAGTTTGTGATGTTCAATGTATAACCAACTTGGGTCACTTTTTTTGATGCCCTTAAGGAGGAATTATACCTTGTAGGGAGCTATGATGACTAGTAAATGAGATGGACAACTGTGCGACATGAGAGAGATCATATAATGTTGGAGTACGCCAATAATTTCCATACCTTGTGCTCAAAGATGGGTATTAAAGACTCCAAGTGACACCTAGTCTTGAAGTACTATAATGGCCTACATAGGTACATCCAAACAGAGATGGATTTACCAAACATCTCTTCATTGGGAGCAACTTATAAATATGTTGTCAATTTTGAGTAGAAATTGAAGTAGTGAAATAAGAGAGAGTTCATATCTACAAATCCGCTGCAATAGAAACCCGAAGAAGGTGGTCCTAAATTAGAAAATAAGGGACACAGAAAGGAGAGCCAACCTCAATACAAATAACCCAATTCGTAGGTGAGGAAAGGTAATGGGAAGTTGAAAAACAACACTAGGAAGTGGCGTGGGTTCCACAAAATCCCCTCGCACAATAGTAATGAATGTCATTCGAAACAATCATTTTTGGTGGAGCTTAAAGAAAAGGAAATAAAACTTGACTTTGATTTTCATTTAGAATGGGATAAAGGAAAAAAAAAAAAAAAAAATCGATGTAGAACCCAATGCTACTATCACTACCACAAAGATCCAACTAGAAGATCTAGAGAAGCTCGAATAAGGGAAACACCTCTTCCATTCATAGATGTTGGTGAAGGGGACACCACTCCATTTCATCGTTGATAGTGAGAGCCAAAAGAAATTGATATCATATGAGGTCATCAAGATATTGAAGAGCTACCAACAATGCCACATCCCCAACGATACACGATTAGTTGGTTGAGCCATGGACAAGACATATGTGCCAACTAGTAGTGCCGCTTGTCCTATAACATCAAGGCCTTCAAAGATGAGGTGTTATATGATGTAGCAATGTTGCCCCACTTGAAGTTTGTGATGTCGTTTTAGGACAACCTTATACGTGGAAATTCCATGTTGTTTATGAGTCTTGTCCCCATAGTGTCATTGTTACTCTTAGAGGTAAGATCCAAAGGATAATAGAGGTAGTCTCAACTACTGCAATTTCATTTATCTCAACAAAATAGTGCCAAAAAGTAATCTCTCGGACTAAAAAAATTGTTTTCTTCATGGTTCGGTCAAAATGTGAAAGGAAGGTCACTGCAACCACCATAACCTTCGCACGAGGTGTCTATACAAAACATAAGTAAGTGGACTATATTGTAGACACATACAAAGATATCTTTGCTCCGCCTATGGGGGTGCCTCTACACTACCAGGTCAAGGACTCAATTTACATGATACTTGGTGCTTTTTACCTAATGGCCCAATATATAGATGCTCTCTCTTGTAGAATGAGGAAATAAAATTTCAAATTCATGGGCTCATTAAAAAGGGCCACATTTGATCGAGCTCCTCACCTTGTGGGATTCCAATTGTGTTAGTGTAGAAGAAGGATGGGACATAGAGACTCTTTTATTATATAACCCTAACAAAATCGTTGTCAAGAACATAAACCTGATCCTTAGGATTGACAATATTCTTGACCAACTTAAGTGTGCTAACTTATTTAGTAATATTGACTTGAAGTCAAGATACCACCAGGTTCTAATTGAGCAAACTGATGTATGGAGGATGATATTTAAATCTAACCATGACGTTTTTGAGTGGTTGGTCATGGAATTTGGCTTGGATAATGCTCTAGCAACGTTCATGAGGATAATGGATGATATCCTTTGGCCATCACAAAATATTTTGTGGCTGTATATTGGATGCCATCCTCATCTTCAATAGAACGTGGGAGGAACAATTACAACACATTTAATAGGTCTTGAGCACCTTGCAACAACAAAAGTTGTATGCCAATCTGGATAAATACTCATTTTGCATGTAGAGAATTTAATACTTGGGATATATTGTGGATTAACATGGGGTGCATGTGGACCCAACCAAGATCCAAGTCATTTGGTATTGGCCAGCCTTGATGACTTTAACAGAGCTCTGTATCTGTTTGGGCCTTGCTAACTTCTATCGAAGGTTCGTGTTGGGGTTCTCTTATATCACTTGGCCCTCATTTCAAGTGATAGAGGGTGGATTAGAAACAAAGTTTTCCCGGTCTGAGTCACAATATAAAGCATTCAAGGATATAAAACACCGCCTTTAATGTACACCATTTCTCACCCTCCTAGACCTGCATTAATTATTTGAAATTGAGACAAATGTCTCTAGCTATGCTATTGGTATAGTCCTCACTCAATAAGGACATTTGGTGGCATATCACACTGAAACATTCTCTGATATTGTCCAAAGATACCCCACCTATGATAAAGAGATGTAATATAATGTGCAGGTTTACTGAAAATGGAAGCATTATATTTTGGGGGAGGAGATGATCATCTACACTAGTCATAAGCCTCTACAATTTATTCAAACAAAAGGAAAGTTACAGAATGATTTTCATAAAAAAATTATCCACATACCTTCACTAATTCCATTTGAACATAAAATACAAGTAGGGTAGCATCAATCATGTCATAGACAACCTTAGTTGACCCCCTAGTTTTGGTGCTAGCCACAATTCTTGACTCTTGTGGGGAAGAGATCTCCGGGTGACCATGATTATACAACAATGACTATGAATTCATTGCCACATACCATATGTGTATTGCATGTAAGCAAGTTCTAGAATTCCACCTCCATGATGCACTTTTGTGCTCACTAGGCCACCTTTATGTTCCTTCAAGTGAGTGTGCCAAGATGATCTTGGAGGCACATTATAGTGAGGTGGTAGGGAAATTTGGTGCAGAGAAGACAATAACAATACTTCAAAAGTCTTTATGTTAGCCAAAGATTTGACAGGATATCTAGTGTATATCAAGTCATGCACTTCCAATGTTATTGCTAAACCAACCATCAAGAACCAGGGGTTGTACACTCCTCTACCTACCAGAGATAAGCCCTGGGAGTCAGTCTCGATGGATTACAGGTCACTTTTTCCATCCACCAAGCATGGTAATGATTGTGTGTTTATGGATGTCGACAAGTTCTCTAAGATGGTGATTTTGGCACCATGTAATAAGAGTATCACATTTGAAGCCACCGCTAAACTCTTTTTTGAACATGTTGTTGGCATTATGATTCTGGTTTGGCTCTATGGTTCAGGTGTTGTACTTGATGGCAACTCACTCATGTGGCAAAATTCTGTTCAGGCTCTCAAAATGATGGAAAATAAGAGGTTCGTTGGTGCATCGTTCAAAAGGCGTGGACCCGCAGGTTCGCCGTTCAGGAAGTGCAGACATACCCGCTGGTTCTCCGTTCATAAGGTGCAGTCCCCCAGTTCACTCACTCCAATGCAGAGAAGCGCGCTCACGTGGGGTTTCTTATGTTTGGCCCTTGGTATTTAGCCCGTCGATTCATGATCCTATGGTTTTGGCCCGTGGTATAGGATCTAAATTGTTGAACCCCGGTTTGGATCCCTTGTATTGATGTTTGATGGTTTTGTCCCATGGTGTGAATAAGGGATTGACTATAAAAAGGGGAAGGAGATCACTTGGCTATACACTTGTGAAATTTGAATATCTTAAGATCTGAATGTTTGGGTGATTGGTTTTAAAAGCTAGATCTAAATCAAGGAGAAAATTTAAAGCGAATCTATTGATAAGTCGTGATCTCTCAGGCGCATGATCAGATCTGTGGATTTGGCTGACTGTGGCACATTGGAGGACTGTTAATTTGGCCCTAATCAGAGGTTCGCAGGCGATCCACGGCGTAAGTGCGGGGGTACGCAGTGCAGGAGAAGACGCAGTGCGGGGGTACGCAGTGCAACGGAAGGCGCAGTGCGAGGTACGCAGCGCAGAAGACAGCACGGTGCAGAGATATGCATAGGCACAGAAGGAACAGTGCGGAGGTACGCGGAGATACAGACAGTGCAGTGTGTATCTGAGTTGAGGTACGCAGTTCAGCATAAGGAGAAAGTGCGGTGGTACGCATAGAAGCAGAAGGATATAGTGCGGATCTGCGCAGTTCAGGCACAGAAAGACTGCGGATATCCGCAGGTTTATATCGGTGAAGTTGCAGACCTGTCTTGAAACATTTGTTGGCTGTCTTTTATCTATTGCTACAGAGTTATGGGTTTAGATTTCTGGTATTACTTTTCTATTTACAACATTCTGAGAAGTTGGGTGATTCATTGGTTGATTGTATAAAGAGATTGGGTGATTTGCATGTACTTGATGATTATTTGATCTTCTTGGATCCAGTCTGAAAATTAATGAAACGTGGTCCTTAAAGAAGTAGAAGAGCAAAGGGGGTTGTAGCTCCCTTCCAGGAGAGACTGGAAAACGAGAGAGAGTTGTAGCTCTCTGCAGGTTGTAGCTTGCGTACTGGTAAAGGACTGCACTAGTACAAAATCTTTGTAAAAGAAGTTTCTAATTGAAAGAAGATAGAGACATATTGCAACAGGTGGTTTTCACCCACATTGGGTTTCCACCTTATATTTGGTGTTCTTTGGTGTGCTTATCTATTTTTCTTGTTCTTGTTCATTATTATATGGCACTGACATACAAATTAATGATCAATATCTGAAGAATAAATTAACGTATAAATCTGGAAGGCATATTGAAAAGAATTTGATAATACTGATTCACCCCCCCCTCTCAGTATTATTTCTAACAATTGGGATCAGAGCAGGTTCTTCAGAAGAAGCTTGATCGCTTGAAGAAAGATCTTGCATCATGAGCAACTACGAGAGGGAAGCATCAATCAGGTCACCGATTTTTGATGGGACAAACTTCGTTTATTGGAAGGTAAGAGTTACTGCCTATCTTCAATCTCTTGGTACAGAAGTCTGGGATATCATAGATACAGGGTATACTTTTCCATCAGCAACTCCTACAGATCCGGCTGAGAAGAAGAAATATGAAACAAATGCAAAGGTGGTCAATGCTCTATTAGGATGCCTATCTCAATCAGAATTTGTCAAGGTAATGCAGTTTAAATCTGCAAAAGAGATATGGGACAAGATTGTTCTAAGCTATGAAGGAGATGATCAAGTAAAACGAGCAAAACTTCAAACCCTCAGGATTCAGTATGAAAATCTCAGGATGTATAATGATGAAAGTGTGGCTAACTATTTTCTTCGTGTAGATGAGATTGTTAATTGTATGAAAAACTTGGGAGAAGAAATAAAAGAGGCTATTGTGGTTGAAAAAGTTCTAAGATCTTTGTCCCCTAGGTTTGAATCTAAAGTTTCTGCTATAGAAGAAAAGGAGAATCTACAAAGCCTTAAAATGTCACAGCTGCACGGAATTCTAACTGCTTATGAAATGAGGAAAGGAGGTCCATCAAACAGGAGAGAAGCTGCCTTCAAGGCTTCAGGCAAAGGCGAGTACTACGAGTCAGGACACGTGTCAGAAGAAGAAGAAGAATCAAATTTTGTCAGAAATCTTCAACGGGGTACTGGACGGTTCCGAGGTAAGTTACCTTTCAAATGCTTTGCTTGTGGAAGAGTCGGTCACTATGCTGCCAAATGTCCTCACAAGGATAAGATTGACAAAGGGAAGGAACCTGTTAGATGGAACAAGAAACAGAATGCAACTAATAAAAGTTACTACACTCATGAAGACAGTGATGGCCTATCAAATAGTGACGAAGATGAACGAGGTAATGATTATAAAATTTTAATGGCTTTTGAAGATGATGATTACATGGATGCTATAGATGTGGATGACTTTTATGAAGAGATTTCTAGACTCAAGACATGTTTAGAAAAAAAGAATGTGATCATTGATACTCTGCAATTTCAACTTGATGAAAAAGAAAAATCTCTTGAGAAGTTAGAATGTGAAATTGTTGGCCTTAAAAAAGAAATTGAGAAAACAAAGGTTCTTAATCTTAAGTTTGTTAAAGGATCTGAAACTCTGGATGAGATTATCAATGTACAACTTTCTCCACTAATTAAGACAGGTCTGGGTTATAATGGAGAAACATCTCAAGCATCCACCTCAAAGAGTTATCTTGATGCAGCAAGGAGGAATGAGCAAAAGCCCAATGGAGATCATCAGGTAAAGCAGGGACGAATTACATCAAGAACAAACAGAGACTACCAGGTAAACCAGGGGCAATCCATCTTAAGGGTAAACAAAAGCTACAACCAGCCACAGGTAAAAACTTTTCAATTTGCTTCAAGAATGGATGACAATAGAAATTACAATCATTTGGCTAGTAGATTTGATAATCGCATAAGTTTCTTCAATGGCCAATGTTTCTCTTGCCATAACTTTGGTCACAAAGCAGCTCAATGTGTTGCCTATAAGACAATCATGACTAGAGAAGCTCAAAAACAAAGAAGTATGACCGGGATTACGAAAAGGACCTATAACAACTTTTCGGCCCTTGAAAATGAAATTGAATGTTCTATTTGTAATAACTTCGGTCATGAAGATTCTGAATGCAGGAGCAGGTTTCGGCAGACAAAGGAACAAGCCTCAAGCACCCGAACATGGAGAATAAAGGAACCACAACCAGAAAGATGTGGGATAGCTTTTTATGCAGAAGGACAGGAAAATCTATGGTACATCGACAGCGGATGTTCGAAGCATATGACAGGTGATAAAGAAAAACTTGAATCATATACTGCTTTAGAAAAGGGTAAGAAAGTTTCTTTTGGAAATGATACCCCTGCAGCCATAAAAGGAAAAGGCACTGCTCAGTTGAAAGAAAAGGTCAAAGCTGGAAATGTTTTGTATGTTGATGGCTTGAAGCATAATCTACTGAGTGTCAGTCAGATGTGCGATCAAGGAACCGAGGTAATATTTCGATCAAATGGATGTAGCGTTCGTGATCTTGATACAGGAAAAACAGTGATCAAAGGCAGAAGAACTCCAAATAATCTATACATATTTGAAGAAGGACAACAACAATGCTATTTGAGCAAGGATGATGAACATTGGTTATGGCACCGGAGGTTGGGGCATCTAAGCTTTTCACAAATAAGGAAAGCATGCAAATACCAGGCAGTTCGTGGTCTTCCAGATATCAAAATTCCAGACAACACCATATGTAAATCATGTCAGTTTGGTAAGCAAACCAGAACTAACTTCCCTGAGAAGGAAGGATCAGCCAGCAGGCCTCTTGAACTAGTCCATACAGATGTATGTGGTCCATTTAGGACAAGGTCACCTCGAGGAGAAGAATACTTTATATTATTCATTGACGACTTCTCCAGGATGGTTTGGTTGGGACTTATGAAACACAAGGACGAAGCATTCGAAAAATTCAAATCTTTCAAAGCCTTGGACGAAAACGAATCATATCACAAAATTAAGTGCCTCAGGTCCGACAGAGGTGGGGAGTTTACCTCAAATGAATTTTTCGATTTCTGTGAAGAACATGGAATAAGAAGGGAATTCTCTACAGCTAGGACTCCTCAACAAAATGGAGTGGTGGAAAGGATGAACAGAACGGTCCAACAAATGGCTCGTGCTATGCTTGATGAGTTTGGGACTCCCGCAACCTTCTGGGGTGAAGCTGCATTTGTTGCGGTTGTTATTCTCAACAAAACAAATGTCCGAGTGAACAGCACTCAAACTCCTCATGAGCTCTGGTATGGTGAGACTCCTTCGGTAAAGCATTTCAAAATTTTTGGGAGCAAATGCTATATCAAGAGCACTGATGAACAGCTTGGCAAACTTGAACCTAGAGCAGATGAAGGCATTCTCCTTGGTTATTCTCCCCATAGCAAAGCATATAAGTGTTTTTTTTTCCGAAGAAAAAAACCGAACTTTTTTATAAGGAATAAAAAAGTTACAATCAGATGAGTGAACATTCAGCAAAATACTGCAAAAAAGAGGAGAGAAAAACTCCTCTGTGAAACATCAGCAAGCATAAAACAAAGCATATAAGTGTTACAATAAAAGACTTGGAAGAATTGTTGACAACATTGATGTAGTGGTTGACGAAAAAGGATACATCCCTAGGCAAGTAAATCATGAAAATATCGAAGAGGATGAAGACTACTCTCCAAATCAGACAAATGATGAAGAAGAACCTCAAGAGGCACCTGAGGAGCAAATAAGGATAAAAGAGAAGACTCCATCCAGGTACGTTCAAAAAAATCATCCATAATCTCAGATTTTGGGGCAGAAAGAAGCAGGTGTACAAACAAGAAGAACAATTGCAGAAGCCTCAAGCTATTTGGCATTGCTCTCCTCCACTGAACCACAAAATGTAAGAGAGACATGCAAAGATGAATGCTGGGTCAAGGCAATGGATGAAGAACTTGAGCAGATCAAAAAGAACAACACTTGGGAGTTGGTTCCTAGACCAAAAGATAAGAATGTCATAGGGACAAAATGGATCTTCAAAAATAAGTTGAATGAAAATGGAGAAGTAATTAGAAACAAGGCCAGACTTGTGTGTAAAGGGTATGCTCAACAAGAAGGAATAGACTTCGAAGAAACTTTTGCTCCCGTTGCTAGACTTGAGGCCGTCCGAATGTTCCTTGCTCTCTCAAGCTTTCAGAAGTTCAAAGTTTTTCAAATGGACGTGAAATCAGCCTTTCTGAATGGGGACTTAGAAGAAGAAGTGTACATTGAGCAACCAGATGGTTTCATCCTTGGGAATGATCCAAATCTTGTATGCAGAGTAAAGAAGGCTCTCTATGGTCTTAATCAGGCTCCAAGGGCTTGGTACTACCGTTTGGACAAATATCTTCAACAACAAGGTTTTTCAAAGGGATCAGCAGATAGAAATCTTTACATAAAAATTGAAAATGACAAATTACTGATACTTGTTGTGTATGTAGATGATATTATCTTTGGCAGCAATTAAGAAGCTATGAGTCAAAGCTTTGCCTTGGTGATGCAGAAAGAATTCGAAATGTCTTTGCTTGGAGAACTGACATATTTTCTTAGATTGCAAATCCGACAAAATGAAGGCGGAATCTTCTTGTCTCAAACCAAGTATCTCAAGCAGATTTTGAAGAAATATGGCATGGAAGATGCAAAACCAGTATGTACCCCCATGGTCACAGGATGTAGCCTCAGTGCAAATGATGAATCAGCAGCAGTACATCAACCAACCTACAGATCTATGATTGGAAGTCTACTTTATTTAACAGGTACCCGACCAGACATCATGCATGCAGTGGGAATAGTTGGAAGATTTCAGGCAAATCCAAAGGAAACTCATCTTCAGGCAGTGAAGAGAATTTTCAAGTACCTTCAAGGAACTCAAAACTATGGCTTATGGTATCCTAGAGATACAGATCTCACACTTCATGCTTATACAGATGCAGATTGGGCCAGAAGCGTGGATGACAGGAAGAGCACAAGTGGTGGTGCATTCTTTATGGGTTCCAGATTAGTATCTTGGTTCAGCAAGAAACAAAGTTTGATTGCTTTATCTACAGCTGAAGCGGAATATGTGGCTGCTGCATCTTGTTGCACTCAACTCCTTTGGATGATGCAGATCTTGCAAGATTTTCAAATCACTTGTACTCCACCTATCTCCATCCTATGTGATAATACAAGTGCAATAAGCATTTCAAAGAACCCGGTCATGCATTCAAAGACCAAGCACATACCGATCAAGTATCACTTTTTCAGGGAACAAGTGCTTGAACAAAAGGTCAAGTTGGAGTATGTTCCTTCTAAGGAACAAGTTGTTGATATACTCACCAAACCATTGCCCAGGGAGACCTTTGAATACCTTAGGCAAAAGCTGGGGGTTGTTGATGCATCATCCTGTTGTTGAATCTCATCTGTTTCAGAGATTGTTGGTTGTACGCAAGTTTCATATGGGGTATACGCGTACATTGGTCGAAGATCGAATGGCACAGGTTCAGGGGGAGCATATTTTCTTCTAATAATGCATTGTTGGCATTATGGTAGAAGATCTTGGAGGAAGTACAGAAGCAGAACATGGATGCTGATCTGAATATTGCTGCAATATGTCTCTATCTCTTTCACGGTCATGTATGGTGTATGATGGACTATGGCTCTTCGTTTGCAGATCTGATCTTTAGTCAGGGGGAGCATGATCAGAAAAGCAAAGGCCTAAGCATGTTCTCAGGGGGAGCATAACCCTTTGCCCTTGATGTCAAAGGGGGAGAATGACGTTGAGGATCTTGAGGTTGCCATCAAGTCCAAAGGGGGAGATTGTTGGCATTATGATTCTGGTTTGGCTCTATGGTTCAGGGGTTGTACTTGATGGCAACTCACTCATGTGGCAAAATTCTGTTCAGGCTCTCAAAATGATGGAAAATAAGAGGTTCGTTGGTGCATCGTTCAAAAGGTGTGGACCCGCAGGTTTACCGTTCAAGAAGTGCGGACATACCTGCTGGTTCTTCGTTCATAAGGTGCAGTCCCCCAGTTCACTCACTCCAATGCAGAGAAGCGCGCTCACGTGGGGTTTCTTATGTTTGGCCCTTGGTATTTAGCCCGTCAATTCATGATCCTATGGTTTTGGCCCGTGGTATAGGATCTAAATTGTTGAACCCCGGTTTGGATCCCTTGTATTGATGTTTGATGGTTTTGTCCCATGGTGTGAATAAGGGATTGACTATAAAAAGGGGAAGGAGATCACTTGGCTATACACTTGTGAAATTTGAATATCTTAAGATCTGAATGTTTGGGTGATTGGTTTTAAAAGCTAGATCTAAATCAAGGAGAAAATTTAAAGCGAATCTATTGATAAGTCGTGATCTCTCAGGCGCATGATCAGATCTGTGGATCTGACTGACTATGGCACATTGGAGGACTGTTAATTTGGCCCTAATCAGAGGTTCGCAGGCGATCCACGACGTAAGTGTGGGAGTACGCAGTGCAGGAGAAGACGCAGTGCGGGGGTATGCAGCGCAACGGAAGGCGCAGTGCGAGGTACGCAGTGCAGAAGACAGCACGGTGCGGAGATACGCATAGGCACAGAAGGAACAGTGCGGAGGTACGCGGAGAGACAGACAGTGCAGTGCGTATCTGAGTTAAGGTACGTAGTTCAGCATAAGGAGAAAGTGCGGTGGTACGCATAGAAGCAGAAGGATACAGTGCGGATCTGCGCAGTTCAGGCACAGAAAGACTGCGGATATCCGCAGGTTTATATCGGTGAAGTTGCGGACCTGTCTTGAAACATTTGTTGGCTGTCTTTTATCTATTGCTACAAAGTTCTGGGTTTAGATTTCTGGTATTACTTTTCTGTTTACAACATTCTGAGAAGTTGGGTGATTCATTGGTTGATTGTATAAGGATATTGGGTGATTTGCATGTACTTGATGATTATTTGATCTTCTTGGATCCAGTCTGAAAATTAATGAAACGTGGTCCTTAAAGAAGTAGAAGAGCAAAGGGGTTTGTAGCTCCCTTCTAGGAGAGACTGGAAAACGAGAGAGAGTTGTAGCTCTCTGCAGGTTGCAGCCTGCGTACTGGTAAAGGACTGCACCAGTACAAAATCCTTGTAAAAGAAGTTTCTAATTGAAAGAAGATAGAGACATATTGCAGCAGGTGGTTTTCACCCACATTGGGTTTCCACCTTATATCTGGTGTTCTTTGTTGTGCTTATCTATTTTTCTTGTTCTTGTTCATTATTATATGGCACTAACATACAAATTAATGATCAATATCTGAAGAATAAATTAATGTATAAATCTGGAAGGCATATTGAAAAGAATTTGATAATACTGATTCACCCCCCCCTCTCAGTATTATTTCCAACACATGTTTGGTCTACCTCAAACCATTATTTGAGATGGACAATAAGTTCCTTAGCACCTTTTGGTCTAGCCTATGGTCTCTCATGGATACCTAGTTGACTAAATCGACTCCCTTTCTTCCCCAATTAGATGGAAAAATAGAAGTAGTCAATAGGATGATTGTGTATATCTTGCACATGTACAAGTCTAATCATCTACACACATGGGATGCAAGCCTTCCATATGTTCAACATAGCTATAATATAGCTCTCCACAACTTTTTTGGCCACAATCCTTTCCGGGTTTGCGTGGGGTTCCAACCATTGGCCCTAATTGATGTAACTATGCCCATTGCGTCTTCACTGATAAATTCCTCTCATGCTTAGGTTGAGGTAGATTGGCCAACCAAATTTTTTGAATGAATCCAACACCTCCAAAATTAGGTACATCATACCCTGCAGAAATCTAATGCCAAGTACAAACAACAACATGACCAACATAAGGTTCCACATAAGCTGCAGGTTGATGATAAGGTGTGGTTACATTTATAGAAAAAAATGCCTCACAAGCCCCCATAAGAAGCTCATGCCACTTCGATATGGGTCTTACACAATCATAAAGGCTATGGGTCAAATTATTTTTAATTGAGCATTCCCCCTTTCCTTGGCTTGCACCTAGTGTTTAATGTGTAGTTGCTTCAACCATAATTTCCACCTTTGTTGGACACCTCAGAGGCAATCAAGCAATTAGCGCCAACAAAAATTAATCCTTATTACATTGAACATGTTATAGTGGACTAGATCTTGGACACAAAATAAAGGATACCTGCCAACAGCACATACAACTTTATTGGGTTGTCAAAGCAAGGAAACTTCTTCACCAAGGCAAGTGGCTCACCAAGAGCCAAATTCAGCTAACGTTTCCCTATTTGATGATGGAACTTGACACAATGGAGATAATTACTTCTTAAGGGGGGAGGACTTATCCATGTGGATATTGGTAGCCACCCACCTCTTCTATTGTCTCAACAATTCTCTATCTTCTTGGCAATTTTTTCTATGATTTTTGGGTCCCAAACTTCTAGGGTTGTTTTGAGGCCCTAAACAATGTTTTTTGGCAGGAGATGTCATAAAAATCCTTGGTCATAGTAAAAAATTATAGTACTTGGATAAAAATTTTCCAATGAGCTACCAAGCACCCCAAATAGATATTGTATGCAAAAGTTGTGCCCCCTGGGAAGTTGATGTACCAACTAACCACCTCGGGGCCCACAAACCTTTTGGTGTTTCATATTTTAGGGTTAGGTTTTTTGGACCTCTAGGGTTCTCTCAAAGGCCATTCTTTTGGCCTCTTGTAATAGATTTTGTGAAAGCATATAGCCACCATCTCTCTCTATTCAAAGATAACTACCACCACTCTAGCCAGTTTGTGTTCTACAATATTATGTTATTTCATTTATTAATAGAAATTGGTTTTCACCATATTATTGTAATCTCTACTATATTTCTCTATATATTAAACTTTCTTGCATTTCATTTCATTCCTTGTACAAGCTAGATCAAATGTGGACATATTGTTTTAGTTGGAAGATGACATGTCACCAATAACTATACTTATTATTTATTTATATTTTGAATATCATGGACATCTATCTATCCCATTTTGTATAACAAAAAATCTCTTATTTGTACAGAATAAAATGAATTTCTTATACTATTGCATTTCCATTATCATAAAATGTTATATTGCTAATTAAATATATGGATAATTTACATTATGAAAGTGTAATTAATTAATATATTTGTTTCAGTGATGCAACATATCAATACAATAATGATAACCAAAACAATACTTAAAATACAAAAATCAATATTATCATAAAAATATTTAATTATATGATGACTAATTTATATTTTATAAAAAAGCACGGCACTGTATTTACATATTTGTAACATGGATAACATGTTATAGATATTTAAGCATTGGTGCAAAAAAAACTACAATAAAAGCATTGGTGGCCTTAACAACAACCAACACACCACTTTTGTTACTATATAAAGTATTTCCTTTAATGAAAACAAACACTCCACTTAAGATGCACAATTTATTATATGCATCAATGCTTTTATATATGAATTACACATAGTTTCTTCATATAAGATACACTTTTTTTTTTTAGATTTGACTTTATATTAGTGATACAAAAGATTACAGAGAGATTGTCACTCTTTCATGGGCTGCCCGGTTGGGAAATTGTCCCAATAACACAATTTGAGTTACTTCATATTGTAAATGTTTTTCCTGATCAGCGTGTCTAGCAGTATGAAAGAGAAACAATAGCTAAAGCAATTATACAAAGGATTACAAGTGTTGACTCTGATCAGTTTGGCCTTCTAGGGCAATAACAAAAATTAAAAAAGTTACTTAGACTAAGATAGTAAATTAAGCCATAAGATAGCTTGGAAATCACCACGAATTAACCTCTGGATGAACTCACGAATGTTGGACCCGCTAAGAGTTGCGAACAAAGGGAATTCCAAGGAGTTGCCACTGCATATAGCCCCGCCAATAGCTGTAGCTTTGTGTTTTGGATAATTGACTATTGGGGATGAGCCATGCAAACCAACATTCTAACCGACGTTCCTGAGCATTAACTATACAAACCACCACCCAAGCAGAGACGACACAACCAACCTGAGCACCAATTCTTGAGCCAGAATCGAAGGCGCCAACATTAAGTTCGAGCACCACAAGCAACGTTCGGCCTACTCTGAAATTCAAAGTCACTGAGGGTTCCCAGAAAAGATCAGAAGCTGACACCTTACCCAGTGAGATGCTAAGTATTCTACTAGAGATCTCGAGCCTCCATACTTATCTTGACTGATCCCATCAGCCCAACACCAACTTTGAATTGCCACCAGCCCGTGATTGGGGAGTGCCTCAAGAATTTTGTCACCAAAACTAAACCCGACGCCAGATACCATTGCGAAGATGGGAGGGGAGACTAGTGAGACAATCTAAGAATCAAAATTCTGCATGAAGACGCGCCTTGATAAGAAAATTATCAACATGCAACGAGTCAGTTCCCTTATGCCCCAGAAAAACCAGGTAAAATTTGGCTGGGGAAAGAAGTCAGGGACAAATTCAGTGCGATTCCAATGCTCCAGGCCTGGGACAACTGGTGGATACCCATAGAAGGGCCGACCCAGGGATGCAAATAAGCCATGAAGAAAACTGGCATTGTTACTTGATGAGTGCATGACCATGCGTAGAAGCAGATTGTTGGTGCCACTTTCCAAATGCAAAGGCTTATTTGGGCAAGAATACCACCTGCGTGCGGGGCTTGGCATTTCCAACCAAATGTGGAGAGCCTTCAAATCAGCCTTCAAATCATGATTGTCTGTAATCATTATTTTGTAAGGTGCCTCGTACAACTTCCTCCAAACTGTAAATGCCCACAACACCGGAGAGTTTAACCTTCTGTACGCTTGTTGTGATGAGAACGTCTGGCCAGCTAGATGACCCACGATCCAGGGTGTAGCAATCATGGTTTTGACCTAATATCTCGATCATCACTCGCCGTGGGGATATATAAGATGTACTGTGGAGCTTCATAACATATAAATTTTAAAATATATACCAATGAATGAATATAATAGCGGTAGTCTAACCAAAATGGTTTTTTTCTCAAATTGTTTCTGCAAGCTTTGTTGAATTTTTTTGGCCTTGATTCCAGCTAAAAGCGGTTATTTGGTCAATTTCTCGGCATCAGTGGACTTCTCCAGCATAAGATATATGGTACAACAGTGATAGTACATTATTATACCCACTCTAAGTAAGATATTTTATTTTTGACAATTTTTTTGAAAGTTATCCAAAGTTAAATATTATCAACTCAAATTTATTATTTTTAAACAATATTTAAATTGATTTATTTGAAACACTACTGATTCACTTCTTATTTTACAATGATGACCAATGTACTTTCATCTAATATTGTGCAATGTTTTTTTAATTTGTATTCTACAACATAATCTATAACTTTCACTAATTTATCTACACCATAATCTATAACTTTCACTAATTTATCTTCACACTAAAATTTAGATCAAAATTCTATCCGTGGATGGAAGAGTAGTCCATATAGAAAAAAGAAATATGCAAAATGTGAGAGCGTACCAGGCATCTTTCAAATGTCCAATCATGAAAGTTTTATCCGCATGACAAGTCATCCTTATCCCCTGTTCCGTATCCAGTGAATTTTCGTGGAAAAAGATTTTGAATGTGACACTAAATCCCATCACACTGGTCACGTACCTTTGCGTCAAAGCTCTGTTTTTTCCAAGCACCAAAAATAATATGTATACCCTCTGATTGAGTTCTTTTTTATTTTGCATAAATTTCGAAAATATATTTATATTTATATTTATATTAAAATGAGTTCTTATATTTTTGCTTTAGCAAAATATAATGGTCAATTAAGTGAGAATGATCATCTTTGGTTAATTATCTTTAATGTGAATAATTTTGACTCCTATTATTTTTGAATTTGGGTTACATTGACATTATTATCTAAACAAAACTATTTATATAAAAATGAGTTGAGTTTTCTATATTTTTTTTTTTTCACATAATTTAGTGGTTAATTATTAATAAGGATGGTCATTTAATAGACATGGGTTGTGTGTATAAATATAGCTCGCTATTTTGAAAGTGGTTGTTGTTAACTCTTTTATTATTATCATAATTAGAGTAAATAACTTTCACACCTATCAAATATTTATTTAGGTTATTAATTTATTAAAAAAAAAAATCATTATTTTAATGAGACTAAAATCTCTCAATAAAAACTAATCAAAATGTTGAAATTATAAAAGTATCCCCACTTAACTTTAATTACCACTCATAGTCTGACAACAGTGAAAGCATTGAAAGAAGTTAACGAGAGCTAATGTCAAAATGAATTTAGGCATTGCGATCACCAGTCATGGTTTGGTGAATCAGGGTCTACAATTCGTTGGCCCTCACATTTTTAAGTGATCGCACCTGGGAAGAATACTTAGGCACTATTATCTCAAAATCGACTAAATGAAAAGTGTGTAAAGTGTGTGGTTACATACGTAGAATGTGCAGTGAATGGCTTGATGGAAACAACAAATATTTGAATTCAAGATCTCCAACATAACTAATTCCAGGGCATTAAATCTATTAATACATATGCATTTTTCTTGCACTCCATTCGCACGTGATACATTTCGTTTTTTCCTAAATTGCAATTTTCCACAATTTTTTCGTAGGTGTCATTATTAGCAACACACTTTTCTAACTGAACCAACCCAAGCAACATTTGAATTTCAAAATACTTTGTCTATGACTTACAAATATCAAATGAGCATCAATATCAATATGATAATTTTCCAACAAAAGCACCTCAAACATTTGTGGAATTTCAAATTCTCAGACCAAGCATGACTTGAATTTCGAATTCACATCCCAAACATGTCTTCAAATTCAAATTCCAATTCCAAATTTGCATTAATTGTGAAGCAAAAATTTGATGAAAATTGTTTTTTTAAATTTACATTTTACCTAAATTTATAAAATATTATTTATTTTTTACTATTATTGTTATGTAAATTCACTAAAATATAAAATACAACACTCAATACACTATGAAATTATAAAGTGTACTGCCCATAATAAAATAAAATAAAACTATGCATTCTATTTGAAATAAATCTTAATGTGCTATTTTTGTTTGACAATAAAAATGTTAAAAAATACAAATAACATTCATAAAGTTGTAGGTATGATACCATGATGTCGTCAAATGCATCATGAATATATTTGCAACACAATTTTATAATCAACCCACCATCGTTGTGGTACGATACAAAAATGATGCAGGAGCATCGAGCTCAGGGAGGTCATGGCTGGAGTGTTTGTCTTTACAAACAAATATGTGTCAGTTACTTTTTATTTATTTTTATTTAAATTTCTAGGAATGGTTGTCTCAGCCCACTATTAGTTTTTAAGTATGGGGATTTACGCAGTGCATTATATTAGATATCATTTTTGGGATTCAACTGCGTTAAGTAAGTCATTCAAACGTATGACCATTTCCATGAGAGGTAGTCGTAACTGACTAATTTCTCATGATTTTTGAATAGTTCACTTAGCACTCATTGCATCGGGTGATGCTCACAGGGGTGAAGAAGTGGGATTGAAACTAGTGAAATGTGGAGAACGAATCACATAGCATCAATCATCACTTCCGGGGCTTGCACCCGGTAACCAGGACTTCCCAGGAGGTCACCCATCCCAGAACTCCTCTGGCTCAAGCGCGCTTAACTGTGGAGTTTTTCCCACAATCAAGCCCACTTAGCTTGCTACCCCATTTGCAAAACCTTAGCAAGTATTGTGCCTCATGAACCATTCAAGTAGAGATCCCTTGACTCTTTTTGAATTTAAGTATGGGGGATTGTTTTTTTTGTTGTAAAGATCACTCGACAGTTATCAAACTACCAATGGTTACTTTTGGTTATTTTTGGATAACTGTCTTTTCTTGACTTGTAATCTAAAAGTAAACTTTAAATAAAATTAAAAATAAAAAGAACGTAAGCAAAACTAATAGTGTCATTTTTGGGATTCAACTGCGTTAAGTAAGTCATTCAAACGTATGACCATTTCCATGAGAGGTAGTCGTAACTGACTAATTTCTCATGATTTTTGAATAGTTCACTTAGCACTCATTGCATCGGGTGATGCTCACAGGGGTGAAGAAGTGGGATTGAAACTAGTGAAATGTGGAGAACGAATCACATAGCATCAATAAAGCCCCCATACTTAAATTCAAAAAGAGTCAAGGGATCTCTACTTGAATGGTTCATGAGGCACAATACTTGCTAAGGTTTTGCAAATGGGGTAGCAAGCTAAGTGGGCTTGATTGTGGGAAAAACTCCACAGTTAAGCGCGCTTGAGCCAGAGGAGTTCTGGGATGGGTGACCTCCTGGGAAGTCCTGGTTACCGGGTGCAAGCCCCGGAAGTGATGATTGATGCTATGTGATTCGTTCTCCACATTTCACTAGTTTCAATCCCACTTCTTCACCCCTGTGAGCATCACCCGATGCAATGAGTGCTAAGTGAACTATTCAAAAATCATGAGAAATTAGTCAGTTACGACTACCTCTCATGGAAATGGTCATACGTTTGAATGACTTACTTAACGCAGTTGAATCCCAAAAATGACACTATTAGTTTTGCTTACGTTCTTTTTATTTTTAATTTTATTTAAAGTTTACTTTTAGATTACAAGTCAAGAAAAGACAGTTATCCAAAAATAACCAAAAGTAACCATTGGTAGTTTGATAACTGTCGAGTGATCTTTACAACAAAAAAAACAACAACAACAACAACAACAACTATTGTAATCTTTTGACCATCATAGAATTGAATGAAGAGAAGCACAGAAACATTCTGAAAAGCAAATACATCTGAATCCATATACATTGCAACTTAAGTATTTTCTGTGAATTCATTTTTCTTTTCCATAGCATAATGATGATAGACAGTGAACAGTAAACATAGAAGCAAGAAAAGCACCCAGACAAGTCAACAAGATAACGGAGCAGGTCTGCAGAAGAAACTAGAAGATCACTATCGAAGGAATAAGCGAACATTCACAGGTACCAACAGAATTCGAATCCCTTTTCATTGCTATTTAATTATAAACAAAATCACTGTATATATATATATATATATATATATATATATATATATATATATATATATATATATATATATAAATATATATAATATATATATATATATATATATATATATATATAGTATCAAAAATATCAACAGTCCAAAAATACAATCACCAAGCACAGGCAGCCCTGAGAGCAGGGTTCCTCCATTAACAGTGCCAAACACAAACACCGCGAGGTCACCACAGGACCGTTACCATTACAATCATAAGTTAAATAGCGGAGACATAAATATACAGTGAAGCTACAACCACAAAAGGGCCAAGATACAATAGGGCCAAAGCCAAACCCTCAAACTATAAACCCATAGAATACCACGAACAACAAAACCCCTCAAACAGACAAACATGAAAATATCAAGGAGCGACCCTACCCGGTTCAGGCGTAGGAGTCAGGGCACGAGGTCAATAAACAGGAGCTCAGTTGCACACCTGCATGGCCAGCAAAACAAGCCATTAGAGCCAGCAGACCGGAACCAAAAAAATTACAGGCTTGAAAGCAAGGGAAGGGGTTTCCGAAAGAACTTACCCGAGAGAGCCGAGCTCGTGCGAACCAAAGGAGAAGCCACAAACTAAGGTTACGGCCACAGAGTGCTCGCTGCCCAGAAGGAGCACGAACAATCAGCAACGGAAGAAAACGAGGTAGAGAAGATTAGCATGGAGAGAGGACTTACCTCTGGAAAAACACCAAACGAGAGCCGAGAGCTGAGCCATTCCGCAACTGCAACCTGTGACAAAAACCAAGCGAATAATCAAACAGTGGAGCAAGTGCATTGAGAATAATAGCGAACAACAAAAGACTACAACCAAAAACGTAACCAGAGCCGAGCAAGACTGAAACCAGAGACCAGAGCCTCGAAAACGAGCACCGAATAGGAAGCATTGACAACATACATAGGTGGAAACCCTCACAGAAATTCATGCCCAGAGTCAGTGAAACAAAACCTCTGTAAAGCAACCAGAACCATAACCCTCGTTTCGCGGAGCAACAGAGTAAAAGAACCAGAGACCTCACCTCGCAAGCAGCATAATGAAATAACAGTGAAATGACCCAGCTTAGGGTTTCGTAGGTATGGTAAAAGGCGGGAAGGAACGAGCCCCAAGGCTAGGACACTTGTCCTCAAAACATTAAAACCATAGTACAACGCCATAAAGTCAACCAACTACACAATTAACAATAAAACAATCAACAGTTAATTATTCATACGAAAGTGTAAAGGGCTGGTCCCATCAATTTTTGGTATCAGAGAAGGTTACAGTTAATTGTTTTCTTTACAAAATGGAAGCCGAAAGAAGAGGTCGTGGCAGAGCTATTCGAAGAATAGTAGATGAAGGATTGAGGGAAGGGATTAGGATCCTGAATGCCCGTTTGGCGGCAATAAAAGTAGGAAGGAGAAGGGATCCGAAAGTGGGGGACGACAGTGATGAAGAAGTTGTACTTATGACAGATGGATCAAGTGAGGAAGGACCTGAAATCAAATTTTTAAGGTCAGCTTTGTTGGCTAACAGTAAGCCAAAGCCTGAGATTCCAAACTATGATGGTAGTTTGTCCACAGAATTGTTGTTGGACTGGATTAGTGAGTTAGACAAATAATTTGAATGTGAGGAGATCAACGAGGATAGGAAAGTTAAATTCGCTGCCACCAAGTTGAAAGGACACGCGGCCTTATGGTGGGACAGTGTCCAAGCAGAGCTGAGAAGATTAAATAAGTTACCCATTAAAAAGTGGACCAGAATGGCTGCCAAGATGAAGGGTAAACTTTTGCCCAAAGATTATCATATTGCTCTGTATCGGCAGGTGCAGAATTTGAAGCAGAGAGGAATGATGGTGAAAGAATATACCGAAGAATTTTATCAGGTGAACCTGAGAGCTGGTTATACTAAAGACACCCCAGGAAAGATAACCAGGTTTGTGAATGGCCTAAGGCTGGAGATATTGGATGAGATAAGTATTCTTTCTCCAAAAATCACAGATGAAGCATACCAGAGTGCCTTAAAGGCAGAAGACAAGATCGCAAGGAAACAGAATGCTAGGAGAGGATGTGGAACTGGCAGAGGGAAAGGACAATCCTTTGGCAGAGGAAGGATTGCCAGCAACAGTGAAGAGGGCAGCAGTTCAAAGACCTCACAGACAGCAGAAAAGGAAGGTAGCACCATGGGAGGAAGGCCATACCAGGGAGAAAGGGGAAATGGCAGGGGCAGAGGAGTTGCCTACCAGTGTTACAAGTGCCACAAGTGGGGGCACAGGTCGTTTGAGTGTCCTAAAGGAGAACCGACTGGTCAAAGAGGAGCATATGTTGCTCAAATAGAGGAAGCAGAGGCACCGCCTCAAGAGGTAGAGAATGTACTGGAAACAGGAAAGGCCTTAGTCTTGAATAAGGTACTACTGAAACCGGCAAAGGAGACAGCTGAACAAACCCAAAGAAAGGCATTATTCCGGACTGTGTGCAAGTCACATGGAAAATGCTGCAAACTGATTATAGACAGTGGAAGCACTGATAATCTGGTTGCAATAGAGATGGTGGAGAAATTGGGTTTAAAAAGGTTGAAGCACCCAACTCCCTATAAGGTGTCTTGGTTACAGAAGGGTCACCAACTGCTAGTTGATGAGCAGTGTGAGGTGGAATTCCATATTGGCAAGTATAGGGACAAAGTGATTTGTGACATCATGCCCATGGACGTGTGTCATATTCTGCTAGGTAGACCGTGGCAGTATGACCGAAAAGTTGTTCATGACGGGAAAACAAACTGTTACAAGTTTGTCAAGGATGGGATTAAGCATATGCTAGTACCCATCAAGGAAGAAGAAACAACAGAAACTAGTGGGACAAATGTGCTGCTGGTGGGTGGAAAATAATTTCTAAAACAGATTGAAGATGACGAGGTAAAGTATGTTGTTGTAAGGAGACCGAGCGCAGTGCTGTTGCACACTGAAATTTCTAACTTACCTGAAGAAATCCAGGATTTGTTGCAGGAATTCAACGACATTGTGGTGGATGATTTACTGGATAAATTACCACCAAAGCGGAGTATCAGTCATCACATAGATTTCATCCCTAGAGCTAGTTTACTGAACAAAGTTGCATACTGGATGAGACCCAAGGAAAACGAAGAGATCAGGAAGCAGGTACAGGAATTGTTGGACAAAGGCTTGATACGGGAAAGTTTAAGTCCCTGTGCAGTTCCGACAGTTTTAGCTCCCAAGAAAGGAGGCGAGTGGCAGATGTGTACAGATTCACAAGCAATAAATAAAATTACTATTAGGTATAGGTTTCCATTGCCACGAATGGATGACATGATGGACTGCTTGAGTGGAGCAGCATATTTTTCGAAGATAGATTTGAAGAGCAGATACCACCAAATTAGAATTAGAGAAGGGGATGAATGGAAAACAACTTTCAAAACTAATGAAGGACTGTATGAATGGCTGGTGATGCCATTTGGGTTGAGTAACGCCCCTAGTACTTTCATGCGCCTGATGAACAAGATGTTGAAGGAGTTCATTAGGAAATTCGTGATTGTGTATCTTGATGATATACTGATTTTCAACAAGACCAAGGAAGAACATTTTCGACACGTTCGATATGTTCTAGAGAAGTTGCAGCAAAACAAGTTGCTGATAAATTTGAAAAAATGTTCTTTCTTTCAGAAGGAGTTAGTCTATTTGGGTTTTGTGATTGCAAAAAATGAGCTGAAAATGGACCCAGAAAAAGTTGCAGCTATACTTAGCTGGCCATCCCCTAAGAGTTTGTTCGAAGTTCGGAGTTTTCATGGGTTGGCAAGTTTCTATCACAAGTTTATAAAGAATTTTAGTGGAATCTACGCACCTATGTTGGATACCATCAAAAAGGCAAGTCAACCTTTTCATTGGACTGAAGCTGCAGAGAAGAGCTTCCAGATATTGAAGAAGAAGATCACTGAGAGGCCAATTTTGAGGTTGCCTGATTTCAACAAACTTTTCCAAGTTCGTTGTGATGCCAGTGGTACAACCATTGGAGCCGTACTTAGCCAGGAAGACAAACCAGTAGCCTATTTCAACGAAAAATTAAATGAAAGCAGGCAAAAGTATACGTCTTATGACAAGGAGTTTTATGCCGTCGTCCAAGCCTTAAAGCATTGGAGACATTATCTGTTGGGTAATGAGTTTGTCTTGTTTTATGATAATTCTGCATTACAGTATGTTATGTAGCAACATAAGCTTAATCACAAACATGCAAAATGGGTGGAGTACTTGCAGAGTTTTACATTCGTATTGAAGCATATCAGTGGTCAAGCGAACAAGGTAGCAAATGCACTAACAGAAGAGTTTTACTCTTGCAGGAGAGCACGATACAGGTATTGGGATTTCAACACCTGAAGGACTTGTATCAAACAGATGCAGATTTCAAGGAGGCTTATGAAGCCTGCCAGAATCCTTTGTTGAGGAACAATAGTCCATGGCTAGACTATAACTTGCAGGAGGAGCTATTATTCAAGGGAGGACAACTGTGTATTCTAGAATGTTCGATGAGGGAGAACATCATCCGGGAAAAACATAGTGGAGGTCTAGCTAGACATTTCGACATTGATAAGACCTTGGATCAACTCAGTCATTTCTATTACTGGCCGAAGATGCGAAGAGACGTGTAGCGGTATGTGACCAGGTGTAAGATATGTTAGTTGGCAAAAGGGCACAGTCAGAACACGGGGTTGTATATACCCTTGCCTATTCCAAACAGATCGTGGGATTCAGCTAGTCTGGACTTTGTCTTAGGTCTGCCCAAAACATAGCGGGTTTTGATTCCATCATGGTGGTGGTGGACCGATTCTCGAAGATGGAACACTTCATACTTTGCAGGAAAACCAATGATGCTACCCATGTAGCACACTTGTTTTTCATTGAAGTTGTCATACTGCACGACTTACCCAAGTCCATTATTTCCGACAGGGATGTGAAATTCACGGAACATTTCTGGCGCACCTTGTGGAAAAAGTTGGATATGAAGTTAAATTTAAGCTCCGCTTATCACCCACAGACTGATGGGAAAATGGAGGTAGTGAATAAAAGCTTAGGAAACCTGCTGCAGAGTCTAGTTAGGGAAAATTCATGAATGTGGGATCGTGTACTTGCTCAAGCAGAATTTGCTTACAACGATTCACCAAATCGAAGTACATGAAGTAGTCCTTTCCAAATCTTGTATGGAATGCATCCCAGAGGATTGCATGAGCTACGAGATTTGGGACAGTTAGAAAGAAGAAGTGTTGATGGGGAAGACTTTGCAAGAGCAATTAACGACCTACATGAGCAGGTGAAGACAAAATTACAGGACAACAGTCAAAGGTACAAATAGAAAGCAGATCTGAAATGACAAGAGGTACAATTTAATGTAGGGGATCAAGTTCTAGCGCATCTGCGCAAAGAAAGATTCCCTAAGGGCGAATACAATAAGCTGAAATTCAAAAAAATTGGACCTTGTAAAATTCTGTGTAAGTTTTCTGCAAATGCCTATGAGTTGCAATTGCCTCCAGGTATAGGAATATCGCCCATCTTTAATGTGGCAGATTTATTCCCATACACTGCCAGTCCAGAAGAGGACAGTTCAGCGCAGCCAAAGCGGGATACCCAGGAAGAGAGTAGTTTGTGGATGAGACAAATGCCTTCAGCTCAACCACTTGAAATCGAAGGAATCCTCGATACACAGGTGGCCAGGCAGACTCGGAGAAAGGAGTACCTACAGTACCTCATCAAGTGGAAGAACCGCTCTATTGAGGATAGTTCGTGGCTTGACGTAGGACAGATACAATGTGAAGGGTATTCTATCAAGGAGCTCATGGACCGGAGCCATGAATTTTCATCTACCCCGAGAGCTTGATGCAGGAGCATCCAGCTCAGGGAGGTCATGGCTGGAGTGTTTGTCTTTACAAATAGGTATGTGTTAATTAGTTTTTTTTTTTTTTTTTTTTTTCTTCCTTATAATTTCTAGGAACAACTGTCTCAGCCCACTGTTAGTTTTGCTTACGTTCTTTTTATTTTTAGTTTTATTTAAAGTTTACTTTTAGATTACAAGTCAAGAAAAGACAGTTATCCAGAAATAACCAAATGTAACTACTAGCAGTTTGATAACTGTCCAATGATCTTTACAAAACAAAAAAAGGAAACAACTATTGTAATCTTTTGACCATCATAGAATTGAATGAAGAGAAGCACAAAAACATTCTGAAAAGCAAATACATCTGAATCCATATACATTACAGCTTGAGTATTTTTTGTGAATTCATTTTTCTTTTCCATAGCATAATGATGATAGACAATGAACAGTAAACATAGAAGCAAGAAAATCACCCAGACAAGTAAACAAGATAACGGAGCGGGTCTGCAGAAGAAACTAGAAGATCACTATCGAAGGAATGAGTCCAAAAATATAGTCACCAAGCACAAGCAGCCCTAAGAGCAGGGTTCCTCCATTAACAGTGCCAAACACAAACACCGCGAGGTCACCACAAAACTGTTACCATTACAATCATAAGTTAAATAGCGGAGACATAAATATACAGCGAAGCTACAACCACAGAAGGGCCAAGATACAGTAGGGCCGAAGCCAAACCCTCGAACTATAAACCCATAGAATACCACGAACAGCAAAACCCCTCAAATAGACAAACAGGAAAATATCAAGGAGCGACCCTACCCGGTTCAGGCGTAGGAGTCAGGGCGCGAGGTCAATAAACAGGAGCTCAGTTGCACACCTGCATGGCCAGCAAAACAAGCCATTAGAACCAGCAGAACGGAACCAAAAAAATTATAGGCTTGAAAGCAGGGGAAGGGGTTTCCGAAAGAACTTACCCAAGAGAGTTGAGCCCGTGCGAACCAGAGGATAAGCCACGGACTAAGGTTATGGCCGCAGAGTGCTCGTTGCCCACAAGGAGCACAAACAGTCAGCGACAGAAGAAAACGAGGTAGAAAAGACTAGCATGGAGAGAGGACTTACCTCTAGATAACAGCCGAATGAGAGACGAGAGCTGAGCCATTCCAAAACCGCAACCTGTGACAAAAACCAAGAGAATAATCAAACAATGGAGCAAGTGCATTGAGAACAACAGTGAACAACAAAAGCCTACAACCAAAAACGTAACCAGAGCCGAGCAAAACTGAAACCAGAGACCGGAGCCTTGAAAACGAGCATCGAACAGGAAGCATTGACAACATACGCAGGTGGAAACCCTCACAGAAATTCATGCCCAGAGTCAGTGAAATGAAACCCCTGTAAAGCAACCAGAACTAGAACCCTCATTTCGCAGAGCAGCAGAGTGAAAGAACCAGAGACCTCACCTCGCAAGCAGCATAATGAAATAGCAGTGAAATGACCCAGCTTAGGGTTTCGTGGGTATGGTAAAAGGCGGGAAGGAACAAGCCCCAAGGCCAGGACACTTGTCCTCAAAACATTAAAACCATAGTACAGTGCCATAAAGTCAACCAACTACACAATTAACAATAAAACAATCAACAATTAATTATTCATACGAAAGTGTAAAGGGTTGGTCCCATCAAGAAATCTCAACCATCTGTTATCATACAAAAAACTACCATTTAGAAATGTATTCTTCGAGGCAACTATACTTTGATGACAAGACAAAGTGGTCTAATAAAACAAAATCTTATATATACAAAAAGTTGACTTTATTAAAAATTATAAATGACTTTACTAGTTATAATTGAACATTCACACCGACTTTATTATTTATGATTGAATATTTACACCGCAACAAATAAAATAAGTTAGGATGACACAAATTACGGGAAAATAATTTCTCCAATTTAGACAAGTACACCATGTGATAACAAAAGTGATACAATTATATATATGCGAGGTCAATATAATATGATTGATGAAAAAGCTTCTAGGACAATTAAAGTGTCAAACTTCATGTTACTTTATTTAATATTTCCTATGTTTATAGTATTAAGTTTTATATTGCATTATTAAAGTGTCTAGCTTAATGTTATTTTATTTAAGGTTTTCTATATTTATGTATTTTGTTTTATATTATATTAAACATGTGATTGTAAGTTTTTTTTTCTAATTTTCCAAATTTACTTCTTTTTTTCTACTCTCTGTTTCGGGTTTCTATATGTATTTATATAGATTTCTATTTTGCCAAAGTTTCATAGTATTTTACTTTAATTTAGCTATATTTAAATTAGACGGCAGGTACTCGCTACTATGTAGCTTGTTAAAATAAAATCGTCAATGTTTTCAATATTTTAAATATGCACCAAGGCAATTACAATATTTCATATTTGTATGCTTAATGTTAGTGTATGCATATTAGTACACTGTGTAGTGTCTTATCAACATAAGTACCATAATTATGAACTTTTTCAAAGTAAGTTTAAAAACCCTGCCTTGTAATTACCTACATTTTTAATTATAATGAAAATTCATTAAAAACTATATTAATATAATAACAACACTAAAATATTTTAAAATGGTACATTTTTTTATTTTTGTTTTACCTCCACTATTATTTATTATATTTACACAATGTCTTAAAACAAGTGTAATATGCAGCGTTGGTGCCTAGTACCTAGTACCTGCCTCTTATATAAAAACTAATTTGGTACAACTTCGAAGCTAGAGTTAGACTTATAGAGTTGAGACACGTCTGCACTTTGTAAAGACTTTATTGATATATATATATATATATATATATATATATATATATATATATATAATTTATGTATGTAATTGATTATAGTTTTATTCCACTTGAATTTAAATTGTTAAAAATAATTAAACCATTTGATAAGAGTGAAAAATTACTCCAATTTGATTAACAAAAAGCATTAATGATAGTGAAGATTGATTTTTTCACCTTGATAACGCCAAGATGCATCTCTATTATTTAAACAATTGAGAAGATTGATTTTTTCACCTTTGTTCTGAGGATGAACCACATTAGTTGGTTCGAAATGTCCACCAAGACTCAATGGTATGATCAATCCAAAAGACTATCTCACTATCAATATGGATCACAAAAGTCTAAGATCTAAAAAGCATTATTATTAAATACTGAATAATATCTCCATTCGCATGCATGCACTAATTACATTAAAATCTGCATATCTAGGATTTTAATAAAACTATAATAATGTAAAAATACAGTATTTTAATATATTATTATTATATTTGTTGTGACGAACTATCCAGTGGAATATCCACAACAATTTATGGATCATTTGGTATCAAATTAGGTTTCTTTGGGTATTTGTGGATATTTTCAGGGGATCTAGGTTGGCGGGGTCGAAAATCGTAAAACCATAATCATGGTCAAGGAATTTGTAAACGAACCTCGTGATCCTGCAGAGGTGAGGTTTTCACGGCTCGAACAACAAGTCGTGAATATAAACATCAATGTAAACATCTTCATGATGGCCTTAAGAAATAAGCTAGGAATTTTTAGAGAAGATGGGGGTTCAAATCCAAAGGACAAATCAGAAGGGGGATCAGGAGATCGGGAAGACACAGAGAACCAATCGAATAAAGAACCTAGAAAAGATCAACCCAATTTGAGTGTCGTGAATCAATCCCTGTTCAAAATGGAAGAAAAAGTCGATATCAAGCCGTACCATGGCGAGATCGACGCTTTGAAGCTGAACCACTGGTTGCAACAACTAGAAGTTTATTTCAACGTCCATCAGATTGAGGAAGGGAAAAAGATCTCATTCGCATGATTGAAATTAGAGGGCCATGCAATGACTTGGTGGGAGAGCCACACAAAGACCCTGAGGTTGGAGGGAGAACCTCCAGTGAATAAGTGGGAGGATTTCAAAACCCTCATTAAGTCACAGTTTTATCCCATTGGGTACATGGAGGACCAGTGGATCCGGTGGCATTACTTCAGGCAAAAGTTGGGCCAAAGCGTGCAAGAGTACACCATAGAATTTAGAAAGATGGCTATAATGTTGGGTATCTCTCAAAGAACCCATATGTACTCCTCAAGTATTTGGGGGGTCTGCACCACCATTTGCGTGAGCAAGTGATGTTGTTCAAGCCCAAATCGGTGGACGAGGCTTGTGTACAGGGACAGTACCTGGAGAACATAGGCCTGAAAAGAGCGCAATCAAGTGGATCGAAGCAGAAGGAGAAACATGAAGCTTCTAAGGAGGGGAAGAAGAAGCAAAAAGGGGTAAAGATAAAAAGATGACAACCACAACACACCAGTGAAAAGATTCTAACAACCACTGCAACATTGATGGCCATACAAAGGAGAAGTGTTGGAAGTTTCATCCAGAGCTAAACTCGAAGAACAAGAAGAAATATAATAAGAAGAAGAATCTCATGGCTATTGATTCGAGAAACCAAGTTGAAAGAAACTTAGACATGGATGAGAAGATCGTCAATAAATCCATGCAGAAGGAGGTGAATTTGAGTAGCCTTCAACCAAAGGAAGAGAAAGAAATGACCAAACTCTTCCATATAAAGATACATGTCAAGAAGACAAAGATTAATGCTTTGTTTGACTCAGGATCGCAATTGAATCTCATTGCAACAAAGCTGGTCAAGAATTTGGGGCTAGAAGTTCATGATCATCCAAACCCATATCCACTAGGATGGGTAAATAAGGATGTAGAGTTGAAGGTAACAAAACTGTGCAAAATTAGATTTTCTATAGTGTTGATTTTATTGATGAAGTAGATCTGGATGTGGTTGCCCTTGATGAATGTGGAGTCGTGTTTAAGAGTCCATACATGTACATGCATGATGCAATATTCATGAGGAGAGCTAACCAGTACCGACTCATCAAGGATGGAAAATAGTTCATCATCAACGCACACAAATGAAAGTAGAAAATTTCACTGGTTAAGTGCCAACTAAGCCGAGAAATTGATTAGTTCCAACAAGATGTATGTTTATTATTTTTAAGAGAAAGTCAATCTTAAGAGGAATCAATAAGAGGCAAGGCATCCCTAGAGGGGTGTACTAAGAAACAAAAACAATAATTGGAGGAGTTGTTACAAGCATAGAAGGATGTGTTCCAACACCCTAAAGGGTTACCACCTAAGCAAGAAGTGGAGCACGAGATCCAGCTATTGCCAGACTCCACATTGCCAAATATTGGGTTGTACAGGCAGTCTGTTATAGAAGAAATTGATGTGAAGAAATAGTTACATTAGTTGCTGGAACAGGGTGTCATTCGACCGAGTACATCATCATGTGGGTCACCCATCATCATTATGCCAAAGAAGGATGGGACTTGGCGGATGTGTATTGATTACAGGGCATTGAATAAAATCACACTCAAGAACATATACTCCCTGCTCAGGATAGACGATCTACTAGATCAGCTGCAACAGGCAAAGTATTTCACCAAGCTGGACTTGAAGTCTATATATCACCAGGTTCGAGTCAAAGAAGAAGATACATGGAAGACTGCCTTCAAAACTAAGTAAGGTTTGTATGAGTGGTTAGTTATGCCATATGGACTATGTAATGCACCAACTACGTTTATGAGATTAATGAATGATATACTGCACCCTTTTATATATTCATTTGTTATTGTTTATCTAGATTTCATACTAGTATATAGTGCTACCTGGGAAGAGCATATTTCATATTTGACACAGGTGCTGGAAACATTGAAGAAGCACCCACTATTAACAAATATTAAGAAGTATGAGTTTTCACAGCAGTCTTTGGTGTATCTTGGGAATGTGATCGATGGAGGAGAGTTGAAGATAGATCCTTCCAAGATGGAGGCCATCATGAAATGGCCAGTGCCTATTATTATTTATGAGGTCAGGAGTTTCATTAAAGCAACACAATACCTGAGGAAATTCATAGCCTCATTTTCAACAATAGCAACACTGCTCCATGCCATCACAGCAAGTGGCAAGAGTTTCCAGTGGGGGAAAGGTCAGCATAGGACTTTCAAGGAGTTAAAGAAGAAGATCAGTCAAGCACCAATTCTGGCATTACCAAACTAGCAATGATCCTTTGAAGTGGAGACAAATGCGAGTGGGTATGTTATGGGAGTTGTCTTGATGCAAGGAGGAAGGCCTGTTTGCTACCATTATGAAGTATTTCATGGGGCAGTTCTTAACTACTCTACCTATGATAAGGAGATCTATGCCATGGTGCAAGATGTGAAGAAGTGGAAGCACTATATGATGGGAAAGGAGATAGTAATCCACACATATCACCAGCCATTACAGTACTTGCAGGCCCAGAGTAAGCTACACCAGACAAGGAATTACAAGTGGATGGGGTTTCTACAACAGTTTCATTTAGTGATCAAGTGTAAGAAGGGAAACACAAACAAATTGGCCAATATGCTTTCAAGGCCACCCACATCAAAGATCACAATTTTGGGGACTCTTATGCACATGGAGCCATTCACCCATGATGCATATAGAGAGGCACATTCAAAAGATGAGGACTTTAAGGACGTGTATCAACAATTGCAAAGTGAGAGTCATGTGCACGATGGCAACAACACCATTGAATACCATCTCCATGACGGGTTACTCTACAAGCTGGATAAGCTATGTGTTCCTAAAGGTGAGTGTTTGCAGCTAATTAGAGAATCTCGCACCTCCAAGGTTGCAGGACACTTTGGTGTAGGGAAGATCATGTCTAACTTGCAGAGGTATGCGTATTGGCCCAAGATGCAAGAGCAGGTAGCTAGGTTCATAAGAGGATGCATGATTTGTTGTACCAACAAGCCTAGCAACATGAAACAAGGTCTATATCATCCCTTACTTGTACCTAATCTTCCTTGGGAAAGCATTTCCATGGAATTTGTGGGAGGTTTACCGATAACCAGGAAGGGGCATGACTACCTGTTCACGGTAATTGACATGTTCAACAAGATGTGTGTTCTGATGCCTTGTAAAAAGACCATCAGTGGATAAGAAGCATAAAACTTGTTCTTTGGACATGTCTGGGTGCACTTTGGGATACCAAGGAGCATCATTTCAGACATGGACACAAGATTTCTCAGTGCATTCTGGACTACATTATGGGAGAAGATGGACACAAAGTTGAAGCAATTTGCAACATTCCATCCACAGACAGATGGGCAGACATAAGTAGTCAACAGGACTTTGGTGCAACTTCTGAGGGGATACAACCAGAAGCATCTGAAGACCTGGGATGAAAATCTAGTATATATACAACATTCTTATAACAAAGCAGTCCACACTTCTATAGGAAAGTCCCCATTTGAAACTTGTTTTTTATATTTTCCACCTTCACCTTTGGATATTGCATATGGGCAGCGAGGAGGAGTGAGGGAAGATTTTACAGGAGATGCTTTGAGGGCTGAAAAATTTATAGAGACGATCAGGAAGATCCATCTACGGGTACAAGAAACACTACAAAAGTCGCGGGAGAAGTATAAGTCCAGGCATTATCAACACATAAAAAAGAAATGATTCAAGGTGGGAGACAAATTATGGATACAATTGAACAAAGAGACGCTGGAGGGGCCTAGTAAGAAAATCAAGGCTCTAAGGTATGGTCCCTTTGAGATACTGGAAGAGGTGGGTGATAATGCCTGTCGACTCAGTTTACCACCATACATGCACATTTACTCAATTGTGAATGTAGAGAATTTGATACTCTATGAGCCTTCCATGCTAGATGAGGAAGAGGAACAAGTGCTACCTTCAATGGAGGATTTGGCACCAGACGCTTAGGCAGAGTTGATAAAAGATACAGTTTTGCAAAAGAGGTCCAGAACTACAAGACAAGGACAACATGACCTTTGACAGATTGGGTTGAAGGGACAACTTCCAGGCAAAGCTAAATGGTACACCAGAGAGAAGGTGGAGGAAAAAATTCCTCACCTCATTCAGTAAAAGCTTTTGGGGACCAAAAGCCTCCTAAAATAGGGAGGTGTGATTTGAATTGGATCATTATATTTTTTTCCATCCATATCGATCCATTTGGAGTGGAAAAAGTGGAGGAATCATCTCGAGTTACTATTTTTATCGGCAGGACCCAGTTTGTCGAAAAAAGATCTAAAACCTTTCAGTAGAGTTTTGAGGCATCAAACAACATTTTTTGGGGGGTAAAACTTAGCCACTCTAGTGTGGCACCTTTTCATGCTATTATACACACAAATATCTTTCCAACGACGCAAGAAGTACGTCAATCAGAGTCCATATGCAAAAGTTATGCCACTCAGAAGTTGACCTTCCTGTTTTCACACCTATAGTTCGGGAGGATGCCGTGATAACCCCCATTATTTATGGAAAAGGGGCTAGCCACGTGTTTGTGATGTAAAAGACTCTAGAAGAATCTATATTGTAACTCTAGTTAAGAGTTGATGTAGTCAAAATTAACCGCTAGTAGGCTATCGGGCTGTGTTATATCTGGACCACTAAGAGGAAGAGGCATTCCATTCTTTTGAGAGCATTTTGCTCCATAGCTGAGCAAAGATAGCTAAGAGAGATAGGAGGTAGAGAACACAGAGAGAATTGTGTATTGTAGCAGCCCATAGGCCATAGGGATTACTTCTTTGTACTTGCAGCCATATTTCCAGACAAAGAAAGAGAGCGAAGCAACCTCACCTTCCAGCTGGGTTTTCTCCCGAAAGGGTTTCCGAGAGAGAATATCTTGTGCCTTATGTGTGTGTGAGATTTTTTTTTTCGTTCTCTACTTTTCTGCATAATTTCCATTCGCATGCATGCACTAATTACATAAAATCTATAGATCTGGAATTTTAATAAAACTGTAATAGTGTAAAAATACAATATTTTAATATATTATTATCAGATCTGTTATGACGAACTGTGTAGTGGAATATCCACAATAGTTTATGGATCAACTGTCCTAAAACCCCGACAGGGAGATGCCCCTTCATCCTCCCCCTTCACCATAAATTATCTGCATGTGTGATGTCACTTTGCGGTATAGAGAAAGTGTTTGAGGGTTGTAACAAGATTGCCCGTCATCCTTTCTTATCGAGGCAATATACATGACACAAATCTCGGAGATGCCATATTAATAGCTTGCACCCCGATCGGGGAAGTATTAATTTTTAATTTAAAAAATGTTATAAAATTAAATTAAAATAAAATATTTATGTCAAGTCCTACTAGCACAACTAGTTGAGGATGGGCCTCATCAACAAGCCGACCCAGAATCAAACCTCATGGGGATGGTTATGCATGTGCTAGGGGGAGGAGACGTACTAAAAATCCAGTCAACTTAGGGCTGGTGTGGCCCAGGCCGGGTGCGATCCTCGGGTGACTTTAACGGATTAAATGCCCTTAGGTCGCAGTTTCTCGAGCCACAGGTCAATCCTGGAGGATCACAGACAACTTGAAATGATTTATGGTTTTTGGGCATGTGGTATTGATAAGCCATGGTATTGTAACAAACCCTAAATTTTAGCATGAATGTTTCCATAATCATTAACTTGATGTAGAGGAAATTTTCTGGTATATTGTGTGTTGTTATTGATATTCCTGACCTTTCGGGTGAACACTACACCCATTTTCAGGGACAATAAGCTTCTGATGATGTGAAGAGTGCTAGATCGATTTTAAATAGAGGATGGAGTTAGAATTTAGCTGTTAGGGAAGGTGACAATGATGAGACTGTTAGTTATTTTTTATTATAAAAGTATTAATAAAAATTAGAAATAAAAATATTAGTAAGAATTAGAAATTGAATTCAAGTCAACTAGGGTAAATAATAATAAAAATATACTCAATTTGATAATAGTTAGTTTCATATTGATAGTAGTTAAAAATATTAATTTGTTTTAATTAATTTAATTAAGAGAGTAAAATTAAGTTAAATGTGAATATGGATTAAAATGAAATCAGAGTTTATTAATTTGGGATAAAAATACTAATAATGGAAAAGATTAATATTATTATTTGGAAAAGTTGAATTAAAAATATAATTATTAATTAATTAAATTGATAAAAGGAATATAGTAAATATTAGAATCAAATTAATATAGATTGAAAACAAGTATATCAAGTAAGTATCTATATCTATATATATATATAAATTAAGATTAAATATAATTATTATAATGACATATAATAAAGTGATACTTACATTAAATACTATTATTATAATGATATATAATAAAGGAATAAGATTAGATAAAAAATATGCTCAATTTGATAATAGTAAAAAATGTATTATTTTTATGTGGATGGTAGTTAGAAATATTAATTTAGTTTAGTTAGGAGTGGGTAAAATTAAGTTAAATGTGAATATGGATTGAAATGAAATCATGGTTTATTAATTTGGGATAAAAAGATCAATATTATTATTTTGGTAAAGTAGAATTATTAATTAATCAAATTGATAAAGGAAATAGTAAATATTAAAATTAAATTAATATAGATTAAAAAGGGTATATCAAATCATATATATATATAAACTAAGATTAAATACAATTATTATAATGATATATAATAAAGTGATACTTAGATTAAATATTATTATTATTATTATGATATCTAATAAAGGAATAAGATCAGAAGAGAAATGATTATGAAAATAGTAAAATAATATATTTAGCATTGACCAAAATAGAATAAGAATTAATGAGAAAATTAACCAATTTGTGATATAAAATATTTTGATCGAGGAAGAAGACTAATAATTAAACAAGACAAATATACATTATAAATGTTAGTACTTCTTTAGGTAATAATTAAACAAGACAAATATAGATTATAAATGTTAGGACATCTTTAGGTATTAATCACATAAGAGATTTTTGTCAACGCATTTTGAACCATGCAGTGTGGTTCATCATCAAGACTTAAAGGGAAGATAGATAAGACTAAAAGAAAGATAGGACTAAAGGAGCTTTAATTAGAGAGAAAAATTAAATGATATGAAAATGAGGGTTGAGACAAAAGAAAGAAATGGATAAGAACAGAGGGGGCCTTGAGATGGGATAGAATTAATATTAAGACTGTATTTAGAGGACAAGAAATGAATAGTGGGTTTCTAAGAGTGGCTTAATTGGTACGCATATTCCCAATTAAAGTTAGATGCTTTCCAATTTCAAGGAAGCCCGCCTCTGCCCCCAGCATCATATCCCTTTCTTTCTTTCTTCTCAGCCCTCCTTTTCATATCATTTAACTATTCCCTCTAATTAAAGCTTTTTAGTCCTATCTATCTTCTCTTAGTCCTATCTAATTTTATTATTATCTCTCTTGGTTAATCTATATTTCTCTTATTTAATTATTAGTCTTCTTCCTCAATCAAAAATATTTTATATCATAAATTGGTTAATTTTCTCATTAATTCTTATTCTATTTTGGCCAATTCTAAATATATTCATTTTACCTATTTTCATAATCAATTCTATTCTAATTCTATTCCTTTATTATAGATCATTATAATAATTGTATTTAATATATATATATATATATGACTTGATATACCTGTTTTTAATCAATATTAATTTAATTTTAATATTTATTTTTCCCAAGAAAAAAGTCGTAATTTCCATTATCAAAAAGAAAATTACATGTTGTATCATCTGCAATATGGATATGCAAAATATCATAAATGGGCCAAGCCATTCTATCCAGTGCCAAGTTCATAAGGACCATCAAAATATACATAAATGACATAAATATATACATGAAGTTCATCAAAACCTATCAAAAAGTTCAAAACAGTAATATAAACAAAAATGCTATCATGGAAGATCATTCAGAATCATCCCCATCCTATTCGATAAAAGGTCGATGGAAGTACTGATAAATATCCAGATCTTGGTGTTCTTGGATCAACCACTGCCCCCTATGCTGTTGCACGACCTCTTTGGAAAGAACGTCAAAGATCGAATTCCTTTCCCTGTATATATGTGAGCATACAATAAAATTAAAATGTGATTTTAAAGTGATGACTTCATCAAGTAAACCCCTGAGTGTGTGCACGTGACAATGAGATAATAAGTTTTGAGTCCCCAAAGATCTGAATCCTATTGCAGTTTTGCTCCAGTGCAAATATGAGAAGGTGTCTGAGACTATTAAGTTCAGAAAAATTGTTGGTGCCTCTCCCCAATCCTATTTTGAGCTTGTAATAATGTGATCCTGTAATGTAAAGTATAGCTCCCCCTCCACATCCGTTGTCTTGTGCCGACCCATCAAAGTATGCCCATGGGAAAGTATGATCAATTACTTCAGGACAAATGACTCGGATGGGTCTTGATTCCAGTTCCTCGGGAATCAAGTTGTATAAGGTGACAATGTGATTGCAAGTTGTTATCCATTGAAATGCTGCATTTTAGAATATGGATCAATTCCTGACCAAACATATACCCCAGCATACTAGCAAAGGGAGATTTCTAATTTTTTGTACTGCAGCAGCATTCGACCAAATTTGCCAAGCTTTAGTGAGATGAGTCCCATTCCATCTGATCCTGATATTAAGGGAAAGATAAATATGTTGCCACACCTGACATGTCACTAGGAAGTGTAGGAATAAATGATCAATGTATTCAACCTATTCCTTGCATAGACAACATCGAGATGGAACATGAAATGCACGACGATTGAGATTATCATCAGTAAGCGATCTATTTGATAGAATGCACCACTTGAATAGTTGGGTATTATGTGGTGCCTTTGGCTTCTAGAGAGGTCACCACCACCAATCCGCCCCCTCCAGTTCCAGTTCTGAAATTAGAAAATTATATCCCTCCCAAGGAGTGTAACAACTGTGAGGTGTTGCAGCCCATCTGATTTCATCCTCCCAGTCAGTAATCCTGATATGTGACTCTTCAAGTGCCCCAATGAAAGTATTCCAATCCAAACTCCACCTCTCTCGTATCCTGAGATCCCTTGCTGATAAACATCCCTGGGAGAGCCAAGCGGTATTCCTTTCGTCTGCAATATGTGAGAGCAGAGTGATACCTTCCTGTTCAAGTACCAGTCTGAGCTTCAGTGGTAAGATATGTGCATTTCCACATCCTGACCAAGCATCAATTCCAAGTCGAACTAGTTCACCATTTCCAACCCGCCATGCCAATCCTCGTTTGATGACAGATATTGAGTGTGTGATAGCTTTCCAAATGATGGAGGAGCCAGTGCTATCCCGGTTTGGCCTACAAATCCATTCCATTACTGAAAGAGGGTATATATATTTATAATAAATCACCTCTTTCCATAAGCTATTAGATGTAATTATCTGCCACCCCATCTTTGCTGCAAGCGCCATTGCAAATCTGTTCAGGTCCTTTATGCCCCATCCTCCCCATTTTTTTGGTTTTCCAGTTCTCTCCCATTTAACCCATGTGAATTTCCTACCAACATTTTTCCCCTCCATAAGAATCTACAACAAAGTTGTTGTATTATATTGACGATGCCTTTTGGTATCCAAGCCAACGCCATCCAGTATACTGGAATGACCTCCAATACCGATTTGAAAAGTCTCAATCTGCCTGCTCTTGACAACCATCTTTGCTGCCAGATGTTGATGCGACCTTCTATTTTTGCAATAAGCCAAGTCCAGTCCGCAATATGGTAGTCGTTGAGTTGAGGCTTCTATGATCCATATCAATATTGAGAAAAGTTTTCGGCGAAAATCACATCATAATTCATTTGTCGACGCGTTCCAAACCAACAAGCGTGGTTCATCGTCAGGAAAAGTTAAAGAACCAGAACAAGGAAGCAGTATAAATAGAGAGAGAAGATCATTCAAAAACTATATTTGACCAGGAAACTGTACTGGACCGAGGGATAGGGATAGGTAGAATTCAATTAATTTAAAAGTTAGTTTTGTTAAATTTATTATTATATTTGACTAAATTTAATTGTTTATATTTAATAAGAATAAACTAACAATAGACTTATTATTTTTTTATTTTTTTTACAAAAACGGTTATGGGACTTCATTAACTGAGTGGCAAAGAGCCACAAATTCGGTTACAAAAGAAGAGGTAAAGTTCTATGTGACTTTTCAGCCAGAGAAATATAACGCCTACTCTTAGCAGGCTCCTCTTTTTACATTTAATATAGTGTACTTCTGCTGCTAATTTCCTGAGCTGAAAAATACAAACAAACTGATGCAGAAGAAAGCAAAAGAACATGGCATTTTAAGGGATTGGATCCCAAAGGATTACATTATCTCTGAGACAAGAACCGGCATCTAAGTGGACTGCCTTGTTTGCCTCGTTATCTGCTTCTTTGTTATTTGTTCTCAAAACATGGAAGTATTTCAGATTCAGGGATTTTGCCATGTCTTTGATCCTTGAGATTATCCTTGCAAGCTGCAGGTCCGCTGGATTGGAGTTGGTCGCCACTGCTTGAATGATCACCTGGGAGTCTCCGAAGACATTTGCCTCCTTGTAGCCTAGCTCTTTGAGGAATTTGATTCCTTGGAAAAGGGCCATCGCTTCAGCTTGAATACTTGAGGAGTGGCCTAATCCCCAAGCAAAACTGTGCACAGCTGTTTCATCTGGATTTATGATGAGACCTCCTGCTCCAGCAGTACCTAGATTCCCTTTGGCAGCCCCATCGAAGAAGAGGGATGGAAGAGTTTGGTTGGACATCCAGATTTTAAAATCAGCTTCATTTTTCCTGACTTGCCATTCTTTGCAAGATGGAGAAGAGCTATTCGCTTTTGGAAATTTGAAATTGAGAGCAATTCCCAGCTCTATGTCTTGCTGGCTTAAATTTGTGCAATCTCCTTTGTCTTCCAGCCACTCACCTAGCTAATATTTTGCTGAGTTGGCCACTATTCTGAAGTCTTGTTCCTTATTTCGAAAAATCCTTCGGTTCCTTTCCAGCCAGACTTGCCAGCTGATGAATTTAGGCAGAGCACTCCACGCTGACCTGATTGTTTTATTTTTTGGAGCTGAGCCTGGGTATCTGGCCATCCAGCCTGCAAATAGTTCCGAGACTGAGGAGGGGAAAGTGAATTTATACTTCCAGGAGACAAGCAGCTCTTGCCATATGGAGGCTGCGAACTTGCACTCAATCATGAGGTGGAAGGCGGATTCTGAGTTTTCCTTACAAAGGGAGCATCTAGAAGGCCCGTAGAAGCCCCTTTTCTGAAGCCTGTCTTCAGTCAGAATTTTCTGGTGGCAGAGAAGCCAGCATAAATGATCTACCTTAGGAATTGAAGGAATTTTCCAGATGCCAACCCAGGGAGCAGGATTGGGAGGCACGTGGGGCCTCTCAAGGCATTTGACATAGCCCTGGGCTACATAATAACCTGCTCAATTTGATCCCCAGCCTCTCACATCCTGCTTGCTTACTTGAATTGGAGCCAGCCCATGTAACTGCGTGATTAACGTTTCCAGATCAAGGCGTAAGTCGGATGGGATTGGGAGCTGTTTCCAACCTGACCACACATCGTCTTTCCAAATTGAGAGATCCCACAATGAGTTTATGCCGGCCTCAGACATCCAGCGCTGTAACTCAGGCATGCCTTTCGATTCTGCCAGCGGAGGTCTATTTAAGATGTTGTCGTTCCAGAGATGAATGCGTTTTCCATTGCCTGGAATCCAGTAGGAATTATTCCTTATCAACAGACTAGTTCTGCGGATGAACCTGTTGAAAGGAGAATTGAAGTGGTTCTTGGGCTGATCCAAACATCTAAGCTCGGTCCTCTGAAGTAGTTCCTCCACAACGCAACTTGCACCCAACCAAGATTTGGAGCTATGATTTTCCAAATCAATTTGGCTCCAATGGCTAAGTTTTGGGCACTGAGATCTTTGAAGTTCAGGCCTCCCTCCTGAGTTGGTCTGGTGACTGTTTCCCAATTCACTAGGGAAATTTTCTTCTCGTTTTGCTTGCCTCCTTTCCAAAATTTTTTTTTGATTAGTTCCTCCATCTTTTTGATGATTCCCACAGGCGCCAATAGAGCCGAAAATTTGAATAGAGGAAGGTTGCTGAGCACTGCTTTAATGAGGACCGATTTTCCAGCTATATTGAGCCAGGAGGACCCCCAGGCCTACATTTTTGTCTTAAATTTGTCTAACTGCGGGTACCAATCTTTACTCAAGGCCCTTTTATGGAAGATGGGCAGTCCCAGATATTTAAATGAGGACCAAGAAGTTGAGACTGCAAAACCGAGGCATCTAGCAATGGAGCTTGTAGTTGAAGCAGGAGTATTCCAACAGTAGATATGGCATTTGGCGTTGTTTAGAACATTGCCCGAGACTTTACAATAATCTTCCAGAACTTCTTTGAATTTGGTTGCTGAAAGAGGAGTTGCAGCCCCCAGCAGAAGAGTATCATCCGCGAAAAGGGCATGATTGATGCTTTTAACCCCTCTAGCTATGCACAGGCTAGAGATGTCTTGTTCTTGCTGCTTTCTTTGAAGATAGAAGTTGAGAACAGAGGCCTGAAGAACGAATAGGAGTGGAGAAAGGGGGCACCCCTGCCTCAGCCCTCTAGAGGCTTTGAAGAAGTCAGCTGCCCTTCCATTCACCAAGGGGGCAATCCAAGGTTCCGAGATACAGGCTCTAATCCACTTGATGAAGTTTTGACCGAACCCCATTTTTTGCAGCACCTCAAACAAAAAACTATGTCTAACACGGTCAAAAGCATTTGCAAGATCTAATTTAATAACCATACCTTTTTCCTTTCGGTGCAGGCTGGAATGAATCGCCTCTTGAACCAGTACAAAATTGTCCACCAGTTGCCTGCCATGGATAAATCCACCTTGATTGTCCGGGATGATTTTGGGAAGAATTCTTTTCAACCTGTTAGCTATCACTTTGGTTATGACTTTGTACCCAATATTGCATAAGGAAATTGGGCAAAATCTGTTAAAAGAGTTTTCTCCTTTCTCTTTGGGAATGAGAGCAAGAAAGGCTGAATTTGTACAGCCTCCAATCTTTTGGCAGTCTTGGGATTTCTGTATCATTTTGTAGAACTCCTTCTCTACAATCTGCCAACAGGTTTGGAGGAATCTAGGCGTGAAACCATCCAGTCCCGGAGCTTTATCGGGGTCCATTACGAAGAGAGCTTCCTTGACTTCCTTTTGCGTGATTTTGCCTTCAAGAACCTGGTTCATTTTGGAGGAGATCGTGTTAGGGACAACGTCCAACAGGGCAACGTTTAGATCAAGTCCTGAAACTTCTTTATACAGCTGCTCAAAGTGCTCTAAGGCTGCCTTTTTAATGTTGGTAAAATCCTTCAAAACACAATTGTCTTCTTTTATTTTAGTGATGGAGTTGTGGCCTTTCCTGGCTTGGGCTTGTTTATGGAAAAAGGAGGAGTTTTTGTCTCCAGATTTGAGCCAAAGGCTCCTGGACTTGAGCCTCCAGTATTCTTCTTCTGCCAGACAGGCCTTGTGGAAGCTTTGCTGAAGTTTGGCCTCCTTTTCCAACTCATCTTTAGTGATATCAGCTGCTTCAAGATGGAGATGCTGTCTTTCTAGAGCACTTTGTATTTTTTTCCTTTCAGCAGCAGGATTAGGCAGGGTCTTAGCCCAATTTTTCAGCATGCCTTTAACTCTTCTTAGTTTTTCCTCCCACACAAAAAAAGCGGATCCCTTGACTGGCTCTTTCCAATAGTCTCTGATATTTTCCATAAAGTCTTTCTCTTTGATCCAGAGGGAGCTGAATCTGAAAGGTATAGGCCCCAAATCCTTGGGGGTCAACAGCTCAAGGTTGATGGGCTTGTGGTTTGAAACGCTGCTTTGGAGAATTCACATTCTAGCTTCTAATCCAAGAAGGAGGAAGGAACTTTGTACCAAAAATTTGTCTAGTCTTGCCGCTATGTATCCCGGACCAACTCTCTTGTTTAACTAAGTGAAGTTACCCGTGGTCAGCTTAATGTCTATCAAATCTCAGTCTTGCATGAGGTCTTCCACTAATTCTCTTGCTAGATCCCTGACGATGCTGCCTCCTCTTTTTTTTTCTGATGAGATGAGGGTGAGGTTGAGGTCTCCGGCTATGATTGTGTTCTCCAAGTTTTCTAGATCTGCAAAGTTTTTGATAGATTCCCAACATAGTTTTTTCTCACCTGCATTGTTAGGAGCATAAACATTGAACAGGCAAATAATTTCCTTAGATTCTAAGTGCTGCATTTTTAAAAAAATCCAATGGGTGTTCAGGGACTCAGAGATTAATGAGAACTTATTGGGATTCCAGAGCGATCCAAGTCCTCCCGAAGCTCCACGGGCGGAGGTTGCATGCACTCCTTCTTTCTTCCAAAAATTTTTGCTTTCCTGGAGGAAGGTTGAATCCTCCAATTTAGTCTCCTGGATGAGAAGGATGTTCGGGGCTTCCAGTCTTATTAAACTGTTCATTGCTTCTTCCTTGGCTTTGGTGCCCATTCCCCTACAGTTCTAGGAGACTATTTTCATTATTTACTTTTGCTGTGGTGAGCTCCCTTGGAGCTCTGGGTTTGGATCTTCTTCATCTTCGGGTTTTTGCTAGGAGTTTCTCTAGAGTTGGCTGGCTGCCCTGAAGCTTGTCCTTATAAGTTTCTTGTTCTCTTTTTTCCTTTGCTGACATGCGTCCTCTTGTAGATCTTCTAGGGGAAGACTGAGATTCACCTATTTCCCCTTCTTCCTCCGATTCCTCGGACTCTTGGGTTTCCTCTTCTTCCTCTGATAACCTCTCCTTGGATCTCTCTGGTACGCTTTTGGAGGGGGAGGCTTTGGATGGAGGGGCCTCCTTAGGGATTTTTGTCTCCTGCGTGATCACTATTTCAGATCCAAGTATCTCAAATTTATTTCCTTGGCGTTCCATGGATGGCTTCTGAACCGGGCCTGCTTGGGGAGCTTTCGAGTTTGCATTTACATTCTTCTTGTGTGAAGTTTTGGGACGCTTTGCTTGATTCCACCCATCTTCTTTCCCTTTTTCTTCCACCCCTTTGGACGGGCAGTCTCTGGCAAAGTGTCCGTAGACATGACACTTTCGGCATTTAAATGGAAGTTGTTCATAGTCCAGCTTCTGAACATGGGTCCAAGGACCTACAACTATTTTGACGACTTCTGGTAGTCCGACCTCCAGATCTACCTCCACACAAATCCTAGCACAGTCATACTGATCTTTGTTGTTGGCCTTGTCAATGAATTTCCTGAGAGAGTTTCCTATATGCTTTAGAGAGTCCCAGTTCCAGCAGTGGACGGGTAGATTGGGGAGTCTTACCCATACCGGGACTGCTGTAGGCACATCCACCGCCGGATTGAAGTCTGGCGTCCATTTGTTTAAATATAGATCTTGGGGGCCCATGAAGTAGGGGCCATTCTTGAAAATGAGATCTTTGTCTTCTTTTGCAAAGAATTCAAATAAAAAATATCCTCTTTCGAGGAAGTAAGAGACTACCTTGTTTTTTATCAGTAGAGCCCAATTCCTTGCAACCCAGTTCTCAGTTGATTTCGAAGAAGGCCATAATCCTGTGAACTGACCGACCAAGGCATGATCTACCAGGGACAAGGCTACTTAAATCAGACCTTCAGGCAGAAGGGCAATCTCGGGGATATCTTCCAGTCTTTTCACAAACTTTGCAGCTTCCACTGATTTCTTCTTTGGTAGAGAGGCTAGCAAGGTTCTGAAGGCCTCAGCGGCGGAAGACGGAGGAGGGGAGGAAGACCCCTGAGGAGGAGTCAACTCCTCCATGGAGGGCAGCAGCTCCAGCTAGTCTGACCGCAGCTTTGAAGCAAAGCTCCCGGGACACACCCGCAGGGATCGGGACTCGCAGAGAGCGGGCGCGCGCAGGTTCAAAACGCGCGAAAATCGGATTTCGCAGGTTGCAGAGCGGGAGCCGAAGCCAGATCGGGCTTCCAAATTATTATTATTTAACAATAGACTTATTATTAAAGGTATAATATTATTAATTAAATTCAAAATGTTTATTAAAATCTCACCTATTTAGTTAGTTAGAGTAAAATTCTTTTAAAGATATTAGTTCATATTCATTTAAATTAAAGTTATAATGGGAACATTATTCTTTAAATTTCTTCAATAAGGTGAAACCTATAATATTAATTATTACATTATACTAATAATTAACTAAGTCTTAATTTAAATTTATATAATTAATGAGTATAAAATAATAGATTTATTATAAATACAAATTAATGTTATTGATATTAAAGGAAATACTAAGAAAATTTGAATTTTTTTTTTAATTAAAGGTTAACCTACTAAGTTAGTTAGAAAGTTGACTTAATACTTAAATGAAGGGCCTAATAGATTTTTTTTTTTGCTTGCTAAGGCAAGAGCGGATCCTTCTAGTCAATTAAAAAAGAGAAATAGTAGACAAAAGCGACCAAGGCGGTAAGGCCCACCAATATGACAGTTCTACCCTAGTCCATGGTGCCAGGATGACAAAACATACCACGGGCTGAGGGCCCAACAAACCAATCAAGCAGTCCATCACTAACCATTTGATCCTTTGCCAAAGATCCAACGAACAAAAATCATATCGGGTGGCCAACAAGCACACCGTTTAACAAACCAATCGGACCCGATGAGCCCAATAGACCAAAATTAATAATCATATCAGGTCCGTTTTTCTCATAACCTCCGATCACTTTAACCGCTCGAAATCCACCATTTGCACGCGATTCCAGTGAGGTCGTGCGATAAGCACGAAACATAACCTTTGTTTTGGACCCACCAACAAGCACGCTTATTCTTGACCGTGGATTCTCCGCGCTTGATCCTACGACTGAGGATCATATCGCAAGAGCCAAAAGCACCGAGAATTACCACGCGATGAGGGCGGTATTCTCTCCCCACCCTTGGCCATGTGTTGCGTGGTGAGTGGAATTGCTCCCAACTCTGAAATACCGCTTCTGGCTTGAAGGGCTTGCGAAAAACCTGAAACCACCCCGAGGGCGGTAAAGTCACCACAGGAAGTAACGCAGGGGTTTTGAGTCTGCCGAGAAAGCCTGGATTCCGACCCCTCACCCCATCCCATCTCCTCGGGTGCATGGGCCAAAGGAAGATGAAAATCCCTCCTTCCAGCCGTCCATCCGAGAAACACCGTCTACCGAGCAACTTCCACCTGAGACTTCTGGGATTGTGTTTACCTGGGTTGAGGAGGCAGACAGAGACCTGCATCCCAAATATGACCTCACTTCTGAAATAACACTTCATAATGAATCAAATCAACTAGACCCTGTCTCTGTGTCTCTGTTTCGAAACATCGTTCTATCCTCATCCACCTGATCGAGACACTTCTCCCTTAATCTATTCTGAGGCATCTCTTGCCAACTCAACTTAACCCTGCTTTTGGTGCAGAGCACCCCTTGATTGGCCAGAATGTCTGCCAATTTATTTGTCGTCCTTCGCACATGAGTAAAACTCATGGTACGCAAGCATAGGAGGTGAGACTGAATCCTTTGAAAGACCTGAAGTAGCCTCCAATGTCTTGAGACTTTTTCCGGCTTTGTGCCACAACAGATTCTCTTGACCGAGTTAATGATTAACTCAGAATCAACTTCAATTATTATATTCTGGAGATTATCCTGTTTCAGGAATTCTAAACATTGCTCAAGTGCCATTAATTCCGCCATATTGTTTGTAGCTCTTCCCAAATGGCAATGGAAAATAAAAAGGATGCAACCATTTTCATCCCGTAACACCCCTCCAAAACCAGCAATACCCAGGTTGCCTTTTGAGGCCCCATCAATGTTGTATTTTAGAAAACCCTGAGAGGGAGGATGCCAGTATTCTGTCTTATTGTCTGGATTCGTCACCTTTCTGTCCATGCCCTGTGGTATACGCCACTGCATACCCAACTGAATAAGTATATGCATTTCAGCTTCTGAAGGTGGATTCTTTGGGGAGGTTCGCACTAAAGTACCAACCGTCTCCTTAAGCTGTCTTAGGATCTGCTCAATAATGCGTTGGGAGGAACTTTTTTCATTTTTGAAGATTCTGTTGTTCCTTTCTTTCCAGACATTCCATATTATGAAGCTTGGAGTTAAAGCCCAAGCTGAGTGAAGAAATTCATAATCAGAGAAGTTTCGTCTCTAGTTATTTAGGGTATTGATAATGCTTCCTTTGTCCCTGTCTGTCTGTTGGAAAATTGTGGCAAAAGTATCCCACAACTTGGAGGTGAAAATGCAATTATTGAGAAGGTGCTCCATTGTTTCCTCTTGGGCTTCACAGAGCTGGCATCTAGAAGGTCCCAGAACACCCCTCTTCCGAATGTTTTCCCAAGTCAGAATTTTCTTATGATGTACCAGCCACATGAAGAGTTTGATTTTCATCCAACCTTGATGCCTCCATAGGTTCTGCCAAACCCTGTCCGGTACATTGGAATCCAGCTCAAGGATTATGCGCTTTTGAAGGTACCTTCATTATTGTTGCCCCATCTAAGTTGGTCATGCCCCTCTGAAACTAGAATTTTCCTTTGGTCCAATGTTGTCAGAAGTGCATCTGCTTTTTCTTTCAAGGGGCTATCATCCCTGTATTCTATATTCTTCCAGGTTCTCCATTTTCCTTCACTATTGGTTTGATCCCAAAAATCTTTTACCCTAAGTAACCCTTTGGTATCAGTTTCTTTCTTGAGGTCCAGAAAGTCCTCTCTTAACAGTGTAGGTTCTTTTTGCCATTTATCCTCCCAAAACAAAGCAAGATCTCCCTCTCTGATTTCCCAGAAGCTATTTTTTTGCACTAAGCCTCTATTCTCCCAGGCCTTATTCTAGATGTAGGAGCCTTTTATGATGCCAGTCATCCTTATGTGATCATTATCTTGCCTATGCTGGCGTATATTTTATTTCCAGATGCTAGCCCACTGAGCCTTTGGATCTTTTACCCAACGCCACCATAATTTTTCCCCTAAAACTTTGCTAAGTACTTCCAGATCATCCAATCCAAGACCCCCATGGTTTTTAGGTTTGCAAATCTTATCCCAGGCTACCAAGGCCCATTTCTTTCTCTCCTCCCCCTTACCCCAAAGAAAGTCTCTTTGAATGGTTCTAAATTGTTGCAAAACTCCTTTTGGAGTTGGAAGGGCTGAAAGCATGAAGACGGGGATTGATTGAAGAACAACTTTTGTAAGCACCAACCGGCCTACCAAGTTTAAAGATCTGATAGTCCATTTCCTGATTTTATCCTGCATCTTATTAATCACCGGCTCCCAAATGCTCTTGTGCAAAGGTTTATCAGTTAGAGGAACTCCCAGGTATTTGGAAGGAAGGACATCCCTTTGAAAGCCCAGAATTCTGGAGATATTTCTTTGAATAGCAATATTAGTATTAAAGAAAAAAATCTTAGATTTGGAGAGATTTACCTCCATACCTGTAGCCATGGAAAAGTCACACAGGATTTGTTTATAAGCAAGTGCTTCTTTGACCGTGGGGAATGCCCTGCAGCATAGTGTCATCAACAAATTGTTGATGGGTCAAAGCCTGTCCAGTCTCAGAAAGTTGGAGACCCTTGATGTTACCAACTTCTTTCGCATGCTTGATAGACTGACCAAGTCCTTCCATCATGAGGATAAAGAGAAAGGGAGAGAGCGGATCTCCTTGCCTGAGGCCTCTTGAAGGAGTAAAAGTCTTGGAAGGAGAACCATTAACCAGAATTGAAAAGCTAGAAGAAGTTACCAGTGCCATAACCCATCTTACCCAGTTATGATCAAATCCAAAGGCTAGAAGGACCTTCCTGATATAGGTCCAATTCAACTTATCATAAGCTTTGGCTAGGTCCAATTGCATAATCATTCCCGCCTTCCTATTGCTTAACAATGAATGCACCACCTCATGCGCTTGAATGATGTTATTGAGAATTTGTCTACCCTCCACATAACCTGATTGCTCCACAGAAACAAGAGTAGGAAGAAGGGTTTGAGTCTATTGGCAACAACTTCGAATATTATCTTGTACACCACATTGCACAAAGCTATGGGTCTAAACCTGTCTGGAGTCTGAGCATTATCCTATTTGGGGATCAAGGAGATGAAGGAAGTATTGAGCACCTTCAAAATGGTTCTATTCATCCTGGAATCCTCCACTACATTCAGAATATCTTGTTTAACAATGTTCCAACAAGCTTTAAAGAAATCCACATTGAAACCATCAGGGCCTGGCGCTTTACCATTCTGCATTTCTTTGATGACCTCACTAACCTCCTCTTCAGTCACTGGCCTATTGAGATTGAAATTATCCTCTCTTGTTACTAGCCTAGGTATATGCCTTGTTAAGTCCCTGATAAAATGAGCTCTGTCTGAAATGGTCTCCTTTGTTATACCTTGAAAGTGCTGAACTAACACAATTTCTATCTCTTCATGGGAATTGAGAAGATGACCTCCCTTGTCCTTGATCGAAGAGATCCTATTACGAGATCTGTTCGCCATGGTGGATCTGTGGAAAAATCTAGTGTTTCGCTCCCCTTCTTTTAGCCATTGAACTCTAGATTTTTGTCTCCAAAATATTTCCTCTTGTTTACATAAGTTCTCCCAGTCTTGATGATGTTTGGTGACTTGATCATTTCTGACTCTATCAAAGCCATCCGTGATAAGGGCTTGATTGAGTTCCTGCATTTTGTCTTCAACAACTTTTTCTCTTCAAAAATATTGCCAAATTCATACTTGTTCCAGTCTTTGAGTTTGAGCTTGATGTGTTTTAATCTTTTGTGTAGCAGAAACATTCTTGTACCATGAATGTGCAGGTCTTCTATCCACCATTTTGCAATATTGTTGATAAAATCTGGGTGGGTGAGCCAGATATCCTCAAATCTAAAAGCTCTGTTCGAAGGGCCTAATAGAATTGAAAAGGGGCAATTTCTTAATTAAAAATTATGTTAAGGTTATTAAGGAACTACTGAGAAATAAGATGGTAGTTTCTAATTAGTTTAATTCAAGAATGAATATTCATTATACTAAAGCTTAAATGGGATGATAGGCATCATTCTTTAAAATTCCTTTATTAAGGTAAAAATATTATATTAATAATGCTAATTAACAAAGGCTTAAAAATATTCTTATTACCTCTATAAATAAATATCTTATTATAATATGAGAACAAAAAAGGGTAAATAATTAATAAAATCAAAGAGTAGAGAAGGGATAAAGGACAACACAAGGTCTAGAAGATGAGAGAAAATCACAACAAAGGAACAACTATTGAGAGTAGCCCCATCACTCCGAGAATCTATGGGCTTCCAAAGATTCACAAAGAAGGGGCTCCCCTTAGACCCATTGTCAACACCATAGGAGGTCCAACCTACCTTCTTGCTAAATACCTGGCCTTGAAGCTTAGACCCCTTGTGGGCCTCACAGAGTCATTCATTAAAGACTCTTCATCTTTTGTCAATGAGCTTAAGGGCATAAAGTTTGACCTTGATGACATTCTTGTGAGTTTCGATGTGGTCTCCCTTTACACATGCATTCCTATAAAGGAGGCCATTGAGGTCATCAACCACCTAACCGATCCTGATACCGCTCATTTAGTCGAAATTTGTCTCACGTCTACTTTCTTCAGCTTCGAAGGTGAATTCTATGAACAGACCTGCGGGGTTGCCATGGGCTCACCCCTGTCCCTGGTTGTTGCTAATATTTTTATGGAAGACTTTGAATCCAAGGCTTTGGCCTCTGCACGACTCTTGCCCAAGCTTTGGAAAAGATTTGTTGACGACACTGGTGTCATCTGGTCTCATGGCCAAGAGGAGTTAGATCTTTTTCCAGCATCTCAACAATCAATCCCCCTCTATTAAGTTCACCATGGAGCAAGAAGTTGATGGTTGTTTTCCTTTCCTGGATGTTCTCATTTCAAAAAATGATGACGGTTCTTTCTCCCACCAAGTGTTTAGGAAGAAAACTCATACTGAGCAATATCTTCATGCCAGCTCCCATCATTTCCCTGCTCAAAAGTTTGGTGTTCTCAACGCACTAGTGACTCGGGCGCTGAGAATCTCTGATGAGAAGAACCTTGAGAAGGAGAAAGCCCATCTCCTTAATGTTTTTGTTAATAATGGTTACAGTAGGCACCAAGGTCTGGAAGCTTTCCTTAAAGCCAGCCAAGGTCCCAAGGTTAAGAAAGACCCTAAGGATAGGGTCTCAGGGGTTCATCTCTCGTTCATCCAGGGGACCACTGATAAAATTGCGAGAATCCTCAAGAGGCATAATGTGCCCTCTTCGTTTAGACCCCTTAACACCATCTGTAGCTCTCTTAGATCTGTTAAAGACCCCATCGACCCCATAGACCCCATCGACCCCAAGGACATGAAAGGTGTCTATGTTATTCCTTGTTCCTGTGGGACCCCCTATGTTGGTGAGACTGGGTGCTCTATTAATCAAAGGATTCATGAACACTTAGCCGACATAAAACATGGGAGGACCCGGTCTTCCGCCCTGGCAGAACACACGGAAAAAACTAAGCATCATGTATGCATTGAGGAGGCCCGTGTTATTGCCAAGATTGCCCCTTTTCATCACCGGAAGTTTAGGGAGGCCATAGAAATTGAAAAAAGGCCGAGCAATCTCAATAGGGATGATGGATGGAAGATCAATAGATGTTGGATCCTTGCCCTTTCTTCCTAGCCCTCTCCCCACCTCCCCTCCCCCCCCTCCCCTCCACCCTCCACCCTGCCATCGCTCCTGCCCTGC